>OX418217.1:72447300-73682777 GCA_948455865.1 Conomelus anceps
GTTAGTAGCATTAGTAGTATTGTATCTGATAACAAATCACGTTAATTGATTCATTCAACAAGTTAACAAGGCCAATTCCACTTCGGATGTATTTTAAAGCAAATGGATTAAAAATTCATAAATGTTATGAAATTATGCAGAAATATAACAACAATTCATATTTTCTAAATTAATTTGAGAAAATTAATGTGTGCATGTGAAAATGCACTCTAGGCCGTTTTTTCTCTATAATTTATCTATTGACTCTCTGTGAATTTCATGATTATTGGATCGCATAAGTATTCTATGCGAAGAGAACAAGCAACATATGTGTTAAAGCCACCTTAATTCAATACGCGCTTCTTTATTCAAGCAGTCGTCAGTGAGTTGACACCGTACTAATGCGTATTTATTTCACTGAATTTTAATGTTGCACGTTGTTCTCGAGAAACAGTGATAGATGTTATTGAGAGAAAAATTAAATCATTACTTTATATTAAGCGGTAGGCTACCCCCGTGCAAAGCTTGGCCCCTGGTAGTAAAAACTAGCAGTTTACCCGTGCTTTGCCATGGGATTTTATATATAATATTCAAATTCAATTAAAAAATAAATAAAATTAAATCAATCAATTATACAATCAACTTAACTTCAAATATGTGTTTCCCTTTTGGAAAACCTGTGTGGGAACACTTCAATACATAATAAATCAGATACTTTAGCTTACCTCTCATGCATACATGCACACATTCACACACTCACACACACGTCCACTCGTACTCTTTCACACACAAAAAAAACTAGATTATCTTTATGGAGTGGTGGCTGCTTTTTTCCTTATTAGTTCCATTTATTAAATTTTGGCTATCGTTTTTAATGAAATACTTAAGTGCTCTTAACCAGTATTTTACAAAATGAAATTAATGTTTAACTTTTTACAATGAAAAAGAAATGAAGTCACTTATTTTATCTATTTATAGGGTAAACCTTATACTTAATACATTTTTAAATTAATTTAGACAAAATGTCATTGTGCTGATTCAAATCTTGTGCCTATTACAGAGACCTTTTGTGACAATATAATGCTTGTGAAAATTTGTGCTTTGGAGGACTGTGAGGAAATGGAGACGGTTCATCAAAAAACAGAAATATGTAGAGCATTCAATTTATACTTGAGAGGAAAATTCTCCAAAATGGTGTCAGCTAAACATGGTGTTAAAGCAAAGTTGCCATACTTATTCGACAGTGGAAGTGATATGTCTAGAAAAATTCTGCAAGTGCTTGGCGAAGACAACTATAAAGAAGTGAAACAAAAGTACCAGAATCCAGTGGGGATACCCTACAAAGTGGAGCTTGCAGATGTTCCCATTGCCACATTAAAGGAGTTACCAAAGTTATTGGAGCAGCTTAGGAAGGAGCATTTCTATCTTCTGGACTTGGACATAACACAGGACTCAACAATGACCAACTCTGTACCTTCTGCTAACTCTTCCAAACGTTTGCACTGTCCTACTTTTACTTTCCCTTTAATTTCCAGCATTGTAATGCTGTTGAATTGCTCCACTTCTGACTGTGTAAAGGAAGTGTCTTCCAAGTTTTTCCATACATCTGACGAAAATTCGATTGTTTGTATTTTTGGAAATGTGTGACCATTATAGCTTGCCATACCATTAATGGTAATTACACAAAATAATGGTTTCTCCTCTTGGCAAACAAATCATATCTTTTTTGTCATTGTAGGGGATTACAAAATAGCCCACTTTCTTAAGGCCTTCTATTGCTTTGTACGCATTGAGAAAAAATTTTTTATGGTACCCTTCTACAAAGTAAACCTGTTTCAAGCCATCTTTTCCCATAGAACCCCAACATATGGAAATTTTCCCTTATTATTCACAGTAAATGCAGTCACATGATACACCCCACTTGGTTCAAAATTCTTCCAATGTGAACAAAAATATGGTTCAAGTTGCTCTCTCAGATCTTTGATTTCGTTCTCATACTCTACTAGCTGTTTATGCTGTTTCTTTATGGTCTCTGTAGCTTCTGAAAACTCAACTCTTCTACGTTTTAGATTAATTTCGTCCAGCTATAGCTTACGCTTCCTAGCAGATAGCACTGTGATTGGAGATAAGGGATCTATTTCTCTAACAGGGTGGGGAGCAAGCTTAGAGTTTATGTTTGTTCTTTTTCTTGAGACTTGTGGTATTAGATTACTAGTTTTTACAAGACCTAGCTCATCTAGGTTAACCTCTTTGGCAATGGTAGAGAAAGTGGTGGTTGACGTGGAGAAATATGTCTCACCACTCTTAATATAACACTTTTGTGTGAAACTAATATTATCTCTGTTGTCTGTATCCTCGCGAATTTCTACATAATTAATGGGTAGTAAATTAAAGCTAAATGCAGTAATGACATAGGTTATTATTTTATTTCGATGTTGTGGATTGGTGGGCAGCTTTACTTGTACTCCAGTCAATTTCTTGGTGTTGCTGTTCCCCCAGTAAACATATTGTAAAAGATTGTTATAAACCGAGCAACACTGCTGCTCCAGCTACTTTTTAAACTATCTGCCAGTTTGGACCACATCTTAGAAAAGGAAACAGAAAATATTGGAGCATTTTCAAAATAATTTCTACTGTCATTTAAGAGCGACAAGCTATCTTGAATAGGGTCGAATTTTATAGAGTTTGAGCTATTTCTTATGCTATAGTTATAAATTGTTGCTTCCAAACATGTAATGCCATGCATTTTAGCTAAATCAGAGGTAAAGGTTTCACGTAATCTTGTATCTGGACAGGCAATAAAGTCTATAATATGGTTACCAAGCTGCTTATTTACACCAGGGCTTGTCATTTGACAAATTTACTTGTTATAAATTTTCACCCTTACATTATTATTAACTCAAGTCAAGCAATCAATCCCAACAGTTTTATCGTTATCTACAATCACATTATAGTCTTCTTTATACTCTTTATACTTCTTTATATGGAAGCAAAACAATGATTTGTAGTTAAAAATTCACACATTCCATTCTTGTTGAATGTTCCTGTATAAAACTTCGACAGAACCAATTTAATAGCATGATATTAGTGAATTTTTGTTTACTGGACTATTTCACATTTCAAAAAGTGGATATCCACAACAATAATTTCAAAATAGTTTTTAAATTACTACCGGCACGTACCGTCACAAATTCAGCCCTGGTTTTAAGTATCCAAGCTCTATTTTAGCTATTAGATCAACGATGAAAGCAATCGCAACCTACTTCACTCCTCGTTCAATCTATTCGACTTTGGACCAGAACATGCACATACTTCTGAGGTCTGGAGAGTCACCTACAGTCGGAGTCGTCTACAGGAACTATAGGCCTACAAGCTATAGTGATAATTCATAAATAGCATAATTGCTATTCATTTCAATTCAATCAATAAATTTGTGTACGTCAATGGCGTGACTGCCCTACGAGGACGTCAACTACCTGGCTGTCATTTTCATCCCCACTTACTGGTTAGACAGAAAAGGTGAAATTAATGTCATTAATCAGAATAATGTTACGGGTTCTATTTCTGAAATAATACTGGCAACACTTAAAATTAACACTGGAACTTTATTTACAAAAATTATCCACAACATGCACTAATTAGTTATATCTTACACTTTTTTAAGCAATCAGAAACAGATTTTTTTTTTTTTTTGAGGAAGAAGCCCACATAGGTGTGAGACCTGTGCGTGGGTAATGAGTTGGATGATGGTGATTGATGAGTTGGACCTACAGTTTTAGGTGGGTTCCGAACCACCGGGAAGTGATTTCACAGCAGAGAACAGTGTCTTTTTTGCTGGCCAATCTAATCGGTCACCGTTACAAACAGGACCTACGAGAACGCAGCTTATCTCTCTGATTGAACAGATACCTGCTACGGCTCGCGGCTATCACTTCCCGATAAATCGATAATGTTCTGCTAATAAAGATTACTAATAAAGATATTGCCAATATTACTGTACAAAAAGCAATCAATCACCGACTGTTAAAAGGCCGATAAAATATTGAATAATAACTGTTCAATGCACTGTCCGATAATTCAAGAAGAAACGTCTAAAAAAACAATTAAATCTTGCGTAACACAAGCACAAGTCTGTGTCACAATAATAGCTACGAGTATGAGTCCACTTGTATAAAATGTAAAGGAAGTCTCACTAATATATTCACAATATACTGCGATTATCACTTCAACAATAAACGTTTATACCATGAGCGAAACTGCCACTTGTTATATCAACGAAATTCAAACAATGAATGAAACTCATGTTTACCTGAGCGTTCGCTTTAAATACATGTTTTAATGTTCCAGAAAGACGGAGAGGGTTCTTTAACGTTCTATTAAATTCTAAAGTAAACAGATAAGGATTCTCCCATTTTCTGGTCCATTCCATCAAGTTCTAAGTAAACATTCTAAAGATATTTAGATAAACCGCAAGGCGAGGGGAGTAAGGAGTAAGAGCAAACAAAACATGCTGCTTATCGCAACCAGAAGACTTATTGACACAGCAGTAATTACTTTTTCTATAACAATAATTTGGATACGGTGACACGCCATCAATACCAATATAATAAAGTAAACTCATCTACGTAGTGATCAATAAATGTGATGCACGTGATTGAAAGTCAAGAAAAGCTTCAAAGATAGTTTTAAGCTGTAACACTATCAATGCGCACATTTAGTTTTAGCAATGTTATGATCAATTATCGATTTGATAACAATGGCATCGTCACTCAGCTGATCAAAGTAAAACTTCATAATCTCATCTGAAGTTGCATAACAATGACACAAAGCTTAGATAATTGGATAACTTAGTTTTGTCGAGACTAGGCCTATTATTGAGAATTGAGTACGAGGAATCCATAGAGGGGAAAGGAGTAAAAGAATGGACTCTATTCTAATAGATGGCTGAGACTCCCCGCTGTGCTGCGGTAGAGTACATCACAGACCATCCGACACATATTTGGTGTGATGCGAAAATAGGAATTTTAGTGGTAATCTGGTAATGAGCGAGATGTGATCAAGGTTTCACCTGCTTCTGTAACATGGATTGAATCCCTGGAAGTGACACTCCACAAAGTGATTATTCTCTATATTGAATGGCAAATGAGAAATGAATAATCTATGACTGCGCAAAAAGACATTGCACACTTCAAGTCATACGATAAACGAATTACTTGTTATAATATTTCCACATGACAATAATTGAGCCAAACAGTAGCCAGTTAGTAGATCTAGCCTCTCATAAGGCACCGATAACATAATGATATATTATTATTTTGTATAGAAAGATTTCTTTTTCATCACCAGTAAACTTTACATGAGCCACGTTCTTGTATTTACCAGGAACTCTTTCGACGAGAGATTCTCTCTCATAACTTCACGTAGCCTATGTGTGTGAGAAGAGTAATAACACTGGTTTTACATTAATTTTATTATTAATTTTTTTCCCCAAAAAACAATGTTATCCCCTTCAAAGTAGTTCCCTTGGGCAGTTACACACCGGCGGAGTCGTTGTACCCACTCTTGTTAGCAACACTACAAGTCTAAAAGCCAGTTGCACGAAAGAAAATTAAATTTGACCACCGTAAGATGACGTCATTTGACGGAGCCAGTGCAACGATTGGGCTTCAAGAGTGGGAACAGCGACTCCGCCGGTGTAAAGCTGCACTAAAGGGAACTACTGTTAAGGGGATAACATTGTTGTTTGAAAAAATAAAAAAGTGAGTTGGTATAAAACCAGTCTCATGACTTTCCCTTTCCTCACACGCCTCGTACATAGTAACATAGATGAGAGGAATTAGCTCTGTGCGTATGAGCAGAGCTTGAATACTTACACTGAAACAGTGCAGTTTTCTGTACTGTAAATGTAGGCTAATAGACTAGAAGAAATAAATTTATTACAGCTCATAAAATACAGCTCATATACTTTACAGCTCATCATACCTTTATTAGAAGTACTATGTGCGTCCATAGTTTGTATGTTGTAACATTGATATTGTGATATGTGCAAGAACTCTCTGATAATATAGCATACTGGAAACACGATTCAACATTCAACTCAATACATTAAGAAAATCTGTAAAAAATCATTATCTCTAATTACCATCTTCTCTCATCATCTTCATAATCATTCTATATATATTTTTATTCATATTATAATCATCTTTTGTCAATCTTTTTCTCAAACCTCATTTTTAGTATTATACTGTACACTTTATGGTACATTCTCATTATCTAAATTAGCAATTCATAATGTACTCTACAATCTGAAGTCAATTGAATTAACTCAATATTTTTCTGAATTTAAAAATAACGAAAACCGAATGTTCTTAAGATTAAGTGCTCGAATGAACGATTTTTTGTCCAAACCTCGCCTTTTCATGTAAATGCATCACTTGGAATTTCATTTCATTAGCTCTACCCATTAGATCACTTTCAATATTTCCAACAAAATGTAAATAGTATCAACCAGGTCTACTTTCTATGTGATGTTAAAATATTGTATGTAAACACACATTTGAAAAAAAGTTGTAAATTTACCATGAATAGAGTAATCTAATCTAATCTAATAATGAAACTTCATCTAAGGGTAAAATAATTAACATGTGGAATTCCAGCTCATTGTCAATTCACTAAACTAGAAGCTTTTGATGTCATGTCTTGTCTGAATTGAGTGCGTAGGACTCTTCAGAATGGCCAGATAAAGCCACAAAGAGATCACGAATCGCACGAAACTCAGTCAGTCATATCATAAATCTCCAGCTCCTGATCATTCTACAGGCTACGTTAGAAGACTGTGGATATCATGCTTGGGGAAAGCCAAAACTAGTCTTTATAAATTATAAGGCTGTACAGCAGTTAACTCATAGCCATCAATTTATTCTTATTTGATTTATTCTCACGATTTAGTTTTATTCTGAATATGTTACATTATCGTGCTTAAAACTCGTTTAGATAGTCATAAAAAAATTGAAATTGAAAACCAGTCTGAGAAGAAATAAAATCAAAAGTTTTCCTCCATCTTAAATAACATAGTAAGTAGTCAACTTAACAGCCCATTTTATATTAGTTCATAATTAGTGGGCTGAATAACAGAAAACGGAGAAATAGCTTTGTCTATGGTTTAACTACCTTACAAATCAATAATTTTATCTTCATGAGAAGCTTTTTTGAAGAAAAGACTCCTAGAAACTTGAAATGGGTTGAAAGCTTGGATGAAAGCATTTTAAAGGAAATTATTTTCAATACTTTCTAAAGTTAGTTTGAAGTGACTGACAATTTAACAAACTAATAAATATACAAAAACAGAATTTATTAATTTCGAATTCCTTTAAGCGCTATTAATTTATACTGAAGACTTCCGCGATGGCGGATATTGACAACAGTATTAAATAGCTGATGGAAAAAATATCAGTCACAACCGGGAATCGAACCACGGACCTCCAATTGCCGGTCGGGCGCCTTAATTAACCAATAAACTATTATTACCTTTCTGCACAGCAGCATTCATTTTAAACTTGGCCATATTGGCTCGTATCTCACAAGTTAGTTTGAAGTGACACTGACAATTTAACAAACTGGCAAATATACAGAAACAGAATTTATTAATTTCGAATTCCTTTAAAAATGAATTCTAAAGCATACAAATTTAGTCCATGGAACTTACAAAAATCTTGTTTTATGAAAGTCACATAACATGTATATTGGCATTTAGTTCTTTAAATTTCTGATTTAATATTGATGGGAATTTCAGATGAATAAAAGTGATAGACGCGAGCCGTAGCAGGTATCTGTTCAATCAGATAGAGACAAGCTGCGTTCTCGTTGGTCCTGTTTGTAACGGTGACCGATTAGATTGGCCAGCAAAAAAGACACGTTCTCTGCTGTAAAATCACTTCCCGGCGGTTCGGAACCCACCTAAAACTGGTCCAACTCATCAATCACTATCATCCAACTCATTACCCACGCACAGGTCTCAGATCTATGTGGGCTTCATCTTCCAAAAAAAAAACTGGAAATTAATCAATATGTGGCAGTATAAACAAAATAATAAAAACAATTTTCATCCTCATAAAAGCCAGATAGCCTTGAGAGCCTTCCAGAAGGTTGAGAACATCGTTCTGTAAAATGAGTTCATGATTTTTTCAACAGATTGCAGTATGTCTATTATTTCAAGAGAAGTCGATAAAACTCCGAGGAGCAATCGGTTTTTTTATACCTGGCTTCAGCATATCAAGATGAAATAATTTGATGATATTAAAATCAATTATAGAATATTAATAGGCTATAAACATGTCTTATCATATATTCAACCAAAAGAATCAATATTTCTGTAAAAAATGTACTGGTTGGTGGGTTTCTCCTAATTTTATAGCTTTTGTAAAACAATACCAGTAGTCGAGAATGATGCCATATTCACCTGAGAGGCTTCCAGAAAGAAGTGCTGTTTTTGCAAGGGGCTGGGTAGAATTTCATAAAAAGGTTATATTATGTTATTTATGGTCATGATTTATCATGAAATAGTTGAAGAATTTTGTGAAAAAAATTCATGGTTAATTTACCGAGAGTAGTGAGGTATCTATGCCTTATTGTGGCTTGAGATGAATTAAATTTTGTTCATCTCAGATACAAAAAAGGCTACATCAATTGTGTTGCTTTCCAAACGTCCCTGTCATGGCTTAGAAGCAGGAAGTAGCTCAGAGGTGTGCTAGATAGTATACACTCACCTGTGCAGCCCGACCCTGTTTAAAGGTGGGAGTGGACTGTCAAACATAGAGCTTCAGAATTTGTTTCGGTGGGCTTGGCATACTGATACAATTCTATTAGCTCAGTGAGGAAAGCAATCACAAACTACCTCACTCCTCGTTTGTGTAGTACGCTCTTTGGACTAAAACATAACGTTGAGGTCTGAAGAGTCACCTACAGTCAAATCGGCTATGGTACTATATACATACATACAGTGAGGTATCAGTTTTAACTCGACCGTTCGGCATTTTGTCTGTCTGTCTATCTCACGATAATAATTACGAAAAACTCAAAACTTGAGACGATTGGGAAATTCTTCTTATCAGACAGAAAACACAGGAGACTTTATTTCGGAAAATTTCGGAAAATCGCGTTTGAGGTTAGGCCGGAAAAATAAATTTCACTAAAAAAATGGGGATTATCAGGTATTGAACTTTTTTTGTTAATGGATGATTTGTACTTTTCATGATTGAAAGTGAATATTAAGAGCTGAAAATGCATAGTAATCCTTTGTATATGGGGTCATTTCTAGGGGCTGTCAAAAATGTTTAACAAATATTCATAATTTGCCGTCGTGATCATCAATAATGCACTAAGCAATCATTGAGTTGAAAGTGCTCTTGAACTTTTCTTGAAGATATCATCCCCTTTTGAGTGGAGTGTTGGGCGAGCTATTCACAGAACTACAGAACTGTAGTATGTGATACATGAATAAAAAATGTCGGTCATGTGAAAATCCTTCATCAGGAGATATCTACTTTATTTATTTATCATTATTATTTTTTTTTAAAAGCCA
This sequence comes from Conomelus anceps, assembly GCA_948455865.1. Classification (NCBI taxonomy): domain Eukaryota; kingdom Metazoa; phylum Arthropoda; class Insecta; order Hemiptera; family Delphacidae; genus Conomelus; species Conomelus anceps. The sequence goes on from OX418217.1 coordinate 72,456,860, forward strand.
TCTAACGAACGAATAGCATAAAATAGTATGAGATCTCAACTAATATGCATATTTTTTCTATGGACAGCAAATGTAATAGATGAAATAAATTTCAGCTCTCAAAATGTATTAAATTGAAGACATTGTAACTCTATGTTCTATTTGCGCAGCTGTGGTTGGAGTAAAATCTATATAATAAGAGTGAGTAGGGGTGTGTGTGTGTGTGTCTTACGGATTTCACAAAAACAGCAACTATTTGAAACACTAGATTTGACACAAAGCTTCCTCTAAAAACTCGATTCCTCGAAACTCGAACAGTGCACCTGGAAGCCCGATTTTGGGTCTCGATGGCTGGTCTACGTTCTCAGGCAGGATTTTGTCAGCTAGTTTAACTATTACTATTTTTTCTTTATTTCCCGTGGCACAGAGGCACTTCCCTAACTCGGTGATCCAGAACGACATGTTCCTATGTCACAGGTTGCATTTAATAAATAAATTTGAATATTCAAATCCACCAATTTATTGAAGAGTTTGATGTTGTGAGCGGTCCTTATTACAAGCAATAATTTTATTTATTGGTGAATTTATTTGCCGCCTCTATGCTAGGCTGATTTGGTGCGAAAACTCTCAGTCACAGCTGACATCAGTCCAGTGTAATCTAGCTTTGACAAATGTAAACAATGAGCGTTCTTTTGAACATACTATTGCTTTTGCTCTTGATTTGCATTTCTAGTCCTTACTAATAGATTATATTGAATTTATTTCTCTTACATAGCCAGTGGTTCTAACGAATTACTTCATTTTTTATGGTATTAATCATTTCTCTTAATATGAGGTGTACGAACGATTTCTTATTGGACTGTGGCTTACGATTATATTATCTACATTGCCATTTCGGATTCAGGGAATGCGCCCTGACAACACATACAGAAATTGCTCGTTTAATATAGGGTGGCGGAGACCAAATGACCATACTGAAAGACGACTGGCTCGTGAATAAATGGATGTTGGGGGGAAGACCGTTCAAGGTCAGACTCTGTAGCCTTTATCGGGAAGTATAGTTGCCATATAGTAGCCATATAATAGCCCGATGGAGTTTTCAACGTAGATCATTCACCGTGGAGGCATTTTTTCGTAATAATGATTCTTTGCGGACTACAAGTCAAGCTTTCCGGGCACATTTTCACCTCGCTCCTTGTGAACAACCATTCAATTTCTAAGTGGGTTGAACATTTTTGTCAATACGGTAATGATGTTCCAAAGTACATCCCAACTCGTGTCCCAACTGTGGTGGCACCTGAGAATGTGGATTGTGCCCGTGGATGGAAGCCCACGGCGTTCAAAGAGAAAATGTGCCCAAGCATATGAAATTTGGAAAGCACTCGCCATGTGATTTCTTCTTGTAGGGGTATTTGAAGTCAAAAATGTATGCAGACAAACATGCACTATTCCATAATTAAAAGAAGCCTTACAATGTAATATTGTGCCAATACCGGTTGAAATGTCGGGCTATGTGATGAGAATCTTTAAAGATCAGAAATTATTTTCAACAGTTATTTCTTGTGCATTGCAATAAAACTTCTGTTTCGTCTACAAATTATGATTTTTTCATCTGGATACCTCTAAAATTAAATTAAAGGGAATACAATCGTTTCAAATGTGGTCATTTGGTCTCCGCACCTATATAATAGGATAATTGCATTATTCACAGTGTATCAGTTGATTATTGATTAATGTTACTAATGTTAGAATTGTTCAACAATATTGTTCATCTATGTGAGCAAGTGCAACTCACGTTATTATAAATAATTATTTAGATAGATGAAATAATAGCCTAATAAATAATCTTGATCTGGAATAGCAGATGCACCTAATTTCTGTTAATTCAAGGTTCTATTTTGTCATTGTACTATTTTTTTTTGTTGGCCATTAGCAAGTTTTGCCTTACAAAAGAAAAAATATTGTTTCTCTAGTAGCAATGAGCAAAAAATTCAAAGACATTGGAAGCATAGCCATTAAAAATGAAAAATTGTAGCAAGCAACAAGACATTCCAATTTAAATATCTTCAATTTAAAATCTGACAAGCGTCAGTAAAATTATCATAATAATAGAACGAGACGTGTTCACCACTTATCCATTCATTTTTACACTATTATACGCTTCATTTTTGCATTCATTTACAAGTATACCTTCGCATATCTTATTGTGAACATTACAATTTATTATCTCATAATGCTCGCAAATCATGACCTCTCTAGTGCTATAGAGAAGAATTCCAGTGTTGATTAATTATTTTAGTATTTTCAATGATAGGCTTTTATAGGCCTCAAACAATTTCATGCCAATGACATGCATCTTATTTTCAAGTAATAATAATAAATCATAGGCCTAATAATAGTAATAATAATAATATTAAAATATCATTAATATTAAATAATAATACAGTAAGTAATACAAATTTATCATAGACTAATAATTATTTTCTTGGATTTCTCGTTCCATAAAGATCTGTGTTGTCAATATTAAATTTTTATTGTAAACTCAACGACTTGCAGTCAATTTTAATTGTGAATAAATAATATTTTTTACTCACTTTTGGCCAAACGTTTTCGAGTCATGGAGACTCATCTTCAAAGGCGTCCTAGATCGGCATTGATAATTTACTTGCAAGTGCTCGAAAAAAATCGAATTGGGATATCTAGGATAAATATGATATAACCCATTCACAAATGCGTTGTGACACATGTTGCAGTGACGCTGCCGTTCTTTTCGGTGGGCTGCTGCCTGTCATGGACGTCACCGACGCTGCCCGCTCTGGCAGACGCCGGCTGGATCTCGGTGGACGAGGAGCAGGGCTCGTGGATTGGCTCGCTGCTGATGCTGGGTGCCACGTTCGGCGCCTTCCTCTCCGGCCAGCTGCTCGACACGGTCGGCCGCAAGCGCACCCTCCTCGTCGACGTGTTGCTGCTGGTGCTCTCCTGGGCCTGTCTGGCTCTGGCGCGGCCACTCCGCTCTCTCCAAGTCATCTACCTTGGCCGCTTCATCAGTGGCATCGGCACTGGCGTTGCCTTCGCTGCCATTCCACTCTATGTTTCTGAAATATCCGATGTAAGTCTGCTTATAATAATATTATGTTTCCTCTCGTTTTTAAGTTATATATTTACCACTGAGCATGGGCCTGAATCCAAATTTGATAATTTGTGATGATAATGATTCAACTGGGTTGAATACTTCTAAAAGTTTCTTTGTAGTTGTGAAGGTGATATTGTGGAAGATATCCATAATGAATAATAAGACGAAATTGTCTCAGCCACATTTATTAAATATATAGAGATACTCGTTGCGGATGTTACTCCATTATTAATCTCAGACAAACTGTGTGAGATTGTCTGAGGTTGATAATGGAGTAACATCCGAAACTAGTATCTATATATTTCTAATAAATCTGGCTGTGACGATTCCGTCTTTTTATTCATTACTTCTAAAAGTAAAGTTAGAAATTAATGTTTACAATCAGTTCGATCTTTTCAAATAGCCCTATTACTTAATACGGAAATTACTAAGAAACAGCCTACTAAGAAATTAATAAAGGCAGATTTACTATGTGAAATGTGTAGCGAACATATTCTATTTTCAATATATCCTATGTATCCTGAGCTAGACAATATATTGTGAAAAGAATTAAATCAAGCCTAGTCAAGCGGTCACATTTCAAAAAACAGCCCAACGCGACAAATAGCCCAGTCAAATAAGACAAAGAAATAATTCCCAAAAATTGGCACAGTTGGGGCTTGGTACATATGTTTAAATAAAATAGAGTCCTGGAGGTAGTGGGGGGTGGGGGTTGATCTAGGATGAGAGGAAACCTGTTCAGGTGTCATTTTTTAGTTTTTTGCTCATAGCTCTGAAACTATAAGCTTTAGCAAAATATTGCTTCAGATAAATGTTAAAGATTAAAAAATTTCCCACAAAACTGTCTTTGATCATTTCTTACTTAGACAAACCCTTTTCAAGTTATAAATTTTAAAAAAATAACAGAAAAATTGATTTTTTACATTTCATTTTTAAATGAAATATGTTGTAAGTTAAAATATGTATTTATATCATACTGAAATGTTGGAAAGGCTATCATAATTATTAAAAAAATTGTATAATTATAAAATAGGTTCTGTAGTAATTCACAGATGAAACTCTTCATAGATAGATCCCTTCTTCTGAGGATTGGTCACAGTCGTGTAGCATTAGACCCGATAGACCCGGAATTTGCCGAGGGGTGCAAGGGGTCTAGGGGCGCACTCTGCATCGGTGTTAAGCGAAAGATATTATTAGTTTTACAGGGAACAACTATTATTTTTTTTGTAACTTCGTATTTGTAGTTACTGCAAAAATGTATGGAAGTCGACGTATTGTTTGAATTAAATTATAAATTTTCAACTTCAATATTATTGTTGAACAAGCCCGTTTTGAGCCGTTCACTTCAAAGGGGGAGTGTTTTTCTAGCTATTTTCAAAATTGAGTGAGTGAACGGTTTAGTTATCCTCTGCTCCGCTGCTATACATACTCTTACTTAATTACTAAGGTTTTACAGTATTGGAAAAATCTTCAATGTACTATAGATAATCCTCTCTGTAGTATAGTGTTTTTTTTCATAGACTATATTCATTCATATTAAATTTCAAGAGAAAATTAATGTTTAATTCACCCAAAAAGGGCTAAACTTCTATTCTCACAAGGAAGCTGTACAATTTATGAATTTGACCATTTTTAACAAAGCCCGTAATTTGATTGGCTTACATGTAAGATTGCTTTTTCCATCAAAGAGAAGATAATTTTGTGTTGTCTTAAAGCATTTTTATTATGAGGAGCAAAGAGTACATCTATTGTGGTCTTTTTGAAAATATGATATGCTTATAGGTAAATATTGGAAGATTATAAACAATTTACAATAGACTTGCTCTTCTTGTCTCATACAAATTTCAAGTCTATTTAATGTTTTCACACCAATCAATTTGACAAATTCTGTTCTATTGTCAGGGTCATTGCCCTTATATAGGCTTATTGTAGCTTGGTAGCATGATGTATGAGACTGGAATTAAGAAGTCTCCTTTTTGTATATATTCTGTTATGCTGCTAACTGGTATTTGAAATGAATCAATGCTTTAGCTCACTATTTCTCAGCTCAAAATCCATAACATTTTTTCTAATTATTTCCTCTAGGCTGCGTACTTGATAGACTAGTTGACATGGATAAACAGGGGTTTTTCTGTTTTCGATGAAACTCTCCATCAATATCTTCCCAGCAAACAATATTATCAGATTTGAAATTAAATTGAGGCACACTTGATCGAAGACAAAACACTAACTTATGAGTTAATGGGTCCGATTTGTTTGCTTCTCAATACAGCAGCAATTGTGTCTGGTCTCCTATAATGTTTTCAACAAGACCTATTAACAATCCCATTTTTTTAACTGATCATTCGTTCATCTTGAAGTATCACTTTTTCATGTTGAGCTCATTTTCGTTTTTTTTTTAATTTACTGAGCATGATTAATAAGGAATTCCAGGCTCCAGCTATTTTGTCTAAAAAGATTTGACAGGACGTATCCCAAGCGTTTATTCATGCAAGAATGGGGAAAAACCCCTGGAATTGTTTTATGCATGAGACTCATATCAGTTGATAGTGGACATGAATAGAAAAAAGTGGGTTCATAATCGCTAGAACCATTTTCAAGAAAATAGTGAAAATCGATTTTTGACATCAATAGTACCACCATTTTGAATCGCATATCAACAAAAAACACAAGTTTCATAACACATAACCCAGTACCCAGTACTCTTACACAACAGTACCCAGAAACCACTTTTTTGGATCCAGGAAACCTTGAAACGTAAAAATGTTTTAAAATTGTGGTACCTTAAATTTTTTGGGAAATTATACTACTTTCCTTACGGTAGTAGAGTTAGGAAAGTAAAGGGAGTGGCAGCAGGGATGCCGATGCGGAGCGTGCCGGGTAGTCTATTCAACTCCCGCAGCTGCAGTATACAACCTGACTACCTGACTTTGTTAAATACAGACCTCCTAGAGCCTATTAGCTCCCAAAATATTGTCTTATCCTCTCATGGTTTTTTATACTGCAAATTTACGATTGAATAAATAAATAAATTTTTATTTCCTTCCTTCAAAACTCAAAATAACCAAGAATTACATGCGTATAGAATATTAACTACAAAACCAAAAAAACAAAACTACACAGATATCTAGAAAGAGTAAGAAGTATATGAAAATTAACCTACTCAACTATGGTAACCCATGTACTAGAGTAGGTGTGAGAAAAATTTGGGTGAGAGTGCAATTATCTTGGGTAAGTGAGCTCACATATTATTTGAAATGATGTTCTCTATGCGATGTCTTCCTGTATTTATTATCTATTTTTAATCCAATTATTATTATTATTACTATTATGCAGGCCCTAATATTGAAATAATCGATAATCGTACTTTTTATTTCATATAAAGATGGTGCCCTGTTGTTACCATACGCTTAATAAAATGTAGTTGAATTATTTGTCACTGTTCTATCAACTTTATGACTAAAAAATTGTTGATTTCAGTTGTTGAAATAAACTCATTACTTTCGTAGAGCTTTAATCAAGTTAATAGTTGTTAGGCTTTATTTGTTATTCAAGCTAGGTACTAAAGATATTGCACCATGCATTGTGTTTAATCAAAAAATGTAAAAACCTGAAAACATATTTGAAATAAATTGTAGGAAATTTTGTCTTCTAACTTTTTTTTAAGCAATGTCTTACTACAACTCAGTTTCAGAGCTATTAGCAAAAAACAAGTCTGGACCTACCTTTAGACTCTGAACTGCATTGTAAGGTTTGCGCGGACTGTAGTTAGAAATTACAATTTTGAAAAGAACGATTCTGTATTAGAAGCTTAGCATTCATAAATATGAGATTCTGTTCATTTTGTCTTACTGGAACTGAAATTTGCTTGCATTGGTTGCAGCTGAATCTGAGAAGTGCACTTGCCTCAATGTCAGAGGTGTTTCTGGCGGGTGGCTACCTGGTCGAGTATTGTTCGGGTCCATTCCTCGGCTACTCGGGCCTGATCGCCGTCTCGTCGCTGATGCTGTTTGTGTCGCTGGTACTGTTCACGCGCACACCTGAGTCGCCACACTTCCTGGTCGCCAAAGGCCGCCAAGAGGAGGCCATCACCGAATTGTGCTGGCTGAGGGGAAACGTACCTCCTCAACTTGTCGAGGATGAACTCAAAGAAATCGAGGTACCTAACTAATGCTAAGAAAATCTTATCCTGATAAACGTCTTAAAAGCGGCCTCTGTAATGAAAACTCTTGCGCTTGTGACAAAAAATGAACTAAGTTTGGTGTATCAATAGGGAAGCATGATGATAAATACAGGACTTACCCCGGGTTGCACAAACGTCCTACTTTAATGATGTCTCGTTATATTCACGACAACAACAAATTGATAATATAATGCCTTTATATGCTATCATCTGTATGCTCTATATATACACGAGATATATATATATACATACAGTACTGTTCTGCATAGTATTTCATATAAAGATGGCGCCCTGCTGTTACCATAACATAAAATCTATAGCATGAATTGTCAATATAAATCTCTGATACTATTATTTTATAATTCAAAAAGCTATTCTTCTCTCCAAACTATAAAATAATATAATTTATTCACATAATTCAATTTATATTGTCGTCGATCAAATTATATGCATGCCATGCAAGCTGAAAAAATCGTTTTCCAGCTCATTTGATATAGGTACCTTCATTCTTGATTTTTAATTATATTGATTTCATACGAATGGTAGCATGAGCATAGGTATAAGTGGATCGACACGAGAATGACATTGGACCCCAAAACGCCGATGCCACAAATATATGTTTCCTATAATAAAAGGCCTGGGTGCCTTTCCTTTTTTCCTCTTGATTATTCTTTCAATGCAAGAAAGTTTCGAAAATCCTTATACATACGTCCCTGCCCATTATTAAAATGAATATATCTATGCAAGATTTCATCAAAATCGGTTCACGCAATTAGCAGTAAATGTGTTACAAACAAACAAACAGACAAATGCGAAACGGTTGACTCGAAACATATACCTCACTTCGCTCGGTCAATCATGCATCAATATATTTTCTCTGGTTTTTTTTAATTTTCGACGATTTATAATAAATCAAGAAAAGATTTCAACACAATCAAAAATGAAAACGTCAACGCTTGTACTGTAAAAAAATAAAATTGATAATTGGACTGGACATCAGCCTTCATAATTTCCAATGATTGTTATCCAAATGTAAACAACAGCTGTGTTTTGATTCTTACTAACCTAGAGCCTTTTTTGAAAATCTGTTTAACATTATAATTAGTTTTATATACGACTCACATACCCCAAATTCAATAGCGATCTCACTTGGACTATGAGGAAGATGTACGTCAAGTTTCAAGAGTCTAGAATCTTTCTTTCAAGCCCTAGGAGGACGGACAACGGCACGATTTCAATAAGGCCCTGCCGGGACCTTAATAATGAAATTATGTTCACTTTTGTTTTAGATGTCGATGATAGTGAAGCGAGAGAACAACAGTGGCTCATTGTCGGATCTTGTGATGGACAAGGCTAACCTGCGAGCGCTCTTGGTCTGCTGTGGCCTATCGTTTTTCCAGCAGTTTTCCGGCATCAACGTGATGTTGGCCTACGCGGAGCCAATCTTCATGAAGACGAGTTCGTCGATGTCACCGAGTGGCTCGGCCGTTGTCATCGGCACTGTCCAGTTCCTCACCGCCTGCTGCACGCCAATTGTCGTCAACAGGTTCGGCTTCAAGCGTCTTCTCATGGGCTCCGCCATCGTTATGACTCTTGCACAGGTCGGCATTCAATATTTATAATTAGCTCCATTCTGCGAAATTGGATTCGGTTGTGCAGAATTCCTTCTTCATTGCGAATAGACACAGAAATACCTTTATAGGCAACCTTAAACCCAGGCAAGGGAATCAAACAAGTAGTAAACTCAATACATTCTTCAGAGGTGTTGTAGAGCTTTTCCATTATGTGATCAATGAAACGAAATGTCAAATATATTTTATTGTTATTTTCGTGCTGATAATGTTCACATGAGTCCGAGACTTGTGCGTGGGATATGAGTGTATGATAATGATGTTATAGATTGTATACCTATTAGATTAGGCGGACTTAGAATCAAAAGGTAGCCTGAGTGAAAAAAGAGAAGGTAACGTCATATTATTTTGGCCGGCCACCCTTCGTCCAACCGCAGTCCAGAATTCAAATCTAATCAATCAAATCAAATTACTTTATTGCCAATTATAAAATTTTAAAAATAATACATTAATTTAGGGTCTAAAGTATATTATATTGAGCTATAATACTGATACGCAAAGAAGACAAAAATTTTCCGTCCACAGAAGTTAAGCCAATACTAACATTCCTTTTAACTTAGAGAAATGAAATATTAAAACATTAAACAGTTGCATTATACATGGAAATTATAGGTTCAATGAGATGAAAAACCGAAGCATTAACGATTTACCAAATCACAAAAGAAAACAAAAGTATTAAAGAATTAGATAAATAAAATAATAGAGTTCCACTGAACTTCATTAATAAGTATTGAATTATAGCTCCTATAACATGTGTTTCAAGTTTTAATTGAACCAATCGTACAAAATTGGTACATAAAGCCAAGTGAAACGTAAAAAATAAACATACAACAAAGAACAATGCAATAAGATAGAGCACAAAAATAGGCTAGATAATTAAATTACAAAAGAAGGCAATAAAAAATAGAGAATTAGATAAATAAAAATAGTAAATAAAATAAAAGAATTCTACTGAACTTCATTTAAACATTTATAAGTATTGAAGTATAACACCTATTACACGTTTTGCATGCATTTGCTCATAGATCAACGTCAGTTGGTAGTTGAGCAGAAACCGAAACTGGTTCATTTATCACATAACAAATACAGTAAATGGTTTATAGTTAATAACATAATAATTCGTGAGCGAAGAAAGAAACCAAAATAAGTGTGTGAATTGAAAATCAGTTGTGTGTGAAACACGAGTGATTCAATAATCTGGATCAAAACACACAAAAATAAATAAAGATAATTCAGTTTTAGCAAAACTTACTGTACATATTCCGTTCGCTGAACCCGCTAGTTCATCCATCATAAAAATATTAGGTCAGTGCCCAAGTCAGAGCGAGTGGAAATTATTATTAGAGTAGTCAATATTCGGGAATAGCGAGCGGAGATGATAATATACCGTAAGATTTGCCAAGACCTCTATTAAGAAAGACTTTTCTCTGCTGTAAACCCACTTCCCGGTGGTTTGGAAGCTACCTAAAACTGAGGTCTAACTCATTAATCACTATAATCCAACTCACTACCCATGCATAGGTCCCAGACCTATGTAGGCTTCATCCCCGAAAAAAATTATTTATGACGATCAACAGAGTGACAAATCAAAATATTGATTATAGCAGTTGCAGATTAATCAGGAAAAACAGTGGCCCTTCTCATATAAATTTACAAACTACAGCAAGTTACTAGTAAATATTTCCACGAGATTTTGCAGTAACAACAATTATAGGTAAAAAAAATATGTTTGTAATTTTTCATGAAACTAGGCTCTGATAGCTCTTTCTCACGTACAAAAAGAAAAAAAGAAAAAATAGAGAATCAAAATCATGATTTTATTACCACTGCGAAAAACGGTTGAGAAAAAATGGAAAACTGTTGCATCACAATGCAGCTGCTTAATCCTCATCCCAATGGCAAATAAACACCTCTTATCACTCACGACACTTACAGCTAATCCAATCAATAATTATTCATGTTACAATAGTCGTAATTCCAAGTATTCTTTTGTTCATTTTTTTGTGATGCAGAGTCATAGAGCTCTGGGTTCACCATGGACTTACTTATACTCTACGTATAGCCTACATAGGAAATATTCAAACGGGTTTGCAATGAATAATGAATATTGCCAATGCTCACTTTTTCAATAGATTAACAAGAAATTTATTGTCTTGAAAATACAAAATGAAGAAAGTTTGAAATTACATCTAGAGAATAACTTGATAATAAATGTAGTTTATGAGATATTAAAGGCCTATAATGTCTCAAAGCTCTGTACTTTTTATCTGTTCATTTATCCAATTTGCAATTTATCGCACTTGGAAGTTGATTGGATCAATACGGTGCATTATTTATTAATGACGACTAGAAAAAGTAATAATGGAAGCTTCTACCATACCGCTGACATTGATTTTGACCTCACTTAATTCATTAAATTATTTGTTGATTTGATGAAACGATTCGCACCTGATTAATTAGATGATAGACTTAATTTATTGCTCCTACTCCTACAATTCTTAAAAGATCAATGAACAATAATTATTCATATCTTGACAATCACCGAAGCTAAAGCTATTGATTTGATAGTGAAATATAATGTGTTAAAAAATGCCTGTAATAATAGAGTGCATGATAATAAAATCGTGCTCAGGCAGTTTGCTATTCAATAGCAAAATCTCAGGCGATGTAATAACTCAACATCTTGATGACCTTGGCATTGGCTCAATAAATTTTTTCTCAGCTACACCAACCTGGCTATTGATTGTATTGACGGAAGTATGCGGTTGGCCAAAAAAGCATATATAATATAGTCTACACTCTTCCATTGATCTTTACTTCAAAGCCCACATGAAGAGACTAGCTAAGCTTTAGGAAACTTGAATCTCCAAAACCAAAGTGGCAATACTTTTCTAATTTCCTTCTTTTTATGGGGAAGGTTCATGTGAATGAATATTAAAAAAATTATATTTTCATTTTCCAGAACATTGTTATTTTCCAATCTCCAGCAATTCGGCCTACGCATATTTATAATAAAATCAGACTGATATAGGCCTAACAATAGCCTAAAATATTTTGCAAGAATTGTACTGCACGCTGATAGGAACAAGCACAAACCGTAAATTAACCTGTATGAGCTTAGCTACCTTCCCACACCGTTGATGTAGTGAATAGTCTAGTCTAGTAGTTTACATGAATGTTCTATCATCTATTTTATAAATCTACTAGCTACTAAATAACATTTTTCGGTCGCGTTTCTGCCAAGCTTTTTCTGTCCGTATAGGGTCTCCCCAAGTAAAAATGTAGCCTATAGGCCTACCAAATTTCAACTTTTTCGGCCACGTACTTCTTGAAAACGCTAAAAACGCTAGAAAAACTCCGGCGTATTTTTTGGAAAAAATTTCAAAAACCTTTCTTATTACGCTTCTAAATCCAAAACTTAACACATACCAGATTTCAACTTTTTTGGCCAAGAAGTCTTGAGAACGCTGTAAAACACGTCAAATTAGAGATATAGAAAAAGCGTGGCAGAAAATTTCTATTCTGCTCAGCCGATTTGTCTATGCTGTACGAACAGAATTTTTCGGACGCGCCTTTTCATTCATGCGTTGTTCCCCCGTATTATTTTTTGCCATAGTTCTTGAGAACGCTAAAAAAAAACTGACTTTTGCCGAGTAGTTCATGTGCACCAAATTTCAACTGTTTAGGCTGAGTGGTTTGCGAGAAACGGTGATGAATGTGCCAGTGGTATTTGGTCTTTATATAGGTAAATAGATAAATCTATTCCGTTATTAAGAATTCTATTTTTCAGAGAATCAAATTTTTATTCACTGCTGTATATTGTATTATATAAATTTGGTATAAGAATAATTAAAGATGAATTATGCATTTCAATAATCAAGATAAATTATAATTAATTGAATGTCATTGAAGTTACAAATTATCCTTTCTGACTATTTTTATCAAGGCTCTTCAATTATATTTGAACATGTTTGAATTGCTTTCTTAATTAGGGAATGGTTATTTTTATTTAGAGTGAGTGGTTTTAAAGATCTGCTATGAATACCAGATTTTAAATCAAACATGTATAGCCTTTTTACGGGAGGTATTTGACTTCCTTATTCTGGGAGGTATCACCCTTCAACAACTCTATCACGGCTTATGCCATCCATTATAGATACGAATTAACGGCGTTCACATATTTCAAAATTTATGCCTACACACCTCTTGCCAACTGTCAGAAGACAGAATAATAAGAAATACTATGTGTTCAATATGCGACTGATATAATAGCAAAAGCGATTGCATTCTTCTCTTCTTCAATGAGCGATTGCATTAGGTTCCTGTATTGTCTTCGCTTGATGAAGACTCATTTAGTGGGGCTGGAGCTTGATTGAGGCTATTAAATTTATCATTTCATCTACCTTTTCAAAGATAGTCAGGTCTCATTTGTCTAGCCCTTCTTCATGTAAACATTCATAACACCTCTTGAATTAATCCAATAAACACTCAAGTGTTCAGAAAATGATTGAAAACTCGTAATAATCACTCTGATTCAGGAAAAATTAGCGAGTTATAGTTATGAATAATGACAGTACATTCTTGGAACGAGAGAAGTTGTTTGTACATATTCCATCCTTTTTCCAAACTGCAAAAAAAAACCTTATTCTTATATCTTGTTTTATAAATTTGCAGGGTGCTCTTGGACTGTATTTCTTTAGAGATGAGCACCATATGGATGTATCTGATCTTGGCTGGCTCCCAGTGTCAAGTGCCACTCTCTACATCGTATCTTATTGTTTAGGTAAGTCAACTGCCCTTAATTTAGTGAAGTTAATTTATCTAACCTCATTTATCCTTATGTTTTCCACGATCCACTCACAAACAACCCATTACTAAAATTGATCAGATAAGATAAGTCATGAGTGTCTTTATGTGAGGGTGTTCTATTGGTTTGGCCAGCAAAAAAGACTATTCTCTGCTGTAAAATCACTTCCCAGTTATTCGGAGCCCACCTAAAACTATAGAAACAACGCATTAATCATCATCCAACTCATTACTTACTCACAGGTCTTAAACCTTTGAGGGATTCATCCTCCTAATATTTAATAAACTTTCAAATGAAAATTATTTAATATTTATAAAATTATCTAATATTTCAAATGAAAATTCCAGAAACTACCATAGTGAAGAAAGATGTTTACAAGTCAATTAACTCATTTTTCGTGGAGCTTCATTAATAATTTTTCTAAATGAATCTTCCTCAATTATTGTGAGGACTTATACATAAAATTCATTGACAGAATATTTTTATTTTTATGATTATGTAGACTGCAATAATAATTGAAGACTGCAACTCTTAATGCTCTAGAAATCTAGATAAATCAACCAAATTATTCAGATAGATGAACAATAGTATTGAAATTTATATCTTCAGCATACATATCAGCACCAACCGATGAACTTCAATATGCTACTTGGTTTTTCAGTTTGACCTAGAGATTATTATAGCCTTTAATGTGGAGAATTTTTCAGCACCTTCTCATTTATTAGCATGAAGTTATTAGTTTGTACTACTCGATTCCTGTCATAACAGTTTGAAGATTTTTTAATATCTGGGGGAAGTGAGGAACCAATGCACCCCTTTTTTCAACTTCCTGGCGGCTGTTATGAGCGGCGCGTAAAACTTCTGTACAGCTCGAGAAATGCAAAAATAAATTGTCCAAACTGGTAATTAACAGCTCAATTTGAGCATACAAATTGTTGATCGATATAAAATTATGAAGTTCAAGTGCACGGTATTTCCCGCTTTGCCAAAATACAAAATCTCATTCTACAGGCTAAAAAAGCTAGAGTAGGTTAAAGTAGCCCTTTGTTAGGTTAAAGTAGCCGACATTTGATTAAATAGGCGTATTCAGAGGTGATTTTGGGGTTTATAAACACCCCCTTCATTGGCGATGACAAAGCATTAGATAATATGCACTTAGAACCATAAGTGCGTTAAAATGGATGGATTAATGTTAAGAACCGCAAAAAATTTTGTTTTATAGAGATTATTTTTCAAAAATTTTCCGGGGGAATACCCTCGGACCGCCTTCACTTACATAAGGACGAGTTTATTTGATTAATCGCTTGAAAAGTTGATCTTTTCAGTTAAACCGTTAGATCTCTTCCTTTGTTTTGCAATATAAACAAGAGTTTTTCCACCATAGTTCAAAAATTATTTTCAAGTATTTTTGCGTTAAAAATTAAATTCATGATAATTATTACTATCCTGTTGCATCGATCCTGTTTGATTGAAAGATCGCAGAGTAGTGAAATGGAAAATGAAGTTTATCTTATAAAGATCAAGCTTTGTTCTCATTTTATCTGGCCTCCCCTTGAATAATTATTTACCCATGCCGCTCTTTGATATACAATTGAGTTTGCTTGGTAGAATCGTTTGTGGGCTTATTGGGATATATATTACATACGAGTCATGTTACTTATTAATTACCAGAAGTATTAGTAGAGTTAGACATAACAAGTCTTGTAATAATCTAAACAATAATACCAAAACAAGCTTTAAACTCACCTATTTATTGGCGAGGGGAAGTAAATGAAGTCAAGGGTCTTATTTCATCTACATGGTGGGATAAGAGGTAATTGGTGAATGTGTACTGTGTATAAGCAATTGGGCGCTAACAATTTTTCACACCTCTAGGTTACTTCCTAGGCATCTATGTGGCTGAATCGTAATGTAGGTTGAAATACATTTATTTAAGCTTTACTAGATATGAGCCTCATACAATAAATCAGAATAAGATATTAGATAACTTATTTTAGAATACGATTTTTGTGATTCAAACTTTTCCCAGGAAGGGCCCGGACCCCCCTCTCACTGAGGATTATTATTCCATTTATCCCCCTGTTGTGCTGGTAACCCCCCCCCCCCCCCACCCTATTCGGCCATACAGGATACGCCTGTGGTTGATTAATGGCAATGTTAAATGGAGCAGTTTTTGTGAATGAGATCAATCTCATCATCAACCATTGGTGAATTGTTGAGGTGATACCCAAACCCTGATAATGCTGATTCAATACCCCTCCAGGCTTCCACCAAGTAAAAGCGCTGTATTTATATTAGTGCCTTTTCCCTGAAATAAAAACTTTTGTTCTGTATTTCCAGTCAATCTCCCTACCTGACTAACAGTTCCCCTCCCTTGTAGATTAAGATAATAATTGTTAGAGGTTCCACAATCTGCAAGCATAAATTGTCAACTGATAACTCCATTTCTATGCACCTCCTCCTCTTTTTTTTGCTTGAAACTCCTGGATATTTAACATATTTAATTTTGCTGCTTCTTGAAGGCAGTTGATAATTTTTTTTTTTTGAGGATGAAGCCCACATAGGTCTTAGACCTGTGCGTGGGTAATGAGTTGAATGTCGGTGATTAATGAGTTGGAACTACAGTTTTAGGTGGGTTCCGAACCACCGGGAAGTGATTTTACAGCAGAGAACAGTGTCTTTTTTGCTGGCCAATCTAATAGGTCACCGTTACAAACAGGTCCTACGAGAACACAGCTTATCTCCATCTGATTGAACAGATATCTGCTACGGCTCGCGGCTATCACTTCCCAATTTTCCTATTATATAAATAATATTAATGCAGTTATGATTGATTTTGTAGGTTTCGGGCCACTGGTGTGGGCAGTCATGGGTGAAATGTATTCGCCCAGTATCAAGGAGATTGGCACATCAACGTCAACCTGCTTCAACTGGTTTCTTGCATTCCTCATAACCAAGTTCTTCACCAACATATCCAGCTTCCTAGGATCGTATGCAGCATTCTGGCTTTTCTCTGGCTGTTGTATATTCGCCTTCCTTTTCACGTTCTTCGTTCTGCCAGACACACAGGGTTTGTCCTTGAAGGAAATTCAGGACTTACTCAATGGCAAAAAACCAAATTCAAATTCAAACGCATCGTGATGTTGACAGTGGAGTTGAGCTTCTGAAAATACTATCAATGTTTCTATACCAGATAAGGTCATAGACCAAAGGTCACAGTCAGTCTTGATCAAGTTTGCTGGCGAATTTGGATGTGATTCTCAGGCTACTTTTAGAACAGTTAGTAGGCTACTGCTACAAACTACAGCTGTGACCAAAGTGTCAAGACTCCCTGTGCCATAAGTGGTCACGGTGCCTTAAATATTAAAAGACAAAAGATTTTCGACGAATTTGTGTCATCGCAGTCACTTGAATGAATACAAGTGCATCACTTTTAAACATTGTAACAAACAGTTACATTGTTAATTTTGTGAGAAACATTTTACTGTTACGAAGTGAAGATTGGTACTGTGATCAATACAGGGCCAAAAGAAGGAAATAGTAAGCTGTTACATGAGCTTTATAGGCTCAGTTTTATTTACGTTTTGTAGGTAGTCAGGGGCTATAAGCTTCCAGTGAGAACAATTAGTTAAGAAATTAATAATAGGAAACTTTTAGTGAAGTTTTCCAGTGAAAAGTTGTGGTCTTCACCAAAAAAATCACTTGTATCCAATGAAAATAGTTGAGCCTACAAATGATTTTAGCCAATATAATAATTATCCTGTCACATCAAGTAGGCAGTAGGCGACACGCTTGAGAAGGTATAGCCGACTCATGGACAGAGAAACATCTTGATTGCTTCTTGACTTGCCTATTTTTACTTGTTTTCCCTGAGACTTATCGTATTACAAGTCATTAACTTTTTTTTAATAAAAGAACACAATACATTAATATTGTGAAACAATCACTGCAAATTCAATTTTCATTGCTACATATTAGTGTTTTACTATATTCACGTTATAGTCCAGTGAGTCAATTCAATTAGCTTCATTTTTTCTTTTCCCCAATCAACTTCTAATAAAAGCTTGATAATCTTCAATGCGGTTGAGTTTAGGCTAGCATCTAACGAACTCGTATATTTAAAATGTATGTAAGTACAAATAATGTAGGCAGTATTGGCATTTGATCCTGTGATATTTTCTTATTGCGATAAAGTAGATAAATTTACAATTATTTTCAAGTAAGAAGTTCACCTTACCATTAATAAAAACTCAATTTTATTCAAACTTCATTGCTGCAAATTTTATTTCCCGCTTGTGAGTATTTACTTACCACAATGAATTGAGGTTTAATGTGAAAATGAATATTTTTTGTCTAAAATCTTTATTGACTGGAAGGGTCTTATTGAAATCGTGACGTTGTCCGTCTGTGCTCTAGCTCTTGAAAGCTTGGTATACAGTTCCAGAAAAATAGGTCGACATTATAGCATAATGGTAACTTATATTTGGAAAAATAGAAGACATGTGGAAGAACCCAGACACACTCATATAATATCCAACATGAGGAAGAATGAAAATGATTTCCAGCTACCCAGAATTAGATTGGACCTGGTTGGAAGAGGCCCTTGGTATGGGGTATGAAAGTTTTCAATCTGCTTCCATCTCACTTGAAGGCTGACACTACTGATAGATGTTTTTCGAACAGATTGAACTCTTATCTTGTCAATAGCTGCCCATACAAAGTTGAAGAATTATTTCAATCATAAAATTTCTCTTGATTTTGTAACTTAACTTTTCAACTCTCAACCGTTTCTTCCTAGCTTTAATCCTATTATGAAATGTTTTATAGTTTTTGACGTGATCTATGTGTTATGATTAATTGTTTTTAATGAATTGAATATATCTTTATTGACATGCCACGGTTTGGTAAACAATTGTATTTATGCAAGCATATGTGATGAATAAAGATCTAATCTAATGAACAAGAAGAATTAGGAGAGACAAAACCTTATTATGAGAACTGCTGATGTGCATTTTTCAACCAACTTCCAAATAGGAGGAGGTTCTCAATTCGACCTGTTTTTTAATGTTTGTACATCAATTGCTTGAGCACTATCGAACCGATTTCGACATTTTTTTTAATGAAAGAGCATCATTCAGTGTTGGTCCCATCCAAGTTTCATTAGGATCGGCCCAGTACTTAGCCCAATATCAAGCAAAAAAGAGCATTCATCGATTTATGAATGTTACATTTGTTTATTAGGTACACAATGTTAGTACCATTTATTAGTAACATGTTATATTTATTAGATAAATTTATCATTGAAAATAAAATAAAGATTTCAAAACGTAGATAAATTCTGAGCTCAATTTCCAAATTGCTTACCGTACTGTTATGGAAATTATGATTTTTCCTCTTGAAATCTGTATAGGATTGTTCTTTCAGAAGATAAGTTCTGTAATAAATGACATTTTTCAAAGATACCCTCAAAAATGCTAAAAGCCATTTGACAAATATGAGTGAAAGTGTGAAAGAGAGTTTTGAGACAAAGATAGAGAAATAACAAGCGCTCACCCATATTCTAGAATTATTATGGAAGTAGGCTACTGCGTTGACACAATGCAATGCTTGAATGCAAGGGTCTCTCCACCATTAAAAAGTCATACGCTTATTATTTATTTATTTATCATTAGCATTCTTGTTTTCGATAGTATAATGAACTCACTCCTGCAATAAATAGCTCGTGTTTTCTCAAATTCTATCCATCAATATAACTTAAGAGTGGAGAAACCATTCAATACAAAAATGATTGGAATCACTTCAGAGTGGTAATTAGAGGGGCTTTGCCCACTACACTTCGATGGAAAATCAAAGTAAGTTATCAGTTACTAACCAAAATACTGTAGTATTTTAAAAAGGCTAGAAGTCCTTTATAGGCTATAGTTTTTTACAGCAATACAAAAACTAGCTTTTTCAATTTTAACATTCGTACAACGCAAAGTAGAGAAAGTTAAGTTTTAAACAGTATTAAAAATGAGGAAAACTGAATACTTTTAAAATAGATGAATTTTATAATTATTATCAATGCAAGGATTATTACACGTCAGAATATGAGAGAAACATAACGTAATAAATTATATTGGTGTTGCTAGAGTTCATTCCCAGTTCAGATCAGATTTAAAATCATATGAAAAGATGATGGATATGAAAAATTCCAAAGTTTTAAATAAGATTCCTCAAACGCAAGAAAAACATGATATTTCCAATGGGCACACTCAGTGGCGACTCTGACTGAAAATTTTGAGAGGGACACTACCCCTCAATTTTTTCATTTGTTATCTTTTATAAAGAACCATAGTGGTCTGAGTATCCCTATTCAATTCAACGGCTACACATTGTTATAGGCTAGTTGAATATGTCCCAGAAAATGTTTAAGTGCTGCGGTGTCGTTAATACGTAAGTAACACTAATCCACTAAAATTATCACTAACTTATAGAACGTTTGAAATAGCCTAGGTTTAAGTGCACACTGAGTAGGAACATTCTATCAACATTTTAAATTTAAAAAAATCTTGGATTAACCAACAAGCTGAACTCAACTGGCTCTGAATGTTTATGGACCCTAAAAGAGAGAACTCTATCTCATAGTTCAAATGCTTTTCACTTGAACTATGCTTTTTAACTTTTACTTTTAGGTGTTTCAAATCCGTTAAGTTACTCCCTTAATTGTCCATGCTGCATCAATACGAGGAGTACTTAGCAAGCAAATAAAATAATAGAATTCGTTACTTCTTTCACAACCACACAACCACTTAGCAAAATCATAATATTTTACATTAAACTTTCGATTGAACACCCTATTACCATTCTTATCTTTCTGTGAAATAGTCAATAAAGGTCTTGGCGGGCCTAGCTTTTTAACTGCTGAACGTGTTTCAAAGTCACTTACCTACATTGTTTTTAAAATTCTCAACAGAATTCATTATTGAAAAGTTCAACTACATAACAAACAAATCAGTTTGAACAATAACAACTCACATGACTCACTCACAACTCACAACTAACTCATATGGAAGCCTGAAGTTACCGATAACTTGATAAAATAAGCTTTAAAAATGTCAAGTCGTAAGACAATTCCACGCACGTGTACACACTACAGAAAGTAATCTACTGAAAAGTGAGGTTATGGCAGGTTGACATAAATGATCCTTGCGGCATGCGGCATTCGCAGACTAGCTTGAGGCAGATGCGCATGCGTATACAAGCCCCAGCCGCCGGCCCAGCCATGGCTAAATTTAGCTATACTAGCTGGTCACATGTTGCCATCTCATCCGTAGAGAATGCAACAAGCGAATAGGGATTTCGACTTCGCAACACAGCTCTGGAAGGCGCTCACAGGCAGTGTCCGCAGTTCACTTGCTACATGCTTGTACTATACAGCTAAGTGCGGCTGATCGTTCATACCATTTTGACGTTGTAATTCCTGATTTCTACACTCTTTTTCTATTGTAAAATGATAACAATAGCAAAAAAAAAAGATAATAATTACCAATTCAATTTAATATCTGAATAATTACTGGATTTAGTATCACATTTTTCCCAAATTGACAGGGAGGACAGTGTCCGAGCGCCTCCCTGCTGGAGCCGCTCCTGGGCACACTCAAATAAAATGCCAATTTATAAACTATCAGTCCACCACGCCCTTTATCCAATCTTCAATGTTTGCTACCTGGTAGAAGTACCTATGTGCTCCCCGGTATAAGTCTGTGCTATTTGAGCTGATCCTAGGGCTCTTTGAAAATTCTTATTTTATAAAGCCTAAATAAGAGTTAGCATGTTGAGTCAACATGGAAGAATCGTCACGATCGACTTCACTACTACACTAGCTGTCTGTGGAAGGACTATCGTAGTAATAATGGTAGTCATGGCAACTAAGCCAAACACAAAGGTTGTTATTGTTACGTCAGTCACGAAGCAACGTGCAACGTGATACATCATAATATTCTCAAAGCTGAAATCGTTCTTACAGTTAACAGGTATTTTCTGGCATTATAATAATCACTGTATTGTTTAAGGAATTAGTGGATACATTAAATTACAACTAATGAAGTCCAGAGTCAATACATTACAGCACTCAAGTCAAATCCAGCTTCATGTCCATTAAAATGAAGCATATTAAAAGCCTAATACAGCAGTAGCACGATTCATGGAATAATTGAATTTATAACAGTGAAGTCTGTGAATATTCAAATTATCAAAATGTGAATAAGCCAGATTTAGTTCAAAGGTAGCCTATATCAAAATTGATTATTAATTTTATAGTGCTAAATTTTTCAACTTAAATTCATTTTATGTGATAAAACCTAGAATTGTGGAAATATAGAATCAAATTTAGTTACTACTTGATCTTTACCAAATCACCAAATGTATTTTATTTTTATGAAATCTATGCAATAGCGTGAAGCCTATTATTAGGCTTTAGGAATGTGGCACATATTATAACTGCCTAATTAAAGTGTTAGGCCTACTATTAGTGTTTTCTTCAATAACAGGTTGTTCAATACCACACTTCATGTCGATGCATTTTTAAAATAGCATGATCTATAGTATATAGCATAATATCAAGGATAATCACAATCGCTAAGTGACTTGAGTGGTTAACACTTGCTGAGTAATTGTGATAGCCTATTCGGCTGCCACAATCTGTCATACACTATTTTACAAAATGTGCCTGATTTTGCAATGGTGAATATAATCCAATAATGGATACTCCGCGAAGCAAGCAACCACAATAAATTTTTGAAACATCAAGGGTTATTATCAAAACTTAGTACCTAAACCTAATTGATGATCTATTCTTCTTATTCTTTCTCCTTACCCCCATAGGCGTGCGCACTGCGCAGGGCTTGACTCTTATGGGTGCCGGCGACGAAAATGCCCCCCCCCCTTAATTAAAATATTAATACTTAACTTATACTTATCCCCACCCTCGTACCGTTAAATCACGTTGAACTATTTAGTGAAAACACTCCACAGAGGGAAAAAAGGACTCTGTTCTTCTCTACCCGTTTTCCAGAAATAGATTCTCCAATTTTCAAAATGAATATTCTTATTTTATCGCATCAACATATTGTATTACATTCAGAAAATTTTACTAATTGACAAAAATCTACAGTGCCATCCGCCTTTCGAATTCCTCAATTATGTCATGTAAATCCACATTTTTGGTTCTACAAAAGGAATCATGAGGTCCTCCAAACGACCTCAAACTAACGAGCCTAAAACTTGAAAACTATCTACTGTATTCGAAAACTTGGAAACATTGTTCTGTTAGTGATTAAAAATCATAAAATTTTATGTTGATAACAATACCAAATCAGTTGTTCATTCACAATCATCAAAAATCATGTATTTCTTTTTCGATGCGTTTATCTTGTAAATGCTCACTCACTACACAGCACATTAAAGTTATAGGGAAGAAGTTTTAAATCATTATCTTCCAGAAAAGTCTTTAATTTGGAAATTTTGCGACCTTTTTCCAATACATTAAAAAGCCTGAACCACTGTCGCCGGTAGCCAACTTTCAAATCTGGCCATAATAATTGACAATTTCATTTGAAAGATAGGCATACATAGGTAGGCCTAAACTTAGAAAATACGATTTTTCAATATTGAAATAGCTCTAACTCATGAACTACAGAGAATAAAATTCCGAGGTTAGTCTCAAATTGTAGGAAATAGTTTTTTCTTTGACACTTTTACCTTGGGAACCTCTAACCTTTTTGTGCTATAGTTTGAACTTTTTTTAAATTCGTTTTTGGATTTCATAAATTTTGAAAGTTTTAAATAACAATAACTCATGGTCTAAGTATTGGATAACGATGATAGTGATGTCATATTGAAAGGAATTCCAAAACCTAAATGAAAGAACCCAGTGTTGGGTTATAATAATGGAAAGCATAAAAAAATAGAAAACAGCAAAATTTTGGGAACATACACATTCAAAATTTTCAAATTAAGGACATTTCTGGAAGAAAATTCAGTAATCTAAAACTTTTTTCCTATAACTTTTGTGTTGGACTGAACAAGATAATGGCATCAAAACTCGTGTTTTCGAGTTTTAGGCGGAAAACTAAAAAAAGGTGCCAAATTTGGGGGGTTTCTGGCCCCCAAAAAGTTATGCACAGCCCAGAAACTTTCTCAAACTCCGGGGACTCTTTCTTAGGATACCTAGAGTGGTTTAAAAAAAGTTCCAGCTTTGTATCTAATAATCTAATCAATTTTTTGTCCACAGTGGCCTTTTTTTGTTTAATTCGCCTGGGCTAATTAGATTTAATAATAAAGTTTTTTTGAAATCATCAACTTTTTTTATTGAAAATGGACTAAATGAAATGCTTAACAAAATAGTTCTGATCATGATATGCAATACAAAACAATATTGTTTATCAGGTTCAGGAGGACGTTTCAAGGTTTGCCACTAATAATAATTACTCACTTCATATTCAATTTTATTTACAAACTGTAGATAATAATATTTACAAACTCAGTTAAAAGCAATGCACTTGGCAATAATCTGAAATTGCCATTCGTCAAAATGGAATGTTAAAAATCAAGATTTTCACAACAAAAAAATACTCATGAGAAGAATGAGAGTTTATCATTCATTGTGTCTTTTTATTGTTGGTGGAGTCAGATGTTGCAGAGTTATCAGTACTCGATCTCGCCTCATAGTAATCTGCTCTTGCCTCTGTAACTCTTCTTGGGCGAAATGGCAAAACATCCATTCTATATGCCACATACACACACACTAACAATAAAACAACCAGCCAAGTCCATGGGTTTTCATCCATAAAATCTCCAACTGGTTTACCAATTTGCCAACTGGAATAAAAAGTTGAAAATTAAGAAATGTAAGGCAGAAAGGAGAATAGAATGCAATAGGGTCATTCCACATCAAATCATTAACACACATTAATCATCATCTTAGATTTTCATGAAATTTGTTAAACTCATTCTGAGTGCTTTCTTAGTAATGTGACTTGACAACCAATCACAACGTCCGATTAAGGTCAGCCACTTTCCCTCTTAGCCAATAGTATCATTCCATGCACAGTATATATATGGCTTCTCTGTACTTCAGTTTTCAGTTTGATTGAGATTGATAATGGTGTAACAACCGAAACTAGTTTCTCGAAGTTTTAATAAATGTGGTTGTGACAATTTCGTCTTATTATTCATCATTCTGAGTGAAAATGCCCAGTTTCACCAACATTCGTTAAAGCAATTAACAAATGTCAAATCTTTGATGGCTTGCTAAATAGCAGTTTTGCATTTCACCAACATCTGTTAGAACATTAAAAAGTTTTTCAAAGTTGAAGACTGCTTTTGCAGCCCTCAAAATTTTAATGAATTGTTAAAACTCTACGTTAAGGTTATGTTTAATTGTAAAAGTAACTCAAAGTGATGAAAACAATGCATTAATTTATGAAATAAGTGCGTAGGTTCACGCAATAAATAACATTTCTTATTTAACTTTTCAGGTGAATTTAACGACTTGCAGTCAATTTTAATTGAGTAATATTTTACTCACTCTCTAGGCCTACAAAATACAAATTGAGGCCTAGAGAGTGAGAAAATATTACTTATTTTCAATTCAAATTGACTCCAAGTCGTTAAATTCACCTAAAAAGTTAATTTTAACAAGTTTGTCATGGAATATGAAATCCAGGAATTTATTATTGAACAAGCCTAGCAAGTTCTTAGTTTTGACTTGTGACTTGAGGCTTTTTCTGTATGTTTGTGTGTATTCTATGTTTGACAATAACTTTCAAACATTTTGACCAATCAACTTCAAATTTTAAACACATATGGCTGGTTGCACAAAAGCCAATTAAATAAGTAGTTTAATGTCAGTTAACTAACAGTTGTAAGTGTAACAGTTTATTTCTGTTGCACAAAGATTCATTAGTTAATTTTCATTAACCAAATGGGCACAATCTGGCTACACTGTAATTTGATCAACAACTGATTCTGAAGTTAAGAAAAAAGATGAATTATCATTAAAATCATTTCATTGTGAATTCTTTGAATCATTATTCAAATATCTCAATATTATTATATTCTAAATAGATTTTATTCATTTTTAAAGGTTTTCAACATTTACAACCTGATTTTCAGTTCTGTGTTCTGGTACAATAAACATAACCTATAAAATGTAACTTAATGGGAGTTTGTGAAATTTAATTCTTGGTGAATGAATGGTTAAATATCGTTTTCATGGTTAACTTAATTAGTGTTATCACTTGTAATTGTCCTTCGTGCAACTAAATTCTCTCCATTAAGTTTAATTTCTGTAGAATGATGTCATTCTATGGGGATTAAATTTAATTTGCTTTCATGCAACCGGCCAATATTCTTGGAACCTTAATACAGATCAACTTCATTTGCCAATGAAATTGATCTACTCCTCTATCCTTTTTGTTGCAAAATAAAAGGATTGGCTATCAGCCCTTCATTAATTATTATATACATCTATGGAAAATAGTTGTTTTCACCATATGGAATTTGCAATAGATTTCAAAATATATTTTGAGTTATCATCAGCTTTAGGTGAATAAATGCGATCAGCACCTTTTCAAAATAAGACCTTGATACAATCGTTTTAAAGATTCTTCTTCTTCTTCTTTGGTTATCAAACCAAAGGTAGCTTGCAGCAACATGCCACTCCCTCCTTTTGTCAGCTTTCCTTATATAGAATATACTAGTGAGCCCAATGGGCTGGAGTACTTGCTTGCAAACAACTAATATTGGAAAAGGAAACTCATTTGGGAAGTTTATTGTATGGTGGTAATAAAAATGGCTGTTTTGAAGGTACTGATTTAGATAAAATTTACAAGACATGTGTCACTTAAAATTCAAGTTTATCATTGCTCTGATACACCATTGGTAATGGTGACTGATTAGATTGGCCAGCAAAAAATACACTGTTCTCTGCTGTAAAATCACTTCCTGGTGGTTCGGAACCCACCTAAAACTGTAGGTCCAACTCATCAATCATCATCATCCAACTCATTACCCACGCACAGGTCTCAGACCTATGTGGGCTTCATCCTCAGAAAAAAACAGATTTACTTATTTAAACTTCGTTTGCCAATGAAATTGATCTACTCCTTCATCTGTTTTGAGGTGAAACAAAAGGATAGGCTGGAGAACTTGATGGCAAACAACTAATTTTGGAAAGGGAAACTCATTTGGGAAGCTTATTGTAGAGGGAGGTGGTAACAAAAAAGCTGTTTTGAAGGTACTAATTTAGATAAAATTCACAAGTCATCTATCACTTGAAGTTCAAGTTCATTGTTGCTCTGATACACAGATTTATTTTCTACAAAAAAAACCAACTGTACTAATATATCAGGGCAATGCAATTATAGTGTATCTATAGAGTAGATATATATTGTCACAGTGCAAAATTCACCAGCCTCAATTATTAAACTATCAACAA
Organism: Conomelus anceps; assembly: GCA_948455865.1. Classification (NCBI taxonomy): domain Eukaryota; kingdom Metazoa; phylum Arthropoda; class Insecta; order Hemiptera; family Delphacidae; genus Conomelus; species Conomelus anceps. The sequence goes on from OX418217.1 coordinate 72,484,073, forward strand.
ATATTTACAAGAAGAGGATTGAATCTATAGATTTTCCATACTCACATGAAATTTCTTTTTATATCATTTATTACTGTATAAAATCCAGTTGCACATAATTTGTCAGTTAAACAGTTATTTAGCATCATACAATGGGCTGAAGTGCATAAAGAATTGTTTACTTTATTAGTAGGGTTAGTTTGTCCACTGCTTGACCAAGCTGGCTTATCAAACAGCTGTTTTTGACTTATATGTACCAGCAAAATCTCTTTTGCCAAAATTCAATTATTCATCAAATTTTTTTTCTCTTGATCAACTTCAGAAATCTGCTTATTCTTACCCTGTTAATTGTTTTATTTTTTAATTTAATTATTTTTCTTCCTTCAACTTACTTTCTGTTAAGCACTGCATTCTAAAGTCAGATGCCACCTCCCTATTGGAGGATTTCAATTAGCTTTGCTGTGATTGGCAGATTTCCGCATGATGCAGGATTCTTCTCCAAGCACTACTTTCAGAGCTTGAAGAAGACAAGAGACAACTTTTTGCTGGCTAAGGGAGAGTTCCTGTTTTTAAACCTCCCCTATTTGTTACTTTTTTAAAGCTTTAATAGTCAATTTCTAGTCAACTTGATGTTTAATTGTTGTATGTCCCTACCGCTTTGAAAGCAAAAAATCTAGATTGCCAATCTAAGTTAATTTAAGACCTTGCAAATCAAATAAATACATGATCAGCCACATGCAGCCTGCATCCAAGATGTCCAGATGGGGACGCTGACTTCAAATGAGCCAAAGAAAACAATTATCTCATCTAGTGTGCATAGAAATTGGGCCCAAAGTGAATGGTATGTGCTTCTACTATTATTAATACTTGAGGTTCATTCAAAAATTGGCAATAAATTTGAGAAATTCAATCAAAGTGAACTCTTGCAACTGATTTACCCTTAGGCCAAAGCCTACACGCTCAAAAAAAAAAAACACATTTTTTATGACACATTTAACTATTATATAATTTCAAACTTTAATTCAATTAGCAAGAATATTATCACAACTTGTAAACTTCAATATTTCAATCTATTTATTCAAGTTTTCAATTTTACAGTTATATTAAAAAGCATAGTAACTTTAACTGGTAGTTATAATCTAAATTCCTGTCTGACTTTGGCTATAGATTGCATTAGTGATTTATTTCAGGGGACCAACCACTGATATTGCTGGGAGGAGTCAGTTAATTTGCTAGTATTAGCATTTGTCCTTGATGAAGGACATGTGAGGGTTGGTTTTTCCATCCATTTTGGAAAGTAGTTTGTAACAGGATTCTGCCATAGCCTTTCCACCTTGGTAGTGTGAATTGTGAAGGGAGTGCAACTAGCAAGTATTGCATGTTCTGCACTCAATCTTCACTTGCAAGAGGGATTTTGCTGAGAATATCCTGCTTCATTTCTTTGCTGAATCGGATTGTGTGGATGATGTTAACAGCTATTCTGTGATTTCACCCACAATTCTGTTCTGCGCAGACAGATATTTTCTTGTGTGAATTTGAATTGGGGTGATGCACCTCTTTTTGCAATTTTTCTGAAATTGCCACCAACTGCAGCTACCAGCCATCAGAATCAAAGGATTCAAATGCACGACTCACTCAATCTGGTCACATCTCTATAGTACAACATACAAAAATAATGATGTGTTGAAAAAAACAAGTTAATAAGACAGTTTATCAACTTTTTGTTGTAAATTTAACAAGTTGCAGTCATTAACTGATTGCAAGTTGTTAAATTTACAACAAAACGATAATATTAACAATGCAGATTGTCATGGAACAAGAAATCCAAAAATTTTAAACAGTTTTTCTTTCAAAAATTATCTGTGCAGACATCAGGCAAAGCCCACTAAGCCTTTTGTTGCCTGTTTTATTTTTAGCCCCTAGCCAACTCTTGAAACACATGCAAAACAGGTTTCAATCATTTTAAATACTTTTCACTAAAATATTTTTCTACAACTTTGAAATATGTGATAAATGTTATGTTATTTTTCCTAACATATTATTTTTTCCCTAGGGGCCAGGGGGGGACGCGCCCCCTTGCCACTATATGGTAGCGCCCATGATCTGCTACAACATGGATAACCTAATCAGTTGTATAGATTCAGTACATGCCACAATACAGACTCCCAGAACATAACTCAGAGAGCAGACTGCCTAGAGGGTTGAGTACAGGGTTGGACAAATACAATATGGTTAGGAATATGCTTATGTATTTTGCATATCTCACCTAACCCAAAAGAGCCAAACCAAACCAAAGCCTAACCTAACATGAACCTAACCAGCCAAAGCCAACCTAACTTACCCATAACTAACCAAAGCCAACCTAACCTGACTTACCAAAGCCTAACCTAGCTTGAACTTTACAATACCCCTAACTAACCAAAGCCAATCTAACCTAGCCTAACCCAACCAACCTAACCTAGCCTAGCTAGGTTAGGATGCCTTTGGTTTGGTAATTTAACCTTACTCCACCTACTTTAACTCAACCTTAACAAACTTGTTCTGTTTCATGAAATGTAATTTAATTTCATTAAATTCAAATTATCACTTCAATTTTCATTTTTGTCCATTATTAGGCGTTTATGCTTAAAATGATTATGATATTTGTGGTAAGCAAGAAAATTTTTTTTAAATGATACTATATAGAAAGTTGAAATATTGGTAAGCTCTTATTTGGCACTTTTTTTAGATGATGAAGCCCACATAGGTCTGAGACCTATGCATGGGTAATGAGTTGGATGATTGTGATTGATGAGCTGGACCTACAGTTTTAGGTGGGTTCCGAACCACTGGGAAGTGATTTTATAGCAGAGAACAGTGTTTTTTGCTGGCCCATCTAATCGGTCACTGGTACAAACATGACCTATGATAACGCAGCTTATCTCTATCTGATTGAACAGATACCTGCTATGGCTTGCAGCTATCACTTCCCTGTGACTTTTTTATTGATTTGTTATAAGGATTAATGATGATGGGCTAGGATATAATGGAATTTGAACAAAAAATACTGGATTTTATTACTAATTACATAAAATTATACTATACCTACCAAAATTCATTCATTTTCTATAATAAACTCATGCTACTGAATGTGAACGATAGTTCCATAATAGGAAAGAAACAGATGAAAGCTGAGAAAGATACAGAATGATACAAAAGAAAGCTAGAGAACGATATGGAGCAGTTCTGTCAAAAAGTATTGGCATTAAAACATAACCAAAACCTAAAACACTACCGATCATCCATTGTTGTAAATGAGCAAATCATATTTTAGCCTATGTGAGTAAATATTTATATATTCTCTATTAAAGTTTTATTAAATGTTTTATTTTTCTATTCATAAAATTGTGAAGTAAACAATAAAAAACTACATTTTGTTTACGATTCGATTCCAGACATCAATTCAATGCTCTTCTATACAGACACTTTGATATACAAAGCATTTGTTACACAAATCCAATTGATAGTATAAAGTATTGATATCGACACTTCCATTTGGTATCAAAACTCATGCGATTATTTTACTGGAGGGGATATTGAACTACAGCCGATTATAACTCAAAATATATTATTATTTTGAAATCTATTGCAAATTCCATATGGTGGAAACAACTATTTTCTATATACAGAGTGTCCCACAAGTAACCCAACAAACTTCTAAGGTGATTTCCTCCCATCAAAATAATGAAAAACGTTCATATAAACATACTAGCTTCGCTTCGCTCGCCTTAACCGTCTAGCCAGGGGGCTCCGCCCCCTGGACCCCCGGGGGGGTCCAACTAATTTCCATTGTGATTAGATAAATTTACAGAAATAGGTGATTTTGGGGAGAATTTTGATACCATTACTTAGTATGCATCTAGGGTCTTAATCAAACATATACTTTTCATAAACGTTGGCTTTTAGCTTTGTTTGAAACAAATTATTATTCATTAATAGACCTAACCTACTGAACTTGCCAGCCAAACAGCTTAAAGGAACAGCTGATAGAAGTCAACCGTTTTTAATCATATGGCAGACCCCTTAGCAGCGTTATTTACACTGTCTTTGAACAGCAAAAGACTTTGCACTTTGCATGTAGGCTACCATACAGTCGGAGCCTTGCAATATGTGGGAAACATTTGACTGGGTATGATGAAATGTTATTATGCCAGGTTGATGACATCTGTTAAGTGCAAATTTCAAAATATTTTCCATATGATTAAAAGATCCCAGTAAGCTAGTTAGCCATGTACCCGTGCTTTGCATAGGCAAAACTTTAACCCCCTAAAAACACCCCGAAAATTGCGAATTTTGAAAAATCCTTTCTTAGCACGCGTCTAGTCCCCCTACTGAATACGTGTACCAAATTTTATCGTTTTTGGTCGAGTGGTTCCTGAGAAACTGTGATGAATGAGTGAGTCAGTCAGTGGTATTTCGATTATATATATATAGCCTAGATGTCTGGAAATGCTTCATTAGGGAGTTACGGCTAGCAAAAGATTTCACCAGGTTTTCTGGGAAAGGATGGAAATAAAGCCTAACTGATTTTTTGTGACATTGAGTTAGGTGTTAAATTTATTAAATTTTATGTAAAATGAACTGGAAAATTGAATAAAACACATCCCAGACCTCTAGAATCACCCATATTTGAGATATAAGACAAAATACGCAAAATTTGGTCTTGAAAAACATGCTTTATTTAGATTTGATCTACATTAACTTTGTTAAATGAGTAATAAATACAGAAACTTTATAAACAAAACTTCAAGTGATTTTAATTCTGAAGAGAATTATGTAAAATAGGCCAATAATAAACAAACACAAAGTTTAAAAAATTAATGTTTGATTAAATCAACACATATATTTTGAACTCTTTGTAAATGATATGGATAAACATTGTTTTCTTTCAATGTTCTCCAGACTGTATTATGAGATAAGTTTAATCTATTTGAAAATCGGTGAGTACTAAGTTGAGGACTATGCTATATCATGTCAATGATATTATCTTGTTCACATACAGCCTGTATTACAGCCATTAAAGGACGTTCACTTGAACAAGTAATGGATGGAAAAGATACATATGTTTGTAAGTTATTGAATACCAATACAGATGTTTCATAAGTAGGTGTTCTATTTGGAAGTCGTCTTTTATATTCAGGTTTAGCTGCCCAACTATTTCCATTGGCAAAACCATAGAAAACAATATCTTTGTACTCTTGATTTGAAAATATGAATGGCATCTTATTATTAGAAAAAATACAAATAAAGTACAAATAATACAAGCCGCACATACACTGCACAAATCACAGTTGACAGACTAGTTATTGCAACCACTGTATCACTGTATGGCTGTACAATAGCTTGGATTCAGGTATTGTTGCAGAAGTGCTGCCAATTCTTGATTTTCAATAAACTAAAAGCATTTCACTTGACACTTTTGTCATCTTATTTCTCAACCAATAATTTTTTCATACTGTGAATTTTTTGTCATTATTTAATTGAATGAATACTATATTTGCAAATAAACTGCATGCCTTTTCAGTAATTAAAATGTACAGTTTTGCAACATCTTAAAATGTTTTGTTTAATTTTTGTTTTGCTGCTGTCTTATTTTTTATATGTAGCCTATTGATTTAATTAAACATTAATTTTTTAAACTTTATGTGAGTTTATTATAGACCTATTTTACACCATTCTCTTCAGAATTCATTTACTAAAAGTTTTGTTTATAAAGTTTCCATGTTTATTAACAATTTAACAAAGTTAATGTACATCAAATCTAAATGAAACATGTTTTTTGAGACCAAATTTTGCTTATTTTGTCTGATATCTCAGATATGGGTGATCCTAGAGGTCTGGGACATGATTTATTCAATTTTTCAGTTCATTTTACATAAAATCCAATAAATGTAACACCTAACTTAATGCCATAAAAAATCAGCTTGGCTTTATTTCTATCCTTTCCCAGAAAATTGGACAAAATCTTTTGTTAGCTGTAACTCCCTAACAAAGCATTTCCAGACATATGTTTATATAAACTTTTTCCATTACTTTGATGAGAGGAAACCATCTTAGAAGTTTGTCAGGTTACTTGTGGGACACCTTGTATATAGATATATTAATGAAGGGGTGAGAACCTATCCTTTTGTTTTGCAACAAAAAGGATAAAGGAGTGGGTAAATTTCATTGGCAAATGAACTTGATCTGTGTTAAGGTTCCAAAATGTATGTTTAAAATTTGAAGTTGATTGGTCAAAGCATTCAAAAGTTATCATTGAACATACATACATCTCTCTCTCTCTCTCTCTCTCTCTCTCTCTCTCTCACACACACACACACTCTCTCTCTCTCTCTCACTCTCTCTCTCTCTCTCTCTCTCTCTCTCTTCAAGACTTTGGATTCAAATCAATTTCATAAATTGAGGATATGCATGAGAACTTCACATCCACGAAGGGTGAACTACTGAAGAATATTACATTCATAGAAGACAAACCACAGGAGAATATTACATCTATGGAAGACAAACTACAAGAGAATATAAGATCCATGGAGGTCAAACTGGAGGGGAATATGAGGGATGAACTGCAGGTTATTCAGGATATTCAGCACAATATGACATTCATGGAAAACGAATTACAAGAAGACATTGAAGAAATGGTCAGGGAACTTGCTGATTCTGTTAATCAAAAAGTCAGTATGGTGAAAGATGATTTGAAAACCATGGAAGATCGACTGCAGGAAGACTTGAAATCTATGGAAAATTGACTTGAAAAGCTGGAGTGTGGAGCTGAAATTTCAAGCTGCCATGAAGGAGTGAATAAAGTTTGTGATATTCCAGAAATAGCCAACCCAGAAAAGTCAGTGCTTGCAGTGATGGAGGAAAATAAGCAGCCAATTATTCTACCTCAGCAGACTGGACTGCCAATCTATGACAGAAAGACACCTTTAGAACACTACCAAACACTGAGTCAACAGCAGAAATCCAGGAGTTGTCACCAGCAACAAAGGCCTATGGACAAATCTCTGTGGACTGGTAGTTGTTCATTCAATTCCATCAGCTGAGAAGAGGAGTTTCAGTGAGATGTGGAGATGCCTGGAGATTTGGCAACAAACATCTGGATCAGTTGTACCAATCTCAGCTCAATAATAGGGTGTGGAGATCTAATGAGTCACTGCAAGAGTTTGAGGTTGATATTATGACTTGTTAGGTCTGCATATCCATTAACTGATAACAACACATATGACAGTCTTTCAGTGGAGAAAATCTTGAATGGTTTAAGGATACCAGATACTCAGCAGTCAATAAAACTAGCCAGAACAATGCTTTGGCCTAAGCATTGAAGTTTGAAGCATTCCAAGGTACAGGCTATGGAAACTGATGTGATGGAGGCAAGCAGTATTCACAAAATAGTTGAACAGGTGTTGGAAAAGTAAAGATCCAGGAAAAAGGTGGTTCAATGCTGGGTTTGTGGAAAGAGTGGACATGTAAGAAACAAGTGTACATTCCAACCAGGTGAGAAGAAGGAGCATGTAAACTAAAAAGGGTTGATAGGGAGGGGCAGCTGTCAACAACCCACAAACAGAAGGCCCCAGAATGGCAGCTGGCAGGCTGACAACAGAATTAGTCTGTATATAGATGGCATTATGGATGGACAAGCAAAACAACCAATAATTGACACAGGAGCTACCTAACCATCCTGAATAAGAACACCATCCTTGATAAGAAGAGAATATAAGACAACAAGATGGACACTCCTTACCAAATCCACTGGGGATTTGGCTACAGTTTTTAGGGAGACAGCTGCTCCTCTCCTTATTGGTGGCAGTAGCTTCAAACATCAAGTTTAGTGTTAGTGGCAGACATACAAGGAAGATGTTATACTTGAGATGGATTTCTTCAACAAGTTTGGACTGAAGTTGGGCTTGGATAGGAAGACAGTTGTAATTGGAGAAGAAGAGGTAATACTTCACCCAGGGAAGTCAAGCAACAGCAGAGTATTACTAGTGACTGATGTCACCCTACTCACAAGGAATCAGGTTGTAGTCTATGGGACAATGCAGGATGACATGGAAGAATGGCATAATGCACTACTGGAGCCAGCAGGACTGGAAGATAACTTTTACCAAAGGGTATTAGTGGCAAGAACTTTATTCCTGAATAGCCCTGTGTGCACTATGAATGTGAATGACTACAAAATAACTCTAAAAGGAGGATGCACTCTTGGACACTGTTCAATAGCCTCTTCAGTAGGAAGACAGACCCAGAAGTCTCAACCAGTCAACAAGGGTCTTCCAGAGGAACTGCAGGATTTGGCTATTAATACTTGCATGGATCTTAAAAATATGCAGGCTGTTGTGAAATATGTCATCACTAGATACCAGGATATCTTTGAAATTGGTGCAGGGCCAAAAGGAGGAACAAACATTGTACAGCATGCAATAGATACTGGTGATGCTAGGCCCATATGACATAATTTATTAAGTCTGCCACTAGCCAAGAGAGAGGAAGCAAGGAAATTCATGAAGCACATGGTGGTGGATGAGTTCATAAAGCCCTCAAGCAGTCCTTGGGAGTCACAAAAAAGGATTGGTCATCAAGATTCTGCATTGACTATTTGTCTATTGAACAATGTCATCAAGAAGGACAGTTATCCATTGCCAAGTATTGATTACACATTAGACAGCCTTGAAGGATGCAAATTGTTTTTATATTGGATCTCAAGAGTGGGCTACTGGCAAGTTGGTTTGAAGCCAGAAGGCAGGGAGAAAACAGCATTCACAATTGGAGCAGGATTTTGGCAATTCAAGGTGATGCAATTTGGACTATGTAATGCACCAGCTACATTTGAGAGGCTCATGAAGAATGTGTTGAGAGGACTTTCTTGGGAAACCTGTTTGGTCTACTTGGATGACATCATTGTTCTAGGAAAATCATTCAGTCACCATTAACACAACTTGTTAAAAGTTTTCCAAAGGCTGAAGCAGCCAAATCTAAAATTGAATACAAAGAAGTGCAGCCTGTTTAGGAGACAAGTCAACTATCTTGGACATGATGTATCAGATTCTGAAGTTGGTCCTGACCCAGAGAAGATTGAAGCAATTACAAAGTGACCAGTCCCAAAAGATAAGCATGGAGTAAGATGTTTTCTGGTTCTTTGCATGTATGATTGGTGGTTTATGAAAGGATTTTCCAATATTTCTAAATCTCAAAAAAAAAAATGGTTCTCCAATACTACAAGTTGACTGAGGACAAGAGCAGCTTCATTTGGGATGAGAACTGTAAGCAAGAATTTCATAAACTGAGACATGTGCTTATAAATGCCTCAATCCTGAGTCATTCAAGAGCAAGCAGAAGGAAAATTCATCCTGGACATAGATGCTAGCAATGTTATCTTTGGAGGATCTTCTGACTCTCTGGAACAGGAAGGAGTTGAGAAAGTCAATGGATACTTCAGTAAGGTCCTGTCAAAACCTGAGTGTCACTACTATATCACCTACATGGAGCTGTTAGAAATAGTTAAGGCAGTTGGATCCTTCCACAAGTTCCTTTATGAAAGACACTTTCTCCTGAGGACAGATCATGCAGCCCCAAAGTGGCTCCTTCAGTTATGACTTCTGAAGGGCAGGTGGCATGCAGGTTTGAGCAACTTCAAGAGTATGAATTTGAGTCAGTTCATTGAGTAGGAACCAGTCATGTGAATGTAAATGAACTATCAAGAAGACCATTTGGGAAAGATAGCAAGCACTGCTCATATCATGATAGCAGGAAAGGCATGCTGATAAGGACAACAATGGGTGCTGATTTATAGAGGAGTGACCAGCTCCAGAAATACCAGGAGGAGGATCCTGACCTTAAATACCTTTGGACTTGGACATGCTCTGGACAAGGAAGACCAGCCTGGCAGGAAATGGCACCTCTTTCACCAAGTGTAAAGACCTATTGGGCCCAGTGGAACTCAATTGTTGAAGATGAGGGAGTACTCAAAAGGGTGATTAAGAATGCAGCAGGGGATCAGAAGATGCAGGAGCAAGTAATTGTCCCACTCTATCATGTACCAGAAGTGCTGAGGAGTCTGCTTGATGGCAAATCTGGAGGACATGTTGGTCTACACAAAACATGGAGAGGGCCAGGGAACAATTTTATTGGCCAAGGTTAAGAGAGGATGTCAAAGGTTGGTGTAGGAAGTGCATAATCTGTTCAGCAGCAAATAGCCCTCTAAGGAAGAAAAAGGCACCAACAAAGACTTATAATGTTGGAGTGCCATTTGAGAGAGTGACTATTGACATTGCTGGACCTTTTCCTACCACCAATCATGGGAACAAGTATATTTTAGTAGCCAAGGACTATTCAAGTAAATGGGTTAAAGCATGTGCCTTACCTCACCAGGAAGCAATAATAGTAGCTGACATATTAATAAAGCAATTCTTCAGTCATTTTTGTGTTCCATTGGAGCTGCACTTAGATCAAGGGAGAAACTTTGAGTTAGAAGTATTCAGTGGAGTGTGTGAGTTGATGGGTATCTGGAAAACAAGGACCACTCCTCTGCACCCACATACAGTATGGTAGAGAGAATGAACATGACCATGCAGCAATATCTGAGGAAAGTGGTTTCTGAGAATCAGCATGATTAGGATCAGCATCTCTATTTCTTTATTATGGCACATTTTAGCTTCATCAATGAAACAATAAAGTGAGCACCCACTCATATCATCTTTGGTAGAGATCTACCAGCACTGTGATCTAAGCTGTGATAAGGGGCTACCCTGTGATCTACAGTTTCAAAGCAAGCTTGGTAAAACATTCGGGGGGGGGGGGGAAGACTACATCACTCAACTCAGGAAGCACATGGATGAGACTCATGAGGAATATGCACCAAATTTGATCAAACAAGCCTGAAGATGAAGGAGAGGTATGACATCTAGGCTTACCAAGATGGATACCAAGCAGGAGACCTAGTCTCATTATACAAACCAAGGAGAATTTGTGGCTACTCTCCAAAACTTCAAACCCAGTGGAAGGGGCCTTATGGGGCATATACCCCATATGGGGTATATTTCATGGTAGTAATAGTGTTGGACATGGATGAGTGACTCAGGTTCAGTGCACTCTGCTGAGAATTCAGGTCCAGCTCCAGGAGGAAAAATGATCCAGACAAGGGAGAGGGATATGTTCACCTTGCCCAAGGAGAATGCACTTGTGCCCTATGACACCAGCAATTAAGCAGAATCTTGAGGCATTGCTTTAGTCTTCAGGAAGAAGTTTGGTGGTCTCAGGGACCTGGAACAGCAAGGACCTGCAGAAAGAAATGTTCTTCATCTACAGTGGCATGGTCAGCATCTCTTCTACCTGGTGACTGAGGGGCAGCCTGAGATGAAGAAATTATGGAGATTGTGGACTTGCTTGGTTCAAATGAGGGACAAGAAGCAGCAACTGGGAATGAGGAAACTTGGTATACCAAGGCTTGGAATTTTTTATGATGGTTTGGACTGGGAGATTGCAAAGCCAATGCTGGAGGTGTTTCAGTCTACTGGTATCCATATCACCATTTTCATCTACAACAATTGGAGGATCAAGGAGTAGTTGGTTAGTGGTCAAGGAAGACATCAACCATACAATGTGCCATTTTTCTGGGACAGAATGTTTTCTTAATGGATGTTGGTGTTATGAATGCAAAAAAAAACAATAGTTGACACTACTTGTTTTTGTAAACATCTCTTCCATTCAGTGATGACATGTGCTTCAAAGAGATTGTAAATTGACACTTGTTTTCTTCTTTTTCCCAATATGTCTCTCTCACTCTTTTTTGGCAAGTGTGTTTTGATTACATTCATGACAGAATGTTCCAGATTATGCTACTGGCTTCCAGAATTTTCTGGAATACTTTCAAACACTATATAAGGAGTAGTCCACATAAGCAGAGTCAGTTGACATTTTATCTTCAAAACATTCATATCCAGTGCCAGTTGAGTTGATGTAGACATTTTGTTTATGCATATCAAGTGCTCATGATCAGTTTATGTGGTAAATTCTTTGACAATACTCAGTGGTTTTATTGGGATTATCAAATACTGTAACAGGCTGTGCTTTTGTTGAGTGTTAACTGTTCACATTTCTTTTTACTTCATTGAACAGTTTATTGGAAAGTTGTTTATTGAATTATTGATCAGTTGGTAATTCAGTTGGATTCATAGTTGGTAATTAATTTTTGTACAGTGATACTGAAAATTAATGATTACCTGAACGTTATTGGTTTGTTTTTTCTAATTGGTTTTTCATTGATTAGTAATTTGGTTGTAAGTAATTTGTGTAAATAAAGTGCAAGTGTTAATTTCAAGTGTTGACAGCATTATTTTAGTGATAGAATCTGTAACAAGTGATATTATTATACTTTCAACTGTGTATTTAATTTTTCACAGATTGACAGGGGGTAAAATATTGAAGCGCCTCCCTGTCAAATCCCCCACCACCAACCCCCTCCCCCCCTGGAAATCAACATTATATCCAAACTTATCTCTAGATTGTATCTGTTATATTATATACAGTAACTCAAATTTTCTATACTCACAATTTATCAATCTTCTTGAAAACTTTCTTATTCAGTGACCTGTATCTATTTTTTTTTGACATGATCAGCTCTGCTTTTATTACAATAGATTTCCTCAGATTGTAACGTTAATGCAATTCAATGCTTCATGGAAATAAAAAAAGATACATGTTGAGCACTATCAACCAATTCATTACAAATTCCCATAATGAAACGTGAGCAATAAAAATTTTGAGATAGTACGTTATATAAAGCAATATCAATTATTTGAAACTTTCTAGAGCATTAAACATCTGAGTTCATGGGCACCCATGCCTATGGAACCTTGTCCCTCCTTCCAAGCTTTTGGTGACAGTGTTAAACACACAAATTTATGCCAAGGAAGGTCAAATTTAAGTCTTCGTTTCTGCATTTCACCTCCTCCACAGACATCAAAGTAAATAAGCGTCCTATTATGAGGAATATACTGAGAGCATGTAGAATGCAATATTGGTAGAACAATCTCATTATGTATGAAAGAAAGTATTGAACAATGTACGGAACAAAGCAAACAGTGATCATTACAGTGTATTTTCGAATTTCAATTGAACTGAGGGAGCTGCACGATAAAAATGTTTTATATTGCCAATTATACTATTCTACAATACATTTAATTCAAATTTATTTATTTATTTGCAAAGTCTACATATTTCACCTCATAACATCAATAATACCACTAAATTAATAAATTAAATACGGTTTGATGCTACAGACACAGAGATGCTACAGAGTATTTATGAAAACTGAGGAATAAATGAAAATTTCATTTCAGGTGCCCTGAGAAACCTGTATGGGACACCATCTTAATAAAGTTATATAAAATGAAGAGTGCATAAAATATCTGAGTTGCTGAATAAAATAGAAATTAAGAAGGTTTCAGTATTACATTATTTAATATTGAATATATATTTATTTTAAGAACCGTTGCACAATACATTATTGATTTTTAGTTACAATAGGCCTAACGGATAGCTGGTGAAAAAGCTGCAGGTCTCTGAAGACACCAAAGATAGATTACAGGCAGTTTTGTCTCAGATGGCGATGGAGGAAACTAGAGAGCTAGGCATAATAATGAAATTGACGAAGCAATTGGAAGAGAAAATATTGTTCGTTCCATAAAGGCGAGAAGAATTGAATGGTTAGGACATGTGGTGAGAATGGGGGAGGAGAGACGCCCATTGAGAGTGATGGATGAGATGATGATTGGAACTAGGAGAAGGGGAAGACCAAGAAGAAGATGGCTGAATGGCGTGGTGGATGATCTCCGTGTGCTGAGGGTGGCGAACTGGCGGAGGAGAGTGAAGAACGCGATGTTTGGAGGCGCCATGTAGATGAGGCCAAGGTCCACCCAGGACTGTAGAGCCATATAAAGTAAGTAAGTTTGTCTCAGATGGAAAATGTAAATCTTCACTTTGGAGGAATCAAAAAGCAAAGTCGTTATTAAAAAAGTGAATGAAAGTCAATTGAATAAAAAGTATTCGCATGAAAACCCCAACCTTTGTACCATATGTAATACAGAACTCCCCTTTTGAGTCGCAGTGGACTTATAAGCTCATATCATAGAATAGAATGATAATATTGCACCTGCGGACCATAAGTAATGTGCCTCATGTAGCCTAGCACAAAAACAAGGATTCAGTTCCATTTGTTACAAATACATGAAACAGTTGAAAAAGTGTTGTAATTTGTAGATAAAGAACTATTTTGTTACACACTGAAAGATGAGTAGTGTGTTGATCATGAAAATGATGTTTTATTTTGTAAACAGAGAACAGAGATCTCCGATGTTTTGTTACACACTTAACCCTAGAACGGTAAGCTTGTAGAAAATTACACTATCGGTAAGCATTCGTAAATTTAACGACTCTTTTTAAATAATATTTAAGGCTTTTGAGGGGATTTAAAAAATAACTAACTTTTACTTATTAAAATAACTGTGTATTATGTCTAGAAACATTGTAAAATATTTATTTTGAGTTTAATGTAGGTACCTTTTAAATACATATTGGATAAGACTTCAAGGGTTTCCAATTTATGACAAGTTATACAGATTTTTTTTCTATTAAGATATGTAGTATTTATCCCATCACTACTGATGTAAATGAAAGTTGATAATATAAGACGTTTGAAAAAATAGACCTTTAGTGTGGTTGAAAAATATATGCAGTTATACTATTACAACACTCTACATTTTACTATATACACTATTTATATTATTCACAAAACTTTTCAATTATTTACAAAATGGTTTTGGAAGTCATATTTACATGGTAACTCAGGATTCAAACTACAAAAATCCACTTTTGAGCCCAAAAAAATTAAAAAGCATTGAATAAAAGTTCACAAAAAAGATCAGTATCGGTAAGCACTCGTAAAAATTACGACTGCTATATAATATACGACGAATGACGCATGCTAAATGGGTGATGCGGTGTCGCCGACCCTGGGCCGGGTAATGGAAGGATTAGCTGGCTGGACAGTTCTGAAAATCCAAGAGCAGAAATATTGTGGCACTTCAATTGGAGAGCGTCGTAAAATTTACGAATGCTTATCGTTCTAGGCAGGGTTAGATGAGTAGAGTTTTCTTAGTCTCATGGCGGACTACAGGTTGAAAAAAATGTTCTAAATACAAGTATGGTAGGTAAAGCGTCAAGTAAAACCATATCCCACAAAACTAGCAAATTGCCTGGGTTAAAAATTAATTTTCTCCAAGCCGCCTCTCCAACAAGTATAGTATTGTAATCTATGCTACTACCTTCAAACCACTTCATTGGTGGACTATGACTGAACCATTGGTAGGCTATGCTTCAATTTAATTTTAGTGCAAAAGCCCAAACATATTAAGTTACCCTATGCTTCATTATTTAATTGCTCATGACCAAAAATGGAAGAGATATGTTATGCTGTAACAGTGTAAAAGGTTCTAGACCTACTAGCTCAGTTATAAGTTCTATATGACCACCATCTGGTGTAAAGCAGCTGTTGAAAATTTGAAGCATGTGCTGTTAGGTTAGAAATGGAAAGGGGTCAGTATTTGGTGAGTGGACGATAACTGGTAGCCGATCTTACGTTATCATGTTTTGTTTCAATAATCGGCAAGAATAGTTGGCCAAACAACAAATGAAACATTCATAAGTAGACGACCTTCTACTGAGAGGTGCCGGTAAAGTACAGTATTGGATGCAGTTGTCGAATTGCCGAAGCAAGCGATTAAATAAGACCATAACAAATAAATTTTTGAAAACATTGAGATTATATTTTGTCGAAGGTGTGCTAAAATACATAAATAACTTGACTTACCGTTTATGATCAATATTATCATTTAGTCTAATAAGTAAGTTAGTAAGTTATTTCATGAAATATCAAGAAAAAGATGCATGTGATAGTTGAAACGAAAATTATGTCAACACTTTTCACTTAATACTAAATAATATTAATACTAAATAATATTAATACTATTAAGTTCTACAGTAATCTGATATTTGAAGCTTGTTTGGTTGAAGAGAGGTTATGCTCTTTCCTCTTTCCTCTTTTCCGATGCGGAAAACCGAAATAATCGACTGAGAGACTCGATAGTGATAAACCAAAATAATCGTCTGAGAGAATCGATAGTCGATAGGTTGAGCTTAGCTTTGTATTTGGTACAGATATCGACTGTCGATTATTTTGGTGGAGGCTATTACAAATGTTATGCAAGTACACCCCGATGTCCCCGATTTTAACCGATTTGCAAACAGGAGGTTCTCAATCTGACCCGTTTTTTATGTTTGTGTATCAATTACTTGAGTAGCCTACTATTGAACCAATTTCAATAATTTTTTTAACGAAAAATATCATTGAAGGTCCCTTCTAAGTTTCGTAAAAATCGGTCTAATACTTAGACCAATATCAAACAAAAAGGACCATTCATAGGGCCGTATTTTCAGTTGCAGTTTAAACTACGTTCAGATTACACTAACTTGGTTTAAAATAATAATTTTAAAGCTGAAAAGGGGGGTCCGGGGCCTCCCCCGAAAATTTTCTTAACATTTATCATCTTTGAAATTTTGATTTTTTGAGCATTTCAAAATAATTTTTACTTGGATATCTATTTTTTTGCAATTATTGTTAATTGAAATGAAATACCTATATCTCCGATCCGGAAGAGTCAGTGACAGACACCACTCGAAAACACTGCATTGCCACATTCCTCACTAAACAGTATATTCCACGACAGATTAAGAGTTAGTACCATAATAATATTGTATACTTTTTGCCATTCCCGTGACAAACTCTTGTGCTAAATAAAACTACAGTTTATTTTTGCATTAACTGTTTTAATTTAATATGTAAGTTATTAGTACAGTATATTATGAAATATAGAAAGAAAGAAATTTATTTACAGGAATAAAACAAAAAAAAGCCAAACAATGCCAAAGTTTACAAGTTACAAGAGCAATAATTACAAAAAAAAAAACAACTATAAAATGACTAAACTTGCATGGCTTCACATAAAAAAATAGATATTTTCCTGTAAAAAGAAAACAAGCCCAACAGATTTAAAAAATCCAATGCTTTTTTCTTGCTAACACAATTTTCCCAAAATTGCAAATTTAAATGCTTATAAATCGAAAACAAAGACATCTATTGAAAAATGGCTTACACCCTTGTTTTTTCTTGAAATTCCACACTGAAATTATGTGTGACCACCACCATGTGTGAAATCATATGACCACCACCCCATTTAAAAAAATAAAGTTGAATCCACTATAGCGGATGCAAGATGGCGGACTAAAATTTCAAAACCAGCAAAAGCCGTTTCCATAAATCACTCTGTATATTAGGGACATACATAAATTTGTCTGTGATGTTTTCCATGGCTTGATGAACAATCTAATATCAAAACTTACACTATTTCTATATAATATATTATTTTTAGTCAGTTTTACTGGAGATACTGGAGGGATGCATTTCACTTCTAAAGTATTTGAAGCTTCTCTTTAGAAGTGAAATGCATTTCTCCAGTATCTCCAATAAAAGTGAGTGAAACTCATATATTAAATAGAAATACAATG
The DNA here is from genome assembly GCA_948455865.1 of Conomelus anceps. NCBI lineage: Eukaryota > Metazoa > Arthropoda > Insecta > Hemiptera > Delphacidae > Conomelus > Conomelus anceps. Next base: position 72,501,710 of record OX418217.1, read on the forward strand.
TCAGTTCTGATATTAGATATAAATTTGCTTCCAGATCCTAGATGTATGTGAAAGATAAACTTCTACTCCTCTCCACTACAGCTTCAGCGATTCCAAACAACCTAGCAGTCAACATAATGAAAAGGAAAAAGACAGCAGACTGCTTAGCTGTGATTCACCAGAGTTTCATCAATATTGTTCCTGTGAAAGACTACGAGATGGAAACAAGAAATATTCCCTGCACTGATACTCAACTCAGGAATAGAGCAGTTATTACTCAGGTAAAAATATAATTGAAAGGTGAACGATTAAGCTAGACTTAGGACTGGAATTATATTAGGCTACTGTAGTTAAAATATATGTTGTACTTACAGAGAGTGTTTCAGGAGGAGGCCATAATACTTCTCTGGCTGATTCCTCTCATCGGAATATAAAGTAAAAGTTTATATAAGCATACTTCTCCGGAAACAATTCGTTACAAAAAAAGATGGCTAAAGTTGACAGCTATCCCAATCAATTACTTATTCAGGAATCTCTATAGTGCCTCCATTCAGGTCTTAAAATGTACAGATTTTATATTTAAAAAAGCCTGTAAAATAATTGAAGAGCCTATATAGGGGGAACTTGAGAGAGACTTGACCCACTTTTTTATTTTCTATCATAGAATTTTTTATGAATAGCAAATGGTTTGAAATGCATATTGAAGGCAAGCTTGAGGTTTTTTATACATTATCCATAGGTATCAAATCGAAATATAACTTGGAAGTGGTTGTTAAACCCAGATTTCAAGCTTAAAGGGTCAAGTCTCCCTATCCTAGGGAGACTTGACCCCATGGGTAGGGAGAGTTGACCCACTTGATACTTACTCGATTAAACAGGTTACCTGCTTTAAAATCACTCACCCAGTGGTTTAGAATCCACCTAAAATTTTAGGCTCACCATGTTACTCACAACCTGACTCATATGATGAGGTGGAACTACCCTTAACAGTCTCCCCTCAATAAAAAGCCATCTCATACGTTTATTATTATTATTATTATTATAATTCTTTAATAAAAATTTCATCTGTTTCTACATAAAACCTTCCTTAAAATGGACTAAGAAATCACACAAAAAAATGAAGCTTATTGAAAGAATTATTATACAGTATTTATTATAAAGTTAATCAATAATGTGATTTAAGACATATGAAATTAGGATAAACAAAATGGATAAATTATCAATTATGAATTCTGTAATTTAAAATAATAAATTTCTGGTAGATATAGTTATTTATATTTAGATAAGATACTACATTAGACTTTTTTATTGGAGTAATTAACTGTTTAATTTGCCTTTTTCACTTCAAAACTATTTATGATAAAAAACAATGATAGCCTACAATTCTACAATCTAATAAAATCTATATGTTGAGCATAAACTTAAGCTGAAATGAGCACAGTTTTGTAATATTTCCTATCAAAGTTTAATTCGATTCAATTGCGTCTGCCAAACAAAATTCTTACATAAATCAAATGAGCTGCAGTATGCCTACTGGAATAGTGGGTCAAGTCTCCCTAAATGCGTGGGGTCAAGTCTCCCTAAATGAGGCTTCAGCATATTTCGTCAAATAATTAATTAACCAAGATTGGATCTACAATTTATTCTATACTAATTTGTAGCTAATTATATGTATAATTGAATGAAAATGCTAAATGATTTCTTATCTTTCATAAATATTATGAAACTTGATGAAAACTACAGCGTTGAGAATTTACTTCCGAGTGACGATTTAGACAATATGGCCTCTGCTCTCTAATTACGATATTAGCTGAATGGCTTCCCACTGTGAATTATTGTTATGTTGGATGTCAATTAGTGCTACCACAATCACCACTCAAAAATTACCCATTCGTGACAAAATACACATGGGTCAAGACTCCCGAGTTCCCCCTACCGTAATTATTGAGCTATTTTACAAAATATGTAAAAATGGCTATAAAACCACTTTTGTCGAAATGAATAAGATTGATGTTGTCCAAACCACTTAAATTTGAGTGGCTTGATTTGAAATTGAAGTGATTTGGACAATATTAGTCTTACTCTTTATGGATAACTACCACATTATCATTATCACCCAGGGTTATAGTAGATAAATCTAGATAAGTTAGATCTACTAACCTTGATCATCACCAATATCAAGAATATTTCTTTTTCAAGTTTGAAGTTGATCAACTTACATCAATATTACATAATATCAATAATACATCAATATTTTATCCTAATTAAACTGTGTATAATTCAATTTTGAAAAAATAAAATGTTGAGACATCCAGCAATAGCTAAAAAGACACCCTAAAGTCATCAAATCTGGCTTTAATTGTCGGAACTCACTGATTTTGCACGGTTGCTTTCAAATTGTTGCTATTCTTGTTTTTTTTTTATCAAATAAAACCCTTATTTATGAACTTTGTGGACATTTTAGGCTATTGGGTAACTCAACATTTTATTTTTAGAAACTATCTTCAACTTGCATTGGTAAAAAATATTGGTTTATTGACAAATAAGAAAGATAATCCGCTTCAAACTTAAAAACTTGAGGCAATTTTTATGTATTTTGTGAAATATTTTTATAATTACGGTAGTTATACAGACATTGACTAGTTTTATTTGATTTTCCAACTAATTTTACATAAATGCTGTTCAATGTAACACAAAGCTCTAGAGATTTTTGAATAAATAAATTATTAGGCCGGGTTAGCTGCCATAACTCCAGCCATCTTTATTTCTGTAACAAAGCGTTTCCAGACCTATGTTTAAAAAATCGTTTTCTTTATTTCAATGAAAGAAATCTACTAGATCAGTATGATTCCTTCTGAAACATTCTGTATAAAACATGAATCGTAATTTGCAATTGCAAACAAATTGTAAATTGTCATTAATGAACGCGTTGTAGTTGCTGCTGCTAATAAATTATTTTCTATTCTATAAGACCTCAGAATTCAATTTTGAAACATTCTTCAAGTGGCGCGGGTCCACTTGTGATAAAACGACCTGTGAAAAGTTATGGCATTAAGTCTGAAGAGCAATTACTCACTGCTGTCAACAAAACAATAAGCTGGTTTTGAGCCATTTTCACATGCAGACCTTCGTTTATTGAAGGTAGGCTTACAGCGAATCCAGATTGCTGATTATTGTGTCAAAATAAGACAGTTCTTAAACTCTAAAGCCAGGCAGATCTTGACATATTGTTTGTAATAGTATTTTTAATTTTTCAGTATTTCAGCATGAAAATTCTAGCTGTTATATTAATAACAGTTTGCACATGGGTTCATATGCAGACCTCCAAGGAATTTTGTGCCAAATTTTTTCTTCAAAAATGGAATATTTAAGTACGGTAAAGATCTTAGTAATGGCGAAGGTGATATTGTGGAAGGTATCCATAATGAATAATAAGACGAAATTGTCACAACCACATTTATTAAAACTTCGAGAAACTAGTTTCGGTTGTTACACCATTATCAATCTCAATCAAACTGAAAACTGAAGTACAGAGAAGCCTTATATATACTGTGCATGGAATGATACTATTGGCTAAGAGGGAAAGAGGCTGACCTTAATCGGACGTTGTGATTGGTTGTCAAGTCACGCCCCCTGGTGGGAGGAGTAACAAGAAAAAATATAAGTCAAATCAATAACTAAACACTGTGAAAATCAAGAAAGTAACAAAAAATTGTAATAAGGCTAGATTCAAACTAAAATTAAAAATTTTTTTAAAATTAGAATCTCACTGAAGTGCAATCAAGGTCAACTAAGAAATACACATAAGAACTGCTTTTTAAAAATAGGCTGGAATTATAATGAAACCGAGTTAGTTGTATTGAATAGGTTAAAATAAATTTGGTAATTTAAATTAGTTATGGAATCGTTTTTTACCAACTTAGTTATCTCCAAAGCTTCTAAAATGTTCAATTGTCTGCTTTGCCAATCAAATGCAGAAATTCAACTTTTGCTTCAGCCTTGAACTTGTGTCCATTATTAATGAGATGTTCTGCAAAATTTGAATCTCCTTTTTGGGTTTTCCAATCCCTGATATGTTCATTTACCCTACACTTGAAACTTCTACCAGTCTGACCTACATAACAAGCATTACAATCACCGCAATTCAATTTATAAACACCATTTTTATCCCAGATATCAATTTTGTCTTTACTACGCCCAAATAAGCTCTTTAAAATTGGTTTGGTTTGAAAAGCTACATCAAAACCGTTCTTTTTCAGTTGTTTTCCTAATTTATCAGAAACTGGGCCAAGGTAAGGCACCGTTATCCATGACCTTTCCCCAGTTTCAGTTACAGTAATGCTAGCACTGACTGCTAGTCTCATATTTATTTTATTTAAGATTTTATTGACAATGATTTCCTCATATCCATTTGTAATAGCTATCTGTTTAATCGTACTAATCTCTTTTTCAAAGTGATGATTGCTCATTGGAATGGTTAAAGCTCTATAAATCATACTATTGAAAGCTGCAAGTTTGTGCGATATTGGGTGAAATGAGTGATGAGGTATGATTACATCGGTATGAGTTACTTTTCTAAAAATAGAGAAGTTGTGGGTTCCGGTGCTATGGTCAATTCTTAAATCTAGAAAATTTAAAACACTATTCTCTTCTAACTCTGGTGAATTTAATCTTATGGTGTAAACGATTCAAATAGCTAAGGAAATTATCTAATTGTCTATTACTACCCTTCCACAAACAAATAATATCATCTACATATCTGTACCAATAAGCAATCCTATCCTTAAAATTATTATTTTCACTTCAGTGATATTCTTATTTTTAAAAATTTTTTAATTTTAGTTTGATTAAATTCTAGCCTTATTACAATTTTTTGTTACTTTCTTGATTTTCACAGTGTTTAGTTATTGATTTGACTCGTATTTTTGCTTGTTACTCCTCCCACCAGGGGGCGTGACTTGACAACCAATCATAACGTCCGATTAAGGTCAGCCTCTTTCCCTCTTAGCCAATAGTATCATTCCATGCACAGTATATATAAGGCTTCTCTGTACTTCAGTTTTCAGTTTGATTGAGATTGATAATGGTGTAACAACCGAAACTAGTTTCTCGAAGTTTTAATAAATGTGGTTGTGACAATTTCGTCTTATTATTCATTACGGTAAAGATCTTATTTTTCCAGGTCATGTGGTGTATGCTTAGTAATGAGCATATTCTCATCACAACTTCAACAATTGGTCTTCAGATATTCGACTGTGAGGGCTTAAACTGTAAATTCTCTCATCCCTGCTATGATGGGCCTGAGAATAAAGAATGTTTTGCTAGAGGTCTGACAACAACTGGAGATTTCCTTTGTGTAGGTACGTTGAAATTACATTGGGTGTACAATTATTGATATCATAAATAATAAATAAATAAATCAATTTATTTGTTCAGCAAATGCATACAAATAGAGTTGAGCTGCAAACGTAACGAATAACAATAGTTGTATCATGATCATGCAATATAAAATATTATAGTATGGAATTTATTAATAGGTACGATATATTTACATTATAAAGAGACAAGTGTGACACATAAATAAATACATATGTATAGTTGGAAAATACTACCCTAGATCCATTATCATTTTTCTAATTTCAAGGGATTTCACAACATATTGGAATACTCTGTTGATTTTGCCCTCATTTAGATTAGACAACAGAATCATCAACCTGTCCTCTTCGTTTATTATGTTGTAACAGAATTCATTCAATAATTGTATTCGCCAGTCTCTATACATTGGACAGCGCAACATAAAGTGACCCAATGTTTCTTCTTCTCCAAAATTACAAATGGGGCAATTCTTTGAAGGGTCCATCCATAACTTAGTCTCTCTGTCCTTGAACAAATAGAGTGCCTTATCTGAGGCTAGTCGTAGTTGAGTCAATATTCTAGTTTTTGCAAAAGGCATTCTAGTATTCAGCTGTTCACCCAGGGTGAAGTTTGGGTTTATTTTTCTGTATAAAGGACAGGTTGTCGACTCTAAGGCCGATCTTTCATCAGAAAAATTTAATACATCCCTATTTCTCACTAAAATGTCAGGCAAGTAAGCGTCAAGCACTCTCAATAGCATTCTCTCATCATTAAAGTCTACCTGAAAACCAGACAAATGAAGTTGTTCTCGAATTAGAACTAACCAGTTACGCGAACCTCCAACACCACCACCATCTGCTGTCGCTAAAATGGCTAATCTCTTAAAACAAATGTATGGGTATCTATGGTTGGGCATATTCAACAATCTGATTAGAAAGCCTAAACTTCTTTTTAATACATTATTGGTTAGCTTTGTTCTGTTTGTTTCTAAGCGAACTGCCCATCCCGGTGTACATTGACTTGAAAAAAAATAATTTTTTCAAAAAATGTAATTGAGCTTTCTCTAATATCTCCAAATTCTGAAACCCCCATATATCAGAACCATACAACAGAGCAGGTAGGATTACAGAGTCATAGAGCTTCATTTTGCTTTCCCACACGTTTGATTTAGCTTTTCTGAGAATACTCATCACTGGTTCACCTAACGATTTTACTCTCAACGTGAGTGATTGGCTGTGTTGTCGAAATTTCCCATCTGAACTGAAAATCACCCCTAAATATTTATATTTATTGACAACTTCAATTTTACTTCCGTTATACCAGAAAGACACATTTCTCCTCAGGCCTCGCTTATGAAAAGGTACTATTTTTGTCTTGTCTATGTTGACAGTCAGCTTTTTATTTTCACAAAATTCTGCTAAACATTTGATTTTATTTCTCAAGTCAGATTCACAATCTGCCATAATAACAACATCATCTGCAAAAAGCAGCATAAGAATGTCCTTGCCCTCGCCCATATTGACTCCGTTAAAGCCTTTATCTCTAAAGAATGTATCAATAACATGCAAATACAAAGAGAAGAGAATTGGACTAGCAGAGTCCCCCTGCAAAATACCCCTTGTAACTGGTATTGGAACGGATTCCCCATTTTCTTTACCGTTATCGACAATAATCGTGGCCGTGCTATATATTGCATGCAATATCCTCAGGACCCTAGAGCTGACTCCGCACCTCCCTAATTCGAGCCATAGAAGTGAGTGAGGGACAGAGTCGAACGCGGATGCAAAATCGACGAATAATGCAAATAACTTTCTACCCCTTGTGTAAGCCTGCCAGTGTATTATACTTTGCAGTGAGAAAATATTGTCGCAACAAGTGCGGTTTTTACGGAAGCCACTCTGGCATTCTGGCAACACATCACTACTCTCCGCCCATGTTGACAACCTCCGCTCCAGCATACCAGTAAATAGTTTGAAACTACTATTGATTAGTGCTATGCCTCTAAAGTTTTGTGGATCTACTCTTGAACCTTTTTTAAATAAAAAAAACATTTTTATTATCGTCCAATCAGAAGGGATTCTTTCTTCACTGAAAAGTCTATTATAAAATATCAAGAGTGTTTGCTTCCATACCAAAGGTAGAGCTTTATACACCTCATATTGTATCCCATCATTACCTGGAGATTTCTTGTTTTTTGCTGATCCAAGGACACTTTCAAGTTCACACAAGTCAAAATTTTTATCCAGATAAGGGTGGAGGGCATCCTGGAAGAAAGATGTCTCGTTCCGTATATGTTCATTTATTCGATATTTTTCTGTAAGAAACTCAACCCATTTTTCTAAAGGAATCCTATTATCTATTTTTTGACTTTTGTTAAAAATTCTAACCGCTCCCCAGAAATCTTTACTGTTTTTAACCTCAGTAAGCTTTATTTTGAGTGTATCGAAATATTGTTGTTTCTTTTCATTTAGTAAGTCTTTGTGTTCTCTTTTCTTTGTCAAATACTCCTCCACAAAACTACCTTGAAAACTGTGTTTCTTTGCTTTTCTATACAGAGCACGCAGTTTTCGTTTACTAGAATTGCAGAGTACATCGTACCAAGGCTTATTTCTGTACTGAAACATGGTATTGCTTGTCCTGATCATACTACAATTCTGAGCTGCTGTATATATTGAATCTATAATTGTTTTATAGAGATTCTCTACACTCAAACCCTCCCAGTCTATTTGGTTGTGTGAAGACAGTATACTATTACTAAAATCTAGTTTTCTACTTTCTCTCCATACAATCAGTCTTTTGTTGACGCCCTCTGTGAATCTATCTAGCATGCGATAAGAAGACACATCAACAACTACTGGAAGATGGTCGGAAGTGTGAACGAAATCAGATACACGCATATCCAAAATATGTTTTATAAGGTTACTATTTACCCACACGAGATCGACCACGCTGTTACCTCTATTATTATGGAATGTGTATTTTGCTGGGCTATCATTAGGAGTTCTACCGTTAAGCAGAATAAATTTATTGTTTTCCATCATATCAACTAGCTTACGGCAGTGCTTGCCCAAAGTTTTATCACAAGATTCTCTGTTTCTCGATAAAGAGGAGCCGGCAAGGGAATAGGAAACGTCATTATTCAGTTCTCCCACTCTCACATTAAAATCCCCTCCCAACATGACTGAGCTATTCATCAACAATGTTTCATATTTCTCAAAAATTTCCGAAAGGCTATCAAGACATTCCGTTATCTTATCTGGTTTGAAGTAAACCTGCCCCAATATATACTTTTCATTGTTCACCTCAACCTTTCCTAATATCAGTGAATTTCTTGATTCAATAATATCTATATTCAAGTCATCTTTTATCAGCATTAATAACCCTCCACTAGCTCTACCTCTATCAGCTGTTCTAACTGCTCTTTCTGAAAATAATTTAAAGCCGTTAACATTTAAAGAATCTGCTTCACTTTGCATCCATGTCTCACATAAACAAATAATATTGAGAAATTATCAACATAAGCTCTTTGATCGGCATCCAAATTGAAAAAGTTTGAAATTCCTTGGCTATTCCAAAACATAATATTAAATGTTCTTTCTTTTGCAATCAACAATTCATTGAGTTCGTTATCACAACCTAAGTTTTCATCTAAATAGTCATATTCAGAGTCTAGATCACAATGATTATTACCATTATGTATACCTTGCACATTTACCGCTCCACTTTCCTCCTGCTATTTTCTCGGATGACGTCTCTGTTTCGAATTTCCCCGAGGGTTACTCCGTGTTACCTGACCTTCCGTGAGCCAACCCTGGATGTCGCTCTGGACCTGTTGATTGTGTCGCCGCTCGCCGTTTTCCAGATTTCCAGTCGGCCCTTCTCTCATCTCACGGTGTACAGGCACTCGTGCTCTCTGGCTTGAAGCGGGCTCATTCTCGAAAGCTGCATTAATGTTTGGACTTCTCATTATATCCGTGTGGTGTGTGGAGTCTCTGACAGGTGTATTCATTTTTTCACATCCAAGTAAAGCATTCGACTCACTATTATTCGACTCAGAGTTATTTCTCACTGGTGTAAGCTGAACAGATTGGTGGCTAGTATAAGTCTGTACAATTCTCTGAGGCTGTGATTCCTGCAAACTATTATTATTTACTGCATGCATTCTTCTATTTGACCTCGTGTCATTTCTAGGTATATTTGATTGTGATTTTCTAGGAAAATCAAAGCCGTCCAACTCATTTTCTTTCTCAATTTGTTCTATATCTCGGTGAGTGTGGCATATGTTATTAACGAACAGCTTATCATAACTAATATGTGTAGAGTGTCCAATTTGTTCTAAACGCTGTGAATAGGATATTAACCTTTTTCTAATCTTTCTTATTTCATACGTATAATCCTCTGAAACATTAACTCTTGTTCCTGCTAATTTTCTTCTCGCTCTTAGAACTTCCATTTTCTTTTTGAAGCTCATAAAACGAACGATGATTGGTCTATCTCCGCCGGTATTTTTGCCTAATCTATGCGCTCTTTCCACATCCTCTAGTCTTAACACCACTCCCATTGTTTCTGTGATTAATCTGGTGATCAAATTCTCTGCTTCGCTCGATGACTCACTACTTCGCTCTCTGATGCCGAAAAAAATCAAATTTGACCTCCTTGAGTGACTTTCAAGGCTATCAATTTTATGGCGTAGAAAAAGGTTCTGCTCTTCTAAGGTTGATATCTTTTCTTTTAGTTCTTGGCTCTCCTTTTTAACATCGGAAATCTCCCTTGATATTTGCGTCACTGAGTCTTTAATTACGCCTATATCTTGCTGCACAGAGTCTAAACAATCAAGCTTGGTCCATACATCCTGAAGGGTAACTTCACTTTGCGGGCCCGGGTTCATTTCGACACCACCAATAATCAAAAGTGACACAATCACAAAAAACCACGAAAAACTTTTTGAGAAGTAGAATGGAACTATAGAATTCACATTTTGTAGAAATGTTTCTATTACGGAATAAACCGATTCGCGCGCGGTAACTTGCAGCGTCAATCATTGGCGATAATGGAACAACAGAATTTTACGACCGTCTGGCTCGGTATCTCAGACTCAACTCCCTGATATCATAAATATTATTGTTATCTGTATTGAAAATTATTTAAACCAATACTCTAAGAACTATCTATTGGGCATCACCTATTCCAGTTTGCATGATAAGATATAGGCTAAAGGCCATTGTTCATGCCTTGATAGAAGATTTTTGATAGAAGCTTGATAATGAAGTAAGATTTTTACTGTAGGCTAGGCTACGTTGCAGATACAGTACCATACTTACATGTATATTATATACCATAGGCTAAGTGATTTTGTACATCTTGAATTAGCATATTAGGTGTGACATGGGAATTGAGGCTTCAGTTTTCTACAATACAAAGGAAAAAGTAAAAAAGTTGAAAAAATGGTTTCTTATTTGAAATAAAGAAAAGGGTTGAAATTCTCAAACATACATTAAAATATTTTTACCGCAATTCTAATACTTTATACATATTTCTGACTTTCTGCAAGTTAATTATAGTGTATAGCCTAGGTAGTTAGTTAAAGCATTCTCATCACTTATTCATACACTGCAGTAATAATAATACCGTACAGTTTCACAAATACTTCTATCTTCTATCCAAACAAAAGGGAGTCATACAGTGATTACAGTACAAGTTCTAACCTAGAACATATTCGATTCAAAGAGTGAGTAATTTATAAGGGTAATATATAACTTAGTTTATAATTTAAATTGTAGTTAGTTTGTGTATTTTAAAAATGTTATGAATATGTACTAATAATATTTATTTCTGTTCGAAATCTGTTATTAAAGGAAACAGTGCCGGATGCATAAGAGTATTTGTAATGTTGGAGGACGGAGAAATAGCATTTGTTGATCGAAAAATGAGGCACCGTGAAGCTGTGACCGATCTAGCATCAAACGGCAACCAAGTTGTTTCAGCCGATGAGAGTGGATGTGTCTATATTTGGACATTGACTGGCGAAGAACTAATTCAATGGGGAGAGCTGCCAATATATGAGTGAGTGACAAACATTTTTCTCTATAAGATAATTTTTATTCGATTACTATTGTGATAAAATTCACCACTGGAAGGAGAGAATTGAGCAGTGAAGTCCCGCTTAATATAAGTTCAATAGCTAATAGTCTAAATGTAGGTAGTTACGGTAACAGAAGTTTAATAGCTTAAAAGTTTTAGTAGCTCAGTGGTAGGTAGCTGATAGTTTACATAGTTTGTGTAGTAGTTTAGTCTTCAGTTAGCTAGTAGTGTAGTTGTTAGTTTAAATTGTTATTGTGTACACGTGTAACACAATGCCGGGAATGCGATGTGCGGTTGCAGTTTGTACAAACTCATATTTTAAGACTAAATCAAGGCCAGACAGTGTATCATATTTTCGTTTTCCAAAAAACGAACAAATATTTAAATTGTGGGTCGAACGTTGCAAACGTAAAGACAATTCCAATCCACTTACATCTTATATCTGCTCCGACCACTTCATACCTGAGGACTTTGTTAGAGATTTTAGGGCCAAACTTATGGAATCAGGAACAAGGAAGAAAGTGTTGAAAAAGGAAGCAATCCCATCTTTACTCTTGTTTCCCAATAAATCCAGTGTGCCACAATTTGTAAGGAATAATAGTAGAAGGGAATCGCAGGAGAAAAAATTATTAGTTGATGAGCTGCTAGCACAGTCTGATTCGAAATTGGATGAGAATATAAATGTTGAATCTGAGGAGCAAAATGAAAATGAAACAGATGAAACAAATTTCAAACATGAATATTTAAAATTGAAATAGAAGTTTGAAGTATTAAAAGAAGAACAGGAACAAAAAATTGAGAATTTGGAAAATGAGTGCTATACTTTGAAAAAAAATATTACCAAGACAGTTTCAAAAGAAGTTCAAGACATTCTTAATGGATTATTTTCTAAAGGGCAAATTGATTTGCTAATGAATAGGAAGAAAAAGGTCAAGAATTGTGGTAGTGAGGATATAACAGAAGCATTTACTATACAATACCTCAGCAAGAGATGCTATATTCATATCCAATCCAAAATTCGTATTCCCCTGCCTAGCCTCACGACCCTTAAAGAATGGGCGGCAAGACTTGATATACATTGAGGTGTATTAAGTCGCATTCTTAATATAATGGAAGTAGCTGCGACAAAAATGACAAGCTTTGAGAAACTGACAGTCATTCAATATGATGAAATGAAAGTAATGTCCCTTTATGAATATGACTCGGTGGCAGATCAAGTGATGGGCCCACACGATCAGGCTCAGGTTGTTACAGTAAGATCTTTGTGTGGCTCATGGAAACAGCCTGTATTTACAGATTTTGATAGAAAAGTGACAAAAAATTATTTAGATGAAATTATTGAAAAGCTTTATGCTATTGGTTTCACAGTGGTTGCAATTGTATTTGATTGTGGAGGCAGAAATATATCTGTTTGGAATCAGTGCAATGTCACTCATGAAAAAACTTTTTTCTTCTCACATACATTGAAAAGAAATATATATTTTTTTGCTGATGTCCCACACCTACTCAAACTGATCAGAAACTGGTTCATTGATGGTGGATTTGTTTATCAAGATGGGACAAGGATATCTCCAGATCCTGTCAAGAAGCTTGTGAATGAAACGAAAAATTTAGAGATATCATCATGTCACAAATAGAATATTAAACACATCAATTGTGAAAAATTTCAGTGGCAGAATGTACAGCTCGTGAGCTGAGACATGAGCTATAAAGATAGGATGCGCAGTAGACTTTTAGCTTACAGGCAGTCGCATCCCAGCAACAGAGTGCTAGCCATTGTGCAACGAACACTACTGGATGATACGGAAACGCATGTATGCAACATAAAATTCGTTCAGACGCTCAAACATTCTAAAATCATCAGCTAAAATGAAAAACAAGAATTATGTTATGATGTGACAATAATAACAACAGTTTGGAGGACATATGAAGCTGAGGTCCCGGCTGCCTAAAAACAGTCGTTAGGAAATACATTTTTTATTGATGAACAGCTAAGTGCCCAAGCAACATGTAGGCTAAACATTTATGTGTTTTGGCCTCATTTTAGGTACTTATTGTACTTACTATATTTGTACTTATTCACAAAAATCGAACAGCGATTCTGAAATGAGTGGTGTAGAAGAATTACAGTAGTCTTGAGTCTGTTCTAGCATATAATATTACCATGAGTATGATAACAATGCAATGTTTTCTTTGTAATATTTTGGAGTTGAATGATTGTTGACATTATCCCAGTTGATGTGGAAACATTTATTTGTTCAAGTATAAATAGATTTGTTTGTTTGTTTAATGAGTCATGTCGTCAGGCTATTGTGGATTGTTGATAAGTAATTGAGCTACAGAGCTTTCAAATGAAATGGCACGTGTGTAACTTTTCATTCGTACTGTGTTTCCTGCTTCTTCTTTTTTCTTTCCATGGTGAGCTTCCTTTTTCTTTCCACGCGCAGGACAGAGCTCATCTCTCGCCTCACGAACTATACTTCTGGCAGCTCAACTGATGTCAAATACAACAGCCTGTGCACTTCGGCGCTACAACATTTGTGAGGAAGCTGACCATGCAACTACAGCAAATTTTATCAAGGCAACCAATGACTGGTTTGATGTGATGAACAGTAAGCTTCGAAATTCGAATTTACATCTGCAAAGTGGATATGGACTCTATATAGAAGAACAAAAAAAGACATTGGAAGATTTTATAGGAATCATCAAAGAAATTAGATGTGTTGACCGGAGAGCACTCAAAGCTCATGACAATATAAGTGTCCCCCAAAGAATCAATAAGAAACCCAAATCTCTTCAATTATTTCAAAAAGGTATTATTATGTCTACAAAATCGGTTATCAGTTTGTTTGAAGAGTAGAAAAATGACTTTGGTATATCTTACATTATTACTTCCAAGCTCAATCAAGACAGTCTAGAAAATTTGTTTTCATTAGTGAGAGGAAGTGGGGGCTGCAATGATCATCCAACGCCTATGGAATTTTTGTACAGACTGCATATGATAATACTTGGAAAAAATGATAATCTAAGAACAAATTGCAATACAAACCAAACTGATGATGAATTCATTGTTGGTAGAGTTTTAGAGGCAACTAAAACAATTCCATTGGATGAAGATAAGTATGAGGACAGTGACACAAAATGCAACAGTGACTTGAATCAAGAAAAGATTTTAGAAAATAGTTCACAACAAACACCAGGTATTGATATGAACATGAATTTGAAGGAACAAGTTGAAGAAGATGGACTTTGTTACATAAGTGAGTGGATAGCCAAAAGAATGAAAAATAAATATCCCCATTTAGGTAGCTACATGTTCAATTCAAGCCGTGAAAATGGATTGTGAGTGAAAGAGTTATCAGCTGGAGGTCTTACAGAGCCATCTGTAGCATTTGAAGACATAATGATGAAATTAGAACATTCCTTCAAGAAATTTATGGGTGAAGGTCTACTTAATGCAGCTGGTTTGAAGAAGAAACTTATATCACACCTGAAGAATTTTTTTTTTTTTTTTTTTGACGAATACTATTGCTATCTAGTCTCAAGACTAATGAGCAAATTTGTTCTATCCTAACTTACTAGATCTAATTTAATACAGTGAAATTCTCATTAGAATTTCTAACTGCGTTTTAAGAATAACTTATGTACACATGATAACTGCACTACAAGCTAGATTTCACTCAACATTGCTCTGCTTTTGAACTGAAACACTTGAAAAAAGCACTACACTAGTTCAAATGGTTTCCTCCTTTTGAGCCTCCGCACCAATCCTCCGTTGTCTAGCAGCTGGATTGCTTCGACGTTGTTGTGCTGGTGGAGCCGTGTTTCGTGGTTCTCTGCAAACCTCTGGATCTCTCTGGTTACCAGGTCGACTCCCAGGTCTCTGTGGAGGTCGTTATTCCTGACATACCAAGGTGCATTGACGATGTTTCTCAGCACCTTGTTCTGGAACCGCTGTATGATGTTGATGTTGGTTTGTTTGGTACACCCCCATAGTTGTATACCATACGTCCATACAGGTTTGAATATTTGCTTGTAAAGCAGAACTTTGTTGGGTATTGAAAGTGTAGAGTTCCTTCCAATTAGCCAGTAGTAAGTCTTATACTTCAAACCAAGTTCTTCTCTCTTCTTTTTAACATGCTCCTTCCAGCACACCTGAAGAATGATGTGAATGAAGTGGACGACATGATAGTGGATTTGTTTGCCAGAAGACATATTGTCATGAGAGTGAGGTATTTAAACAAACTGAAACAGGGTGCAAAAGTTTCTCCAAGGTGCAGGAAGCTATAAAAAGTTACAGTTTGAAATGAAAACTGTAATACATACAATCTATCTTGCTGTTGTCTACCATCTCCATCACACTCTGGTGAGCAAAATATTCATTCTTAATAACTTATCATTAATAATTTTTCTGGTTTTCATTTCTTATTGCGTAATCATAGATTTGTACACATGTAATTTATACACATACAATTTACGTTCATAATCATACATAGAATCAACACGAAGCATTGATAAGAAAAACAGAGTTTATCTACGGAGAGTCTATCTTTAAGCAATGCAGAATACCGAGAGAGGACTGCTGCCCGCTTTGGCTGAGGACTGCAGCTACATCATAACGGAAGAAAGGTAGTGGGGGTAGCTTTCAGTCCAAACCACCTCCTTTACTCTACTTGGCTTGGTCGGAGCAGATATAAGATGTAAGTGGATTGAAATTGTCTTTACATTTGCAACGTTCGACCCACAATTTAAATATTTGTACTTTATATACTAGCTAACTGAAGACTAAACTACTACACAAACTATGTAAACTATCAGCTACCTACCACTGAGCTACTAAAGCTTTTAAGCTATTAAACTTCTGTTACCGTAACTACCTACATTTAGACTATTAGCTATTGAACTTATATTAACTACCTACTATTAGATCTACTATTCTGTCAACTACTTTTAATAAATTATTGAATGAGAATGAACACGTGGTATATCAAACGCTTTTTTTGCAAGGACCGGAACCGTCATACTAGCCATAGGCAGTCATACAGACATCAGACAGGCATCATACTAGCTAAATAGCTATGCTAGTGTCGCCGGGAAGATAAGAGGTGTCTAGACTGTCTAGGACTGCAGCTACGTCACGCAGGCAGGTCCCCCACCACTTTCTCACAGTCCAACCCACCTCTTTTATTCTACTCGCCTTGCATTTTACCGGCGCCGATCAGCGGTCGGCGTGTGTGTCAGATACTGTTCACGCATGTGGTTCACTATTGGAATTGGGACGACCGGTATAAAATCGGCCATCCAAAATCGGTGTGTGTGCAATTAGCCTTAGTTTCATAAGAGATAATTCATATTTTTTTAGTCAGATGACATCAACATGAGTCTTGACACTTGTGCGTGGGTATTGAGGTGAATGACCATACACAAAATATCCAAAGCTGAACGAGAATCGAACTTGTGATCGCAAGAGTATTAGCCAGCTAGTCTTATTAAACACAAGCACTCTAACTGACTACACTACCACGGCTGCCTGAATGGCTGATAATATTTTAAAAATTATCGCCACCAAATTTTAAATCTATGAACATTTGAATCAAATAGAGTCGTGTGTGTTGCTCCTGTCCATGAATGCTGTTGGTTTGATTAAAAAAGTTGATTAAACATCATTATAAGTATGAGATTGGACAGATCTTATTGTGCACAATGTGCCCATACTAAGTAGAGTATGAATAAGAGCATACAATATACAACATTGTTTGTATCCAGTGATTTGACTGCTCTTAACTGTGCTGTATTCAACAGTAGTTGTGAGCTTGTGAACACTGAATAGACGTTTCTATTGAACAACACAGCTCTGCTCATAGTGGGTACACGACACACGGTAATGATACAAAATTACTAAAAAATCCTGTTTAGTACTTGAGATTGTAACTGGCAAGTTTGTGTGTGTGTGTGTGTGTGTGTGTGTGTGTGTGTGTGTGTGTGTGTGTGTGTGTGTGTGTGTGTGTGTGTGTGTGTGTGTGTGTGTGTGTGTGTGTGTGTGTGTGTGTGTGTGTGTGTGTGTGTGTGTGTGTGTGTGTGTGTGTGTGTGTGTGTGTGTGAAATGGTTATTGTTGTATGGTAAGTTATGGCGTATGTGAAGTGTGAAGTGATTAAATTAATCAACAGTGAAATAAATTAATGATTAGCTATCAAAGGTTAGAAGCGCTGTTAGGTCTTTTGTGAGTTAGTTCAGCCACATCTAGCTTTGTTAGGCACCCAGGGGAGGTTTTGTAAGGCGCACGGAGCACACACTGCGTCTGGGGCGGTAGTATTTTGGCAATGTGATAATTTACTTGATCTATGTCGTTTAATGGTAAATTAGCTTGACGTATGCTTTTTATGCATCAAAATAAAGGTATGAGGTGGTTCAGTCACCAGTCACATCTAGCCAGGTTAGGTTAGGTTTGGTTATGCGCGCTTTGCGAGCACTGCATTTGGGGGTGGTAGTGTTTTTGAAATGTTATATTCACTTGGTTTACATTGTTTTAAGATTTGGAACTCCTCACATGTTTGCAAATTATGAATTTTTCAAATGAAAATATAAATTTTCATGAAATTTTTTTTGAAAATTTCAATTTTTCTGTGAAATAATCGCGACATTCGCGACCCCCAAAAAATTTCAACGGATAATTGCTTCCTGGGGTGTGTAGATGTCACAAAAAAAATCACCACAAAATTCAACAAGTACCGTAACGTTTCTATATAATTACCTTATTTTAGTTAGTGAAAATCGGGTATGGAAGATGGATAAGAAATAATATAAAAATTAATTCATAATTTTTTTGATGAATAATTTCTGTTTTTTATGATAGGGGGCATCAAAAACTTTGGTCTTTTCAAACATTGACTTTTACAGTTTCTGTCATCAATATAAACGATTAAGGAATTAAAATTGAGTGAAAAACACACAACTTTTTTCGAAATGTCATCTCCTTATGAGTGAGTGTTGAGCGAGTGAGGTCTACTGTTCACAGAACTACTAGTTAAATAAATATTACAGTTTAATAATTGTTCATTTTTTATTTAAGGTGGTCATGTACAAGTGTGAATATATGGCAAGACTTGATAGTCACAGCTTATGGATCCGGACACATTCGTTTGTTTTCTACAAATCGTGACGCTAATAGTGTGGCATTGTTAGTAGAAGTGGGAGCTCATGCTCGATGGATAACTAGTCTTGACATTGCACCAGACCAGGGTCTTATTCTTACAGTTTCTGAGGACACCTTTGCCAAGGTTTGGCAAATAAAAAAAGGAGAGCCAACAGTGAGTTTAACTATTTCTTTTCTAATATAATTTAAAAGTTTCAAATTGGTCTTGAACGGCAAAGGAAAAATACTTGTATGAGAGGCACATTTTACTTTTATTATGATATTGTATTTTTAATCGCTAAATTCACACACTCAAACAAAATTATCTACTGGCAGCGCTATGTCGATGACATTATTGCACTCTATAATTAAAACCAAATGCAATGTGAACAACTCCTAAACGACTCAACAAAGCACATAGAAACTTACAATTCACAGCAGAGTATAAAACAGACTACACCCTAAACTTCTTGGACCTCACCATCACTAAACTACATAACATGCACAATTTCAAAATCCACAGGAAACCAAATCTCACAGATACACTGATTCACAATAACTCATCCATTTCATCCATATCAACAAAAACTTGCTACTTTCAACTCTACAATACATATTAGACTCTTAAATATTCCACTATCACAAGCTGACAACCAAGAAGAAATGATTTTTACTTATACTGGAGGGATGAATTTTGCTTCTAAAGAGAAGCTTCGTCAGCCTGACACCAGGAGTCGTGTTTTGTTGAGGCTAGGATGAGCGGCCATTAAGTAATTGAAACTTGCATTAGATTTGGATTGTGTTTGATCATTGAGTAAATTGGTTTTTACTTGCTTATGGTGTTTGAATATTTCATATTGTTCCATTGTATATTATAGTTTTTGGATTTTTTGAGAAGTGTGTGTAGAATTTCCAAGTCAGTCAGGATAAAAAAAAAACAATAATATCATGTGACCTGGCCGGCTCAGTCTGTTGTCAGAGTAATCAGGTCGCA
Organism: Conomelus anceps; assembly: GCA_948455865.1. NCBI lineage: Eukaryota > Metazoa > Arthropoda > Insecta > Hemiptera > Delphacidae > Conomelus > Conomelus anceps. The sequence continues at coordinate 72,521,252 of OX418217.1, forward strand.
CCTGAATAAGTTCGAAAAAAATCCAAAACCTGCAAACCTAAACAGATTTATCACACACACATATTTCAAACAAAAAATCAGAAAAATAGCACACATCTTTCAAAAATCTGGATTTAGTACAGCATTTAGAACAGCAAACGACGACCTGAAACACCAAGTCCAACAAAAAAATCTCACCTAACAAACAATACAATTAAAAAATTCAACAAACCAGGAATATATATACTCAAATACTGAATATATATATTCAGTTCAGTAGTAGCAGTCGAAGAGACAAGTCGTGTTTTTGGTTGCTCCCTTATCTCGTCTTCTTATCTCTAGTTATTGCGTACCGGTAATTACACTGAAAATGTTGTGCAACGTGTGTAAGTGTGAGGTGCCTGACCGCGATTTAGTGATGTGCTCGAAATGCAAGATTGATCATCACTTCTTGTGCCAATCAATCAAGGAAGCGAATTTCAGGAAGATGTCGGCGGAAACAAAATCGAAATGGTGTTGTTCGAAGTGTAAGTCAGTCTGTGCAAGTTCCGTAACGTCTGGCTTATCACCTGCTAATAATGAAACACAAAGACCTTAGGTAGGTCCAAACACAAAGAAAGGTAGGAGGAGCGACGATTCACTTTCATTATCGCTATCTCAGGCTGACCTTGAGGCTATAGGTAGTATTGTTAGAAAAATGATTCAGACTGAATTGGCCCCAGTGAAGGAAGAGTATAGTAAGATAAGAGACTCTATTGATTTCATTGCAAAGGAATTTGAAGATTTTAAGGGTGAACTTTCGGCTTTGAAAAATAATGTGAAGAATCTAATGAATGAAAACGCTCTATTTAAGAGTGAAAATTCTCAATTAAAGTCAGAATTATCCTCCCTACAAGAATATTCCCGTAGAGACAACGTAATTATAACTGGAATCCCATAAACAGCTAATGAGTCCGTATTCGAGGTTTTCAATAGCGTATCAGCCACAATTAACAGTTCACTGACATCTAGAGACATAAGTACGGCCCATAGACTACCCACAAGATCCAAGTCTAGTGTTAAACCGATTGTTGTCAAATTTCTCCGAAGACAAGACAAAGAGACCTGGCTGGCAGACTTCAAGAAAGTATCATCCAGGGACAAGGCAAATCACGGCATATCAACAAAATCCATTAGTAAGGCCCTACCAGAGGGCAAGATATTCGCTCATCACCACTTGTCACCACAAATTCTGGATCAACTCAAGCAAGTGAGAAGTGTCGCCTTCCAAAAAGGGTATAAATTCGTATGGTCAAGGGAGGGGAAGATATTCGTACGCAAAGACGAAAACCACGCAGCAATTACGATCCGTCGTAAAGAGGATCTCAATACCCTATAAATAACACTGGTCTTTCATATTTGGGTTGTTTTACACTTTCACATCGTATGCCTTTTGAGGACATTGAGAATGATATTGTTTATGATTATTACGAAACAGTAGTGGTAGACGACTTTTTAAATTACGAAATTGCCGACTCCTATATTGTAAATGTTATTCATATGAATATTAGAAGTATTAAGAAAAACTTCGATGAATTTATTTATTATATAAATCACTGTAAGACTAAATTTGAGTTTATAGTACTAACGGAAACATGGATTTCTGATGACTCAGAATTTGCTTTTAATATAGAAGGGTACAAAGCCATAAACAGGAACAATAGATTCACAAGAAGCGATGGATTATGTGTTTTTATAAACAAAGACATGGATTTCCATGAGGTCAATGTAACCATTGATAATGTTAACTCTATTATAATTGATTTTAAATATAAAAATGTAGCTTATGAAATGATCGCGCTCTACAGGTCTCCCTCCTTGGAAATAAATTCATTCTTGTTGAGTTTGGACTCTTATTTACAGAGTATTAAAAAGGATGCATCTGTTATCTTATTGGGAGATATTAATATTAATATAATGGACCAGAACAACCTTAATGAACTAACAAATGAATATCTTACTGTTTTACAGCTAAATGGTTTTAAATCGTATATAAATAAAATTACTAGGTCACAAATTTGCGCCAGTGGGCAAGTCAATAGCTGTATCGACCACATTTTTTTCAAATTTGGATCGGGCAAGGAGTTAGACGTAATGGGTGCGATCCTTCAATCAAGTATTACTGATCATTTTAGTACTGTTGTGCATGTCAAGGGAAGAGACCATAAAGATGAATCCAGAATATATGTAAGTAACTTGGTACCAAGGATAAATTATAATAAACTGAAGTCAAGTCTAGAAAATCAAAGTTGGGATGTTGTTTGCAATAATATGACAGATGATATTGACACCTTAGTGGATAAGTTTACGAGCACGATCTCTAAACACATTGAAAATAGCACGGAGATTATAAAGTTATCACACCGTAAAACGCCTTTTAAAAAATGGATTACTCCTGGATTGATAGCAGCCATTCGGAAAAGAGATAAAATGCTTATTAAATTGTTTAAACAACCTTTCAATGCAAAACTTAAACAAGACTATATAAACTACAGGAACACCTTGAACTCTTTAATTAAAAAAACGAAAAACGATTACTATAATGATAAACTTTTGGAATACAAAAATAACCCTAAAAAAACTTGGGAATGCATCACTGAATTAATGGGAAAGGAGAAAACTTATAATGAACCGAAAATTGATCCTAAACTTTTAAATAATTATTTTGTAAATGTTGGAGTAGAACATGCCAAAAAATTGTTGGATTCTACTACTAATATCGAAATACCTGAAGCATTTTAAACACTCCTCCAATAGATAGTATGTTTCTGAATCCAACTTGTGCTGCTGGAATTTCTAAAGTAATTGGAGAGTTAAAAAATAATAGTTCCCCAGGTGTGGATAATATCAACACACACTGTATCAAAGTGATAAAATATTATATTGTCTATCCGTTGGAACACATAATAAATAGATGCTTTGCAGAGGGTTATTTTCCAAAAGCATTCAAATCCGCAAAAATAATTGCATTGCATAAGTCAGGGGATAAGACTAAACCAGAGAATTATAGGCCTATAAGTCTTCTAAATATTTTTTCAAAAATTATAGAAAAAATTATAAAAAAAACAAATATTAGATTACCTACAAATTAATAATTTTCTGGAAAAGAATCAGTTTGGGTTCCAACATGGGAAATCTACAACGGACGCAATTATTAACTTAACAAAAATGATAACGGAAAATTTTAATTCAAAGCAAAAGACATTGGCTGTATTCTTGGACCTGGCAAAAGCATTTTATACGGTCCCACACAGTATCTTGCTGAATAAATTGAAGAAATGTGGGATTCGGGGTGTGTGTAGTGACCTTCTAGCAAGCTATCTTCAAGATAGAAAACAAACATTGAGCTTAGGTGGATCATCCGTTACAAATTTTTCATCTAATTTTGGTTTACCACAAGGAACAGTACTCTCTCCAATACTTTTTTTGATTTACTTAAACGATGCTCTGAAGTTACCTATACCAAATTGCAAACAAATTTCATTTGCTGATGATACAGCACTGGTATTTTCGGGTGAAACTTGGACGGAAGTATATCAAAGTGCTGATGTAGGCTTAAGGATGATGAGAGAGTGGATGAATAAACACATTCTAACTGTAAACTTGAATAAAACAAAATACATGACCTTTTCTCCAACAGCAACAGGCCAACCCGAAAGTACATTGCAATTAAAGATGCATGATGATTCCGAATGCTCACCAGGTAGTACAGATTGTTTGTGTCAACAAATGGTGAAGGTCTTGTCTATAAAATATTTGGGAATAAGAATTGACAGTCATTTAAGATGGGATTCCGACTTAAATTATTTAGCATCGAAACTTAAATTTTTTATTTATAATTTCTATAAACTTAATAAATTGAAAGACATCAATATAATTAGAACGATTTATTTTGCTTATGCCCACTCATTGTTCCAGTATGCAATTGAAGCATGGGGTGGAGCATTTGATTCACATTTTAATAAGACATTCTCATTACAGAAACATTTGATAAGAGCGGCTTTGGGTAGACCAAGGCGTTACTCTAGCAGAAAGATTTTTGATGAGTTAGACGTTCCAACCCTAAGGCAGATGTATGTATTGAAAATTGTTCTGTACCTGAATAAGAATAACAGTAATCTTGTAACCAGAAATATTCCTTATGAAACTCGTCCAGCAGTGTCAAACACTTTCAATGTCAACTTTGCAAGACTGACAGTCTGTAAACATCAATTTAACTACCTTTGTAACATAGTTTCAAACAAAATCCCTATAAAATTTATCTATCAAAAGATTTCGAAGTCTCTCAAAACAGAAATATTCACCTGGGTTAAACATAATATTTATTTCACTTTACCTAAAGCACAAAAAAATTAATTATTATATAAATATTGTCTATACTGTCTAATTATTTATTGATATATTGCTATTTTCTGGGTATTGTATTAGTGTATTGGTATTAATTGTTTTATTAGTATTTATTGGTCAAATTATTATTATATCCTGTTATTGTCTATGAGAAGATGAGATCTGTTTTTGTGACATGAAATGTTTCGTGTCATTGGTTAACCGAAAGCTATACATTTGTTGTATTTTTTGTATTTTGTTTTTTGTATTTGTATGTCTATGATGAACTCGCAGCTGGCGCACAAGTGTTCACTTTGCTAGCTGTGCCAAGTATAAGATATAATGTACATTTAAATATTTTCTTGTATCGTTTTTTTTTTTTTTTTGGCAAATAAAAATATTATTATTATTATATAAATGCAACACATGCCCCAAATAGGCAGATCACTAAATACATGATAAAAAAGAACACATCAAAGCAGTAAATTACAACACGGACTCAACATTTGCAGATTACTTGATCAATACTGGAAATTCACACAAAAGCATTCTAACTAAACAAAAACCGGGTTGGATCCCAGTTCTCACCAAAAGATTTTACCTCAGGTCACTTCCGTGTTTCGGAGCACACATTACACTGTCGGTCCCGGCTGCCTAAAAACAGGATGAAGCCTGCATAGGTCTGAGACCTGTGCGTGGGTAATGAGTTGGATGATGGTGATTGATGAGTTGAGCCTACAGTTTTAGGTGGGTTCCGAACCACCAGGAAGTGATTTTACAGCAGAGAACAGTGTCTTTTTGCCAGCCAATCCAATCGGCCACCCTTACAAAGATGGCCCAGGAGTACGCAGCTTATCTCTGTCTGATGGAACAGATACCTGCTACGGTTCACTGCTATCACTTCCCATTAAGTCACGTCAGAGGCCCTGAACTTATTCAGGTGTGACCTAGAGTAATCAGCTCTGTTTGCTGTTCTAAATGCTGTACTAAATCCAGATTCTTGAAAGATGTGTGCTATTTTTCTGATTTTTTGTTTGAAATATGTGTGTGTGTGTCATAAATCTGTTAAGGTTTGCAGGTTTTGGATTTTTTTCGAACTTATTCAGGTGCGACCTGATTACTCTGACAACAGACTGAGCCAGCCAGGTCACATGATATTATTGTTTTTTTTATCCTGACTGACTTGGAAATTCTACACACACTTCTCAAAAAATCCAAAAACTATAATATACAATGGAACAATATGAAATATTCAAACACCATAAGCAAGTAAAAACCAATTTACTCAATGATCAAACACAATCCAAATCTAATGCAAGTTTCAATTACTTAATGGCCGCTCATCCTAGCCTCAACAAAACATGACTCCTGGTGTCAGGCTGACGAAGCTTCTCTTTAGAAGCGAAATGCATCCCTCCAGTATAAGTAAAAATCATAATTTAAATAGAATAAATACAGTACCATATCAGTTTTGATATTATATTGTAGTTAATAATGTGATTTAACGTTGTCGGACCTTGCATAGTTGGTAATAATAAACATATACAGAAATTGCGATAGGCCTATTCTATAATTAAGTAAATTAGAAATCACTGGTTCTAAAGCCTATAAAATTGTTAGTACAATAGCAGTATTCCAGTTTCAATGTTATGGGTACAAAGTTACAATACACGGTAGTTACCGGACGCCGGACTTTAACAAACTCAGTTGTGTGTGCCACAACGTTCACACGCATTGAAATAATAGTTTTTTTGTTTTGTTTCAGATAATCATTCACGATTTCTCTGCTCACATTAAAGACAGTGTATTAGTGGGAGGAAAGTTTCTAAACACCGACGGATCAGAGTTTTGTGTTTCTTCTTATGACAGTAAACTAATACACTGTTTCACTAAGAGTCCATAATGTACCTAACATGGTACTGTAACAGCTGTAGTATGAAAACATTTTCAGATTCAGACAGACTGAAACCAATAAATACAGACTATGTACTTAACTAGTCTGTGGCATAATAGCGGAACAGGGCACAGGTTGATAGTTTTAACAAAATGTAAATAAAATATTCTCTGTATTGATCCACACCTCAATTGAAAATGTTCAGCCACGGGCGCTTGGGAGGGTAACGGGCTGCTATTACATAACGTTATCTTCTCTATTATCACTTACCCGGTGGTTCAGAACACACCTAAATTATAGGTTCACCATTCACTGTATCACCGCGTTATTACCTACGCAGAAGTCCCAGACTCATGGGCTTCAACCAGAGAAAAATTATCCGAATTTATTGGCGATTTGGATATCAAGCAAAACTAAACTTTATTTATATAGTTCTCAGATTTTTCATATTTCATAGTTTTATTTTGTCCAAAATCGATTCGAAATTGATGATTCAAATAATAATTGGAGTTTGTATTGTGATTGTGTATTGAAGTAAAGAAAGTTATGGATGTCATTATTAAAAATAATATACGGTATAAAATGTCTTCAAAAAAAGTAGAATTTAGATGAATAGAGAATGTTATTAGGAGTGAAAGTTGTAAGGCTGGAAAAAATCATCTACAAAAAAAATGCATTCTATGAGATGTCAGTCCAAAATTATCTAAAATTATTCAAAATGATCTGAATGGAGAGCTATGAAGAGGAATCAAACTCAAAGAGAGGAAATGTAGAAATCTCTTGCAGGGTGGTTGTATACGCGACCTGTTTCAGAAAAGACTAAAAGAGAGTCTCTTGTTGTTGTTTACAAGTGCAAAAGATATTGAGTGCATGGTAAGAGCTGCAACTGAAGCACTTGTAGGGGGAAGGGAGAAGGTTGAAGAGAAAAAGTAGGAGCCTTTTGAGCATAGATATAGCTGATCAGAGAGAAGCAAAAAGCATACCTTGTGTTTATGCGGAAAAACGCAAGAAGCTAGAGGCGATTACTTGCAAAAACGTAACTTCAACTTTAACTTGCAAAAACAATAACAATGCAGGAGTTGCAGCAAGCATTGCAAAGCATAAAAAACAGAAAAGCTGCCGGTTTGGGTGGATTGAATGGAAAACGTTTCAAGTATAATGCTATGTTCTTTGAATTGAGATCCTTACATCTGCTTAACAAATGCTGGAGAAAATGTGAGATTCCACTAGAATGGAATAAGGCTAAAGTAATCTCTCTTTCAAAAAAGGAAAACGGAATGATTGCAAAAATTATCGAGCAATCAGTCTACTGAATGCTGATGGGTGTATAATATATTCTAAGATCATGAATTATCGAGTTATAAAAGCATTGCTGAAGCAGTTTTGAATGAAGAGCAAAGTGGATTTAGAAAGAGTCGTTCATGCTTAGACAATATCTTGTCGGTGAAAGGAGTAATAGAGAAAATACGAGTTTAACCTTGAAACACATATGAATTATAGATTTCGAAAAAAGCAGTTGACAGAGTAAATAAGTCGTTCGTGGGAGATTCTGAGAGAAATGAGATATCCACTGCATCTTGAGAAGGTAATAAGATATCACTGTAACACACAAATAATAGTAATAATAAATACAGGCACTAACCGACTAGATGAAATGACCATAAACTTACTTGTGAGACAATTATACAGCTTATCGCCCACTTTATTTATTGTCTAAATAGATCACATTTTCAGAAAACGGAAATGCAGAGAAGGTTTAGGAATTAAGACTTGAAAAAACGAGTACCTGAATGGATTATTATTTGCGGATAATAAAGGACAATGAAGACGACATCCAAATATCAGTGCATTGTACTCAATGAGATTTGTAAGGAACCGGAATTTAAAGGTTCAAAAGAAAATTATGGCATTTAACTTACTGGAAAGTATTCAACCAAATCTAAAATTATGATAGACAACAGTGTGTTAGAACAGTTATCACAATTTACCTATCTAGGATGCGATATCAGCTTTAGAGGCGAATTTGACATTGATAAAAATAGGAAAATTCCAATCGGTTGCGGAAATATCAACAGAACCCAAGGCAGGAAAATGAGGAGACCAAATGATAGAATTCTATAAAGTAATCGCAGCTCCTGTCCTACTCTACGGGAGTGAATCGTGGGTGACAACAAAACCACTTGAGAGTAGAGTGCAGGCAGCAGAAATGAGGATAGCTATACTCTGTTCACGGAAAGGGGAGACAATGTAAACAATGATGCGCGTGCGAGAGTGTATCTTCGAACAAGATCGATTCACAATTAACTACAGAAATACAATTCGCGCAGTGTATAAGTGAACCGGTAACTGTGACAACGAGTGTGCTACTGAACTCAGTGTGAACTGGTAGAAATTAATCGGTCGTTCTACAGCTGATATTATGAGTCATCACTTTTTCACTCAGACAAACGTTTGTTTTGGTTTGTCTCTCGTTTGCGTGAACATAGTATAGGTAGCAGTGATCGAGTGTGCACACTAACTGAACAGGCTCTGAGGATTTTGAAGATTTGAATATTATTCCGAACGGATTAGTATTATTTTTATTTTATAAGTATTTCTAATATTTATAAGGAGCACATCAGAAGAATGCCAGCAGAAAGGTTTCCACACAAAACTTTCAACTACCAACCAGAGTGCAAAAGAGACGTTGGTAGACCACATAAGAGATGACAGTAGTGAACCACATAATATAACATTATTAATAGGCATATAAATGTGAAAAAATCATATCAAATAAATTAATAGCTGTTAGTGAGTTGGATCATAAGAAGAATAAAGTCATTGACTTCTATGCATTGGCTTTCAACTTTCATACATAAGGATTTGCACTCCCAAAAATACTCAAAATATTTTCAGGTTCAAGGAAGCAGAATAGCGCTCTCATAAAGCAAAGCACTCTCGCAGATTGCTCTACTAGAAACAACTACAAACCAAAGGCCCCTCCAGGAGGTGAGCGCAAACCCATAGTTTTTCTATTTCCTTGGTTCTCTTGCAACAATACTTCCATAATACCTCATAGTTACTGTAACGGGCCCACCAAAAATTATCCTACAACAGCCTCTGCTGGAAATGTACTCTTCAACTTTCTACGTTACTTGTGTCTAGATGCAAATATAAAGTGCAATTATGTGTCTGATACTGTACGTACCGTATCTAATATATTGATTGTCTGAAGATGTCAGCTGCCAGCTTAATTGGCAGCACTACAAGTAAATTCAAAAATTATGTTGCATATATTTAGCAGTTTAGTAAATTATCCTTTCAAAATCATAAAGTTAGTTGATCGCAATATTATTTTTGTAAAACAATTATTCGAATTCATAGCAGAAACATCAACTAAAACGGTCAATTACGAACCAATAAGTAGTTACCGTATTGAATTTATCGCAATGATCTCTGGTTAGTATCATAGATTATCCAACACCAATAATGGTATTGGTTAATCTAAGGTATTTTTAGACAACATTGGTCTGTAAACTTATTGAAATTCAATACTAGTTATAGAATCAAAAAGGGAAATCACCAATATGCAATACAATTTTTATCTACTGATCAAGTTGTCTTGCATCTAGTATTGTTTCTTTTGGCTGTACGCTCGAGAGGCGAGACCCGAGCTATGAAGATTAGATGCGCAGAAGACTGTTGACTAACCAGCAGTCGTATCCCAGCAACAGACTACTAGCCTTCGTGCAACGAACACTACAGATGCTCAAAGAACACGAATGCATACCCTACATCCTACATGTTATGTTGTTTGGGTACTCATATGTTCACCAATGAATACTAGTTATTCTGAGTACAGTAGACCTCACTCCCAAGAATAAGGGTGCTTACAAAGTGAAACATACTTGATGTACTTAATAATTACCATCGCAAAATTAAACACAATCATCAGACCTAACCTTTTATTCAATTTGTGTAGTCTATTTCATGTCTGTTTTCCATAATGTAACTTTGTATCTCATCACCAAGGCTGCGTTGTTAATTTCCAGACAGCTGATTGCTCAAATCAGATTTCTCAAGCCTGATGAATGAATTTATAGAACAATATTGATTAAATTAGTATAATTATCACTTTCTTAGTCACTTTTTATTATACCTAATTCAAATATTATGAATGATTTGTTTCTCTCAAATATGTCTTACGAAGGCTTTACCAGATGAACAAGAGGGCCTGAGGTCTATCTTGAAATTTGATTCCAATAAATTGCATAATGATGGAGAAGCTCATTTTAAAAATCATTAGGTTTCCTATAGAAGAAGGCCCTTTCTTTGTTTTATTTTTAATATCCTTTAAATGCAAGCAAATTTTGAAATTCCGTAACATATACATCGCTAGACATTTTTCAACGGAAAATCCATGCAACATTTCTTAGAATATGGTCTACGCGTTTAGCCGTAAATGCGTTTACAGACAGATAGAAAAATGCAAAACGGTCGTCTTCAAACAGAGACCTCTCTCATTTGGTCAATTATCATCCATGAAAATGAGTAGTTAATAATATGTTAATTTGAAAGTAATGAAAATGGCATTTATTGATGAACAACTGAGCGCCCAAACAAAAGAAAGGCTTTGCATTTGTGGGTTTTGGCCTTGTTTAATCAGATGATTATAGATAAATACAGTTTTAAAAAAAATGAAACTGCTTGTTATGTATTTTTCTTTTTCCTGTATCTTGTCTTTGGAAAGCTTTCTTGCCACACGCAGGCAATAACTCATGTCTCGCTTCAGAACTTTTTTCTGCAGGAAAAATAAATCACAATAAACCAGAATATAACTATTTGACCCATCATAATATTCAAATAAATAGAACTAAGCAACTATAATTCATAATAAAAGGGATTGGATGTAAAAAGTGGCAATTATAATAAAATACAAATTTATTGAAAAATAACTTTGGACTAAGACTAGACCACATGAATCGCGGTTAAACTGATAGCTGAACTAACTCAGCATTTAGTCTACACAATCTTGAGTATCGTTTACTCAATCCAAATATTTCAGCAGGAACGAATCACATCTTTGTAACAGAACAGGATATAAAACACAGACTTGGGTAACTGATCAATTTCTCCAATATTTATCATAAGTCAAGAAAAAGCAAAACATTCGAAAACTATACAGAAAAGGAACAAAAGAAATCTGAACAAATAATTGTACATTATTAAACTTTATTAGACCGTATTATAATGAGCGACTACAGTCGCGGTCTCGCGCCACAATCAAGGTTAAATTATACACCAGCTGGATAAAATTTATTAAAAATCAGCTGATAAAGAGCTGAGGACTCTCGACATCTGTACACTGCCGGAGTAATTTAGCATAATAATTGTGACGGGCGACTGCAGCCGCACAGTATGAAGAAGACCTAAGCAATGATTCATAATAGTGCATTAAGTATTCTATTGCCATAACAAGGAACAACTAGCAGCTATTTACACTGATTTATCATTCACTATATTGGTGGGATTGATTCAAAAGTTTTGTTGCAATATTAGCAAAGGAAACTTCAATGCACTATATATTAATTTGATATCCATAAAACAATAAATTACTTCATCAATCAAATATCGTAAAAGGAGACTTAAACAAATCACCACCTACTCAAAACAGACCTTACAACAGGTTACTAAAGATCTACTAATTTCATTGAAAAATACAGCTGTATTTTTATGAGGCAAATACATTTGTATGTTAGGGCAACGACAGACGCGCCATTTTCAATTTAATTCGTATATCTATAAAATCCTATAATAGAATCTGTGTAGAGCCATTCATTATTGGTTAAATCATGTCTCTCATCCAACAAAGTACAAATGTTCTCAATTATTAACACTAATTTTAAATTGCATAGGAAACATGCTTATTCGAAGTCCATTCTAATTTCTTTTTTCCCTCTTTCTTTAATAACGCTAAGTAAAATAACGGTTCAATGATTTTTTGAACAAATATTAATTAATAACTTATCAAAACTTATACATATTATAATTATCAATGAATTAGCATAACAGAAAATCAGTAATTACGCTTAGAATTGTCTCTAAAACACGAAAGGAATTGCAAATACTGTGATGAAGAGCGATCGTCTTCATAACACAACTATTATTAATAGTCCGAATTAAATCAAATGATTAACATTATTTCTCACATAATACAAAGTAAACATACATCACACAAGTGAATAAGTTAAACTTGGAGAGTAACAGATACATATTTCTATTCACTGAAATATAGATAATACAAATAGAGATATATAATGACACCTATAGGATTAATCACTTAAAATTCTTTAGAAATAACAACTACAAATACTGAAAGTCTCAAAATTCTAATAATCAAATAGATAATAATATTGTAGCAAAATATTTTTTTTTCGGCCAGAAAATACTTTTTGGAATGGATGTAATAGAAATATGTGATCACCTATGCTCTTTTTCCAATATATTCAGTATAAAAAAATACGTTTCACATTTGTATTAAGCAAACCGAGTGTAATTACAAAAAAAAAAAAAACAGATACATCTTATAATTATGGTGACTGATATTATGACTTCTCAATTAAAAATAGTCGTAAAGAAACAATATTTGCAATTGATCAAGGCAGTGCAGGCCAAAAAAAATATTTTTGTTCTTAGTGAAAAAACTACATGGGTAGTTTAATAAAAATAATGTACTAAAATAAAATTTGAGATCAGAAATTTGAGTACAGAAAGCACTTCACAGAAAGTACAGCGTTTCATTCAGTTGTGAGCTTGGTTGTTTCCTCACATTCTGTCCGACCAGGTATGCCACCTTGTGAGCATACTGAAAACAATAAAAAATGCAATTAATAAAAATTTAACAGGTAAGATAGCTTAAGTTACGTTATAAGTTGTCTAGTATATATGAAGATTTACTTGATATGAATTACTTGAATGAATGCAAGTTAAAAAGTGTCACCAAAATAGTACGTAAATTAATATAGAGTCGTAGTGATATAAGACACGGGACGGTCTTATACTCTGAATGAATGCAAGTTAAAAAGTGTCACCAAAATAGTACGTAAATTAATATAGAGTCGTAGTGATATAAGACACGGGACGGTCTTTCTACTCATGGTGTGTGACAAGCGATGTAGGGGAAGGCTCCTACATCCATCCTTATACGTTGACTAATTACCTTATACGTGGGCGACGCCTGAGAGGGTAGCTCATATCGTATCGATACTCACGTTGGCAGGTTACAGTTTCTCTCTTTAAATAACAACTGATCATTGTAGATTTTATTGAAATTTGAGGCACACAAGAATTATCATCCAGCCCTGAATCCGAATCGTTTTACTTTATAATAGAGGCCTATTGAATAACGTAAGTATTGTTAATTATATGAATAGTGTGTGCGTTATTTATAAGAGGAAGTATTACGCCTGAGAAAGTAAGAAATGATATAAAATTCAAATTAGCTAAAAATAATGAAATAAAAAATTCAAATGATCTGAAACTAATGAAATAGTGGTAACAAAAACTCGGTCTTGAGGGTTTTACAGAAGTCAATAGTATAACGGTAAATCTCAGGGAATGATAACTATTTAAAACGAGTTTCCTCTCGTTACCTGGAACACTATTTTCACTAAAGCGCGATTAAAATATAGACAATATTGATTTCAATCCAATACGTTTTTACAAACTCCATACTGTCTCAGCCGATGGAGATTCGAGAGCCTTGATGACAACTACTTTTCTTGCTAAAACTCTTATCAGTTAAGGCAGTATGAGGATTGTAAAAACGCATTGGATTGACATTAATATTGTCAATACTCTAATAGTGTGAGATCTGCTTAAGATACTGAAACCCTACAGAAAAGTACAATATTTTTTCAATTCCAATTCCAATAGAAATTTTTGTGTGAGTGCAACAGAGGAGAGCTTTATACATATGTTAGTGGTGCATCTGTAGTGGTTAAGCGTGAAGTTCAAGGTCGTGAAAAAAATGGTGGGAGACTCAGCAGCAACGTAACTCCTTATGCCCTTGTCATAATTAATAGCGAAACGAATAGTAAAATATCCCCTCTCCACTTTCCTGCCAACTATTCTTCTAATTCACCAGAAATCGAGTCAAATATTTTACATAATTAGCAGTCATAGCGCATATGTGCGCCAACCAAGTACTTCAAATTTAGTATTCATAACAGGAATAAAAAATACTAAATACCGCATTTTACTACTCTTTGTTGCATTAATTATTTGTTGTTAAATTACGTCTATTGCTTTTCAAAACATAATATACAGTAATTAAAAAGCCCCACAAATTACACAAGGTATATCAATCCGGCATTATGGTATTATGGATTGTAAAAACGCATTAGTCCTTTTATTCCTATAAAAGGACCTAAAACTCGAAAATATTTACCGCATTGAAAAATTTGTTTTATTAAAAGTTAAAGAAGATAGGATTCTGTATTGATTTATCGGTTTAGACGTTCATACACTCTCGATGCATTTATCTAGTAAATGCTATAGTTATTAGAGCTCTGGCTCTAAAAAAATCCAGCATTATTGCTATTTTTGTTAACTACAAGTCCATTTGCCCAGGCTGCATGCACACTGTACAAAAAAATGTAGAAGAAACGTGTGTAGAACTGGGTTCTTGTCACTTGTTCCCAACGAGAATGCATTATTTGTTGGTATCCACCTTAAATTTGAATATATCAAAGTGGTCTGTCAGCAAACATGGAAAAAATTACGTAAAAAATGTTGGGCCCTTATAAAGAGGACGATGGTCTAAAAAAAGGTAGGAAACACCGGCCTATCATGTACTTCCATATTACTTTCTCACTTAATATTAAAACATAAATAATTGTTGAAAATACATTCAGGTGGATTTAACACTTACTGGAGTAGGCCTCAAACAGTGTCTGAAGAAGAATTACAACAATGTGAAATAGCTATAACACGAATAAGTAAGTACAGCTACTTAGAATTAACAGTAAAGTATTTTCATCAATTATTTATTCTGGTGTATCTAGTCTAGATACTGAATATTATAGTTGCAACATGAAGCGGTAGTTCTATCAGCAAGGCTCTGAAAGCGCTGAAACTCAACTGGGCGCAATCCATCAGAAAATATCATACGGGGTTTGTAAAACGTATCAGAATGACATAAATAATGATCGCGTAAGGTCTGCTTTAAGCATCGTTCATTAGTCATTGAATACCAATTACATCAATAGGCTCTGACCATAAGGACGATAAAAATCCATTTGTTTATGCGCGTAGCCTTTGAAACTCATAGGTGTGGACCCGAGACACTTCTTAGACAATTCTACCGTTGCACCAACTTGCATGAATTTCTATATATCACAGACAGACACTATAGTGTCAGCTGTCACTCAAGTTAGTTTATCATATGTTAAGATTACTTTGTATCCAAGATAAATGAAGTTGTTTGGAGTTTGTGACTCTGAAGCATTGAAGCATTTTTTCATGGTATCAGAAGAATGTGACCAAAAAAGAGAAACCAATCAAGAAATACTGGAGATTTAGAAGTAGAGAGAAGAGAGAAAGAAGAGTTTCAAGGATCGGTGGCACAGTTTCAAGTTGCCACCCCAGAGGGTTTCACTTTTCGGGAGCCTCAAGGATGGTCCAGATGGATCACAAGATTTGAACGGTTCAGAATTGCTTCAAATTTGTCAGGTAAGTTTGAACGATGCCAGGTAGATTTGCTTTTATATAGTCTTGGCGAAGAAGGAGAAGATAAATTGAAATCTGAAAGATTGTTAGAAGATAGTAAAAGGGAAATTTGAGGCATATTTTGGATTTAAAAAGAATGCAGTGTATGAAACAGCAACATCTTTTAAACGGAGACAGTCAACAGGAGAGCTAGTGGATTCATTTGTGAATGATTTACACAAATTGGCTGAAGGAGGCAATTTTGGGGATTTTCGAGAGGAATTGATGAGAGATATGATTTGTTATTGGGGTTTTTGGACAACAAGGTGTCAGAAAGATTGCAGCTGGATGATTCTTTGACATTGGAAAGAGCAATAAGCAGGGTTAGGCAGGCGGAAAGTATTAAGAAACAGCAGGCAGTTGTGCGGGACCATGATTTGAATGATGTCAATGTGGTAGCAAACAGTCAGAACGCCAAGTTAACTATTCAGTCCCTTAGATTCACAAATACTAAGAATTGGAAATGTTACAAAAGTGGATTTTTAAATGATCAGAATGGGAAGTGTCCAGCCACAGCGAGTCATTGTTTTAAATGCAATGTAACTGGTCATTTTGGTCGTGTATGTAAGCAAGGACTAAGGCCAAATGTTAGGGAAATGGAGACTGATAGCCAAACACCTGCAGAATTCTACTTAGGAGAGCTGACAATAGATCAACTTCAATTCCAGGATCCATGGACGGTCTCAGCTATAATTGGCAAGCATCAGGTAATTTTCAAGCTGGATACAGGGGCAGATGTATGTCATCGGATCATTCCTATGTAAATCTTTAGGACTGAAGGAGAAACCTTGTACTTTGACTCTTCATGGAGCAAACAGAAGTGTTTTGTAGGTTGAGGGGGTGGCCACAGCCGAAATAAATATAAAAGAAAAGTCAATAATAGAAGATTTGTATGTTTTATCTGACCAACGTATTCCACTACTTAGTAGAAGGGCTATTTCAACTTTAAATTTACTTCAGCCATGTGTTGAGTCTATAGAGCAAAATGATGTTAACAATTTTGCAGAAGTTTTTTCTGATAAACTAGGAAGATTTCCACAGCAATTTGAATATAAAATAAAATTAGTCAAGTATTCTACACCATATGCAGTCACGGCTCCAAGGCGAATTTCAATGCCCTTGATGAGTAAAGTGAAAGAAGTGTTACACAGAATGGACTTGTACTACCTTGTACAAGGCTACAAGCAGGAGGCATAAAATGGTGTCCAAGTGATATTTAAACCAATATTTGATTTGGTCAATCCATCAACCAAACCTCACTTCAAGCATTAATAAACATTATAACTTGAATATGGTACAATCTTCAAAATAATAATCGATTAATTACCTGTGTCGGTGCTGGTACTCTCACAGTTCCAGGCCAATTGTAATACATATGACACATCTTGTAGGTCAGTCTCTGTAGGTTATCAGGAGTCCAATTCAGCGAATCATACAGCACCAGGTAATGTGTAGGAGCAACAGTACCCTGTTAAAAAAAATAATTTTGTGAAATGTATTTTCATTCTAGCATGAATACAAGAGATATGATACCTAACAAAGATGTCTTTTCTTGTTATCTTCCGGTCACATATTTCTAGTTTCATGAGAAAAATTCAACTTGGTTGACCTATCGTGTTCATTGAGGTTGGCTAAAAGAAATCACCTCAACCAATTTGTTTTTACAGAATGTTCATTAAAACTGACTAGATTACTGAAGCATTTTGTAATAGTTATTCAAAACACTTAAAACATGTAAAAGGTTTAAATTGAAAGACGACCATTACTACATATAAATATAAATATATTTATTATTATATTTTTTGTAATTTTTATATATTTTGTTTCTTTACAATCACTTTTATCTTGTTCTTGTTTGAAAGAGTAATTTTGGTGAACTTCCTGGAAGCTGTTTCTGAGTGACTAAATACTTACAACAGTCTTTCAGGCTCTATTATTACAACGCATTCAAAATATTTATTCATTTATGATACATACTTAAAAATATATGTTAAAATATTATTATTATTATATTTATTACTTATATAGTTTATACCTAGGTTTTCATTTAGATAATCTTCTTTCATATGTATGTTACAGAGACTCCTCCCCGCTCGTCCATGCGGGGAATATATTCATGATTTTTTCTGATTATCACAAACATTTTATTTATATCTGAATAAATAAATTTGAATTACTACTTTTTTATAATTGCACTAATACCTGCTATAACGCAAGGAGCTTTGCTTGTACACTTCTCTACAAAAGGTAATCAGCTCCCTAAAAAATTGGATTGCTGCAAAAATGGTCAGATGGTGCCCTACAATCTAGGATCTTTTTCTAAAGTCAAAGTTTGTACATACAAGCATAAAAAAATCAGCAATTCACCCAATTCTATAGAAGTTATTCATATAAGTGAACATATCTTAGTTATAAATAATAAACAAGAAAGTCGTGCCTCACATATAATTAGATGGCATGGAGAGCTAGGAATAAGTGATCCTTTGCGTTACAGCCTTGGCGGTAGAAGGGTGTGGAGGAAGCAAAACGTCTAGAAGTATGACGTCAAACTTTTACGTGCAAAGTGGCAGCTTTTTTTAAATGTAGGTGGGGAAAACCTTCAGAAGGCACCGGTGAGATTGTTAGTGTGAGATTTTTGCCCACTATAAACCCCACCTACATCCCACACAGAAATAACCCGGCTCGAACTGCTTATGGGAATTACTTCATGCCAGGACTGTGCTTGCTGTGCTCTAGAGAACCAACATCGTGATCTCTAAATCATTTCAGGAATCATTCAGTCACCCCTCTCACTTTCTGAGTCTTGGTACTCTCTCCAAGTATGCTATCACTCCTTGAGACTTGATATGGGAGCTCATCAGGCTCTCCACAATGGTATCTGGGTCAAATATTCCTACAAGACATAAAACCCTCTCTTGCCGCTAGGAATCGCATACAGTAGAAGAAAGTGTGGCTGGTATCATTCAATTGTCCTGGACAATATTTGTGATCGAACCCTGCCATGTTCCAATGCCAAAAACTGGTAGCAAAGTGGCTGTTATCTATACACTTGGCGAATTGGGCTAATTTTAATAACAAAGTTACGACAAGTTATGCTCCTTCCATTTCCTCATACTCCTTTGGTGATAACAACCATAAATAATCTAGCAAAATATACATATACCAGCACCAGCATTTGGTATAAAAGCCAAAAACACAACACAGATGTGAAAGCAAGTATAAGAAAAGTCGATAATTTTCATGAATTTGAAGAAAAAAACAACAAAATTTTTTTGTAGTGAAACAAATTTCTTTAGTGTACCTGTGTGACATGTTGTGAAACAATGAAGAAATCGTAATAGTGCCTCCTGGTGATGGTATGATCCATAATGGTACCTGGCAATGGATTTTCTTCTTCACGTTGTCCCTGCAATAATATGCAAAACAACCAGTTGTACATTCTAAGTATAATAGATTAAAAAAACAATCAGAAATTCATAAGCCTTCTCATGAACAGTATAAAATAATTGAAGTATTCATTATAATTACAAAATATATTAAAACTAGCACGTTTACCGATCCAATTAAGTCCGGATTTGTAGATTTGTGACATGAGCCACTCACAAATCATTGAATCTATTAAATTCAATTTTTTAGGATGAAACCCACATAGGTCTGAGACCTGTGCGTGAGTAATGAGTTGGACCTACAGTTTTAGGTGGGTTCCGAACCACCGGGAAGTGATTTTACAGCAGAGAACAGTGTCTTTTTTGCTGGCCAATCTAATCGATCACCGTTTCAAACAGGACCTACGAGAAAGCAGCTTATCTCTATGTGATTGAACAGATACCTGCTACGGCTCGCGGCTATCACTTCCCTAAAAAAGAAGGAAAAAAACAGAAAACGAAGTTTTCAACTAACAAATTTAATTACATTTCTCTTCTTCTTTATCTTCTCCATTTCCTCTTCCTCTTCATTCTTCTCCCTCTCCTTTTCCTCTAATTCACATTATAAATAATATTAATAAATTTATAATCAATAATTAACAGTAGATAAAAAACAGAAATTTCAAAATAATAACAAACAATAAAAATAATACGTTCTACCCATGCTTTGCTTATATAGGTATGATTAAGCTTTGCTTAATATTTTAGGTATGAATTAACCGTCTTGGCAAGCTGAAGAGAATGAGCTATTATAACACAATATGATGCAATAATCCAAATTCTTGAATTTGGAACCCTTATTTGTTATTAGCCATTTGTTAAATTTTAATGAATTGTTTGGGAGTTTCCAGGTTTTTTCGCCGTTTTGGGACTTTATGAACATAGTTTGATACAGCTCATCCACTAACTTAGAATAATTACTCCGTAAATGCAATTGTTTTACCCAGAACGATTACAATTGCCTAAAAATGCCCATAATCGTGGTTTGACCTTCCTGGACCCTCCCCCCACCCAATTTTTCCAGTGAACTTTATTAACTCAGAAAACCTCGCGGGCATGCACTCAAACATTCTCCAATGTTTCACCGTCATTGTATGATTGGTTTCGGAAGGAAATATATTCATTTCAAATTTCGGGAATTACAGTGGATTTTCGGGAATATTCAGTATAAATAGATAATGCGATAAATAATAATATTATTATTAGAAATACCAGTTCGAACGACTGTGAATTGAGTTGTATAACAAACATTTATTATTAATAACTCTACAAATAAATTTTTATTATGCTGATTAAATTGGAAATAATGGGTTTACTAATAAAACCGAATTCAAATCAAATCATGGAAAAGAATGTGAATGAAAATGTACAACTAAACAATTGTTTTGAAAATAGAAAGCTTATTCTGTAGAGTTGACATTTGTGAACAAAAAATGTTCGCCCATTCAAGGATTTGAATCCAGTCACCCTACATGAGAAACAAAGCAATTGTGTTGATAGTAATTTGTAGGATCAGTAATTTAAACAGACCTTTAACACGCCCATATTAAAGGAATGGCGAAAATATTGATTAAACAAAGTCAAATTTGGGGTACCAGTTTTATTTTCAAAATGGAAATTTACTATATGGATATGAAACCACCTTGCCTAACTGAGTATCCTAGCTGAGCTATATCACACGATAAGATGCATTAGATAGTTCAAATTCTCTAATTTAGGACCCCTCCCCCACATGATTCCACAATACATTTTTTGTAGTTTTTAGATTTTTATGTGGTTTTGGATTTGCACCGCCTTGGCAAGCTGAGTAGAACTAGCTAAGTTACAAATACTGTACATTACATTGGATCACCTAACTAACATTACAATTTATTTTTCGTCATACTTATACATGTTCACAACTTTACCGAGCATTGAATCGAGCCGGTAAACGTCTGTTTACAGAAAGAACAGCTGATTTTCATTACCGCATCCTTTTTCAGTGCGGTAATGGATTTTTCCTACAACTGCTCGTAAAGTAGTTCTTTACGTACTGAAAACTAATTGTAAAATACCTCTTTACTGCTCAGCAAGCGGTAAAGTACTTTACACTCGCCAGCTGTTTTCTTTACGCTTCTGTTTTGATTTTGATGCCTTCTAATTGGTGGATCACGGAATCCGTGAAATTCACATAACCTCAAAAATGGCGTACGCTAACCAAATCCGCTCATGGTCTGTGATGTTACAAACTACAAGCTTTTATTGTGTTGGAATCCAGAACTGCAGTTTTAGGAAAAATATTGTATGCAATTCGCGCGTGAAGCTTCTTTATCGCTCTCGCAAAATTACGTAAATGTTTTGGCTCGAGCGATAAAGTCGCGCTTCACGCTCTTAATACATAAATAACTATTATCTACGACCATGTCATAATGTATACATTACAGTTTCACAATTGATGCCAAAACAGCTGTCTTTTTGAAATGCTTTTTGAGACCCATTGCATAAAGAGCTCATTATAGTACAGGTTCTACATTATAACACAGGTTCTGGACCAATCAGAAGCATTTTTGATGGAATCAATATCGTAATTCAATATTGTGAAACTATCAGCTGATTTCATCAAACTGCTACACCAGCTACTTTAACCTAACAATCTACTATAACTTCTCATATATGAGATGAGAGGTTAGATATCTCTGACAGTCATAGGTAAAATGAAATTGTTTTAATTAAATGTATACTAGTGGTCGTAGATAAAATAGTGTATGCAACGATTTTATTTGGCCATTAAGGCACTCATGAGATATTTAACTTACATCTAACTCGTGCCTTAATAAGGGTCAAAATAAAATCGTTGCATAAACTACTATTACCGCATTCTAGCTGTTAGAGAATTTGGAAAACAGCTGATCTCAGAAGTATTTTTAGTATTCTACTGCTGTGATTGATTTTGAGGTTATGTTTGATGATGCTTGCTGTAGTAGCTCAAAGTTTATCTATTTTTTTATATTTTAGACTAGTATGACGAAAAATATCGTACATAACTCGTCTGGGAAGATGTTTACCGTATTCGTATGATAATACCGCACTCGACTTAGTCTCGTGCGTTAACTCATCATACTCATATGGTAAACACCATTTCCTGCACTTGTAACGTAATATACTATTATGAGTTTCCTGTAAATTCAAGGAGACACAGTTTCGGTAATTATTGACTCACCAGTGTGAACAGTCTTGTATTAATTCGCTTTTGAACAATGACAAAAGCGATTTTCGGCTCATAATCCTTATGAATTTTCTTCAGAACTGCAAGCATTTGTGGAATTTCGTGTTCGCGACATACTCTCAGCTGTCCATCACCAACTCCATCTCGATAGAATACAATTCTGACCGGATAGTTTCCATTTTCCTGTGAGGGAAGAAAATAGATAATTACATTCATAACATTTAGCATTGAATACTATCTGTAAGCTTTCAAGATAGTAGTAGGAATTTCACTAGAAGGAAATATTCATGGCGCTCAAAGAGTTGTGTAATCTGTCTGAATTATGAATCAAGCAGATTCAGCTTGGTGAGAGAAGTACCAAAGCAAACCTGACATTGCTTAATGCAACTAGTGGCATAAAGGAACTACAGCTCAAGGGCCAGAGCTATACTTGGCAACACTGTTGTTTCATCAGGATTATCATGTGAACAAATCTGTTTACATGTGGCATATAGCGACATGTATTTAGGTAATTATTGACTCACCAGTGTGAACAGTCTTGTATTAATTCGCTTTTGAACAATGACAAAAGCGATTTTCGGCTCATAATCCTTATGAATTGTCTTCAGAACTGCAAGCATTTGTGGAATTTCGTGTTCGCTGCTATAGGAGCTATTCATTTGTCAAAGCGAATGCTGCATTGTCGCATTCATGTATTCCACATAGTTCGGCCTTTCTAGTGGCGATCCAACTCTTGCCATATAGATGGACATTATTTACAACGTAAATTATGTTGATCGCTTTGTTAGAGATAGTCGAAAAACAGCTACTTCATTTCTTATCCATTGCATAGGGATCGTGTCTCAATCATAATATCAACAAGTGAGTGTACAAGTGACTGAGTGACAATACACCACAGTTTAAAATAATTTTGCTTAAAAATCTATCAAGTTTGATTTGAATCAATGTTGATACGGAAAATTCTTGCAGGTCTGATTTGACAGCGATTTTTCCAAGGTCGACTACCGATTGCGATGCTGTGCTGTGTTATGATGTGCTGGGATAGGTGTTCAAACCAATCAATGGTTTCCGGCCACAGGTACAGCTGGGCTAGCATAGCACATGTTCAAACCGACTGAAGTCAGGTATTGCTGATTCATACAGCTCCCCTACCGACGTAGCTTAGCAGAGCACATCGTAGCAGCAATTGATGGCCGACCGGCCTTACTGCAGCAATACGAACTCTACATTTAGCGTTTGGAAACCACTTCAGTTTCCTATAACTTGGCTAAAACGGCCACAAGCAGCAACCCGTGAGGTCTTACTCAAGACTCAACAGTGGCTGTAGTGGCAAAACAACTGGACTTTTTTTAGATATCAGCAAGGCATTTGATACAGTTAATCATAGTCTGTTGTTTGACAAGCTGTGCTGGTTGTTTGACAGCGCTGGTGTTAGGGTAATTCCACTAGACTGGTTTAAGTCCTTTCTCAATGACAGAAAACAATATGTGAAAATTAAAAATGCTAAAAGCAAAGTACTACTTATAAAATGTGGCGTACCACAGGGTTCAGTTCTGGGTCCTATTCTGTTCTTAATTTTTGTTAATAACTTGAATAATGGTAACTTGAATGGACGGATTACTGCTTTTACAAATGATACTGCTGTTTCATATATAAGTAAAGATATTCATGAGTCAAGTCAAAATGCAGTCTGATCTGAGTAAAAAAATCTTCATGGTTTACCTGTAACAAGTTAAAAATTAGTGTACCAAAAACTAATTATATGATCTTTTGTCTTTCTGGAAACTCAGACCTACCTGCTCCACTGCGATTGCACTCTCCGGATTGACATTATACTGATTGTGATTGTCCAATTATCAGTTTGGCTAATTGCACAAAATATTTGGGCATTACCCTAGACGAAAATTTAAATTGGAAACACCAGATTGAAAATTTAAAGAAGTCTTTGAGGTTCCTCCTAATGGTGTTCCATCGTATTAGATATCTCTGCAATTTTAATGTGATGAAGGAGGTGAGTTTTAATGTGATAGAGGTGTAACAATTGATAATTGTAAGCCTGTAACCACAGATTGTCGAACTAGGCGGGCTGCAGGCTCTCATATCAGAGGTCCAAAACCTAATTGCACTCTCTTCCAGAAAACGTTCATGTTCTTGGCATTTAGATTTTTTAATGCTATGCCCCTTAGCATAGTCATAAGTCAGCAATCTAATAGTAAAAGTCTGATTAAAAGCAAAATTAAAGTGTGGCTATTGTCTCTTACACCCGACTATGTAGAAAGCTTGTTCCAGATCCTTGTTTGAGCTTGTAGATTGAACTATTTCATTTGAATTCTAAACAAGAGGCATACCTTTATTTATATTTAATAATTTGATGATAATCTCTTATGGTTGTATATCAACTTATCTGCAAACCCTTCCATTTTTATTCCTATCCTACTTACTTAAATCCTTTTTAAACCCTAATTAAGCCCTCTTTCCAGGTGGAATTTTTCCTCTGCCAACCTTCTATGATCACTTTTTGTAACTTGCTTCTCTTTTTTTTCTTCTTTCAACGTATTATATTGTACAATATAAATATTAATAATTAATATTAATTATTGTACAATTGAATAATTATTTCAAAATATATAACTTATTTAACATCAGGATATTACATAAATGTTTCTTTTTTTTAGTTTTTCTTCTTTTCTTATATCTCTTTCATGTAAAATAGGTTTATTTTATAGACTCCCTCCAGCGGTCCACAGGTCCGCTCTTGTGTGCTGGATTGTATTTTCTCTTTAAGTTTAATTTTTTTTTTTCATTTTATATTGTTCTTTTTCAATGAATTATATTTTTGGATCACACATAGCTTTTCTGTAGATGAAAAAAAACACTGTATATTGCTATTTTTCTTTGAGAATAAAAATCTATCTATCTATCTATCTTCCCACCAATAAAAGTCATATGCTTATTCATTTACATTCCTTGGCCTAAACTCTGGCACAAAATCAAATAAAAAAATTAGTGAGTGACTAGAGCCTCATAACTGTTACTGTTATATTAATCAGCCTCATCTCCCCTCGACACTCATGTTTATTAATACTAACTTATACTCAGCTATACTATGTGAAATACAAACTTTGTGGTAAGCATTCAAGGCGTTAGTCAGGGCTGGTTGGAGAACATCGACTAACTCTTGGCCAGGAGCTTGTTGAAGAACCTGTGAATACCATCGCGTCACGTCTTTATTGACGGATGCTATGAATCCCACCCAGCTACAGCCTCTTCTTGATGGATCATGATAAGAGTCGAGGCCACAAATCATAGTATTGCCCTGAAAAAAAAATGAATTATCAGTTTGAAAAATAGCTTATTGTTTAAAATATAACACAGTATTGACTTTTGTATTGTCACAGCACTTTGCTTGGCAAAGAAAGTTCTTACAATTCAGAGGTACCTACCTAATAAAATAGTCAACAGTCATTTGAACAGTTACGATAGTTTGTAAACTTGTAATGTTTGTAATATTTTATAACTCATTCCTATTTCTATGTTCTGTTAATGATTTAAGCAGAAATTCAGAAATTGGCCACTACGTTATATCTGTCAGATGTGATACGGGATTTGCTGATGAATTTTATAGATTCGGCAATGAGGAGAAGTCAAATTTGAAAATCATGATAAAAACAAGAGAATATACACTCTACAAATAATACACTAAATACTATGTACAATAACACACTACTTACAAACGGAATATGGACCGCCCACAAGGTGCCTCCAAGTTTGCAATTCATCTGCAGAGCAATCTTTTGAGTTATCGCCATTATTTTTGGACCTTTCAGCTTTGACGCTACTATAACCTGTAACGTTATATTTTTGTGATTAATTACAAACAAGAATATATTCACTTTAAAATACGTTATGAGCACAAAATAATGTGCAACAAAGAATGATCGAGTAAAACTAATAGTACTATTAATTGGTGAATACGTGAAATTTAGATACAAATAGGGTTTAAACATTTCCAGTAAATATATACATATTTTTACAATTACAAAATGGCATCCTTCCAACATATTCTTACCACTTATTTCTGTATTTCATAATCTTGCAATTCATCGGCTCCAAAAGAAGCAATTTTTTACAATATTTCAATTAATCAATTCATAAAAATAACTAGACATGTAAATTATATTTATCAATTCAGTTGTTATCAAAATTTAGGTTCTCGTTAAGCTAAAAACTGAGCACCGACTAGCCACGGGGCTCCGCCCCTCTACCTTCTGTGGGGTAATATATACCAAAATTATTCATAATAATAATAATAGTTATAATGAAAATAAAAATAATAATCAATCTGTCGTAGACTAGACTTATGGAGACTGTTCTGGTGTCTCTAGTTTCCTCAATCTGCCAAAGTCCTTCTCCCATCCTGCTGCAACTCACACGTCTTGCCTGTTCAAGTTTTTAAACCTTAGAAATAGTAAATTTTAAAATTATTTATAGAATTTATTTCTATAGAAAGGACAATGCTCAATCGGCAACCATTTTAGATTCGAGAATCATAAAAATATCTTATCGTTTGTCTTATGAAGAGACCTTCAAAATAATGTATCACAATGGGAATTTTAAATTTAAAAACTTTATTTATTCACGACTAAGTTATATAGTAGTTATTAGAGGTTAAAAAGTGATGCCAAAACAGCTGGCTTTAGCTGTTTCATGCTTGATCAAAAAACTTGTTTAATGAAGCAACAGGAGCAGCAACATAATAAAAGTGAATATAAACAATAAAGCAACATAATGAATACAACAGGAGTAATGTTGCGCCACGGGCTCTAGACCAATCAGATCCAGAATTTCTTCAAAAACAGTGTCGAAATAAATATTATGCATTAGTCACATCAGCTGATTAAAAAATTACGGAATCAAATTAAGTTCCAATTTGATGTTAAGCCCACAACCGATTGTCGACAAGCAAGCATTAGAGGTTATATTAGTTTGAGTAAGTTATCCAAATAATTGATCAGCAGAACTGTAAGAAGCATAATAAGTAGCATTGAGTCATTGGTAGCATTAGATAAAATAATGTATGTAGCTTGAAGTCAGTCGTAATAGAATCGTTGCATAAACTACTATTGAAAAATCATAGCTTGTATGTTTTATTTCATTCCTAAGATCCATATCAAATTGAACAGATCTACTGGTCTGATCCAACCCTTGTCCAAGTTCAACAAAAGCAAGATGGATTGTTATATTTTGAATCCGTTAATCCATCTGAGAATGGGTTGAAATTCAATTCATCAGTATCTTATCCCTGATGAAAAAGTATTGAATTTGAATTTAAGTTAATAACGATTTCAATGTAAAATCAAACATTTCAATCGGCCGCCATTTTTTATAGGAGTATTATTGATATTTTCTATCCAATTACTTTTTGCTATGAAGATAACTTTGAAATAATGTATTTCGAAATAGGTGTTTCCACTTTAAATTTTGAGTTGAGCCCCTGAGTCCAACGTTGGAATTCATTTTTGCATCAAAAGGGTATTAGTTCAACAATAACATAAGATATAGTTAAGTTACAATTTATTGAGGGGTTCCAAAATTTACGGTTTATTATATTTTTGACTGAAATTCTTATTACCTGAGATGGAATCGGATTTTCAACCAAGCAAATCGTCTTTATAGCTGAATATCTGTCTTCTCTTCTAGATGGAAACAAAATGACCACGATCTGGGTATCCGGTTGGATAACTTGACGCAATGCTTGAACATACGAATGAACTTTGTCCACATCAATAACCTTCACAGACGGGTGTACTACTTCCATTCCAACTTTAGGCGCGACTTTCTTCATTGTAGCTATGTAGTCTTGAGCTATTGTTTGATCTCTTCTCGTACACACTACTACCCAGTTTTTCAAATCCACCTGTAAAAAAGTTCAAACGTTCCAATTGCCTTTTCAGATCGCCTTGCTTTTCAATATTTCTATCAGGGAACCCCATATTAAAATTCAGTACTTTTTTGAACAGACAAATAATTAATGAATAATAAGACGAAATTGTCACAATTAGTTTCTCAAAGTTTTAATAAATGTGGTTGTGACAATTTCGTCTTATTATTCATTACGGATACCTTCCACAATATCACCTTCGCCACTACAAAGAAAGACAAATAACTTTCAAATCTCTCTGTTTTGTTTTCAACTTGTAACACCTGGACACTTGAAATTCAATTCGATTTATTTTATTTCCACAATAAATACAATAAAAACAAAACATAAAACAATCAAGGAAATATATTTCCCCGCTTAGACTATCAATCTGTGTATGGGGAAAGAGCTCTGTATCTGAATATATTTATAACATGCATCTGAATATAATTATTCAACAATTTTCATGATTAAGCCATATAAAAAGTTGCACATCTGAAAAATATAATCTTGTTAAATATCTAAAATCTGAAGTGTTTTACATCTGTGATTGAAAAAATAATACTGAACCATAATACTGAATATATTACAGGATTATATATAGGATTATATATAATTACTGTATTATATATAATACAGGATGTATTATTCCCGTTTACTAAAATATTTAATTAATTTTAAAAAGGATAATGTATCACAATGTAATTGAAAATAAACTTAAATCTAAAGGAAGGAAAACTTTAGGAAGAGATTGTGAGCATCAATCTTTTACATAATCTATACTTCTATGCCATGAATGTGAACTATTCAAATTTGTAGTTAAATAATCAATAATTGACGAAATGGATAAAATATTGAAAATTTAATGTGATTGAAGAGTATAAAATAGTAAATGTCCTTTTTTTGTAAGTAATATTACTTTTCATGAAAATATAATAAATTGAACTGATTTCAGATTTCTCAATAAAACATATAATATTGATGAATATTGATTGAATCAATTGAATTGAGACGAGAATAAATTGAACAGGAAAACATTGCAAGATAATAAAGATGTGCGTCAATAAGTCTCAATTATTTTTGAAATAATGCAGTTTCATATCATTAACACAACAGAAATGCGAATATAATGTTAATTGAATGAATTTCTTACTACAGAGAGCATTCGATGTTCTCCAGCTTGTCGCTTCCAGTCAGCAATTTCGGAGCCGCCAAAAGTTCTATCAGCAAATATGATTTTTTCGGGTGGCAGTACGCGACCTGTCAGTTCAATTGAGCCAGTATGCATCTTGAGGCCCCAATTTTTCAGCAAACCAGAGGTGTCAGGATTTTCTAAGCAAAAGTTGAAATAAAAAATAATATAATAATAATAATAATTACATTAAAAATAATAAAGTAAAGGAACTAAAAAAGGTCAGCTGGGTCATTGTATAAAAAATTTCCACTGTCAGACAATTTCTAGGTTCATGGGAGCCTCACCGCTAAAGTCCATACTATATGGACAGAAAAGCACTGCATAAACGCGACCGAAAAATTTTATCCTGCTCCGCTGATTTGTCTGTGCTTTTCGAGCAGAATTTTTCGATGCAGATTCGGTGTCAAATTTCTATGCTGTGAGATGATTTTACATACTTCATCAGAAATAGAATGACTAATTCTTAGTTCAGCCACTTGGATCACATCGCTAGGCGTAAATTCTGTCTCTCCGTTTCAGAATGCGTCTCTCAGCGCCAAATTTCCGTCCATATAGTGACACTGATAAGAAAACATGGGAAATGTAATGCGTTTTTGCCCCGCTTTTCAAGTCCCTTATAGCATATGGGCTTTATCGGTATACTGAAAACTAGGCATCTGATTGGTCGATTACTGTGCATGAATTTGAATAGACCAATAAGACGCCTTAGTTTCCTGGGTGCGGCTCGCATGAACTATGAGCTTTCATCTATAACAATCGAATTGCAAATAATTGTTAACTTACGGTTAACGATTGAGATGAACTTTTTCAATTTGGCTTGTCGTAGATTAGGCGGCAAGCTGGTGACCATGTTTAAACGCTTCATAATTTTGAAATCACTGCGCATATCGTCAGTTAGTCCGGTCATGCAGCACAGTTCAGGTACCAAAGCGATTAGCCTAGGTTCCTCTTGACTCTGCAAAAGAATTCGTATAATTGAAATCAACACAATGATACTGTAATTAGACAAGAAACATAAAACACTTGTTATACAAAATATTGATAAATTAATCCATTAATCCTGCAACATTGACGTTTTTTATTCGTATTAAAGAGAATAGGCTACGTTAAACCTGTCGGCCCCGGATGTCAAAAACAGTCAGCCGTCAAGTTACATCAGAGGCCCTGAAATTATTGTTCAGATATGACCTGAAAACTCCACAACTAGCCAGGAAAATGAGATTATTATAATTATCAACAAACTAGAGAATGATTTGCTGAAAAATTTATGAAAAAGATCGATTACTGTCCTAGGATACTATGGGATCCTCCAGAAAGGGATCAAACTGAATTTAAGAGCTATATGAAGAATTTTAGATGAGATGAGATAGAAACATAAACTTTCAAGCTAATGTTATCAAGAGTAACTGTTGGAAAGCACTGATAAAAATAATGATGTTTCACCCACCGTTGTTATAAAATATAGTAATATATACATACCGGCAACTGTTTGGATTTCTTCTCTCTGTGAATCAACATGGGCTGTCTTGGGTCACTTATTTTTTTGCCGTAAGCATTATTGTAGTATTCGACAAAAGAAATCTGCAAAAAATCCGTAAATCTGAATCTAAAAATCTAAATGCACATGAAAAATCATTTAAGATGAATTTCTTGTAATATCATGCCTATTCAGACACACGCCAAATTAAATAGAATATACCTCAATCTGTTCTAGGATAAATATAACCATAAGAAGCAATTCCCATGCAAATCTTATGAAAATTAAGAAACTTGAAAATTTGAAAGTTGTTACATCAATTATATTATTAATAAAATAAACAATGGTATTAGATAATAGACGACAATTTCATGTCTGTAATAATTATCCTAATGAACTAGCCGAATGGTTTTGTCGCACAGTATGACTTACGCCATCTACCGGCCAACTAATTTAAGCTT
Source organism: Conomelus anceps (assembly GCA_948455865.1). Taxonomy (NCBI): domain Eukaryota; kingdom Metazoa; phylum Arthropoda; class Insecta; order Hemiptera; family Delphacidae; genus Conomelus; species Conomelus anceps. The sequence continues at coordinate 72,552,920 of OX418217.1, forward strand.
TTCTCTACTCCTTAATCTCCTATATTCAGAGTTGAGAACTGTTTCTCAAAAACTATGCGGCCAAAAACATTGAAATTGATTTTAGTCAATAATAATGCATTAGTCATAAGTTAGTCATGTTTAAAGGATTGATTAAATCTCACAATTTACGTTGTTAATGTTACAAGAACAGGAAACCGAGTGTGAGTTAAAAAATCATGCCTGTGTTGGAAATTGAATAGATTAGGTTCCCACTGCATGGTAGAATAAATTAATAATGGAAATTTTACATAAAAATAACACTGTACAGCCGCGTTCTCACGTATCAAGGATTTAGTTGATTGATCAACGAAAGTTGGATGAAAAGCCTCATCTGAACATTCGTTTCAATTGAAGTTTATAACATTTATGACCGAGTCAAGCAGTGTTCAAGTATGAGTCATATCCGGTTGAATCCGCCATTTTTCAAGTGTTGACACGTGTAAAGACACAACGCCTAGCTGGATCATTTCTCGAGTACAGTACAATATTTCCTAGAATCTAAGTCAAAATAAGTGTAGTGTTGGGAAAGCACAAAGATCATTTTAGAACGTTATAATAAAAACGCGTGTTATAGGTTAGATGTTTACAAAAATTAATATGTCCGGGAACATGCATTGCTATGCGTAATAAAAGATATGGACATTTCAAATTTAGCAACTGTCAACGTCAAGAACAAAATGAAGCAATCTATCTTAAATGTTATTTACAGATTATCCTTCACTATCCACTAGCACTAATTCCCTTAGCAATGTGTCACAAGCTCCCAATCGGTCCCTTCTCAAAATTCACTGGTTAACCCAAAAACGTTCGCAGTTCTTGTAACATTTCGCTAGCATCAAAACCATAGTAACACAAAAATGGATACTATATGAATGTATTAATACGGGTAGTATAGTATTTATATAGAATTAATACACTGCTTAACCTGTGAGACAAGAGACATGTCAGGTTAGGTTAGAATTTCCCCGCACAATTCCTGATATTCAAAGAATTTCTGATCGCTGGAAACCCTGAATGCCTTGTATTTAGACCCTTCATTACGAATAGCGTTTTGCATTCGTCTGTCTGTAACGCATTAACGGCTGAACGAGTAAGCAAAATTCTAAGGAATCTGCATAGATGTGCTTTATAAGAATGTGCAGCGATTCCTGTGTAAAAGTTTTCAAAATTTGCTTGCATTTAAAGGATATTTATAATGAAAAAAGGAACGCCATCAGGCCGTCTAAAAGAAACATATGATAATCTATTCCATCATATGAGATTTCAAGAAAGAACATCTATAGCTCTCAGGGCTTTTATTCATCTGGAACAGCCTCCATCTAGGCTACGTAGTTAAGGACCCGACAATTCCTTATTGAAATAGTGCCGTTGTCCGCCCGTCCGTGCTTTAGCGCTTGAAAGGAAGATTCTAGATTCATGATATATAGCTTCCTCATAGTCCAAGTGAGATCGCTATAGATTTTGGAGTTTGGGGGTCGGATATAATCATTATAATTAATTGCGTAATAAATGATTATGATGTAAACAGATTTCCACTTTAGGCTCCAGGTTGTTATTATTACTTAGATTCATTGGGTCCTTGGATACTTCGTTGCATAGTTTTATTACTCATGAAAATAACAGTTTCAAGAGAAATCAAATAATTACTGCACACATTGAATCAAGGGTGAGGTCTAATTAATTTCTGTGTTCAACAAAAATTCATCCTCGTCTCATCCAGCCCAATTTCAGAACACATTTTATATCTATATCTATCTATTGGGGCTTCTATGTACGACACCAGAGACAGCAACTGTACTTTGTTTCAATGGAGGTGAGAAACCATAAGAACCCTGAAATATTGTGATTAACATCATTGCAAAAACTAACACGTGCTGTTGAATAGTGTATGAGAGATTGGAACCACGTAAATACTATTTCACAGCTTGTGTTAAATTTTACGTTGGTGACTATCAAATGAGCAAACCCTCATTCTGGAGGACTACTCTTCACAGAACTATTATTTTACTGTAATATTGGAAGTAACTTGGAATGGTTACTATAATTCATTATTTCCTCAAGCAGCTCCTGGCTATTCCTAGTCATTATAAATCAATAAATTTTTGTAAAACTATTACTTGCATGATAAAAAAATCTATAATTTTGTCGTAGAATTCATCATGCATGGGTGCTAGCTACACATTATATCTATTGTGACTGCTTCAAGTGAAAAATAATTATGACACTGGTAGGCAGCTGATGAGCCGTATACATCACATATACAAACCATGTAACACTACCTGTAAAAGTAACTGTTCATAGTATTTACGTGTCAAATCCCAATCTTAAACTCCCGTCCAAACGCAGATACTTATTGTGATTGTGATACGGCGCATTTTCATATTTAGGTGAACTCACTACACAACTGAAGACTCATGCTGAACAAGAGCGATTCGAGTCCAGTTCAAGTGTACACGAGAGTAGCAGAAATCCAAATTTCTCTAAGAGAGTACTTTCTGTTTGGACGGGCCTACAGATTAGCTATAGAACTTAAAATTATTGTTAGCAACAAGTGTTTAAGTGATCACCCTCAGAGACGATCTAGTGACTACAATAGATAGTAATAAATAACATGTTGACTACTCACTTCTTGGCCGCCTTTTTTAAAAGTGGAGCTTGGTGACATCGTGAAGTCTACATCATCTACCCTGTATAATTTTTTATTGTAGTCAGTCATAACTGAATTGCCAATTATAGCGGCTGCTACTGATTCTTTGTAGTTTTCAATACCACTCTGCAAAATATCTTGTCTGCAAGTGGAAAACAGAGATAAATACCAATTGAAATATATAGCTCTTCGTTTATGAATATTCATCTTATAATATTTTGAATTGAAGACTTTTCTTTGGAACGTTTGTTACAATTCCTAATAAATTCAGGCGTTCCCGGACTGCGCAAGTGCATTAAACTTTCAACCACTAGCGACGAAAAACAAGCTAGAAAATGTGATCAAACTAGGCAAGAGGTATAAGAAAATGTCTATTTTTGCTATTTGGACTAATTTTGTAAATGAAAAGGACTACTGGCGTTAATGTCTCCAAAAAGCCCATAATGTGAAAAAATAAGAATTTTAATGTTCTGATCACCATTTACTATGTAAAAACATACGAAATTCTTAAAAATATGGAGGAAGAATAGTATGAATTCTACTCACATGATTTTGTAAGCTGTAACCTTACGTAGAACTCGGCTGGATACATCGCAACATATTAAAAGGCCTCCTTCGTGATTTTCGACAGCTGTCACGTAGCCTGGCCAAACTTCCAAGCTGAAATGAAAAACAATTTATATTGTTTTTAGCTAGTTAGCAATTTGTGGATAGTTTCAGCAATTCTTATCAATCTGTTGTTACAATCATCAAATTAGTTGGATAAGTACGATGTGGAATGAACTGGAGAGTCGAATTAACCATGTTAAACTCAGCAACTAGAGTAGATACTGTATACTACAAAATACTCAAGCCTCGAAAATAGCTATTTGAGTAAGTAGAGTGCAAAGTGGGGGTTTTCTGCGCAGAGAGAAACAGAAAAAGTTTCTCGAGTGCAGAAACAATACTTTGCGCTCGAATTACACATTAAATTTTTCCTACAGTAACGTTGAGTAATTTAAACAGAACTAAACAGGACATGCATAACCTGGCAATTCCTCACATAACCTATCTTCGAATCAAATCGATTTCAACAACTACAGCTGACTGTATTTCGTAGCTGAAGCGGAGTAGCCAACCTATTATTGAATGCAGATTAGGGAACCTGCATATTACATGCTCACTATTTTGTGTTGTTAGGTTGCAAATCTGGAGTGCAGAAAAGTACTTTCGCGCACTGGAATTTACTTTCCTGCACTGGTGCAGGAATAGACTATTTTGCGTGCTACAAGTAGTACAAAAATAGGCACTTTTTTGGGTCACTGTAGGAAAATATATTTTTTGCTCTTATTTTTAGGCTCGCAGCAGCAACAACAACACATTAATCCTTGCTCAAGTGTAATTACTTGAGAAATGCAAGTCTTGATTCTAAAGTACTAGGTATCATTATTGGCGGACTGTGCCCCATTTTATTGAATATTGAAATGGTAATTATAAATTTAAATAAATGCATCCCTATATCTCAAAAATTACAAAATCAGAAGATACTTCCATCTGTATTTGCGAGTTTTTGGGTTAAACATGCATTGAATTGCATAAGGTATTGGTACTTCCATTCTTAGATCGCCTACAGATAAAAAAAAAGAGTAGTTTCACCAATAACATTACCACTCTTAATATGAAAAATTTAAAGAACCTAGGTTTACTAATGCCTCAAATGCATAATTTTGATAAAACGCATGACAATTATTTATATTACCTAGGTAGACATAGGTCGCATGGCGCTCTGTAATATTGATACAGAGCTGATCTGTTGTTTTGACTTGAGACTTATCGGCGTATCATCTATATTCAGGGGTTCTCAATCTTTTTCAAGGACTGTACCCCTTAATGGAATATTAAAATTTAGCGTACCCCCTTGTGACCGCGAAGAGATGTTGGGGGGGGGGGGGTGACTGGTAAATGAAAAAACCTTTTTACATCAAAAACACAATACATTTGGAAAAATATTTGAAACCCATTACAAAAAATTAATGGGAAGGATGAGCTTGCTCCTTAACATAGTTCCTCAATGCCAGGCTCAAGGTTTAAATCGTCCCCAACATTAACCTTGTCTCTGAACTTCTACGAAATAGGAAAACAAACCTGTTGGTTCCTAGTAACTCGACCACAAAGTATTCAATTTATTGCGAAACGGGAAAAAATGGTTTTACTTTTCATTAACCTGCCCGCGTACCCCCTGAAAATTTTCGAGTACCCCCAAGGGGTACGCGTACCACAGTTTGAGAACCCCTGATCTATATCATCACTATAGATTATCAACTATTATTATCAACTGTTCTGCATCTTGCATCCAAACACATTTTGAACCAGTAATAGTGCCCATAAGTGAAATTTGAACTTCAATTTTTAAAATTCTGAAATAAAAATAAAAAATCGGGCTTCTTATTTTAAAGATACATGCTAGCATTCGTATTGTTCAAGGTAATTAGAAGACAAGGTAGTATTCAAGAGCATGATGCGCAGTAGCAAGCTACAGTCAGCTGATGCATTCACGCAAATGCGCACTTGCCATAACCTAAAACAAGCTTAATATGAATGGCCAACATTTTCAGAACTTATGAATAGACAAGTATTTTAAAATTAAAAAAACTAATTTACTTCCCAAACTATATAATAATATGATCCATTGGCATTATTCAATTTATATCGAATTATTGTACTAATTTATATACTGTACTTCAAGATCAGCTGATCTCAGCATTTGAAATTATTAGTTGGCTGTTGGGCTGCATTGCTGGGCATTCACGTTCCGATTTGCAGTACCACTTGCAGTCCAACCTCCAAGGTTGGATCCGAAAACGGAACGTGAATGGGCTTGTTGGATAGTTGGATTTGTAGATGGACGACTAGAGGGACGACTTCTGACTGTCGACGGTGTAAGAGCGTGTGTGGGGGAGTCGGATCAAAGTCGTCCAACTTATCTCAGTCAGTGCTTGACCTTCGGGCAACTTCGGTTACATTTTGCGGCTCGAGAGCGATGCTCACAGCTGACTAGGAATAAAGTTGGATTGCAAGTAGGAGCGTGAGTGGAGTCGACTATCCAACTAGCAGTACTACTAGCAGTACTGCAAGTCGAACTACAAGTTGGATCGTGAATGCCCAGCTCAATTTAGCTATCACTGCCCAAACAATAACAAACGTTAAAGGTCGATTCACACGTGTCAGTTATGGCGCGTCACAGTCTCAGTTCAGTCATCGGCACATCCGGTAGCAATCAGTCACCTACATTTTTTTTTCAGAGGATGAAGCCCACATAGGTCTGAGACCTGTGCATGGGTATTGAGTTGGATGATGGTGATTGATGAGTTGGACCTACAGTTTTAGGTTGGTTCCGAACCACCGGAAAGTGATTTTACAGCAGAGAACATTAACATACAACAGTCAAGTCTCATTCTTTCTAGAAGCCATGGTCAGTGATTGTCAGTTTGTGTGCAAATTCAGTCAAACCTGTCGTTAATGGACACTGTAATAGGCGGAATCTTGTCTACAACAGAACATTTTCCTGGTCCGTTCATTTATGTAGCCTATGTAATGTAATTTCACCTGTATTAAGCGGAACCTGTCAAACGTGGAAACGGAATGAAATATTACGGAAAATTAGAGATGAAATTGTCGCCAGTAGACAAAACCAAACACTACGATTTCGTAGTAAACAGGAATCTGAAAAAGGATTATTTCGTAGGCTAGTAGGCCTACAGTATTCTACTGATTCAGTACATGAATGTAAACAGTGACCGGTCACAGGATGTAGGCAATGAGTCAAATCAAGCAAACAATCTACACTGTTTGATTTTTGGGGAAAATAAATTTAAATGGAGACGATTAATAATTTACACTGAACATTTACTTGGAGACATGATTTGTGTTTGAGTTTATTGAAAAATACAGTGCAATACAGTACCACTAACATTCAAATTTTCAAACGACTCATACTGTACCAGTTTTTTTCTCAAAAATACAGCGGTAATAATACACTGTAGTAAGTATAGAATTGAAGCTTTTAATTTTTTGAAGTGGACAATAATTGACTATCAATAGAACATACGTAGTAGAAATGAATACAGTAAAAATGAATTTTGGCAGTAAATAACACACATATAGGCCTCATATACTGAATTTTTTTAAATACAGTACATACTGTACTTCAGTGAAATAAGTGAGGTGTGAATAGGTTGTTTTTCTCATGATACAGTTCTCCAAACAAAATGGGTTATCCAATATACAGTACAGTATTAAGAGACGTAAATTTGCAACATTTTTTTTATTTTTGAGTTTTGACCTGTATTCAGCGGAAACCTGTCCAAAAAGTTTGTCCGGTCCCCTGCCTTTCCGTTAAAGGCAGGTTTGACTGTATGGTCAGTTTAAAGTCATTACATTAACAGTGTGAACTGAATTGGCATGACGTTTTATGATGAACTGGCTATAGTAGTCATAGAAAAGGATGACAAAGAAAAGTTAAAAGACGCAAATGGGTACAGAGCGCTTGGAAGAAAAGGCAGACTGAGGGAGAGTTGACCTTATTTAAAGAGCTGGTGGATGATAAATGGGATTTTTTTTTAATATCTTAGGATGTCACAGAATTCTTTCAATGTATAAGGCTACTCAATAGATTAAAAATCTTGTTTTTCACACTTGTATCCATATACTTGGAGTCTGACAGATCATACTGTTCCACTCGTTGACGCATACACTCAATTTTTTGTCATTCATTTTTTTAATAATGAAGTATGCATGTATAAAAATACTCAAAACACTATAGATACCGACCGTCAGGCGCCGAACAACTTGAGAATATCGGAAAGAAGAAATGTGTGACTGTCTACTGACTGAACATAGACTGATGGGTCGGCGCCGGACAAGAGTGTAGACTGCATAACTGGAAACTCAGATAAGAATATATTTTTAGACTGTGGCGAGACGGATATCTCGAGACTGAGATGCGCCGTGACAGATGTGTGTGAATCGACCTTTATACTGAAAGATGTGATGTTATAATAGAAGCATAACAGTAGCCCAATATAATAGAATTGGTAACAATACATCATTTATGTAGTAAGTTTGTGCAACCAGGGGAAATAGCATCACTTTTTCTCTGAAAAAAGAACATACAATTTGCTTGGCTACTGATAATCATGTCATTAAATTTCAATCATTATCAACAACAAATTGTTCTTTTTAGAAAAAAAATACATATAGCATTATGTTCAAATACGCAGATTATAAGAGGATCACTCTAAAAATATGAAATATTTTAAAGCAACTGTTTTCTTATGAAAATGGAAACCATTATACCTGTACTCTGGGATAGCTACGGCTTCCCTTGGATTGAAATTGTTTCTTCCAAACCGAATGAAATTCAATATGTTCATAATTCTTTTGAACAGAACATTATAAAAATGAACATTTTCACCGAGACTTCTTTTTCGTTGGAAAATTATGTCGATTTTTATATTTGATTGATCCAGCTTACTAATTGTTTGTAAACTTGTAACCTGAAAACACAGAATATTGACTGTTAGATTGAAAAAACAAAATAGTTCTGAAAACTATGGTGGGGATTTGCATCTACGGTAAATTTTTTTTATCAACATTGAAATCTATTCAGAAAACTAGTCGATATGATAGGTGTAGTTTAAAAATCGTGGGGTTAGCAGCTCAAATAATTATACAATATTAAACAATAGTTAATCAATATTTGAAAATGAATCTAGATGTGTATACTTTTCAACTTAAACTCACCTCATCTTTCAATTGGTGCGGTAAATAAAGAGTTTGCCCATCAAATGTCCTGGTATCTCCTATAACGTCTTTCTTGGACGAAATAAGATCATACTTCAACCTCACATTGTCCACTTCAGGAGTAAATCTAACAAAATACTCGAACATTCCTTTGTCTGGATCACATTCTAGCCGTATGTAATTTGATGTCATGCGAATTCTGAAAGACAGATTCATTAAAAAAAAATATAATTTGTTAATAACCAATTTTTATTTATAGCTCACAAGACAAAATTTCAGATGCATTTTGACATTTAAAATTTTACATGTACATAGCTCAACTATTCAAGAAGTACGCCTTTTCCACTTTTATTCGTGAAGTAATAAAGTGAATTTGAGAAAATGTCAATTGCATTTGAGAATAGTCGTATGCATTTGAGAAAACAATAAAAATACAGTTCTAGATTGTTAGTTGAACCTACAGTTTTAGTTGGGTTCCAACCACCGGGAAGTGATTTTACAGCAGAGAAAAGAGTATTTTTTGCTGACCAATCCAATTACAAAGAGGACCCAGAGGTTAAGTTCCTATTAACAGCATGGAAATCTTGGCAACAGTGCAGTAAATTTTACAAGGCTGAAAAAACTGTATTTATAACTGTACAAATTACAGTAAGTGTAATGCATAACCACACGTCTCTAGTACCGCAATTGAAATAATTGTTCAAAACCCCCGTTTAAAGTGCTACAACTGAAATAATTGCACAAAAACAATTTAGACGAAGAGGAATGATCAATCAATCAATCATTTATTTGTACAAGGTGTCACAAACCATACAAATGAGGTGCGCAAGAGACATTCAAGATAACAATTTCATACTGATTCGCCATTGAAAATTAAATACTACAACAACCAGACAAATAGTAAACATTCAACCAAACATTCAAAAATAACAATATAAATATGATATAAATAACAATAAATATAACAACGGTACTTAAAGCAAATAAATTAATAATTGAACTAGTATGGTAACAAATAAATAAGGATTAAAAATATAATAAATAGTAAAATATAAAATTCTTGAGTTATGAACTGTAATTGAATATGATTATTCACACTTAAGACAGAGCAAGGACTAGTTTTGCCAAATCCCTGCCGCTAGATGTCGGGCACTGTATCGATGCTGTGCCGCGCTGCATGTGTGTGAGTAGACTACCCCCCTCACCATTACGTCACCAACCATTCATCAATCATTCTCTAGAGTCTAGACCCCTCTCTCCAACGTACTCTTCCACACTCACCACTCCACCCAATAAAAATGCAACTTCTTTCTGCGATTCACACAACTGACAACTGATGACCAGTTTTCATGGCAAGCCCGCCTCGCTATTTATATTATAACAAACTGTAGGTCTTGTACAGGTTATTCAAACTTTCTAAGGGTGATATTACACCATCTTTTTGGATCTTTATCACAGATCGTTCTCATCTTTTATTTATTTATTGTTTAGCAATATTTTAGGAAGAATTTCTGTTTTATTCAATTACACAATTTTATGAAATTTTACAGTTAAGCTATATGAAATAGTTCGCCATTACATTTTTCAGCGAAAAATTAAGAAATAACTGAATTTTGAGGTTAGATTTGATCATGAAGATTGCAAACTTTTCAGAAATAAACGCCTCTTCATTTTAACATAAATTTCATGTCGACTCTATTGCTTCCTATTGCAAAACCTGTGAAAACGAGCAATTAAAAATTTTTTTTTTGACTTTTCAAAACAAAAATTACGTTATATTATTAAAGATACTATCGAGAAGAATGTTTTTCGAATTTTTAACATTATTCGTTCTCACGTAAGCCATGTACCTAAAACCTCAAAATAGCCACTTTCAAATAATATTGGAAAAACGAAAAAAGATATTGAATTTTTTTTGTATATAATATGTCTTAGAGATGTAGTAAACAAGTTTTATTGGAGGAAAAAATTATTAAAAATAGTTTTGTTTTTCGGTCGCACAGCCTTAAGAATCACTGCCCAGACAACAGCTCAACAACCCAATAATCTTTGAATAACAGTAAATTTTCAAACTCAATTTAAACAATCAAGTCAAAACAAAATATTACATACTACACGCTAACAATCACATAATATATTAAATAATTCCCGAAACGGTATTCTCAAAAGTGGTCGGCTGAATAATATAACTCATATTAAATCTTCTAGTGTTTTTAGTATTAATCAAGAAGCAATCCCTAAATCTGCTAGAAACCTTTTTTTTTTATAAATCAGTAACCATAGACCTTAGTGTAAAACATTGACAACATACAAGTACACATTGTTTATCTCTTCTGGCGATAAATTAGATAGAATTACCATTATTTTGTCCTTGTCCTGAGCAATATTTACCAAATATCGTACAATGAATATCGGTACAATATCGTCCGATAAATATCGGTACAATGAACCGTCGCCTAAAAACCTCATACACCGGACAACGTATCAAAACATGAATGAGATCCTCCTTTTCATTTGTATTGCAGCACGGGCATGGCTCCCGACAATTAAAAATTAATGAAAAGTCTAACTCTCCATTTGGATGACAATCTTAGCTGTGCTAAGCATCTTACCTTATCTACTCTCATTATAAGGCAAAGCTCTTCCCCAGTGGTATAATTACGGTTAAACATCCTGTAAAAAGGGTGGGCCTGGGATAGAAAAGATCTGTTTATGTCTTCGAATCTCAACTTTTCCTCAGGTAACCTTAGAATTAGGTTGATCTCATCTCCAACCATACAATGAAATCCTCTGTTTTCCGCCCATGCCTCTGGATATAGACCTCTCAACTGTTCCACCCAGTTATTCTTATTTGATATTCCCAGGATACGAAGAGGAATAAGTTGTTATTGAATTTTACAATAGAATCTAGGTTCAAAAAATATTATAATTCTGTATGCTACATTATTGAAGATAAATGAAAGATACACTATTTTGACATTTATGAATGATCAAGACAGGCAAAAATGTAATTGAAAGAGAGATGATCCATTGGACAATTTAATTCAAGTGAGAAATATAATCTGCATCTACTTTGAAGTGTACTTACTGCGAACCAGAAGTACCCTGGTGCACTTCTGGGGGTTTGTCATCTACCTGGATTTTTTTAGCTCTTGGTTGTACAGACAACGATTCCACCGATTCTTCAAGTCTTTGTTGGTCTGTCTGTTGTCTGTCCGAAGCTTTGAGGATACTAAAAGAGAAAAGAAAACAAATTTCAAGCAATTATCATTGTTGGGCATCAGTAGGTGCATCATTTGGCCATTTCCGAAAACATCCTCTGTCTTACCATGAAAGTTCAAGGTAGTGAAAATTTTAATTTAAAAGAAGGCGACTGAGCTATTGATATGAAAGCACAAAGTTAGAGTCATCCTCAAATAGATTTTACATGTAATATTCGCGCATTGCCACAGGATAAATAAATAGACACTCAGAAACTTTAGCCTACACAATATTGTGATTAACTGTAAGTATAGCTTGAATTAGCAAACCTCATTAGAGATCCTCGACCCAGAGGTCTTACCGGCTGGGAACTGGGCCCAGGCTGAGGTGATTGGCTACTAAAAAGGCCACCAATTCCTCTTCCTCTTCCTGAAGGCCCGGGTACCTGGAACAAAAATGAATGTGACAATTGCATTACAGCTTAAATAGTACAGACATAAGAAAAAATAAAATCACTTTACAACAATCCTCAGTTCATTTTCAACAATAACCAACCAAAAACTATCATCGACCGGTTAGGCCGGTCACTGATTCATTAGTGCTTGCAATTATCGTTGTTAATTTTCTTTATCTAATATAACTATACTCTATAACAGCGACGAAAAGAAACAATTTTTTCTACAGAATGTATCAGAAATATGAATATTTGTCTCTAAAAGATATACTGCATATCCTTACTCAATTTGACATATTAGGATGAGTGTTCAAATTATTTATTGATGTTTTTCTGTATAGGAAAGAGGCTCAGTGTCTTGCTATTAGCTTGTTATACTATATGATTCGCTAAATAAGAATAACTAATATCAAAGACTGTGCAGTTAGAAGTTTATCAAAATTACTTGTGAAACGCGCAGTTTCTCATGGATAGCAAATTTCAAGAACTATAACCACATCTGATAACGACTCCAAGATAGCACGGGCGCTACGGGGGTAAACGTTCCCTCACCAGTATTTGGGGTCGCCGTTTGTTGGCCCCCCCACAAAATTTGAGGTCAATATTCATGACCCCCCTCACAAAAGTTTGAAGAACAGATATTAGTTAACAAACAACGCAACCAACAAAACAGTAAGTTAAGAAGATTAATTTTATTTTTAGTGATCGACTCAGCCCCATGTGATTTCATTAACTGACAATATTTTGTTACTTCATCATTATATAAAACTTTGTAATTTAATTTTTTACAAAATCGCTGTGCGGCGGTAATAGGCCACATGATGCACTGACCCCAGATGAAAAGAGTGCTACCAAGAATAATGCACTTTGTACTGACTGAAATGCTCTCTATATACACCAAAATTGATCGAGGGAAAATGTTACTTATTTGTTTCTTGGTATCATTTTGGATTATTTGGAATACGGTTGATGGACGTTCTATAAGAAAATTCATTTCAAGCTGCATTATGCTCTTATAAACTCAATGTTATCAACTTTTAACTTATCAGTGACGTCACTGTCGGGTATCAGGATAGATTTTTTTTTGAAATTTTAACTAGCCTTGAGAGAAAGTTTTTCAAAGTTATAGAAGATTGAATTTATTTATGAGAATTTTTCCAAGTTACAGTTTATTTTCAACTTGAATTTAAAAGGAAGATTTCAGATTGTCAAAAATGAAAATCTGTAGTAGAAAAAATATTTGTATTAAATGCTGTGGCTAAAAATCTTCCAAAAAAGCCTTTTAGACAATTCGTCCATTTTTGGACTGTAGCGACCGGGACTTTATGGCTGTATAATAATGCTCTTACCTGTGGCGGCAACGACTGCTGCTGCTGCTGTTTCTGCAGCTGAGATTGAGCTTCTTCTGCAATTTTCTTCTCCTGTTCAGCCTCCATTTGAGCGAGCAGCTCTTTCAGCCGCTCGCCCCTTCCCCCTCCTCTTCCTAGCATCTTCTTCACGGCAGAAATAACTGATCCAATCACATAAATGCGAAAATTAATACATAGATAATTAGCAAATTCTCTGCATTAACGTTTGATAATGAATTGAATAGATACCATTGCAATACTTCAAGAATATTTCTTTGCATACAAAATATTTGTTATTTACTGTATAAATTATGAAATGTTCATCATTAAATAATACAACTATCATGATGATGTAGGATTGAAGCAGTTGAATAATAACGAGTACAGTAGTTACACATTTGACTGGTACAAGTAAAATGTTTTTCAATGATTTTATCAAAACTGATGATACATTCTGTTTTTTTTTAACTGGGTTTATTCGATGTTCAACTAAAATCCGAAGATATTATATTGACTCAAAGAGGAGAAGGCAGTCCTACATTTCCACTAATCCTTCTCTCTTCCCCCCTCTCTTTTTACAGAAATTTACATTAAATAGAAAACTATTCACCCCCTATCTTTCTCTATAGTAGGAACTATAAAAATTGGGATGATGTTTATTTTTTGAATAATATCACATCAATCTCTTGTTTTAATTACTGTGTTTCTTATTCTTAATTTATACATATTTGCAAGGGAATTATCCAGTTAATAATTGTATTTTTGTTACAATTAATTCGGGTATTTTAAATAGGCTACTCCACATCACAAGCACAATGATTGTGAACATTTTCAACAACTATGTTTATATTCAATAGTGACTGAGCCAAAATAATGATTTCATTTTAATGTTATTAGGAATTAGATATTTCCTCATGTTGTTAACTTAGCCTATTTCTGATGACTGCTTGTCATGAACCAGCTAACAGGATATAACTTGACTTTCTTTTTTGCTACGTATCCTATTAATAACGTTCTTACAGCTGAGCTATCCTGGAAGTTTAAAAATTATGAAATTGTGCACGATGAAAATGTATTACTCAAACATAGATAATGATTTATTGAATTGAATAGGATGAAAATCACAAAATTTAAAGGACAGATCTGAGAATCAATCTCAGCATGGTTAATGATCGATTATTTTATACTTCATTACTGAGCGTTCTACATACTTTTTCAATGAGCAATTCCCTTCTTGCAGTTTCTCAAAAAGCCATTATTAGTGAAAATGTTAATATTCAAGTCAAACACAACCCTATCAGTTCAAATTCCCAAAATTAATAGTTGATACCGTTGTTTCTGCTACCATGCAACCTATGTAGGATTCGACAGGACAAGCTTTGAGTCTAGATAACGCTGAATCTTATCAGTCTCGATAGTAACCACTATCAACAATGCTCAACGCTGGGAACAAATTCTGTAATAAGATTTCTAATCAATTTTGTAAACACTTGGGCAATAAAATAGGTGACCATGATGCCGCAGCTGGTTGGAGCGCGTATCTGTTATTAGATAAGACTGATTGGCTTCTTAATCTTGCTGTCTCGTTCAGCCTTGGATGTTTTCGGCCATCAATCACCTCATTATCCAAAAGAAAGAGTAGAGTAGTATTTGATGGTGATTGATGAGTTGGACCTACAGTTTTAGGAGGGTTCCGAAACACCGGGAAGTGATTTTACAGCAGAGAACAGCTTTTTTATTGCTGGCCAATCCAATCGGTCACCTTTACAAAGAGCGCCCAGGAGTTTCGTATCTGAACTCTGATTGAACAGATACCTGTTACGGCACTCGGCGTATTGTGGTAGATATCCATAAGTATAATACAGATGTTGTCAAAACCATTTAAATACGGTTATAAACATTCGAGGTACTATAGCTTCGACTGACACGTCATTTTCAATATCTATCAAAGTTTGATAGAGATTGAAAATGAAATCAGTCGAAACTTTAGTATCTCGGATGTTTATTATTCTAGTGGTTGTAACAACATCTGTATTACTTGTTGAACCTCGAAACCTCTATCTATGAGAGTTTGATAGAGATTGAAAATGACATGACAGTTGAAACTACAGTATCATTAAATTGTATCGCGAATGAATATTATTTTAGTGGTTATTTTGGGCTGAGTTTAGATAAATTTTCCTACAAACTGGTGCATTACAGTGCGCAATTACACCTTTCAGATGACAATACGGACAATCTATTCCTATGCGCAAACATCACTTTGAAAAAGAGATTAGCACTATTAAACAGATAGCTACTGCAAAAGGATATGAGGAGATCATTGTTGACAAAATTTTAAATAAAATAAGTAGGATAAAGTACTATCAGCCAGTGCTAGCATTATTGTCACTGATACTGGAGAAGTGTCATGGATAACGGTACCTTCTCTTGGCTCAGTATCTGATAAATTGGGGAAATAATTGAGAAAAAACAGTTTTGAAGTAGCTTTTCAAACAAAACCGATTTTAAAGTTTTTTTTTGGTGTAAAATAAAGATAAAATTGATTTTTAGGATTAAAGTGAAGTTTATGAATTGAATTGCGGTGATTGTAATGCCTGTTATGTCGGTCAGACTGGTAGAAATTTCAAATGTAGAATAAATGAACATATAAGGGATTGGAAAACCCAATGTTTTGAAGGAGACTCAATGTTTGCAGAGCATCTCATTAATAATGGACACAAGTTCAAGGCTGAAGGAAATGTTTAATTACTGCATTTGATTGGCAAAGGCCAATTGACAATTGGATAATTGAACATTCTAGAGGCTTTGGAACTAACTAGGTTGGTAAAAAACAATTCCAATACTAGATTAAATAGAAGTTTATTCTGGTAGCGCAGTTGGTTGGAGCGCTTGTCTGTGATAAGAGGCTCGGGTTGGCTTCGTTTCCTGCAGCCTTGGGTTCAAATTACATTCAGCCATGGATGTTACTCATCATTCACCTCATTACCCACGCACAAGTCTCCAGACTCATGTGGGCATCATCCGCAATAAAAAAAGATCAAATTTATTTCAACCAATTCAATACAACTAACTTGGTTTCATAATAATGCAGGCCAACATTTTAATAGCGTTACTTTCCTGTTTTTCTAGGTTGACCTTGACTGCATTTCAGTAAGCTTCAATTTGTTGATTTTAAATTTATTTAACTACAGCCTACTTGAGTATTAAAATTCGAAGAACTGGTATTGATATTGTGAAATCTTTCCATAATTGAAACAAAACAGAAGTTGTATTAGGTTTCATTATGTTAAGGCGTAATTCACTCAATTATATGTTTACTAGCTGGCCCGACGCGCGTTGCTGCGATCTCTTAAAAATTCCCCTTGTTTTTATTATTTGCCACCTCCCACTGAGGTTACATTTCAATCTTCAACCTTCTAGGACTATTTTTTTATTTCACTTTTATGTAACAAATAGGCTTTTATCCGATAATGATCAAATAAGCAATAATTATTATCCTTTTTTTATTGTAGAGCTGTACTTTCATTTCTATGGTGAGGTTTCTCATATATGCTTTTTTTAGAACTTAACAAAAGTTGTAGCTATTTCAATTAATGTTTTTCCGAACAGGTTCAACTTTATATCACCTGTTATCTAGACACATTTTTTTGTTAGGAGACACTCAAAAATTTTTACTAAACTCAATCATTTTTATTAAACTGGAATAATTCGGGAAGACGCTACAATTTTTAAACTGTCTTAAGTTGATAAACAAATTAAATATTCGAATTTCCAAATCTCGAATATTCAATTTTTATTTTATCACAAAAACATGTGTTAAACATTTGTTATTGGTTAGAATCAGTATAATCCCGTATGCCCAAAAAATTACCTGAGCACTGAAAAAGCATGACCATTACAGATGATTGGCAAACATACGTTTACCGGTTTGATAGACAGACGTTGTTTTTAGAATGATGATTTGCAAAACACACAAACAGCTTGTCCATCGAAACAGCGTGTACAGCAGATCAAAAAATTTCAAATTATTTTCCATATGATTAAAATATCCCAGTAAGCTAGCTAGCCATGTACCCGTGCTTTGCATAGGCAAAACTTTAACCCCCTAAAAACACCCCTAAAATTGCGAATTTTGAAAAATCCTTTCTTATTGAACGGTGAAATCCTATAAGGATTGTTCATGCGAAATTTCAAGTTCATAGGCCTAGTAGTTTTGGCTCTGCGTTGATGAGTGAGTCAGGGTATCATCCTTTTATAGACAGAGATTATTTAATATTTGTAAATAACCTTAAGTTAGATTTACCCATATAAATATTTTTTGCTTTCCCAACTATCAAGTAGCTTTTAGATACAAAATTTGTTATTAAGAGGCATCCTGCTTCTTCAGTACAGCCAAAGATTTTTGTTGTTCAAAAAAATATAATAAAGGCTGCATTAGGGAGACCCAGTCTGTATCCAACAAGAGACCTTATCAGAGAGTTCAATGTTCTTACAGTGAGACAAATATTTATAAAAAATCTGTTGATATACATTAATAAAAATAGGACATTATTTATTATTCGTGATTCACCATAAAGTCTTTGGCCAATGACAGTTACTTTGGAGGAGCCTAGAACTGAATTAAACTTATGTAGAAGACAATTCAAATTTCTTGCTTGTAAACTTATCAATAGAATTCCGTCAGAATTCATTGAAAGAAAATTTATAGCAAAGCTTAACAAAGATATTGAGCACTTTAACCCCGTCTTTTGCACTATAACCCCGAATTTTAAAAAAAAGTGGCATTGAACAGTAGATTCCTAACCTAACCGGGCCTTAGATTAGGTTAGGAATCTACTGTTCAATGACAACTTTTAAGAAATGCGGGGTTACAGTGCAAGAGACCCGATATTGATCAATATATTTTGTCAAACAATGAGTCAGAAATAATGCTTTGAAAAATTCGCATTTCACCACACCTTTTTTGTATCAATCATTTCCACTTTGTTTTGTTTATGTTTTTCGCATCAGTGTTTTATCTAGACTCAATCTGTGTCAAGTAATACATTAATCCTGTAAGATATTTATTCTTTTTTTCTGAATAACATGATTTATTATCATACTATCATTATTGTGTAAGATGAACTAGCCATATTATTACATGTGAATAGCGCCTTTTGGAACACACTAAACCTAATATGACGCCGTTCGCGTCATTAATCATATTATGTATTAATAAATATGTAAATTCAAACTTCGACTCATACCCAGGGTATTATTAATTTGTGGGTATTAATTTCCTTTATTATAATATGTGTATTTTTAATCTTAAATGAAGAGGAAATAAAATTGATTTTGAACTATAGAACCACGTAACTCTCCTTGGAGAGCACAGGTTCTCATAACCCAAACCGCTAATCACATGAAAAGAATGGCAATTGATTACTCTAGGAGTCTATAAATATATAAATAGATGCACACATCTTGATGGATATCATTTACCACACATTGATGACATAGTAAACCATGTTGCTTCACAAAAGGTATTCAGTTCTACAGACCTTGAAAGGGCTTATCATCAAGCACCTATACCTAGGCTTACCAGACGTCCGCGGTTACTGCGGACAGTTCTCCTTTTCAATACTTGTCCGCGAAAATGTTTGCTATTGTAAAATGTCCGCGATTCTAAAAGAAATGTCCGAATTTTAAATTTAAAGCTAAAGATTAGATCTTATTTTAGCGATTAAATGATGCACTCGGTATAAGAATAATTTACAGACTTAAAATTGGTATGCTATAGTAATAGCAATATTTCAATAATATTAGCATAGAATGTTTCAATGATTTCAAAAAAATAATAATGCTGATCATGCAGTTGCAGTCTACTAGTTCCTAATTGTAAAATTCCCGACATTTTCCTGACCACATTTCCAAAATTCCAAACCTTTAAAGTTCTATAAAACCAATTTTACTTCAGGTAATATATTCCATGGTATTTCGATAAATGGCGGTAGTAACTAAATTATGTATTTATGAACGTGACTTATGTTCATCTAAGCACAAATTGGCTAAGTTCGACTTGGAAAGGCTCTACTACATTGAACGTGGTCACAAACTGACTTAAACTGTGTTGTATTATCAGGCACTAATAAACATAAAATAACATACATGAAAAGATAAAGATACTGCACTACATGTAAATTTACAGTTACTGTTACGTAGTTAAAATCTTCTAATTTTATGTTTTTGGATTTTAAAGATACAGCATTCGAGGCAGTGTAGTGAGCACTACCTGCCAGCAGACCAACGAACTTCATCCATTCTATCTCATAAAAAGAGAATTATTCTTTTTTAATGCAAAAAAAATGTATAGGTTAGAACTAGATTTATATAAAATAAGTAGAAATAATTTCAATAAGTCAAATTTACAGTGAATTACATAGCAATGGTGCAAAAATGGAATATGATGATTTTATTATTATGAGCCAATGCTACACTAAAAAATGAAACCAAAATATGATAAAACACAACAATCTAAGAACGGCTTCAAGTCAGCTCTGTACCTAGCTTGGCTAAGAATGGATTTGAGACACCAATTATAAGCAGGACTTGACTTATAAGTAAAGATCATCTTCAAATTAGGTTCATAAATAGGAACTTTAGTCTAATCATTATTTATATGATTTATACTAGGTGAGTTTACAAGCTGAAAAGTGAGGTTATAAGCCAACCCAGTTGTCCCTGCATTCACATTTACGTAATGTAAATTCTTATATTAGTGTAAATTAGAGTTTTTTAATGTAAATTATTAATGTTAAATTATTTATCAGGAGTCAGATCTTTGTTGTGCAAGCAGGGTTGACTTTTAGGGTTACAGCTGCTCACTGGCTTGAACCTGATAGTGTAAGACTTATTGCCGCTAAGTCTGACTTATCCAAGTCGATCTTTGATAAGTCACGTTCATAAATACGGGCCTAAGACTCTTTTACCTAGACATTGTAAGGGACTCCTCGGGCTTGCGGGTATGAGAACCGAATAACAGCGGAGGCAGATGCAACATCGATAGCGTGAATTAGTCTGCAATGTTGATTGCTTGCATACACAGGCGGATCCAGTAGAAGATTTTCGGGGGGGGGGGGGAACCTGTGTGGATATGTGTCACCAGGCACCAGAATGGGGGGGGGAGGGGGTAGAGAGAGAGAGAGGAGAAAACATTAAGTGGGAATATCACATTGAAATATTCATAATATGAACTCAACTACAAAAAAATATGTTATTGGTTAAGGCAGCAGCTATCAATTGAATTGAAAGATGATATTCTATGAATATATAATATGAATCCTGACTAGAACTGACTAGATTTCACACAGAAGAATTATTTCTAAACAATCCCTTCATCCACTTTTTAAGCTCATCATTGGGCAGAGTTTTTGTTTCCAGGGACAACCATTGTTCCCTTTCAGCCCTGCTTTACATTCACCCAGATAACACAATCATTGATCACCTAAATCCTTAGTCCAAAAATGTGGGACTTGTCTGTCTACTGTCTGCTATAAAACTATTTTTCAATAAACAATAGAGATTTATTCGAGATATATATGAGATTTATATCTCACATTATGAGATACTTGTTTCTAGAAAGTATAAAAATTACGAAACACAAATTTTAATAGCCTTAATGTGTATAGTTACATCACACAAAGCAGTAGCATAACTCCATTGTCAGTCAGTCAGTCAGTTAGAGAAGTGATAGCCGTGAGCCGTAGCAGGTATCTGTTCAATCAGATAGAGATAAGCTGCATTCTCGTAGGTCCTGTAACGGTGACCGATTAGATTGGCCAGCAAAAAAGACACTATTATCTGCTGTAAAATCACTTCCCGGTGGTTCGGAACCCACCTAAAACTTTAGGTCCAACTCATCAATCACTATCATCCAACTCATTACCCACGCACAGGTCTCAGACCTATGTGGGCTTCATCCTCAGAAAAAAAGTCTAGGGTGGAGGATGACCAATGGGAGAGTTAGACTCTCGGTACAATAATTACAATAGTAATTTGTTATTTGGAGTAGTAGACCACTAAAGATAAATTGAAGCAATATACATGGCTATTTATTCCAAAACGGGGGTTCGGGGTAATCATCGAGAACATTTTTGAAAAATTACCTCTCTAAAGCCACATTTCAAGTGATTCTAGGCATTAATTCTTCTAACTTAACACTTCAACACACGTTAGGGGTCAATGCAAATTTTATCTAGTTTTTGTATTATTGTCAATGGGAGATCGGACATTACTTGAAGCTTCCACCTTTCTATACTTGATCCTTCACTGCTGATTGGGGTAACGTAGAGTAACATAAGATACTTGAAAATTTATTTCCAAAAAATTGATGTGTACTCCTTGAAAACGTTTTTAAAATAACAATTCATACAAAACCACATTTTCCTATTTTTTTTTATCCCCCTGATTCCTTCCCATAGTTACGCCACTGGCACAAATGAAATTCACAAGAAAAATTACGTATATTATTCGCAATTGAAAAATTATCCTGTAATCTCCCAACAATTTTTTGAGGATCTAGGCTCTAGGGTGATTATCTGAGTGAATGTTAAGTAGTGCTTATAAAACAAGTCTGCTTTTTCTGCCATGGTAGTCCTCAACCATGTATTGATAAGCTGCAGAATCCAGAAAAACCATTCAGAACTGGCATCATTTTTTTGATCAAGTACTGAAGTACACAATAATTTGCAATAGACAATCAATTGTTGGTTAGGCATTGCTGTCTCATTTTCCTCCCTTGTCAGCAACTTTGAAAACTCTCCTTCATTTTCTTCTACTTTGTTATCCTTATTTTTTCTCTTTTTACCCTTTTTCGTATTTTTTTATTTTCATCTCTCTCCTACCAATTTCTATCCTTTTACATATTGTCATCACTTTTGCACTTCTTTACTGTTTTTTATTATTTCCATTCGTCAGGAATTCTTCTGTTTTCCTTGTTCCTTATTTTCTCTCTCTTCCTTCCTCTTCTTTTCTTTCTTTTTCTTCTGCGTTGGGGGGGGGGGGGGAATTTTCCCTTCCCCCCTTGGATCCGCCACTGTGTATACAAGAGGTCACTAATAATTAGATGATTGGAACATTTCATCTGTTTTCTTTTTTCACACAAAAAATAGTAAAATCTTATAAAAGAAAACAATAAAAATGTAACAGCCACCCTTCGGGGGAATTGACCTGCCAATTAAAAGAAAATCACCCACTTCGGGACAATGTAGGCTGATGTCTCCATCAAAATAGCAAGTACCTACATATTGCAAGTTGTTAAGGAATGTTGTTCTAACATTAGTAGAGACCAGTTTAGAAATTCAAGCCTTTAAATATTTTACTTGGACCTTGTACTTGAGAAAATCGTTTAAAATTTTACTCTACTAAATAACACTATTTTTAAACCCAGGGAGTTCTGAGCCCTTTCTATAAGTCTCTTTGGTAAGCTTTCATCATTATCATCTGGAATAATTGCAGTAATCGAAGGTGGTAAAGGCCTATTTCACACAATTTGAGGTTTACTTATATTAAAAAAAGGCATAGTTGGCTTTGTAATCATATTCATGTTTAGAAAAAAATTAAAGATAGCTTGAGACTGAACAGTTGCTTGCAAAAATGCGTTAGGCTATACTTGTTTAAATTACCTAATTCAAGCTTTTACAACCTTCGACAAAAAATATATAAGGTGAAATAAATTGAACTAATGGTATGGAGAATCACAGTACAATAGCAAAACACATACTATGTACAAAATGGCATTTGATTATTTTATTGCAAACATTTATTGACTAATTGTTCCCAGCTACATATCGAATTATTCTTGTGTTTCCTTTTTTGCCAGTTTAATTGTGCGCTCGTAACAAAAGTATGACAAAATACGTGTTTCAATAAATTTTCCCGACCTAATTCAAAAAAATGCAAAATTCCCGACCTTTTCCCGACCAGTAGACACCCTGAGTTGCAGGTCCTAGCACGAACAAATAGATGTGCTGTAAATAATACAAAATGTTATATTTTCGTGTTTGAGTAATATAATTTGGACGAAACATTTAAAACTAAGTTTATTTCCCTTAAAAATAAAAAAATAACAAATTATGTAATATGTTCAATGAATTTTTTAAATACATAGGTATGTATATTATTATACCAGTATGTACATTGTTCATTTGTTTTTTATATTCCTGGGATTTTTTTACATTTAATAACTTAAGTACTTCATTATTATTTATAGTAAATGCTTTTCTGACAGCTTCAACTTGTCCTCCTTTTTGTAGCTTGTCCGCTTTTTTAAAAGCCAAGTCATCAGTAACTTAAGCTTCACGACGTTTATATTAGTTTACAAGGATTCCTTTAGCTGACACTAGTGGGATGATCTAAATGATATCGTCTAGAACCTTTACAATCATTGCCACCATCAAATAACATGGCCAACTTTCGACAGTATATAGTATTTTGGCACATTATCAAAATTCATTTCAAACTACTCAGAGAAGGTACTACCCATCTACTACTTTCCATCCTCGGTATTTATTGAGTATCCGAACTTTTCGAATTTTTCAACAATTTTTTCCCCACACACTCAAAACACACTAGTAAGTAATAATACACTGATATTTTGCGGGGGCAACGCTTATTTGGCATTTAAATTAGAGTTTTCTGATGGAACTATTTTTCTTCCGCGTATGAATACTTCCATCACACTGTAACACTGCCAGACTAGGCAAGGTTAGGTTAGGTGGAATCATCTAGTTTTCTTTGGTCGGTCAACTGGTATATCTGAGCAACGGAAAGGTCGGTCAAGTAACCAATCAATCTAAAAATATAATAGTTTGAAAACATATGTTTTCTTTGAAATGCTATAATTTTGTATTTTCGGCCAGAGAATCGATTATTGTTAGATCACATGATGATAGACAGTATTTGGAAAATATAGCTTTTTCTTGGAAATGCTATGATTTTTTATTTTCGGCGAGAGTTGATTGTTGGAATTTATCCATTATGTGAGACGCCGTTTGTAAGTAGAGATTTGTGATATGGAGTGCAGCCTGAAATTTTTAGGATTTTGAAGTATTGAAAGGTTAGTGAGCTTAGTTTTTTCGTTGTTTAATGCATGAAAGAACTGAAGGTACGAGGTGGTTCCATCATAGCCTACTAGCCTTGTTAGCCACTAGGGAATGTTTGGTTAGGCGCACAGAGCGCAAATTGTGTTTGGGGGCGGTAGTATTGTGGCAGTGTTATATTCACTTGATCGATGTTGTTTAATGGTAAATTAGCTTGATTTGTGTTGTTTTATGCATTAAAGTACTAAATCTCTGAGGTGGTTCAGTCACATCTAGCCTTGTTAGCCACCCAGGGAAGGTTTGGTTAGGCAGTGTTTGGGGGCGGTAGTGCTTCGGAAATGTTATATTCACTTGATTGATATCGTTTTGTGGTTCGGAGCTCCTCATATGTTTGCAAATTATGAATTATTCAAATAAAAAATTAAATTAAAAAAAACTTTCCAAAAAATTTTCATTTTTTTTGTGAAAATAACGCGACCCCCAAAAAATTTCAACGGATTATTGCTTTGTGGGGTGTGTAGATGTCACAAAAAAAAAATTGTTGGAAAATTCGAAAAGTTTGGATACTCAATAATTACCCCATCCTCTACTACTTTTCCATCCTCTGATAAATCAAATCAGGCTTTCAACAACTCGAAATACGAAAAAGAAAAAGTGCTGCAGTTCCGTATGTAGCCCATTGAAATAATCAACTGAGGCAATCTATAGTCGAGAGGTTAGGTTTAGCTTTGGTACAGATCGACCGACTATAGATTCTCTCAATCAATTAATTCAGTGAACTACATACGTAACTGCAACCACAAAAAATAAAAATTACATCCATAGACTACAATAAACAATTTTCAGTGGAAACAGGTGGTTCAGAATTGACCATTGGATTTTCAAGGACCTTTATCAACTTACTCTCGCAACCGCTTTATTCTTTATTTAACATAGTTCATGAATGCTCGAGGTTTCCCTTTGCATTTTCCTGCTCTGACCTGTCAGCAGGAACTGATATTTCCGTTATTTGGATACCTAGCACACGACCTAGTAGCCTACCACACGACCTAGTAGCCTAGCACAAATATTTCAGCTTTCGAAAAGTTGAACGTAACACACAATCTTACAGCAACCAGCACCACACTTAATGACAAAGCCAGAAACTACAAAGTAGAAACGTATGAGAATAATTACCTGATCATCCACGCAACCACCACAGTTAATTCCTTTGTCGACAAATTCAGATTCAGATTCACACCATACCGTTCCGTTGAGCCCTAACACTGTTTTTCCAAGAAACGTGGAGACTGGAGAAGGAAACAGAACTTACAGAACAAGTAAGAGCAGTGAAGTTCAGTGAAGGGGTGTATACCAACTGGACTACGACCAACTGGACTACGATCTAAAATAAAATCAGCTGTTGACCAACTCGCCACTAATGGAATGCGGAATTCACAGATTCATATGGGTTGATTACATTGGGATAGTTACTCGCTAATGGGTTGATTACATTGGGATAGTTACTCGCTAAGTGAGTAGCGAGTAGGACGTTACTGACCGACCGTGCTACAGCAGCTCAGCATACCAAGCCAAATTATATTAAAAAAATTATTTCTAGAATCACCCCCATACTATGGAATTTCTAAGACAATAAATAATATCGCAACACAAAATTAAAAGATGAAGTTTACCAACAATTATTCAATAGAATTTCATCAAAACAATATACAATATATCTCATCTGAAGTGTTATGCTGGCAGCCTGCGTGATTGAGTATCGGCTTTGGCCACAATAATATTGTATTTTGGTGTTGGCTACTCTGCCAGCGAGTACAAATGTGACCAAATTCAAAGTTGAGAGCCTGTCTACTTTGAATTTGGTCACATTTGTACTCTCTGGCAGAGTAGCCAACACCAAAATACAATATCATTGTGACCAAAGCCGATACTTAATCACGCAGGCTGCCAGCATAACACTTCAGATGAGATATATTGTATATTGTTTTGATGAAATTTTATTGAATAATTGTTAGGAAACTTTATCTTTTAATTTTGTGTTGCGATATTATTTATTATCTTAGAAATTCCATAGTATGGGGGTGATTCTGGAAATAATTTTTTTAATATAATTTGGTTTGGTATGTCGAGCTGCTGTAGCACGGTCGGTCAGTAACGTCCTACTCGCTACTCACTTAGCGAGTAACTATCCCAATGTAATCAACCCTTAAGCGAGTAGCGAGTAGGACGTTACTGACCGACCGTGCTACAGCAGCTCAGCATACCAAGCCAAATTATATTAAAAAAATTATTTCTAGAATCACCCCCATACTATGGAATTTCTAAGACAATAAATAATATCGCAACACAAAATTAAAAGATGAAGTTTACCAACAATTATTCAATAGAATTTCATCAAAACAATATACAATATATCTCATCTGAAGTGTTATGCTGGCAGCCTGCGTGATTGAGTATCGGCTTTGGCCACAATAATATTGTATTTTGGTGTTGGCTACTCTGCCAGCGAGTACAAATGTGACCAAATTCAAAGTTGAGAGCCTGTCTACTTTGAATTTGGTCACATTTATACTCGCTGGCAGAGTAGCCAACACCAAAATACAATATTATTGTGGCCAAGCCTACACTTAATCACGCAGGCTGCCAGCATAACACTTCAGATGAGATATATTGTATATTGTTTTGATGAAATTTTATTGAATAATTGTTGGTAAACTTCATCTTTTAATTTTGTGTTGCAAGATTATTTATTGTCTTAGAAATTCCATAGTATGGGGGTGATTCTAGAAATAATTTTTTTAATATAATTTGGCTTGGTATGCTGAGCTGCTGTAGCGCGGTCGGTTAGTAACGTCCTACTCGCTACTCGCTTAGCGAGTAACTATCCCAATGTAATCAACCCTTTAAGAAATAGAATGAGGAATGCACCAACCTATAAGAGCATAAAATCCCTCTCAGTGATATATTATCAAATAATAATGCTACTGTTAATAATCAATATTGAATGATAGCATTTTTTTAGATTTGTGAGCTGAAACTCATAGATTGTTCACACAAAATTAATTCATTTAACTTTCTGAGACTTCTTTCATAATCGCAATAATGTGTCAGCAGAATTTTAATATATCGATCTATCTAGCATATTATAAATTGAGAGTACACTCACATTACTTTGTTTTACTCCTGATGGATAAAACTCATTATAATTATCATTTTTTAAATAAATAAAAGATAATTTGTGAGCTCTAGTGCGGTTTGAACGGTTTTAGCCTATGGTTGAACAATATTAACCTAAATGATTGATACGTTGGCACACTGAGCTGTGTGAACTGGCAAATTTGAAACTCAATTTTCAATGGTAATTTAAAACTATTATTAAAATTGAGTGGGACAATTTGCATTATTTGAATCATGAAATATGAAGCATTATGTTGAAACCAGTGACTTTATAACCAGTTTACATGATATTGAATCGTGCTTAAAATACTTGATGTTACTTGATTAAACCAATATTTTATGATTTGTACGATCCATCTCTTAGTCAAC
This sequence comes from Conomelus anceps, assembly GCA_948455865.1. Classification (NCBI taxonomy): domain Eukaryota; kingdom Metazoa; phylum Arthropoda; class Insecta; order Hemiptera; family Delphacidae; genus Conomelus; species Conomelus anceps. Next base: position 72,581,000 of record OX418217.1, read on the forward strand.
TTATTTCAACGTACTTGGATAACAATCTATGGTACCGGTACCATATCTATTGCTGCACATTGTACTGCATAATCTTTCAAGAATAATACATATTTCTAGTACATTTATAGTGTCTGATTCAGAACTAGAGAGTGAATAAAAAATAAAACAGTGTACAAACTAGAGTGAATAAAAAACTAACAATGCATTGTACATACTTGTGTATGTGGGTTCTGTAAGGGTCTCCCCACCACGAAAAGCCATACGAATTTACTTTACTTATGTGGGTTTATTGAAAAGACGATTGCAAACAATGTTTTACAACGCATGATGCATTGAATAAATTTCAACATGAGTACATAAAACTTATGCTTCTCTTGAAAACATGTTTTTCTACCAACCTAAGCCTTTACTGGACTAGCTGCAACACTCCCACCCCAGCTCACATCATCACAACAAAGCAGGCGCTGTTCATTGGTGACCATCTCAAATTCAAGCACCTTTACAAACTGTTTTTACTAAAATAGGAGCGCTAGTTCAGTTTTTTCTACAACTGTATACTCTGTCACCAATATACTATAGTCTCAAGGAAGTTGTTTATTAGGAATTAGAAAGATTAAACTGTCAGTTGTAGGAAATGAAATTGTATTCTCAGTGAATTTGTTGAATACAATACTGTATATTGATTTGTTATTTTTCATCTTCCTATAAAATACGCCCAATAAATTTTGCTCACTCTTTAAATCAGTACAGTTATTTGCACGCGCAGTTTATATCAGTATTAGCGAGTGGAAGTGTAGAATGCTACACAAAACTCGATTGTTATTGTAGGATTTATCAGTTCAATAGTCAAAATAGCTCCAACATCTGTTTAAAGGTACGCGCGCGTAACAATCACAATATTGAAAAAAGTAATAACTTGGCTGAAAACGTTATCAAAAAATCCAATCACAGTTATTTATTTGATCAACAAATCAATCAATCATGATTGTAAATTAGTGATGGTACAAAAGTGGAATCACAGCTACTTCCATAGTTAAATTATATTATTAGCATTCCATTAATGCAATAAAAAGTTATTGAATGATACCAAAGCATATTAATTTTATTGGAAGAGTTTTTGTAGCCAGGAATGGATAATTTAAGTAGCAAATGTACTCGTTGCTGATATAATCTGGACACCACTTGCTGCTATTTTCAATAAATGTTATGAGCAAGGATATTTTCCCAAACATTTTAAATCGGTTAAGATAAAACCACTGTTTAAATAAAGAGATCCCTCTAATCCAAACAATTACAGACCAATCAGTCTCATTATTAATTTTGCTAAAATTATGGGGGAAATAGTTAAGAAAACAGTATTATAATATTCTAGTAAATATGAAATAATAAACAGAAACTAATTCGGCTTTCAAATCAATAAGAATACAGAAGAAACCATAATAAAATTCACAAAAATACTGTTTCTCTGAACCTAAACTCCAACATGAAATTTCTTTTGTATTTCTCCATAATATAATAACAGAAAAGCTTTCGATAATATTCTTCATGATTCCTTCTTTAAAAAAAAGGAAAAAAACTAGAGGCAGACGGCTTTATAGGAGTATTATTCCTGACCTCATTAAGAGCTATTCCTACAGGATAGAACACAATCACTTTCACAGAAAATGAAATTTTTTCATTTCAACTTGCTAATAGGCTACTTCTGTAATCTGAGCTTTTTCTGTTCAAGAATCACCTCATCTTCTGAGTCCCAGTATTTTCAATATCTCTTCAGAAATAATGTTTAATTCGAACTCTAAGGCCATATATCTGACGTGAAGGGTATTCAACAGCTCACGCCTGAACTTCGTTGATAATTTATTTAACATACATGCTTAATAATGTTTCTTTTCAGGAAATTCCAATAAGAATGACTTGAAGACAGCTATTAAACCTAATGACAATTTTGAGTTTATCAATTGATAGTGTTTCTTTCCTAACATCTCTGTCAATGGGTTCCAGCGTCACATATTGCCAAATTGCAACAACATTTATGCCAAGTTTAGATGACGTCTGTCATCTACCTCATTATTGGAAACCGACACTTTGTATAAAAGCGGTCTAATGAATTAAGCTGCATACACACAGAAGTTCACAGCTTTGAGCAGGTCTTCAATTAAAAAAAGTAACTTTTTGCAAACTGGTTGAGTTTCAAACAAAATTCTCGTGTTGCAAACTGAGTTTTGTGTGTAACTGCAGGTACGTCCTCCACTCTCCACAAATTTAATATCACTAGCCATTCAAATAAAAAGTTTCAAACACTTTTTAAGCTCAAACTTGAGCTAGTTTGCATTTCTCTGTTTCAGACTAAAAAGCTGCAAACATTTCTGTAGAAAACAGCGACTTGTAAACTAGGCGACATGTTACAAAATACTATTGTCAATTCGTGTATTGAGGATGGTAATTCTCTACTATCAGCTGCTGGCATCGTCTCGTATCAGGCAACATCGCAATATTTCATAGCAACCTAATTTGGGGGCGTGAACTATATACATGAGGCCCCCATTGTACAGACGCGAGCAACAATTTAAGATAAATTACATCAGCTGAGTGTCTGATCGAGCTCAACTATGACATAGAACACAAAAGCATTAACATGTTTGGATAGCCATCAGCTGAATTTTTAATCAAATTTAACCGACTGATGTAATTTAGCCATAAAGGTCGCGCGCCGTTATAGAAAAATGATTTGCTAATAAAAATAATTCATGACGACTGAACGCAAATAGCTAATTGAACACTGCTTTCTAGCTGATGCAGTACCATTACATAATATTGAATTAGAATATGAGTATGATGTAGAAGACCACAACAGTAAATTGATGCATTTATTCCTAATTATCAAATACACACATACATATATATATACTGTGCGAGACTAAGCTCCGTGTCCCTGACGGCTGAAGAGGAGAGACGAAGAATACTATACTGGGCAGCACGGAAGCACGCACAGAGACGCACAATTGCATTGCTTTTGCGATGACATAGTGCATTCCTCCGAGGGATACGGAGCTCAGTCTCGCACTGTATATATATATATATATCTATCAAATAATTATATATATATGTGTGTGTCTTTGAGCGTTCCCAAGGAACGGATTACTTGAAAATTAAAAACTAGAGTCAAAGTTTTTAAACGCTAAGAATTTTGACAACACTTCAAAGTTGTTGCATAACATTTTTCAGGTTTGTTTATCTTCATAAAATTAGCTCTGCGCATGCATAGGTTAGACATCAATTTCACGCAACCTGTCAATTGTGATGAGTTGATGAGATATATAATGTGATATATTTCTTAGTTGTATTTCTGAATAAGAACAATAGAACTGATACATTTCAATAAGAGATTTATTCCAATAACGTATAAATGTTATTCAACAAAACAAGATACATCATATAAGATTATATTGAATTATAACAAATTTGTAACTTATAAATCGTAGTTAGTTAGTCTATGTTGAATCAACTTTCATGAACTAATATACTATTCAATGATAATAATGGCCTTATAACTGACATATAAGGTATACAATGGTATAAATTTGACAATAGTAAAAATATCAATATAATAATACATTTGTTATAATAATATATAATAAAATGATAATATTAATAATAACCGATTTCATTTGTTCTAAAATAAGAATTTGTTGTTGGTAATAATAAAACATTTCAAACTTTTGATTAAGATATAAGTCAAGGTTTGCTTATTTTATGCGAAGAAACTATGATGGGGTGTCCATGCAGTTTAAGATGAGTTATCAGGTCTGAAAAAACAATATAAAAAAATTAGAAACAAATTAACATGGTTTACAAGCAGAGCTGGCTCAAGGGTAAATTACTACCTGTGCGAATCATGGCTGGCACGCCCTTACTAGGGTGCTAGAAGAATCATTTATAATATTTTTTGTAGTTCCATGTCGAAGTTCTTATGAGAAAGTTTTTATCTTAAATCAATTCAGTATTCATAAATGGACGCTATCTATGCCCATATGTAACCACAATAAATGTGATTTATTTGGTACAGAGGCGCTTTTCTTTAAGAAACATAAGGAAAAGTGAATATATCCTGAAGTTCAATGTGCATATTATTATAGTATAATAAAAAATATTGCCATATACATTTTCCATGTAAATTTGTGTGTACTCACTATGTGTGTGTCCCTTATGATCAATGTCCTTCTCAATGGCTTTTTATGTCCAGGTGAAGCTTTAGACACACGTTAATTCTAATAATTTCATTTATTTATTATAGATGTGCAGAGTTCAAAAAGGTAGAGTTTTATGGACAACTCACTATGTGTGGGTGTGGGGAATGACATGTCCCATACAGTCAATGACTGTCACATTGTTGAAATGCTGGATAAATGTTGGAGAAAATCGTAACTGAGATAGCTGTTTGACAATGCTATGCCAGAAGAAAGGGTGGATTTCATTCCCAGAAGCGGCAACAGACACTCATGAAAAAGATCATGATTTTTAGAACGAATCTTATAATAGCAAGCAAAATACACAGAAAAAAGATAAAAGGTGTAATTTGAAACAGTTCATAAAAATTAGTTTGGGACAAAAAATTCAAAACTTTAAGATTATAATCGATCAATCCTACTTTGCAATATTGATAACTTCCAAGCATGTGTGCCTCAAAAACTAAGAAATTATTGTGATATCTTCAAGAATTTGTGCTTGAGAGAATGAACAGTGATTGTGATTAGCAAAATATAAATTAAGCAGTTAAAAATAAGAGTAAAACAGAATATACAAGCACTTCCAAAATCCTAACCTCGAATTTGGCTATGTGAGTCCTTATTGGATATTACTCATCACAGATGAGCAAATATAGCCTACAGAAACTAGATGAGTGAATGGCTTTCAGGTCTCATTTTATAATTTCCTTTTATAAATTTTATTAAAACAATAATTGCTCAAATGAATTATTTTGAAGCTGAAATACGTAGTCTTAGCTGCTATTAACTTATTATTGTCTATTATTTGTATGGTCACTATCTCAATACGTTACATTGACAGTAGTTAGAGCTGATAGTATGACATTTATTATTTCATAACCTAGTAATCGCAGTCTTTGTCTATTTAAATTGATTTTTCAACAGTATTTCTCAAATGAGCATAATTGTGTCTTACACTACACTAATAATTGATTCACAAGTTTGAATGCTTCAAGGCTTCAAGTTCAATTCAAGATGTCATATAATAGAGTCAAAGGTAATTGTGCCGCAGATGTTAGCAAGAAAAAAATCACTTGAAACCTTCACCAAATTGTAGTATTATGTCTCCTGATCACAATTATCAAGTTTTTAAGTGTCGGTCTCAATTAATTTATTATTCAATATTAAAAACTCACCTTTTGAACATAACTACGGCTCTGTAAAAAGCCTTTATAGTGCCTTAAGCATAACATCATAGACGAATTGTTTTAAATGTTTATTTAGGCTAAAAAACATTGATTTCTTTCACCAAGAAATTAATTGGTAATAATGGGTGGGCTTTGGTTCATTCGAGCCTTTTACCGTTTACCGGTAAATGAAAATCTACAAATATTTAATATCAAGTTTTGGTTTCAAGTAAAATTCCATTTACCGGTAATGATAAAGATCAATGTAGGGATGGAGTATCAATACCAAAATTATTGATATATCATATCAATATGGAAACTGGTATTGATATGTATTGTGATATAATATCAATATATTCCCAATATTATGTCACTATATTAATTAATTATAGTGATCATTATTATGTTTTCATTAATTCCATAATGCATTCAAAGTAAAAATCTCTTCAATAATTTTTTTATTTTAAAATTTTTACATTTAGAAATAGCCTATATCTGAGTTCAGAGTAAAACAAAAGCATCAGTTTCAGATTCTATAGCACTCTATGATATTATCATCCATCATCGTTAGTCACAGTCGGCAAAATTCATAAGCTAAAGAAATAGAAGGCCCAAGCGCCCAAAACCCAGGCTGTGGCGACAGATTATGCAGAAGTATGTGCAATGCATCAAGTGATAAGATTATGGAACAAATTGAAAATGCTTTTATTATTGAATAGATAAATTGTATGAGTAAATAATTCATAAACTAAAATGCAAATTATTGTGTTGCAATGATTTAGGCATTCTAAACACTCAATTCAAGTTAATTGCTAAAGATAATCATTTTGGGGTTCTGTTCAAAATTTGAGTTTTTAATATTGAATAATTAATTAATTTATTGAGACCGACACTTGGAAACTTGATAATTGTGATCAGAAAACTTAATACTACAATTTGGTGAAGGTTTCAAGTGATTTTTTCTTGCTAACATCTGCGGCACAATTACCCAATATATATATCACTTATTAAATCTACTGCATTATTTCTAAACCTTTATGTATGGTATTACATATTCTTCTGGATTTGGTAAGAATGCAATCAATTGGAGCATTGAAACCTCTTGGTTGTACCACATTCTTACATGTAAGTATACAAGTGGCTGGAAACAAATTATCATAGTTTTTAGTTTTTGTGCAACCTCAAATGCAAGAACCAATTAAAAGCAATTTTTTGCTCCTTTGAAATATATTAGGTTGATATTTGAGAAGAGAGCTCACCTGATACTTCACAGATTGTTCACAAGCTGTGAATGATGCTTGAATTATAAATAAACAATAATCCACTTGCAATAACATTCAGTAACTAGTTAAGAAATTACAGTTCAGCCAGCAGGTGTTATTCTCTGAAAAAAAAAATTAAAATGAATATATTATATATATTCTATTGTAGACCTGTTCAAATTATAAACACATGGAACATACACAATTATGTAGACATATACTTCAAGCAACTAAAAGTTTATGACAGGGATAAGAAACAAAATGGCTATGAATAAAGGTATCTCTGATATGGAACGGTGCTATCATCCATTTACCAAATTTAGTCAGTTAATAAATAAAAAAATCGAACTAGTGTGAGTGAAATTTACAACTGATGATACTAAAGCTTGTTTCATATAATTCATTCATCCATGACAAAACACAATCAAGTGAAGATACAACAGGCATAGGGCTAAGGTGACCAGACGTCCCGTTTTCAACAGGACAGTCCCGTTTTTGAGAGGCATGTCCCGGTGTCCCCACCATCCTGGTCAGGACACCCATTTGTCCCGTTTTGGAAATATTAGTTACTAATATTCTACTTCATGAATAGGTTTTTTCATTTATTGAAAATTATTATTGCTCTAAATAATCTAAAAGTTGAACTCAAGTTCTAATTACAATAAATTGAACCTTAGCTCCAAAATCCCTCAATATTATGAGCAGACTTTTACTATTCTTTGGTCATCTTTGATGGTATTGCGAACATTGATGGCATGACATTAAAAACTACGGTTTCGTTTTAATATAAGATGTGTGAGAATGACTACAAAAATATCTTTGTATAGAGAAGAAATAAAGTTTTCCCCTACTTTCTGATCAACTTTTAACCCCCCCCCCCCCCCCCCCCGACCTATACGTTCAGTTGTCCCGTTTTGGGGTTTCAAAAATCTGGTCACCTTGGGCATAGCCCACTACTGCTTTCTTTATAAATTTTTAAATGAAAAAATAAATTTTTATATCAAATGTCATAAGGTTGTCACATTATCGCCTTATTCATTGAAAGTATCTACTTGAACATGTGTGAACCAACCTGCAGTTTTTCAGCTGTGAGGCCTGTTTTATACAGACAGAAAAACGCAGCAGGAACACGAAAAAATTTGATTATGCTCTGCCTATGTTGTTATTCTCATGGTACAGTGACATCAACAATGATTGCCATTACATTGGAATAACTATTACGGTATCTCTAATGTAGCCTACAATAATTTGGGGGTCAATTATCATTATCAATTCCAAGGGGTGAGCACACCTAGGTGTACCCACACAAGGGCATTCAAGGTATAGTAGAAACAATTAGTCTGGGCGCGCGGCCTTTTGGTAGTCAGCAAAGGCACGGGGTGGAGAGGGGAGTGTTTATCGCTCATTTCTAAAAACATTTGTGTCTTCAAGGTCACCATTTCAGCCGTTAGTGGAGCGGTAGAAAGGAGTGGAGTGAGCGAACCAACTTTTACAGGACGGCCAGTAGTGACAGAGCGTAGTGTGAGAGCCATGCGCCCAGAGTAATTGTTTCCACTGTAGATTGAGGAGCGCCAGTATGGCAGAACAAAAAGCTTTTGATGAAACACACATAATGTACCAGCATAAACTGAAAAAATTATAGCTTTGTAATTAACGATCTTAAAAACATTTTTCACTCCAACTCATGATTGAAACCAAGGTAATCAAAAGACAAGGTAGTGTTCAACAGCATGATGCGCAGTAGCAAGTTACAGCCAGCTGATGCAGTGACATCATGCAGGTCTCTTTTCATGATTTCGCCTATCTTTTACATGATAAATTGCATAACTTTATAAGTCTTTTTCTCAAAATATATATGATCTTCAAGAAACTTGGACGTCTCCTATGGTTTATGATAATATATTCAACTGTTGACCTACGGCATTTTTAATATGATCATACAATTACCTATTCAATTCAGATCACTCGATAATGTTATAGCATGTACATAATACAAGGATAGTAGTTCTCGGGTATTTAAGTTATTTTATTTCTCTTCAAATTAATTTATGAGTACTGTGGAAAATTAAATATTCATTTTTTTAAGAAAATTGTTTGGAGAAATAGGTATGCAATTCCAGTAAGCACATAATATTTAGTTGAAGGTCAATTATTTTATTACGGTTAACTGAATATATTTTTCTCCAATCAATTTCAACGCTCTTCCAACTACAGAAGTATACTGTTAAAAGTATTGAAGGAAATCAGCATCATGTAAACAATATATAAATTATTACAATAAAAAATTAACACAACTCAATTCCATTAAACATTGAATATTTAACCTTCCACAGTACTTGTAAATTAATTGAAGTGAGTTTGAAGACATAAAATAACTTAAATACCCGAGAAGTACAATCCTTGATGTTATGTGCATGCTATAACATTAACAAGTGCTCTGAACTAAATAATTGTATGATCATATCAAAAATGCCGTAGATTAACACTTACATTTATACCATAAACCAAAGGAGACATCCAAGTTTCTTGAAAATCATATATATTTTGAGATATACTTATAAAGTTATGGAATTTAACAAGTAAATTATAGGTAAAATCGTGAAAAGACACCCAAATGACGTCACTTCATCAGCTGATAGGACTCAACAGATGAGTGGAGATGTGCGAGAACACTACCTTGTTTTCTAATTACCTTGATTGAAACAATATAATCTATATATATATATAATCCAAATACCACTCACTCATTCATCACAGTTTCTCAGGAACCACTCGACCAAAAACGATAAAATTTGGTACACGTATTCAGTAGGGGGACTAGACGCGTGCTAAGAAAGGGTTTCAAAATTTACCCCAAAATGGGCCCAAAATTGAAGATTTTTGAAAATTTAGGTGATAACAATTTCTAGAGAACCATAAGGTCAAATCAGATAAAATTTGGTATTCATGTTAAGTATCGGCCTTAGATGTACCTTGGAAAAAAGTTTCAAAATTAGCCCCAAAATCGACGATTTTTGAAAAGTTTGATGATAAACAGCCAAATATTTTGAAATTTGCACTTAACAGATGTCATCAACCTGGCATAATAACATTTCATCATACCCAGTCATATGTTTCCCACATATTGCAAGGCTCCGACTGTATGGTAGCCTACATGCAAAGTCTTTTGCTGTTCAAAGACAGTGTAAATAACGCTACTAAGGGGTCTGCCATATGATAAAAACGGTTGACTTCTATCAGCTGTTCCTTTAAGCTGTTTGTCTGGCAAGTTCAGTAGGTTAGGTCTATTAATGAATAATAATTTGTTTCAAACAAAGCAAACTTATCCCGAGCTACCAAAATAATTTCAATAGCTGAAAGCCTACGTTTTTAAAAGTAAAAAAGTAGCCAAGCTGCCTGTTAAGCAATTGTGTTAGGTAAGTGTGACTCAAATCGAATATCAATATAGGCATTCTCTAACTAACCTGTCAGATTGATTTCATTCTGTCACCTTTCTCATTCCACACTCACACTTTAATTTCGAACTTATTCATTTTGCATCACAATGAAAATTTTTGAAAATTTAGGTGATTATAATTTCTTAAGAACCACTGAGCCAAATAAGATGAAATTTGGTAGGCATGTCCAGTATAGACCCTAAATGAGTTTTAAAAGAAGGGTTTCAAAATTAACCCCAAAATGGGCCCAAAATTAACGATTTTTGAAAATTTAGGTGATTATAATTTCTTGAGAACCACTGAGCCAAATAAGATGAAATTTGGTATGCATGTCCAGTATAGACCCTAAATGAGTTTTAAAAGAAGGGTTTCAAAATTATAATTTTGTAACAGTATTATATTTTGTAACATAATTTATATTTGTAACAGTACATGAGCCTGAGAATTTTTGTGAAAATAGGTATTGATCAGAAAATCAACAAAAATTAGTTGTGAAATTAATGAACCATAGATTAACGATTTTGAAAATTTAGGTGATTATAATTTCTCAAGAACCACAAGGCCAAAAAAGTTTCAAATTTTCAGCTGGGGTGCCTATTTCTGTAAATTTATCTAATCACAATGGAAATTAGTTGGACCCCCCGGGGGTCCAGGGGGCGGAGCCCCCTGGCTAGACGGTTAAGGCGAGCGAAGCGAGTCTGCCGGCTAGTTTAGCATATTTATAATATTATTATAAGGACGCCTCAGCCAGAATGAAAAAATATTGGGCTGAGAAGAGGGAAAAAGCTAAATCAACTAAATTATTTACAATGTTCATAAGAAGAGAAATATTATCTTCTTCTTATTCTAAATTCAAATTAAGTTCACCTAATTGGTCAAAAAGGCTCTGGGTAACCGATGTCAATCACCCGGCATAATTAGCCTACAATGCATCATATGATTTCAAAAATCGGTGGGTGAAAGAGCTCCATATATCATAAAATGATCAGTCTGGTAAACGACAACGATTGGTTACTCGACTGCCAGTTATGTATGAAACTATCCTATTTGAATAAAACTGAAATGAAGACATCAATGAATGCTCCTTTTTGTTTGATATTGGGCTAAGTATTGGGCCGATCCTTGCGAAACTTGGATAGAACTACCGATGAATGATGCGCATTCATTAAAAAAAATTTAATCGGTTCAATAGTACCCCAATAATTGATGTACAAACATGAAAAAAACATGCCTAATTGAGAGCCTCCTCCTGTTTGGAAGTTGGTTAAAAATTAAAAAAAAAAAAACATAGCTTGGTTTCTTTCATTATAGCGCTTGTGACCAGAGGGTTGCATGTAAACAAACAGGTGTATTGGTTATAAATGCACGCTCCACTGCACCCCTGCCATAAAAAATTTGAAACGCTTCAACTACCATTGTTCTCTTTGAATACTCATATTATATGAATTTCGAACGATACTTTTCGAATATAGTATACAGTGTATGTTTACAGACGGTTGCTTGTAGACAAACCATAGTTACATGATCGTGAATGGTTGCTATGGTGATGGCGAATTCTGTCATTTCCTAAGCTCCAGATGAAGCTAACAAAAAGTTCTAAAAGAGAAGAAAACATACCAACATGGCATTACCAAGCACTGATGAAAGAATGCTGCACAGGCAGAGTCAAGTGATTAGGAGCTACATACCATTCAAAATTCATACACCAAATACAGTAGGTTGGCCAGCAGACTTTTCAACCTTTGACGGAAACAAGCAGCAGACAGACCTCGTGCTGAAACAGGAATTTTCTTAGTTTCATTGCCAAAAAAGTTGAGCTTGCTCGAGCTGTACTAAGCTGCAAGTAGGGTAAATCTCTCAATCATTTGAAAAGTAATTAGGCTACTGTAATCACAATTATCTTTAGTGAACAGCATAGTCAAGTTTAATTGACAAAAATTCATGAAAGAACTATTCAACTCCGTTTGCCTACTCATTTATAATATACCTCCGAACATCTACACAATATAGGTACTGTGTTTCCAGTAAGGTAAACGTACTAATTATTAGCCACCTACCTAATATTGACCCCTTTCACTTTCAACTTCGAAAATCGAGGTTGCACTTCCGTATTTAGTCTAGTGACATAATCGGCTGATAATCGATAAGGTAATTTAGTCGATATATTCCAAATCTAAACCTAACCGCGATCGACTCTTAGTCAATTATTTCGGTGGATCAGATACGGAAATGCAGCCCCAGAGCCGTCTAAGCTAAGCATCGCCGCCACTATCAGCGACAAAAATACTTTGCAAAAAATGCCACCACCAATATAAAGGTAGATAGATAATCTATCAGATGATTTACTTTAGATTAATAACTGTAACTTATGCAATGAACTCAGGTATGAAAGTTGTTGACGAGCAATTTAATGAATGATTTGCATTTGACTCTACTTACCGTAGTTTAAAAGTGATGTAAAACAGCTCTAGATAACATTTCAACAATTAGAGCGGTCGGGTTATTTCACTAGATAGAAATTCAAATTACTATAGGTGGATCGGCCATAAGAATACATGTAAGCTGATGCCATTCTCGTGGCGATCCACCGATATTTATTTATTAAGTAATCTACGTTATTAGATTGATAATTTCATAACTTGAACATTAACTTAACCAATAAAACTAAACCGTTATGAAGCTCAGTAGATAGAAAAACAAAATTACGCACTGATGGTGATGCTACCAACGTATAAAGCATAATATCTCTGGTAGATTCCAACACAGATTTTGCAGACAGTTCCGAGTTCAAACGCATTCCATTTCGTTATTTCCGCATTCCATTAGTGGCGAGTTGGTCAACAGCTGACTTTTTTCCACTGTTTTTGTCAGTAGTCCAATTGGTCGTAGTCCAGTTGGTACTCCCCCTCAGTGAAGCAGTGCCTAGTGATGGCAACGATATATCGATATTTGGGCATCCAGTATATCGATATATTTTTCCGAATATCCTATCATCATATCATTATTTTTTATTTTATTAAATAAATATAAAAATCTCAATTTCAATTTCCTTGGAAGTTCATTAATTTATTTATTTATGCATGATAATAATACAATTTCTACACGTGTTATGGTATTTCTGTATGGGATAGCGCCAGAAGTGGTCGACGACAAACGTGGACAATTTTAGACCGCATCTGAGGCTGCACGCACCTGACAGAGTGGGTCTTCTCAGGAACGTGGTCCACTCTGTCGCCGACCACCTTTGTCGTTTGGTGAAGAAATAGAAATTGACCCACTCTGTCGCTGCACGCACCCGACAGAGTGGATCTACACAGGAATGAGGTAATTGGCAAAATCGCAGCGTGCGCGCCGGGCGTATTACTCGACTATTTGAAAAGCTATCGTCTCAAAACTATATTTAAATGAAAATACAGAAAAAATTGAGACGCGGAAGCACAATTTCAAACGTGAACACTTCTATGAATATTAAATAAAAACGATTAAAAATGACATGAAGAAACTAACCTCTAATTGCGAATCCGTCAATAAAGTGTCAGTAAACAATATTCTAACACTCTATCAATGTATTATATTCTTGATTAATGGGTAATAGAACTAGAATTCATTTAGTTGACATTCAATGTATTTTTCATTTTTAAATTATTTCAAAATATGTAAGATTACTTAGTTTATTGGACATGTAAAAGTCGGAACACAAATACACAAATATCACTCTCGACTATTGGAATTGGACTATGCATATCCACGATACGATATTGCAGATCGATTATTTCGACTTCTCGATAGTTTGTCAGATCGAGTATCGATCACGATCTTATCGACTATTTCTTATCATTATTTGACTCGCAGCTTTTGCCAATTAAGAAAATAATTGATAGGCCTATTATCATTAAAAATAAGCTAAATAATTTTTAAAAATTAGATGATAGATATACATAGATATATTAGTTGATTAAAATCCATTATTACAGAAAAATAATAGTATTTCTATTATCTATGCTACTACCAACCAACATTTTTGATAGATTGGTCATTATCAAGTTTTCAAATTTGAAGTTGCATGTTTTTTGTTCTTACATGAAAAAATGGCTAGTGGTGTGAAAATGAATTTGAAAACTTTGCCAACCTAACCAAAGCTAACCTAACCTTACCAAACCAAAGCCAACCATACCATACCTAATCAAACACAAGCTAACCTAACCAAAACCAACCTAACTTTACCAAACCAAAGCTGACCTAACCAGAAGCCAATTCAACCCAACCTAACCAAAGCCAAACTAGCTTTGGTTTGGTAAGGTTAGGTTGGCTTAGGTTAGGTTAGGCTGGCTTTGGTTAGGTTAGCTTTGTTTTGGTTAGGTGGGTAGTAGTTGGATTTGGCTGAATATCTAAAATTCGGTATAGTTTGGCAAAGACTCAAAAATTATATTCATTATTATTCAAAAATGTTGTCATTACAATATGCCTGTAAGTTCAGTTTAAGGTTTTGTTAATTACTTGTGCACCTTCTTACCTATTTAAGTGCTCTTATAGGCGGTTGTACAGCCTTATTGTGAATTAAATTTTGTTCATCTCAGATACAAAAAAGGCTACATCAATTGTGTTGATTTCCAAACGTCTCTGTTGAATGATGGCTTGGATGCAGGAAGTAGCTCAGAGGTGTGCTAGATATTATTACACACTAACCTGTGCAGCCAGACCCTGTGTAAAGGTGGGAGTAGACTGTCAAGCATAGAGCTTCAGATTTTTTTTGGTGGGCTTGGCATACTGATACAATTCTGTTAGTTCAGTGAGGAAAGCAATCACAAACTACCTCACTCCTCGTTTGTGTAGTATGCTCTTTGGACTAAAACATAGCATTGAGGTGTGAAGAATCACCTACAGGTGAATCAGCTAATACATACATACAGTTTTATTACAAAAAATAAATTAATTAAAGTAGATTTCATGCAATCAGTTCCTAAATAATTTTTTCTCAATTATAGCCTTGAGCCAACTCTAAAACTAGCTACTCTTTCACCTTAGGGCAACTACCCCTAATCTGACTCACCCAGATCCTGTATAAAAAATCTACATCCTAAACAGAAGGCGATTGTAATAATTACTATTTGTGTCCAGGGAGGGATGAATGTTTTGTACAAAAATTTTTCAATTATGAACTATGGTTTAATAAACTAAGGTTTTTGTCAAGTTAATTATCTTAAATCACACCTCACATTTGTCAAATTAGGATCACAATGAATTAAACAACATAATAAGCAAACTGTGGAAAACTATTGTTTTTAATAAATAAAATCAGATTTTATGAAACCTGAGTGTTTTTCAATACTGAGCTGTTGAAAATTTCATTCAGAATCAAAATTTTTACAAAATTTTCAAAGATAGAAAAAATACAGGTTTGTACTTGAAATAACTTATTATTTGTAAATTTTGTTTAATGTCCATAAAAATACTGTAGTTACCGGTTTCTAACTTTTTATACGACTTCTTAGTTCATTTTACTTATAACCTAACCAATTTACAAGTAAAATCAATGAGGAGAGGACGACGATCACTTGCTTTTTGTTAGTCGTGTCGAAAGCCGATAATGTAGTTACGTTATTGGTACATATCGACCTTGTACAATAGTGTCGACAGAGCCGTATCGATAGTTGAGACCATGTCGATATCGATTAGTCAATCCGATCGATCTAATGACTGCAAATGTACGGTACAAGGCGAACTGCGAAGTGTATGTCATCTTTACATTGTTTTAAAAAAACGTCTTTTTTTAATTACGTACATGATTAAATATGAAAAAAGTAAAATGTTATATTGAAAAAAAAATGTTATCTTTATTATCCCATGATATAGTCTTTTAATTCTTATGACTCATCTCAGAATTAGGCAATACTTTGTTTACAGTGCTAAGCTATTTATTCTCTGACAAAACGAATTTTTAATTTGTTGGACATTTTAAATTTTAATAAGAGGACCTAAGTAATCCACTCATGAATGTTTTTTTTTTATTTAAACTAATCTAGAACAACACTATCATTCCCCTCTACCCAGCAAAGGCTCTACATTTTAATCATCCCTTTGATGTGGCTAATTGTGATCATTCTCTGATAGTCCAGGTTTGACTACTGTGTGAAATCCAGTTGTTATTATTAATTATTCAACAATTTTATAAAGTTGGCTGATTTCGATGAATTTTTAATGGAATAATAAATGTTTTATGAGGATTCAGAATACAAAAGAATTATTTTTTTTTAATTTCGAATTCCTTTAATTGCTATCAGTTTATACTGAAGACTTCCGCAATGGCGGATATTGACAACAGTATTTAATAGCTGATGGAAATCGATGAATGCTACTGTACAAAAATATCAGTCACCACCGGGAATCGAACCACGGACCTCCCAATTGCCAGTCTGATAGCAATTAAAGGAATTCGAAATTAAAAAAAAAAAAAATTCTGTTTAAGTAAATTTGTCAGTTTGTTCAATTGTCAGTAACTTCGAACTAACAAAAGAATTATTCAAGTATCTTTAACCTATCAAGAATTTTGTAGTTTGAGAAGAGGAGATAATAACTCGCAGCATAGTATCAATTCGCAATGTTGCCCTATTATGATGAGGTGTAATGAAAACACAATAATTATTGGTGTGTGTGGAGGAACAAAGTGCTTACAGCCAGGGAAACATCTTTTTTGCTCTCCTTGCGACTCTACTACAATCGATGTTTTTATCCCAACTGTAGCAGCAAGCTTTCACGCACACAGGTATTTTGCGCCATCTGTATGTAAAGGCAATAATTGACAATTTATTATGTAAATAATAAATTATTTCTTCGTTCTTCTGTATCAAGTAATTTGATACGTAACTATTTGTACACTGATAAGCCGAATGGGGAGAGAGTACAATATTATTTTCATGATGTAATGGGAGGAACAAGGCTAGTTCTAACCAATTTTGATTTTTTTAAGATTTGAAGTATATTATGGCAATAATTTGTAATTTATTATTGTTCTTCTGTATCAAACAATTTGATAAGTAACTTTTAGTAGGCTACCCCACTACCATGAAATGAGAGGGTGTAAAAAATTATTTCTGAGTGGTAATGGAATAAAGAAGACTGTTACTGAACAAGGGTTACTAAATTTTATTGCAATAATTTGGTTCAGTTTTTATTCCTATAAGTGCAAGTAAGCCCCGACTTTTGAATCGCTTTTACCCCGAAATGGGGGAGGGTACAAAATTTTTTTTTTTTGGTGATACAAAATTATTAGATAATGATGGTGTTATTTTTCTTGAAATTTGAGCAAGTCGGGGCCAGCCATAAACCTGTACCCCGACTTTTGAATCGCTCTTACTTAAAAATGGGAAGGGGTACAAGGATTAGATTTCGGGGGGGGGGGGCTCACCAAGGGGGGGTGTGGGGTATAGGAGGGTCCAGATTTTTTTTAAATTTAGTGGTGTGAAAAGCTAATCTAGACAACTTGTTAGGCTCTAAAGTTCAAAAGAAAGTTTTGAAAAATTACTACCCAAGAACCTAGGTGGCCAGGTTTGAAATGATAAAGTTTGATATATCGATATCTGTGACTATTTTGAGTCAAAACCCTTGAATTGGAACTAATCATACTTAACTTATGTACTGAATCTCAAAATTAATACTAATTATTATAAGTTTCATATAATTTATGTCATTAGCCTAAAACGCACCCAACCCAAAGTTCATGAAATCGGAATTTGTTTTTTTATCATAGCACACTGATTTTCACACTTGCATAGAACTTGCATTTATTTGTGTGTTTTCATTTATAAAATCCCGATTTTATGAACTTTGGGTGTGTTCAGGCTAGTGGGTTATACTGAATTTTAACTTCAAAACTAAATTTTCTACAAGATGAGTTTATTCAAAAAAGTGATTTATCAATAATTAACAAAGTTAATCCACTTCAAACTTGAAAATTGCATTTTATTTAATGTAATAAATAAATAGTTATGGTAGTCACAGTTTTCTAACATGTTTTATTCGATTTCGTAGCTCATTTTAAATCAAAATTATCCATTTGAGCACCTAACAAGTTTCTATATGAGTAAATATTGAGGAAAAATTTGAAAAATGCATTAATCTGACTATAACTGTAGCTATATTCCATTACACAAACAGGGTTTCTATAATCTGTTCGTTATAATACAACAAAACAGATAGAACCCTTCGGCTTTAATAAGTCCTTATCTATAGTTATTTGAGAATTTTTTATTTCTGAAATTTCGGGAGGGGCCCGGGCCCCATGGGCCCCCCCTGGCTACGCCACTGCTCGTGATATACCATATAGTAATATTATTAAATAACTCTTTTAATCAAACGATTTTGCTAGAACTGCAATGGCATTGGTGAGCATTCTTGGGCTTTTCAATATGAATTTATATAGGAGCCTACTGAATTTTGAAGCATACGGTATCTGAAAATATAAAATATATTTATTTACATAATTATATTTCCTTTGCTGTTGCAGTTCCATAATATTACTTTTTCACTTGATATTTAAACATTAATAATATTAAAAAATTCTCCACTAAAGAGTTTAACATTTAAATATTTGCGTGTGATGGCAATTTCGCATAGTTGTAATGCTACCTCAGACACGACTAGAGGCCTACTGCTAAATCAAGTTTATTATGTATGTTATTATGTATTTTTAATAAATAACTAATTCAGTAGAGATGAGGCGTATTTACTGGAACAGGTATTTTTACTGAGTATTTGATCGTACGGACTAGCACCTAGTATTCGAAGAACAAAATACTCAGATATCTGTGAGTATTTCTAGAAACGAGTAAACTACGCGACTTCGGTACGGTCAGTGACCTGAAGTCCCCACTCCAATTTTTAGGTGTGGAGTAGGAGTGGAGCTTTGTAATTTGCAGTTGCACAGTAGCTAGCTAATCTCTCATTATGGAACTATTCAACTACTCACTCGCTCTTTCACTCTCTCTCTCTCATACTCTATCTTTCTCTCTCATTCTCTCTCTATTCACTGTACTCGATTGTAGGCGCATGCTTAGTTGCGTCAAGGACAATAGAACAATTACATTAGATTGTCTTTGGTTGCGTGCGTATGGCGTACGCGAGTACTTTTCCAGTAGAAATACTTCTTGAGTACGAGTACTTTGTTACTCGAGCGTCTCAAGTCTCGAGTCTTGCCGTCCGCGTCTCATTTCGCTACAGCACATTTCAGAGCAACTCAATAATTAGATTCGTGCTGTATTTAGCGCAAGAAACAGTAGCAGTACCAGTACCGCAGTACAATACTCGATACTGTACGATACTCTCTTGTACGTGTACTCTCTTACTCTGGCGAACTGGCTAATATAAAATACTAGCTAGTATTTTGGAACAGGTATTTGGAATAGGTATTAGAACGTACTTGTACTCGGAATACTTAGTATCAGAAAAACCTAGTACGACCCATCTCTATAATTCAGTATGTCTGCTCCACAAGAAAGCCTATTGTTATTTTATTAAAAATGTGAAAAAGCTGGACTTTGATGTTTACTTTATTGAAAAAATATCTTCTAATCCCGAACTTTCTCAAAATGAAAATCTTATATTCGAAATCAGGAAATCACAGACCACAAATAATATTACTCTAGAATTTTTTCTTCATCAGAGATTGAGAAAATTAGCTTATGAAATTTTGGCCGCCATCTTGGAAATATCTCGTGAAGCAAGCTTTTTTTGAGGTGCCAGAGCTCAGATTCGGATTCAGCGCGTCAAAGTACATAGGAATATGCTGAGAAAAAATTTCTGTATGTTTTTCCTGCAAACAAATACTTATGATACTGCTTATGCACTGCTCTGAGTTTGAAGTTGGCTCGAGCCTTGAGCCAGAAACAATCTGGAATGTCAAATGACTACTACTATATAAAAGACAAAATCATGAGATTTTTTTCAGAAAAAAGAATTATTGAAATCCATCAAGGGAGCTGCGAGAAATCGATAAGTGAAAATTGACTTTTTCCCAGAAGAGCCTGTGAACTTTTGCCCGATTTGGCCTTTTCCAGGGCAGAAAAAAAGTGGCTTCACTATGCCATAGCCTACAAGCCTAGAGTTACGCACTAGTAGTATACAGTGTTTCAGGAGGAAAGGTTTAAACTTCGGCAACTGATTCTAGATCTAAAAATAATTTTTTTTCATAGTAAACATTATGTCCGGAAACACTTCGTTAACGAGTTATACAGAGTGAAAGATTTTGCCCAAACTCAGAAAAATGGGGAAAAGAAAGTCATACTGAAATTCTGGGAAGGTAAATTAAAGACCAAATACAGTCATTTCTTATGGTTTTTGATCTGCAAAAACCATAAATAGGTCCCAGAACTCTATCTACAGTAGTTTTTATGATATTATGATGTAAACCAGAAAAATCTGAGCCAAAAACACTTTTTTCAGCTTTGAAGTACAATAACTTTGTTAAATGTCTAATAAATGCCTGATATTTGAATACAAAACTTGTAGAGAATTTAATTCAGGAAAATTTGTTGCAAATAAATTCAACAAAAAGCAGATACATGTTTCAAATAGTCGACTCTAATGAAAACTAAATAAAGGTTAATTGAACTGAAAACTTCTGTCAGTCAAAGAAAAATGTAAATTGAGACAATAAAAAAAGCAACTTTTACTCATATTAAATTCGAAATGCACTCAAGTGGTTTGAAGCACGATAATAAATTAATTTCTTTTTAACACAGGAGTTCAAAATTCCCTCCATTAGATTCCATGGACTGTAAAACTCTTTCCTGAATTGCTGTAGTTGCCAGACGAACAGCATCTTTCCGTTCTTTTATTAAGAGAGCATCAGCAATGAAAATGCGATCTATCATTTCGTCTCTTGAATTAACTTTTACCTTGTATACTTCCTTTTTTCATCCACCCTTACAAGAAATAGTCCACGGGGTTGAAATCCAGAGACCTTATAGTGGCCAACTAACAGGCCTCTTCGACCAATCCATCTATTATCAAACTTTTCATTTAACAAAAACACGATTTGCACAGTGGGTTGGAGCTCCGTCATGATAAAAGAACATTGTCATGCATTTGAAAGTGGGGCGTCTCCTAACAATTGAACAAATTGTTTGGTAAGAAGTCTAAATAGCTTTCTGCATTGACACGATTTTCTAAAATAAATGGCCCAATGAGGCCACACCAAACATTACCGAAAACGATTCTGAAAATTACTTTCCACAAAAGAAAATGAATTCTCTTCTGACCATTTATGAAAATTACGGGAGTTGGTAATTCCATCTCTGTTGAACGTTGCTTCATCAGTAAATAACATTGATGAAATGAGATTCACATTAGCATTTACCCAATGACAAATAAACTGCAATCGTGCACCATAGTCTTCAGGCATTAAAATTTTTGTGTATGAAAAGGATGCATTCCATGTTTACGTAAGGTTCTCCACACTCATGTATGCGGAACATTCTGCTATACGGAAATTCTTCTGCAGCTTGTTGACGGACTACGTTCTTGGATAAAATCTCGGCGTTCTGAAGAGATATGTGTGCTTGGAAACGTGCCACTGTCTTTTAAATTATTAACGATTCTAAAGAATACCTTATAATCAGGAACCAGTGGCGTAGCCAGGGGGGGGGCCCATGGGGCCCGGGCCCCCCCCCCCCCCCGAAATTTCAGAAATAAAAAATTCTCAACTAACTAATAGATAAGGACTTATTAAAGCCGAAGGGTTCTATCTGTTTTGTTGTATTATAACCAGCGAACACATAAGACCAATAGAAGGGGCTTCTTGTCGCCGAGGTGAAGCCACTTGTTAGGCGCTCGTCCACTACAAATATGGCGGCGCAGGGATGACTCCCCAAGTGGCGAGCGCTTGATAAGCTGGTTTTTGCTATTACCAGTACGGAACGCATTACATCGCCAGCCTGTTTCTTCATAATATGAATTGCTCATTCTTGAGACGGATAAATTATAGAAATGTCATTTCTCAGTTGATCTAATTCTGAAATTTTAATTGTGAGTAGAGGCATTCTGTGATGAATTTTGTTAACAATAAGGATTACTCAAACTTTACTCGAAAAATAGTTAATTTTCTAATGGAGTGACATTTTTTCACATACCTTTTCCCATATTATATCCGTCATTATATCATTAATATCTGTCATTTGACTGCCACATCCTTTTATTTAACATGAAATAGAACAGTAGGAGAAAGAGAAAACAAAAAGCTGAATTGAACTGTATAATGTATTTACTTTGCAAATCTAGTCACAGCGATCATAAAAGACATCACAAAAACACTATCACAATTATTGTCTTTTGTTATCCCTGTCTAGTCACAACAATAATAATTAATAATCTTAATGTTGTTTGACATTCTCACTCATAATTTCTATAAATAGAATAGTCTCTTTCTCTAACACATAGCACAATACTCAGTGTCTTCACGAGTGCTTGAAGAATACTTTTTTTTATCAACCCAAAGTTGATCTGGTTGGCGCCCATATAGAAGTTATATCATTCTGGATAGCGAAAGTAGGGTCTTCACAATAGGCTATTTCCCCATTAGACAAAGTAAGTAAACGTTCAACGTTTTGTAGTCATTGATTTATACGATTCAATTTAGTTACATGACTTTAAAGATGAATTTTCATTTTATAATTTCATTGTGTAACAGCATAGTAGAGAAATTAAAAAAGTTGTGACATTTATTTCCATAATAACTCATATTAAAACTGAGTTATATTGTATGTATTATGTATTTTAATGGAGATGACTTTATATTTTAAGAATATTGGCTCATGTTTATATTGTACAGGATATAATGCTCAACATATGATTAATAAAATGAAATAAAAAATTGTTCTAATAAACATTTTCCTATTTGGATCTTGTTCATTTGCGTTCATAATGGAAAGAATTGAAGGTTAGACTAATTTAATCAATAATTTCCTAAAAACAATCTAACTATAATATTATTACATTACAATAATAAACCTTCAAGGAAGTATTGAATCAAACACAAGAAATAAGTGATGAATTGGCTTTGTGGTTCTGAATGCACAAGCCGGCTGACGACAGCGCGCCATCCTGATCGCACTTCAACCTAACATTGTATCCAAAGTATAGGTCGTATTTTAAAATAAAAATCATGAAAAAAAAATCAGTTATTTCTGTACAACTTTCTCGCTCTGATCACATCTCTACCCAAAAGATGAAAATTTTGGTAGCCGACTCACTTTTTTATGTCATGTTTGAAACTCGGACAAAAATTATAACTTTAAACAACTAATTAAAATTTATAGAGGTAACTATTAACTTTTATAATGCCACTGTTATCTTCAGAAACTAATTGTCTATACTCATGCCAAGTTTGAAAGTTATATCTTAATCCAAGGGTGTTAAACTGCAGTTTATTTGGAGAGCGCGCATTGAAATTTTCTGCTCTTGAAAACACGATTTCGTCTTTCTATCCACTAATACATGGATGGCAGACGGCTTCACCTCCTGTATGCTACGCTAGTGCATACGCCCCTTCTATTGGTCTTATGGGTTCGTTGATTGTAATGAACAGATTACAGAAACCCTGTTTGTGTATTGGAATATAGCTACAGTTATTAATGCATTTTTCAAATTTTTCCTCAATATTTACTCATATAGAAATTTGTTAGGTGCTCAAATGGATAATTTTGATTTAAAATGAGCTACGAAATCGAATAAAACATGTTAGAAAACTGTGACTACCATAATTATTTATTTATTACATGAAATAAAATGCAATTTTCAAGTTTGAAGTGGATTAACTTTGTTAATGATTGATAAATCATCTTTTTGAATAAACTCATCTTGTAGAAAATTTAGTTTTGAAGTTAAAATTCAGTATAACCCACTAGCCTGAACGCACCCAAAGTTCATAAAATCGGGATTTTATAAATGAAAACACACAAATAAATGCAAGTTCTATGCAAGCGTGTAAAATCAGTGTGCTATGATTAAAAGAAAATTCCGATTTCATGAACTTTGGGTTGGGTGCGTTTTAGGCTAATGACATAAATTTTTGAAACTTATAATAATAATTAGTATTAATTTTGAGATTCAGTACATAAGTTAAGTATGATTAGTTCCAATTCAAGGGTTTTGACTCAAAATAGTCACAGATATCGGTATATCAAACTTTATCATTTCAAACCTGGCCACCTAGGTTCTTGGGTAGTAATTTTTCAAAACTTTCTTTTGAACTTTAGAGCCTAACAAGTTGTCTAGATTTGCTTTTCACACCACTAAATTTTTAAAAAAATCCGGACCCTCCTATACCCCAGACCCCCCTTGGTGAGCCCCCCCCCGAAATTTTATCCTGGCTAAGCCACTGCCCACAGACCCCCCTTGGTGAGCCCCCCCCGAAATCTAATCCTGGCTACGCCACTGTCAGGAACAGTTCGTTGTGGAAACAGTCGACGGTAACTTGATGCTTTCAGACAGGCTACTAAGGACCTTTTTAGTATCAGGATGTGGCTCGATCAAAATAAGCTTACTCTCAATGTTGAAAAAACAAAGTATTTACCAATCTATTTCAAAAGGAACAGTGCTCCCAATCAGGAGATCCTTAGGCTTCACTCATGTAATGACTGTCAGTCTGTGACTTGTAATTGTGGGGTGTTGCAGCAGGTGGAGCAGTACAGGTATCTCGGCGTTCTGATTGATCACAGGTTAAGCTGGGCTCCTCAGGTTGCCTTTCTTAAGCAGCGAGTACGAAAGCTGATTTATGCCTTCAGGCAGTTGAGAGAGGTTCTCCCTGTTTATCAACTGAGAGTTGCGTACTTTGCCTATATCCAATCAGTTCTTTTGTATGGAATCCTGGCTTGGGGTGGAGCTTCCTCGGCGTCCTTGGAGCCTGTCACAGTGGCTCAGCGAGCAATAATCAAAACATGTCTCAGAAGAGATTACCGCTACCCAACTGACCTGATATACCAAGAATTTCAAGTTTTTAGTGTTAGACAGCTTTACTTAAAAGTATTATTGACCCATATATATTACAATAAAAACTCAATATTCAATAATCTAGTTCACCCATATAACACAAGAAATCTTATTAATTTTGGTCTTGTCCATCCCCGACTCCTTCATAACTGCTCAAGGTACAATAGTAAGTATATTTGTCATATTTTATATAGATATATCCCCAACCACCTAAAACTAATGGAAAACTTCAGCATAAACACTTACAAATTCCATTTGAATAGATGGTTATTTGAAATCGGTAGGGAGGCTGCTGAGCAACTGATTCAATCCGCCTTTAGACATTGAAATTTGTTTTATTGGTTCCATATTAGTTGTGTGCATTTATTACTGCCTTTTGTTCTTTTATGTCTGCATTTGTTTTTTTGATTATTTTATTGCTAAGAATTCGAATATTAATTATTATGTGATCAGTTATTACATTCTCTTTGTACTTGTAGGTTATACTGTTCAATTTTACAAATACTGTATTTATCCGTAACATGAACTCATTCTCCACACTCAGACTTCTGTCTTTGTGGGGAATATTCACAGTATGTTTTGTAAATCTTAATTGTACATGGATGTGTATTTTGTGAATAAAACTTTATTTGAATTTGAATTTGAATTTGAACTTACTGTATTCGTTTACTGCAGCTCTTGCATTTTACAAAATCTTCATTAGAGAAAAGTTTTCATTAGAGACGAATATTTGAAACATGTAGGCCTACGGTATTTGTTTTTTGTTGGATTTATTTGCATCAGATTTTTCAGAATTGAATTCTCTACAAGTTTTGTATTCAAATATCAGGCATTTATTAGACATTTAACAAAGTCAGGGGTGCCCACAGGGGGGGGGGGGCTATGACGCAGACTGCGTCATTGAAATTCTTGGTGGGGGGGGGGTTCAAAAAACGTTTTGGGGGGGGGGGGCGTAAAGTTGATTGAAACGGTGTTTAACGTGACAACATTAAAAAATATACTACGAAGTCACCAGATAGAATGTCAATTAATGAAAATATATTTATTTATTATATTAATATATTTAATTATTATTATACAATTGAATATGAATTAGCTAAAATAGTTATGTTTAGAATTTGTGCAGGAAGTTATTATTCAAACTAAGCAAGACGCTAAGCGAGTGCTCTGAAAGTGGTTTATAAAACTTTAGTCTCCTCAACAGTTACTAATCAGCAGAAAGAGCAATAAGTCGATTTAAAATTATCAAAAACAGACTCAGATTAGCTATGGGAGGAGACTCATGGTTGTCCAATCTAATGGTTCTAGCTGCAGAAAAAGATGTACTTGAGTCTATTTCTAACGAAGAAATAATTATTATAAACTTAAAAAACACTTTTGAATTGAAATTGACTCACGTTATGGCGTGACGGCCGTTTCGCTCTGTTGTCTAGAGCATCATCAGACGACCCACAGTTCTTCTCACATACTCTATTTGACAAAATAATCCCAATTTCAAACCTCCTGCCTACTCATCCCCCCACCCCTTCACCATTCCAACATAACTAACCCTCAAACTCATGCCTTGAATCAGTGTACTGTGGGTCGTCTGATGATGCTCTAGACAACAGAGCGAAACGGCCGTCACGCCATAACGTGAGTCAATTTCCATTCAAAAGTGTTTTTTAAGTTTATAATACATATTAGTGGAAACAAGATGGATCTTCAACATCAAGAAATAATTGAAAGGTTTTCTGTTTCCTCATCCCAAAGACAAATACTTCTATGTGGGGTTTAGAGAGATAGATTTAACAAGCTTAGAAGGTGCCTAGCTAATTTGTAGATGGTCACAGCCTACAAATTTAAAATGTTTGACTTTAAACTGTTGATGTTTTTCATGTATTTTACGATAACTACTTACTAATAAGTAAGAACTGCTAACTTACTATAAATACTAAAAATTCAGTAATTTTTCATAACTATGTCTTTATTTTGTTTTTGAAAGACACTTCTTTCGATTGTGTATTGTAAATAACTATACATGAAATGTGTGCCTTTTATGTACTTCATCCATACATAAATTCTCCCAAGATACTACACTAAGTAAATAACCTGTTGTTCAACTACTGTCCAATAAATGATTTAGTATTTTGAATTTTTGTGTTTTACAAATGAAGTTATTAACTCATTGTTTTCACTTCCTTTAAAGAAACAACTTTGTAGAATTATTTAACCTTAATGTAATTGGTACACCGAACATAAACTTATAGGTATTTCATTTTTATTGAACATTGTGTATTTGTAATAATATTTTATTGTTTAAAAACCATTTAGTTTCAAATTCTTATTTAGCTATTTTGCAATTAAGTTTATTGAGCAGAAGTTCATATACTGTACTCATTTCATTGATATTTCTTTTTTACCTTTACAAAAAAATGTTACCTATGTAAAGAATCTCAAGAAATATACATAAATTTTGTATATTATCGACTGGGTTTGAATTTTTTCAATAGTTATAAAAATCTTCTTTTAGATTTAGAAAGAAGTTTAGTTTTGGCTTTTTTCCATTTTTTTTTGGGGGGGGGGGGGGTTTATTGCTAAATTTAGGGGGGGGGGGAGGGTGCGTCATGAGGCTTAGGGGGGGTGGGCACCCCTGACAAAGTTATAGTACTTCAAAGCCGGAAAAACGTGTTTTTGGCTCAGATTTTTCTGTTTTACATCATAATAATTATCATAAAAACTACTGAAGATAGAGTTCTGGGACCTATTTATGTTTTTTTCAGATCAAAAACCATAAGAAATGACTGTATTTTTGGTCTTTAATTTACCTTCCCAGAATTTCAGTATGACTTTCTTTACACGAGGGTACAGTTGGGCCAAAACTTCTGGGCGCATGGACGGCTGGCTACTACTAACCGCATTAAAAGCATTGCCTGCTGCTCTATTCCATTGCCACTAAACTGTACTATACATGGATTGGTGTGTGCAGTAGCCCAATGTTTTCAGAATAGTACCCGCGCTAACCCCCTCGCCATAGCCCAACCGGTTCTGGCTATGCGCCAAGAAATTTTGGCCCATCTGTACTGAGAACTGAGCAAAATCTTTGACTCTGTATAACTCGCTAATGAAGCGTTTCCGGACATATGTTTATTATGAATTTTTTTCTTATTATTAGATCTAGAATCAATTGTCGAAGTTTGAACATCCTGTATATCAATGGGTTTGAGCATTGATATATGTATACATATACTCGTCACGTACTAAAACGTTTGAAATAAAGTAGCCAATTATTTACTTTAAACTAAGAAAATTTAATTTAAATTCAATACAAGTGATCGTTTGAAGTCGGCGCCAAGTTTTTTATAAGAAATTCTATGTTATATTTTAGAAGTTGATGGAAAATTTGGCGCTGACTTCAAAAGGTTACTTGTATTAAATTAAAAGGTTTCTTAGTTTTAAGTAAATACGGTAACGTACTTCATTTATAACTTTCTAGTACGTGAGTATTTAATTTTTGAGTATTATTTCATTGAAGTCGGTTTCTTTTTATGTTTTAAATTTTTATTTATTCGTATAACAAAAAATGCTAGTGTGTAAGTGAAGCACAGACATAAATAATACAGAGTGTGGTAGCATAATTTTCTTTTTTCCAAAATGTTTGCATGAATCAGAAAATTATGTTTTTTTATAATGTAGGCACTTACCTGAAGTTTTGTGCTACTTAGTTTTGAAGATCAAATCAGGGTACAGACCCCCCCCCCAATTTTTGACAAGAGTCAAGTTCCAGGAGATGTCTGGAATCGCTAAAACTGGTTTTAGAGAGATTATTTTTTCAAAAACAATCCGGGCGAGTACTCGAAACCATACTCTTAAGCTAGAGACACACATATCCGCACAGCGTCCGCACAGTGCCACGGCCGTGTGTACAAAGCCTGGGATTTGAACAAAGCAATTGAACCTACTAGTCCCCACTACTCCGCACCGTCAGCGCAACTACATCACCGCACCGAGCCCGACTAGTGAAAAGTAAACTAGTTCAGTTTACTTTTTGACGGGCACGGTGCGGTGTCGGTGACAATTATCTAACCTTTTTCTAGCCTGTTTCTAATCTCTTTCTACATGGATATAGGGAAGTTGATTGAATCAGTATGTAACTTTCCTGTGCTGTATGATCAATAACATTAGTGATGATAAGGATCGCAGTTGCGGTCTATGTGCCTTGACAAACTGCTGAACACACCAGATTCAGCCATAATTCAACCAAAATTTTCTAACAAACTTTAAATGAAAATCAATTTTATCGCTGATACGGTTCAAAGCACTATTCAATTCAATTTATTTAACACACTAAAAACGTACACAAAAAATAAAAAACAAAATAAAAATAACAAACAGGCAATTACAAATAAGTGGCTCCATTGTGGTGTGTGCAGGAAAACGAAACTTATCCAACTATGGCAAAGCCATGTATCAGGATAAGTGAAATAGGAGATGAAAAAGGAAGGGGAGTTTGAAAAAGGAGAAAGAAATTGGTATGAGGAAGCAATTTTAATTTCAACTATTTTTTATATTAATTTCATTTTTATTATAAAAAATCAGTTTTAGATTAAAAAAATAAAACTTCACCATTTGGGTGCTGTTTTTTCAAATTTTCCATCACCCCAAATATCATTTTCCAACCACTCTTTCTTAATTATTATTTTCCTAATATCTGATGTTGAATTAAATTTAATACTTCCAATTATTATTTCAATAAATTTAATAGAATTGAATCAATTACTAATTTCAAGATTTTTAATTTCATTAATTATTACCTACAGACTTAACCATGAATGAATAAATGGAGTAATCGAATGATCTAAGTGATTAGGAGAATAGTTAGCTATAACATTTAAATTGCAATTAAAAAGTACATCATGTTTCTCTTTTAAATTCATTAGTAAAGAAACATGACCAGTCCACAAACTGTACCAACTACACAAAATGATAGTAAAACTCCACAAAAATGACCTATTGCAATCGCTTCAAAGTGCATACTGAACTGAACAGTATGCATCATGGCCGATGCACGGTAGTGTGTTGGATATGTGTGGTTTGGCATCACCTTCACCGACACTCAGCCAACATACGGTGCGCTTGCGGTGCGGGCGCGGTGCGGATATGTGTGTCTCTAGCTTTAAGAGACTTTCAAGCATGGTGCTTCAACCCAATTAATTAGGAAAGGTGAGGAAGTGAGGATAAAAAATAGTAAAGTGGCATTAGTTTCAAGTAGGCTGCTTGTTGCTTCAAAAAATAAGGTTCCGGGTCTCCCATTGACAATGATGAGGAACTAAATGGGAACTACTTTGACACATAATTTGAAATTTGACATATAATTTGAAATTTGACATATAATTTGAAATTTTCAAGTGGATGGATTCATACAGAACCCCTTGAAATGAGGTTTTAAAAAGATTAATTTTCAAATACTTTTCGCGCGAGTACCCCGAACCCCCTTAAAAGAAATAAATCACAGCCTATAATATTTTTATCATTTTCATAAATTGTTAGAAAACTCTTCCTTCTTTCCCTTTGCTATAGTGCCTGGTCTACATCTCCCCCCTCCAACAAAGGGCGGTCCCAAAAAGAGGGTTATAACCTCCCTAAAATCGGAAATTCACCAGAGAGGGGATGGAAAGGAAAAAGAGGCATTCTTGCAAAAAAGGTCAACAAAACCCACTCTAAAACTCCCAAGCTGAGAACGCTCTTGCCCCCCCCTCCCACAACACACACTACATCATTAGTCATCCCCCCCCCCCCCCCCACTGAACTTCTAGTTATGTCACTGTATAAAACATACGCTTATTTCATCCGTTGAGTCTCCTCGCTAGGTGTGACACCATCCTTACTAAATTCGCAAATCACTGGACAATTTGTTATTCCCAATAGTGGAAATGGTGCAACACTTAAAGATTGGTCTCAACTGAAATTTTCTCTGATTTTTTTTCGAGATGACGCACCAAAATTCATTCAAATGATAAATTATGTAGAATAGAGGATAGATTGCTAAATGCTATGAATAAGCTCTAGTACAAAGAAAAAATATAAAGCCTCGTCTCCACCAACCGAACATGTCTGCCGAACATTGTTGGCGAATACAAAAATCGGGCAAACATTAAACATATGGGTCACCGAACATGTTCGTGAGTTCAATTGAAATGTTCGGTCTGTGAACGAACAGTGACGACCAACAACAGGTTCCCGCCACTATTCCCACCATACCCATCATAATGTTCGAGAAAGCGTCCACACGAAACCAACTCCAAAAATTGTTCGGCGACATCAGCTGATTCCAGCGAACACTGTTCGCCGAGCATGTTCGGTTGGTGGAGACGCGGCTTAAGTATATCAAACATTTAGCAGTTAATCGGCCTCACACGGAAAGCGGTGCTGGGCTGTGCTGTTCAAATCAAATTTAATGAACGGCCGGCCGGCTACCGATACGAAGCTAAACTGGGCAGCGTCGAAATGATTAATTTGTTTGAATAGCTGATCCATCCTAGCACCACTTTCGGTGACCGGCAGGCCTAAAACAATGTAGATTGGAAATATTTGCCGTAAAGGACTAATTCTTAGGGAGAGCATCAGGTCCGTATATTGGCAAACATCGTAGCTAATCGCACGGTAGCTGGAGAGAGATTTTCTTAAACATTGGATAGACTTTTTCCTCAGCTATCCGAAATAACTCTATGAATGGTTTGTTGAAGCTGCCATGGACCCTCTTTGCACAAACACTTTCACTAACAGAATTGTTTTTATTAGACCATTCTTTCCTTTTTGAAGCTCAAGATGGTAACGTAACTTTCATTTGTAATATAATCCAGAGGAGTGTAAACTACGACAAACCTTAACAGATACATCAGAAATATAAGCCCCAATTAACGATACAATGTAAGTAAATACAGTAATGCAATTTTATCATTTTTAATGATCTAATAAGGGAGTGTCCTATGAAGACAAAAACGTCTGGAGAGTATAAGGTCATTCGACCAGCATCACTCGTCCATCATTTGCTTAGTAGTTTTGATTATTATTATTATTATTATTTAGTTTCAGTACCATTTAAATACTGAGTTTTCCAGCTACATCAGTCTAGTGAACAGTAGTTTTCTATCAGCAGTTGGCCTTATCAATACCTAATAGAAGGTAATTGACCCTATTGTATGGAATTCAATAAGATGTCTCTTTATATCATGCATAACATATTTTACTCTACACTTGTTTTTGTATTTGAAAATTTTTATTTATGCACTCAACTTAGAAAGTATATATCATTCTATTGAATGTCACAGCCAATAAATTATACAATTTTCTTACACACAAAAAATCTCATTTCATAACAGATACAATATTATAGAATTCACATGTAGTATAAATTCCAACTTTTATGTTTTCATTAGAAAAATTTCAACATATAGTCTAGTGCAGGCACTTATTGTTATTGAATACATAAAACAAAAATATCTACACATAACATATTCTACTTTGTTGGTGAAATTTATCATCACTAACAATGAAACAAATACAGTTTCAATGAATCATACATTATTCTCTCAGTTCTTTGTTTAAAAGTTGAAATACGACAGTAGAGGAATTAACTGATTTCCTAATTTTTACTTTTATGATAATCACATTAAGATTTGGCAAGTAATAGGCATTACACTATGTTCAACGAGGGATGAGCGCAGTCGCCGATTGCTAATTAGCCAATAAACTAGTTGCAAACAGTAGCATATCAAGCCATTGCATGCTCAAGATAGTTTGGATTTGATATTAATCTCTGTTCTTCGAATTTGATACATTATTCACATAATTTTCAATTTATATCAGAAACTGGAAAGAGATACAAAATAAATTTCCGGGAATTTTGTTATCTACTTTACTAACATTTCATTACTTCAGAAGTACAATTCGTCAGATACGTTTCTGACTTGTCTTATACTTCTTGACCGGAGTCTCCAAGATGTAATCTTAAAAAAAAAGCTGTGAGCTGGCGCGAGAGGAGAAGCAACTGTCTGTCGAGCCAGCTGATCAACCTTGTCATTTGGCTTACACTGGCAGGGCATACAGTAACTTTATATAGACAGTGTGGCCATTTCTTTCAGCCGCCGTAATATGGTGTTCAATTTAAATTTGATTGTATAATCTATATAGGCTAAATATTCGTTATATATTGTAAACATGTGTTTTCAACGTGACTGTATGGCTCTGAAAGAAATAGATCTTAGTCACTGTAGTTAACACTTAACATTTGGATACCGAATGATAAATTTGCACAACCTGACAGAATTTTCCAATCAGGAGGGAGGCGTCCAATGGCCACACTATATGTATAAAGTCACTGTAACAGGACAGAGAGCACGCTCCGTAAACTAGACGTTTCAATTCATTTGCGAATTCAGTGAATGTTTTTAGAACAGCATTAATAAAACATGAAGGCTGCTGGAGACAGACTGAAGCTACCCCTTCCACTGCAATTGTCATTGGTACCACTGCGCATATAAATTTTTAGCTTATGCTTTACCTGGAGAATAGTAATCTCTTCATTTACATTTTCAACTGAAATTAAGTTTAAAATTACGCTTTAGAAAAACATATTTCCCAAAAATGTTGTGTTCTGAATTCAAATATGTGCTTTGAGTTCTACTTCTATATCATTACTATTAAAGTGGGTCTTTTTTCACAAGTTGGAAAAGTTAACAAAAATGACAGGTGGAGTGGAATCTACATTGCAGAATAGTTCTTTTGAAAATCAGCAACATCAAACACTGAGACCACTACCGTGTTTGGAGGACACGTTAAGCCAGTCGGTCCCGGCTGCCTAAAAACAGTCATTAAGTCACGTCAGAGGCCCTGAACTTATTCAGGTGCGACCTGATAACTCTGATAACAGACCTGAGCCAGCCAGGTCACTTGATATTATTATTATTAACATCAACAGCAAAAGGCCGCAGTGTTCAAATGGAAATTTCAATATATTAGCTCATCAGTTTACCCTGAGATAGATATATATATGTTTATGTTTATTGACTAGATGAGCAATCTCCTCATTTGACTACTGTCAACACAAACTCATATTGCACATTGCACAATAATTATTATTGTTGAGTTGTTGGATTGAGGTCTACTTCCATACTTTGATGACACCATCGCGGGATCCAGACAGCATGAAGCATTGCGACGCATGACAGAGGGCGATATCAGTGACAGCGTCATGGTGGCCGGCCGGAGGAAGGTCGGGACCCGCCTTTCCCTTTTCCTCCGATCCCCCAACGCCACCACGACTGCCACCAGCACGAGTCTGTACCTCCTGGACCACATTTGTCCCATCTACAAGTCTCGATCTGGAAATAAACAAATTGTCTTCAACAAACAGACACAATGAATCGCTCGTGACATTATCACAATGCAATAACATATATTGCAGTCGGTAGTATCCCTGTACCAGTCTCTCTGTAAAAGCCTTAAATCAAGGGATGCAGCTGGATACAGCTGCACCATCACATCAAAGGTCACAGTACGTTAAGATTCACAAGCGTAGATCAATAATTACTCCACAGTTGAACTCCAAATTACGATCAACCAAATCGCTTTGAGTGAAAAAATTAAGCTAGAAACGTATAGAAACGCTTGTATATGGACATCGTTTGAACCAATTTGAATGCTTTCAAATGATGCATAGCACTTGTAAGAGCATATATTCGCTAAATAACCTGCAAATGTGTTTCCTTTTCATTTCATTAATGAAAATGCATTGCAGCACCAAATATATATTTCTAAACTGATAGTAAAGATTATATTCACGAATATTTCAGGATTAATGATATATTGTAAATAGAGTTAGTTTGGAGAAGAGGACTGAGTAGATAAATCATGAAAATTAATAAAATATTCACAAGAACATGGATTATAATATTCACCTGTAGGAGAAAGATGTTTGTCCAGGGACATCGCTACCAGCCCGTACAGCCATGTACGACTCACTGAGAGAATCCAAATTCCAGTATCGAATTCTATGATCTGTGCCCCCAGATAGAAGAAAAGGTGTTTGATCGACTGTAGCTGCATACAGAGAGCACATACTTTGAGAATCCATTTGAGACTGTAACAATTGGGAGAGAAACAAACCCGCAAAATAAGTTAACTTTATTAGTATTTGGTATAATAAACCTATGATACCATGCGGTTGGATTGTTTAGATTAAAATGTTGATATACAATGATTGAAGTTTGTAAATTATACAAAAGCAGAACATTATAATAATTCTAATCTACAATGACTGTATCTACCAGTCAGGTTTCAGTACCAAGTGGATGCCATGATTTGTGAAATCACATACATTATCCTATAAATGCAAGTGTAAAGGTAGACCTTTTTATTTTTGTGGTTGACTTCTCCAATAATATAAGATGTAATAAAATATCTCAATCAACAACAACACTTGAAATTTTCTTATCAACAGTTCTCAGAATAGTTGAGCGATGAAATGATTTTTGCCAAATAGCCAGATAGCTGATTTTGAAACCAACCAGATAATTTAAAACAGCAACAATGAAGTTCAACTTGAATTGATCAAACTGTGAGGATCAAATAGTTCGCGTACTTGATAAAATTTGATCTACATTCATTATGATATTATTGAAAGTTACTGTATGTTAGCTGACCTGTGCATTTGATAGAGGAGGAGCACTACTTGCCCACAGGACCGTCTGCCTTGTACAGCTCTCAATGTTCCACATCGATATTTCGTTGTGGCCCTGAACGGAAGAGATAAGCCAAGACGATTCTGTTGGATGACGAACTAAACGTCTTACCCGAGGAGCTATTGAAACATAGTTAGGGATAATACATGAATAAAGGTATACAGTAGGAATATAGAATCACAGTGCCTGTAAAAATATATTTTAATATTAAAATTTTGACTAAGTCACGACATGGGTAAACTTTTCAATGAGAGTGGCCGATAAAATGAGAAATTATGTGGGCAGGCCAAAAGCTGATCAATACTAATTTTTATTAGATAAACTTGCTTTTTACAGTTCAGTCATCAATTTAAACCTTTAGCCTCAATGATGATTATCCTCAATAATTAAAAATATGGTAGAAATAGTCTTGTTCAACTCACGTAGGGAGGCAATGATCGAACTGAGATCAGTTTTTCAGGCAATTTAATTCTTATACTCATTCTTATCAAAGGTACTCCAACTGAGAAAATTTTGGAAAATTGGCACTTGAAAGCAGTATTTCAAGACAGTTCTAGACATAAATTCACTCATTTTGAAGCAATTAGAAATTTAAATGTTACCCAAAGTGGATGAAGTTTATTTAGTGCTCATATTATCTTAAATTTATTAATCACTAATAAACATTAAAAATTTTTAATGGATGACTTTTTAAATTAGCTTCACTTTTATTTTCAGTTTGAAAACAAACCAATAAGTTTGTTTTCAATGTTTTGGTACTTTCATTGATGTCTGATATTTTTTCACTGAGAACTTAATTACTTCCTTTTTGTTCTGAATTAAAGTCATTTCACAATTCAATTGAGACCCAACATTCAAGTTGAACCTTTTTTCAGTAAAATGTAATAATAAAAAATCAATGATCCTTTAGTATTGAATTATCAACAATGAAACTTGTTTCTTCTTCTTCTTCTTATTCTTCTTTATCGAAACCCTTTTGCACTCACAGTGTAGGGTGGTTTGAGGATTCCTCGGTCCAGCGCCACAATGCTTCTCTATCCAGTGCCCCATCCTCTTCATCTGCTGCCAGTTTTTACCTCTTGCAGCTCCCAATCCTTGCACATACTTCTCGTTGGTCATCCTTGGACGTCCTCTTTGTCTCACTCCAATGGGTTTCATCTCCCAGACTTGTTTGACCTTTCTCTCAATTGGCATTCTAGTTACATGACCAAACCACTTCAGTTGCTTTTCCTTCATTTTTTCAATCAGGGGTTCCATCTCCACTTCCTGCCTACTAACCTCATTCCTTATCCTATCCCTCCTTGTCTTTCCGGCAATCTTTCTTAGGAACTTTATTTCAGAGACTCTCATTTTCTGGGCATGCCTCTCAACGACTGGCCAACTTTCTGTCCCATACAGGATGGTAGGTACATGATAAATTATTCTTTTTAGTCTTGCTGACTTCTGTTTTCCCCAGCAGAGTGTTATGTATTGAATAGAATATAGTATTCGCTTTCCTGATTCTATTCAATACCTCACTTACAATTTTACCATCTCTGTGTCATCGAAACTTGTTTCTTTCTTTTGCAATTATTGACTAATTTCAAGCATTTATTGGTTTCAACATATGAAAACTTCTTTACCCACTAACAGAGGCAGAAAACTTCTTGTAACAATGAACAATTAAAAACAAATAGAACCTTTGCTGCAATAGACATTTGACAATTAGGCTTCCGTAGTCTTAATACAAAAGTGAAAATTGAAATTTGATCCTTCTCCCTGTCAATTTTCCGTTGTAGCAGTAGCCCAACTCATAAATAACTCATTTCAAACCCCCAGTGAAAATTCAAATGTGATAATATTGATCTTGGAAGCAAAAAAGCAATGAATAAGTAACCAGTGTTCTAATTCAGCAACGCAAAATATATTTCTTACATGTTTTTTTTTATATAATAATTTATTTCAAATACGTGATTTTAGGAACAAATTAAAAAATTATGTTCAATAACAAGTAGTTGTTTGAACAGAACAGTTTTATTGGACAGAATCACTAGTACTTTTTAACAGCCTCTGAGTATTTGAAGGTGGATAATAACATTTTCTTAACTGACTGAAAAGTTTGTTCCTCCCTTGCTGTTATGGAAATAATTTATTTAAATAAATAGAACAGCTTGAGCCTAAATATTCAACTGTCAGTTGGAGAAGATTAGTTCTAATTCTATATAACCATCCATAAAATACTTATATGAATGCACTTCACACAATTGCCATACTTTGAAACTTGAAATTGGCATGCAATTATTTCTAATCTCAATAGTTTATAGATGCTATTAATTTGGCAACGTATAACTCTCTAAGTCACAAATAATTAATTTTGAAGAGCAGAGATCAGGTTGAATTCTCAATTCTAATGAACAATTGAAGAAAATATACTCACTCCATTTTAAAGAAATAATAGCAAGAATGAAGACTTTTCAAAGCTACAAAGTTTGTTTCAAAGCCTACAGTCTAGATGAGCTTTTACGTATATCATATCAATTTTGAGTGCACAGGAACAGCAGAGACAAAGAACGAAATATTCTGCTGTAAAAGTTTGATGATAACTCTCTAAGTCACAAATAATTAATTTTGAAGAGCAGAGATCAGGTTGAATTCTCAATTCTAATGAACAATTGAAGAAAATATACTCACTCCATTTTAAAGAAATAATAGCAAGAATGAAGACTTTTCAAAGCTACAAAGTTTGTTTCAAAGCCTACAGTCTAGATGAGCTTTTACGTATATCATATCAATTTTGAGTGCACAGGAACAGCAGAGACAAAGAACGAAATATTCTGCTGTAAAAGTTTGATGATGACTTACATCTATCTGAAGGGTGGCCGAATTTTCTGACTGGTAATTGAAAACGGAGATCCCAGCAAATGTGACAACCACTACTCGTCCCAACTGTCAAACAGCATTGCCTTGAGTCCATGCACATGGTTGTAATTACACCTGGAAAGCATGCAACCATACATAAAACGAGATCATAAAGAATTATAGATACATTATTTCTTGATTAACCAATAATCATAACTAAATAATGAAATGTATTTCTTATGATCACACAATTTACATTACTAATCAAATTCATAAAAATACAGAGAGCTCTATAAATAACTAAAAAAGCTACATCAATTGTGTCACTTTCCACACGTATCTGTAGTGGTGGGAGTGGACTATTAAGCATCAGACTTTGTTTCGGTGGGCTTGGCATATTGATATAACTCGGTTAGCTCAGCGAGGAAAGCAATCGCAAACTACCTCACTTCTCGTTTACTAAGTGCACCCTTGGACTGAAATATAACGTTGTGGTTTGGAAAGACACTTACAGTCGAAATCGGCTATGGTAATATACATGTATATAAGTATCTAATTTAAATTGAAGCTGAATTCTTATAAACGAAATTTACTGTGTAGATGAGAATCTAATAAGAATTAAATAATAACCCCAATTTTAGAGAACAAAAGTAAATGATAAGCAATAAATAGTAGTGATGAACGCACCTTTCCTCAGATCGTTGTCAAGGCGGAAGGCGTCACCTGGTTTCCGCAAATCCCAGCCAATGAGGTTACCATACATTGTGGCGTAGACAAGCACCGATTTAGAGCCAGAGTTAAAGTAAGAAATATCTACAGCTGGCCCCTCTTCTTGCATATCCAATTGTCTAGTACTCTGCACCGACATTTTATGACTGTTTGATTCAATTCTGTAACAAACAGCAATATTTATTAATATATTAAAATAATGCGTTTACTAAAGAATATTAATGATGAAATTAATGTAACCGAGATGACAGAAATCACTAAAGCGACATGTGGAAATGCTACTAGAAATCATGATGTTGAAGATCCATCTTGTTTCCACTAATATGTATTATAAACTTAAAAAACACTTTTGAATGGAAATTGACTCACGTTATGGCGTGACGGCCGTTTCGCTCTGTTGTCTAGAGCATCATCAGACGACCCACAGTACACTGATTCAAGGCATGAGTTTGAGGGTTAGTTATGTTGGATGGTGAAGGGGTGGGGGGATGAGTGTCAATGTCTGTATAACTGTGGCCTGTTGAAATGATGTGTTCAGCAAAAGTGGAATGTGTGTTTGGGTGTGAGATGGCTCTTGTGTGTTCTTTGAATCTAGTGGTGAATGTCCTGCCAGTTTGTCCTATATATAACTTGTTGCAGTCATCGCATTTCAATTTGTAAATTCCAGATCTGTTGTACTTGTTTTGGGATGTTGTCTGAGACTGCAGGTGTTTTTTGAGTGAATTAGTTGTTCTGTAAGCTATTTTATATTTGAGTTTCCTGAATGAAGCTGCTATTTTATGAGTTTTGTTGTTGAGGTAGGTAAGTGTGATGAATGTATGGGGGTTGTCATTCTGTTTTTTTTTTTTTTTTTTTTTTTTTGTAGATTACGTCTTGGAGACTCCAGTTAAGGAGTATTAGTTGAGGTGAGGCTTAATTTTGATGTGAAAGGAACTCTTGTACACTATAAAAAGCTTTATCAACTAAATATTTCTTCAATTGTTTTTTAAATATTTCTATACTTTCAAGACTCTTCAAAAACTGCGGTAGCTTGTTGTAGAATTTCCTACCAATATAACTAGGTTTTTGTTTGAATAAGCTACTATTGTGACTCACCAAGTGATAATCTCCTCGGCTTCTTGTATTATAATCATGTACATCAAGATTTTGGTTAATATCATTCGTTTTTACATATAAAGTAGCTTCATACACATATAAGCAGGGTACAGTCAGGAGACCAAGTCTCTTGAACAACGGCCTACATGAATCTAATTTATTTACTCTTTCTATACACCTAACCGCTTTCTTTTGGATCTTAAACACCCTATCAAGATTTTGTTTTGATGAATTACCTCATACTAAGATAGCATACCTAATATGTGACAGTAAGAGCCCATGGTAAGCTGTAAAAAGTAACTTTTTGTCATTCAATCTAGCGAGCTGTCGCAGGACAAATACCCCAGATGAAATTTTACTACATATTTTCTCAATGTATGGAGTCCAGGTCAATCGTCTATCCAACATAACTCCTAGAAATGCAATTTTTTCTTCCTGGTCTAATTGATTATCGTTTACAAACACGTTTATAGCCCTATCTTCATTTAAATTATGTTTGTTTTTGAATTGAAGGTATTGGCATTTTTTACTATGTATAGTTAATTTCAACTGATTTAAAAATTGAACAATGGACTGCACACCTATATGGGCACTTATTTCTAAATTATCTAGAATGGAATTGCTGAAAATGAGTGATGTATCATCAGCAAATAAGAGGGCTCTACCACTAATTAATTCTTTAGGTAAACGGTTGACATATAACAAAAAAAGCAATGGACCTAGTATTGACCCCTGAGGCACTCCAGCTTGCACCTCTAATCTATTAGATTTATTCTTTACTATACTATTACCAACTACTGTAGTTAGTTCTACACATTGTTTTCTCCCAATAAGATATGATTCAAACCATTTCAGTTCAACCCCATTTACACCTACATTTTGCAGTATTTCCAATAAAGTTCTATGATTAACACAATCAAATGCCTTTGACAGATCTAAGAAGATTGCAGTAGCTTTATCACCTGAATCTATTATATCTATTAGTTTTTCAACTAGAGAAACTATGGCTGTCTTTGTTGATCTCCCTTTCTGGAAGCCATGCTGTTCATCACAGATAAAGTTAGCTTCTTGAAGGTGCAGAAGTAACCTATTTAGAACTACTCTTTCAAAAATTTTACTTATTACATTTAAAATACTAATGGGCCTATAGTTTTCTACCTTTTCTCTATCACCACTTTTG
Source organism: Conomelus anceps (assembly GCA_948455865.1). Taxonomy (NCBI): domain Eukaryota; kingdom Metazoa; phylum Arthropoda; class Insecta; order Hemiptera; family Delphacidae; genus Conomelus; species Conomelus anceps. The sequence goes on from OX418217.1 coordinate 72,622,618, forward strand.
AAGATTGGCAAGATCTTCCCCTCTTTTAAGTTATCTGGAAAAACACCTTGTTCTAATGAATGATTGATCAGATGAATCAAAGGGTCTAACAATTGATCTTTACATTCTTTCAGAATTTTACTGGATACCCCATCCATTCCTACAGTTTTTTTATTATTTAAACTATCAATGATATTTGACAACTCGTCTTGGCATACTAGGTGGAATTTTAATTCGTTCTGAATCCCCTCAGTATTCCTCATGTTTGCATCACTAATACCTGTATTAAGAGATTTTTGAAGATCCTTAGCAACCAGTTGATAATATCTGTTAAAGAAATCACAAATGTCTACACTATCATCAATATATTTGTTATTTTCGTTAATTATTCTGGGGACACTAGTATAAGCATCTACATGAGCTACTTGCCTATTTTTGTTTATTACATCCCACACTGCAGTGTTAAAGTACACACTATTATTCAAAATTTCAGCTGTTTTCTTACATTTCGCTCTTTTCACTTCTCTTGTATAATTTTTCTTTAGAGCTTTGTAATTATCTTCACTTAACATATTTCTAGATAGTTTGAATTCATCATATGCATCTTTAACCCTATTTCTTTCTGCAAGGATATCATCAGCTATCCACTCTTCAATCTTGTCTAATTTGTTCTTTACAGGGACTTTTATAACTGGACAACTCATAGTAATATGAAACCTTAAAATATTAATGAAACTATCATATTTGTCATTTAAACTATTGCTATTGTAAACCCTACTCCAGTTTTCTTGTAGCAGATTCTGCTTCAAACAATCGATATTCCCCTGTTCACATTGTTGAATTTCTTTCATTACTCTACTCTTTTTAATTGATTTATGACCTTGCAACCCCACCTCTAAGATTTGATAGTCATGATCAGATAGTTCCGAGCCGCCTAATCTTGTTTTAGAGTAATCTATATTAGTAAGGATGTTATCAATTATTGTTTGTGATGTTCTTGTGACTCTGGTATATTCATGAACGTTTATTTCCAAGTTATTCATGCATACAATATCCTTTAAATCTTCTGTCATTTTATTCTGTGTTGCAAAGTCTGTATTGAAATCTCCCGCTACAATAACGTTTGTAAAACGAGTAGTAGTAATCTCTAAAAGCCTATTGAATAGTTCACAAAAATTGTTCCATTCCCCATTTGGTGACCTGTAAATACCTAACACCGCTACTTCGAAATTATTGTCGATTTTTACTCTCAAACCAGTAACTTCTAAATCCATTTCCACAGCAAATTTCTTTACATATTCTAAATTAAATGTTTGCATATTCTTAGCATTTTTAGTGAAGATAGCTACTCCCCCACTTCGATGAGATGTCCTGCAATACGACGTTTTCAATGAATAGTTTGGTATATTAAGTTGTGACAATTCATCTTCTTTTAAACCATGCTCTGTGAAAATAGCTATATCAGGAGCCTCTTCTTTGTTTGTTGCTGGTGTGAGTTATTGGTTTTGTTGATATTCTGTGCAGTAGTTTGTCTATTAGTGTGTGTTTGTAACCATTCTGTTGTGCTATGTATTTTATAGTATTCAATTCTATATTGTAATCTTCTTGTGACATAGGAATGTTTGTTAGTCGGTGGAGCATGTGATTGAAAGCGGCGTGTTTATGTTGGGTTGGGTGATTTGATGTATTATGGATTATTGTATCAGTTGTTGTGGGTTTCCTGTAAATTCTAAATGTTTTGAATGAATGTTCCTGCTTTGTTATAGTGATGTCCAAAAAGTTGATACTATTATTGTGTTCAAGTTCTAAGGTGAATTTTAAATTTGGATGGATTTTATTGAGATTGGTGTGGAATATTTCAGTTTGTCTTTTATTGCCGTTGTATAGAATTAGAATGTCATCAACATATCGGTGCCAGCTGATGATTTTGTCTGTATTATGTAGGATATGTTTTTGTTCTATATTGTGGATAAAGATTTCAGCTAGGATGCAAGAAATTGGGGAACCCATAGGAAGGCCATGAGGTTGTGAATAGAATTTATTATTGTATTGAAGTAATTTTGTGAGGTAACTAGTGTTGTGAGGTCTAAAATTTCTTGGAGCTGTTCAGGTGGTGTGTTGTTTTGTTGTGGTGCCACAGCTGACAAAGGCAACATCACAGTAATTATAAATAAAACAGAAATAGACACAAAGGTACAACAATTCATTACTAATAATAAAATCATGGAACTAAAGAATGATCCCACTCCCAAGTATCAAACACAATAAAAGATGCCATCAATCATACTCAACACATCATTCCTCACAGCCACAAAATGTACCTCAAGCACATAAATCCAGCAGCACCAAAACTTAATGCCTTACCAAAAATTCACAAAGCAGATATTCCCATCAGACCTCTCATAAATCACACACATGCACCTGCACACAAATTGGCAAAACTCCTAGATAAAACAATAAGACAGAACATAACATTCCATCAGCACACAGCAGTAAAAAATAACATAGACCTGATAGACAAACTACAAAAAATCCATATACCACACAATTCCACACTATCTTCTCTTGACATTACAAATCTTTACACCAATGTACCCATACATGAAACACTTCTTCACCTTAAACAAATGCTCATCCAAAACAACACACCACCTGAACAGCTCCAAGAAATTTTAGACCTCACAACACTAGTTACCTCACAAAATTACTTCACATACAATAATAAATTCTATTCACAACCTCATGGCCTTCCTATGGGTTCCCCAATTTCTTGCATCCTAGCTGAAATCTTTATCCACAATATAGAACAAAAACATATCCTACATAATACAGACAAAATCATCAGCTGGCACCGATATGTTGATGACATTCTAATTCTATACAATGGCAATAAAAGACAAACTGAAATATTCCACACCAATCTCAATAAAATCTATCCAAATTTAAAATTCACCTTAGAACTTGAACACAATAATAGTATCAACTTTTTGGACATCACTATAACAAAGCAGGAACATTCATTCAAAACATTTAGAATTTACAGGAAACCCACAACAACTGATACAATAATCCATAATACATCAAATCACCCAACCCAACATAAACACGCCGCTTTCAATCACATGCTCCACCGACTAACAAACATTCCTATGTCACAAGAAGATTACAATATAGAATTGAATACTATAAAATACATAGCACAACAGAATGGTTACAAACACACACTAATAGACAAACTACTGCACAGAATATCAACAAAACTCACACCAGCAACAAACAGAATGACAACCCCCATACATTCATCACACTTACCTACCTCAACAACAAAACTCATAAAATAGCAGCTTCATTCAGGAAACTCAAATATAAAATAGCTTACAGAACAACTAATTCACTCAAAAAACACCTGCAGTCTCAGACAACATCCCAAAACAAGTACAACAGATCTGGAATTTACAAATTGAAATGCGATGACTGCAACAAGTTATATATAGGACAAACTGGCAGGACATTCACCACTAGATTCAAAGAACACACAAGAGCCATCTCACACCCAAACACACATTCCACTTTTGCTGAACACATCATTTCAACAGGCCACAGTTATACAGACATTGACACTAATTTAGACACACTACACTTCACTCACAAAAGCCAGAAACTCAATGTTTTAGAACAATATGAGATATACAAACATGCAAAGCAGCAGCCTGACAACATTTTAAATGATCAACTTAACTTCTTCTCACATACTCTATTTGACAAAATAATCCCAATTTCAAACCTCCCGCCTACTCATCCCCCCACCCCTTCACCATTCCAACATAACTAACCCTCAAACTCATGCCTTGAATCAGTGTACTGTGGGTCGTCTGATGATGCTCTAGACAACAGAGCGAAACGGCCGTCACGCCATAACGTGAGTCAATTTCCATTCAAAAGTGTTTTTTAAGTTTATACTACCAGAAATCACTGAAAGAGATGTGGATATGAATTGCGAAATATGTGGACGCGCTGTTTATTGGCGTAATGAAAATTCAAAAGTAGGTTGAAGATGACTGAAGTCTAGTAGCTTATTTTACAACTTACAATAATTTCATGGAAGTGAATGTATTCTACCTCATAAAAATAGTGAAATTGATGTAGAAATGGGAGTTCTACAACATGTATTGTATGCATGAGTAGATGTATTTTACATGAATAAGTAGATCTATGTCATAGATTAAAATACTACTGTAGAACCACATTTCAACTGACTGATTGGGGTTAAAGGTTGTAACCTATAAGTAACCGTGAAAATCCAGTTTGCAGCAGGTAATTCCAATAGTATAGCTTGACAGAGCAAACATTAAACAAATTAAGTACAGTAGTTATGCTTGTAGTATGAAATACTATGTATTATGGAATTAATTTATGCGATCCATTAAATCATGTATGTATAAATTTACAGATAAAGCCTTTGATTGATCAAGACTATGCACATACACAGTACATTAATCCTTGAAATCCTTAGACAACAGTATAAGTCATGCAGGGTTTGCCCATAATAAGAAGTCAGTCAGTTTTCTAGCAACGTTTTATCGAGTGTCAAAATTAATTTATGCGATCCATTAAATCATGTATGTATAAATTTACAGATAAAGCCTTTGATTGATCAAGACTATGCACATACACAGTACATTAATCCTTGAAATCCTTAGACAACAGTATAAGTCATGCAGGGTTTGCCCATAATAAGAAGTCAGTCAGTTTTCTAGTAACGTTTTATCCAGTGTCAAAATTAATTTATGCGATCCATTAAATCATGTATGTATAAATTTACAGATAAAGCCTTTGATTGATCAAGACTATGCACATACACAGTACATTAATCCTTGAAATCCTTAGACAACAGTATAAGTCATGCAGGGTTTGCCCATAATAAGAAGTCAGTCAGTTTTCTAGTAACGTTTTATCCAGTGTCAAACCTGTATGCAAGTTACACTGAGCATTAAGCACAATGTAATCAGCGCAACATAGAGTTTAGCTTCCAGAGGCCATAGCTTATTAAGCCATTTCTTCTTTTAGGCACTGGATAAATCATCTAGAGGACAACAGTCCTATTCAATAATTGTATGGTGGTAATCGTGAAATATCAAAATTTTCATAATTTGGAAAGTAATTTTCTAAACGTGTAAATGTAATTTTAAACTTTCAAAAATACGATGGAATTGGGAAGTGATGATTTTCAATGCATTCAAAATCATGGTATGAGCCATCTTATTCACCATATACTGAGATGAGATCAAACTGTGTATATACTCAGTATCAACTAATCAAAATGGCATTCTCTGGATACTCATATTAGATCTATAGTGAAGATTGAACAGCTCTTAGAAAAGTGAACTCTTAAAATGGAATAAAGTAAAAAATTGTAAAATTAGGAACTGTTTTGAAATAATTCAGGTAAATTGGAACTTACTTCCAAAGATAAATGGAGCCATTGTCATTGGCAGCGGCCAGAGATTGATTATTCAGGCAGAGAGTTAGACTTGTTAGGGGGCCCGATTGAGTATTGTAGACTGTACGAGAGCGGTTGGCAATGTTTCTCCCCTCCATTCTAGCACAATCCCACAGCCGGATACAGCCGTCCGCTGAACAGCTCACAAACAAAGATGTTTCTGGGACTGCTAATAGCCTGCAAAATCAAGAGTATTTATTGCTTGCAAGGAACACAAGAGTATAAATACACATGGAATACAGAGCCAGAATTCAAGTTTTAGAATACTAGAATGTTTTAGAACTCACAGGCCAGAAAAAATCAATAAAAATTCTCACAATTGTTATCATTTACCTGGTGGTTCGGAACCCACCTACAATTTTAGGGCCCCATAACAAGGCTCAACAACTATCAAGGTAGAACTATTCGTAAGGGTCTCCTCACCAATGAAAATCGCACGCTTATTATTCATTATCTTACAATTAAAAAATCATGAATTCAAAGCTACAGATGTGCGCTGATCAATTTTTTCTACATAATGGTACACTAGAGATACATCTGATCGTGAGCAAATGAATGAATAAAAAACTAAAATAAAAGAAGATAATGTAAAAAACAATTAAAGTGAAATTGAAATGAAAAAGTGAATATCCAAAAATAAAATCATAAAAAAGAAGTACGCTATCAGTATTCGTTTAATTCACAATAATAAACAGATATTACTATTAATAATAATTAAATAGCAGTATAAGCATAAAATAGCAAAAAATAACAAGCATAAAAGAAATCAGTTCAAATTAAGATTTTTCAATGAGATTGCCGCCTACGTTCTCTTCCAACAAATAAATCTGTATCTCAACAATAATTGGCTAAGTAAGGCGTAAGTATGTTTAGCCTGTACAGCCGATTTCGTCATGAATGAATTTGGTACTCAAGTAATATTCAACAGGTAGAGTCTGCCAACTCTAAAGTAGCTTGGCAGTGCGCAGGAACACATTTTGCTTTGTATACCAATCATACACAACGTTCCAAGTGGCTAGGATCTTGTCATTTTTGATACGATGAAGTATCTGAGAATATCTCTTAGCATCTTAGCATAGAGTAGCAGTCATTAGTAAAGCGCCGACATGTGCGAGGCAAATTTGTTTAATTCACATTTAACTCACCATCATCCAACTCATTACCCACGCACAGGTCTCAGACCTATGTTGGCTTAATCCTCAAAAAAAAGTAATACTACTGCCAAGAATGAGTTGACAAGCTATGTATATACCAATATACAGTACCTTCAGAGAATTCACCTGCAGAGAGAAAAAAGGTACATGCCTACTTTTATTTCGTTTTTTTTTTGACAGTTAATCTTTCATCAAGTATGAAATAAGATTGTGAACGCTGGTACAAAAACGCTGAACTTTCTTTGGAAAATAATCTGTAGCATGACTACTAAAATATGTTGTACAGAGTAAAATGATTATAGAGCTGTTATATCCTGGTGCTTAATTACAAAAGGATGAACAAATAGAAATGTCATCTAATAGAAAAGTCTGTAGAATAGAAAACAATACAAATTCTGTATCTTAAGATAAGAATAAATTCAACAACTGAATAGTCTATGAAGCAGAAACCGTAGTGCGCAAGAAGAACTTGAAAACAATTTTTACCTGTTGACAGCACCCTTATGCTCGTGAAGATGGGCAACCAATGCACCTCGCAGACGCCAGCCGGGAGGGGGGAGAGCGGGAGTCCATGCTTCATGTTCAGCCCATTCTCGGTTGCGAACGATCGTGTCGTGAATCTCTTGTTTTCTGTCAAGCAGATGCCTCAACTCTAGCCTACAAGGCGCGCATCTATCTACATAAACAAGTATTTCATCAAAATAAATCAGATGCTAAACTAATCATATTCAAACCAAACATTTAAATGGACGGCTTTATTATTATCTCATTTGAACATGACAGGCGACACTGAAATACCTAATACAGCTGTTGAAGAGTTAGTTGATGGTGTTTCACTCTCAACTTCAAATTAAAAGTTTTTAGAAGAGGGATCAATCAGTCTGCAGGAGGGATAAAATCGGACACTAGCAGAACAAAGCCACCGTTCCTTTTTTATTATTTTTTCAATATTTATGACAAGCTCTTTTGTTTGATTGAGCGATATTTTAGGAGAAAAGTTATGTTTCTATGTGGGGATTTTAATATTGATTTTTTGAAGGAGAATTCTAAGAGTAGTACTTTTCAGAATATCACTGAATCCAACAGTTTTCCATTTATCTTTGTCGAGCCAACTAGAGTAACCTCATCTTCTTCTACTTGCATTGACAATGTTATGACCAACTCTAGTGTGGATAGTATGTCTGGATGCATTATTGACAACGGATTATCAGACCATCAAGCCCTAACTATTGAACTAGACAATAATCCCAAAGTTGAACATAATATTTTTAGATTAGGAAGATGTATAAATGAAGAGTCCTTGAAACTCTTTCATGACCTATTGTGGTTTGGCTGGTAGCTCAGGAGGTGAATATGTGGTGTTAAAAATAAATTAATTGTTTGTCTTACCTTTTGTAGTCGATCTTCTTTCGGAAACAGGTTGGGGGGAAGTGAGGTTAAGGAAGGATAAGGTTGTAATGAAACCCAAACCTGTTGTTAAATTCTGCTACTAAGGTAATCTTGTTAACCACCACACATGACACTTAATAAATTGAAAATAAACTTTAAATTTAGTGGACTGTATAATGCGATGCGACTTTTTCTGTGTTGAGCACACAGCGACGTCTCGTTGCGTACTGAGTACTGACTCCTTCCCGAGTGGAGTGGGGGGAAGCTCCTATCTATCGAACAACCCTACAGGATAAATCATGCTATAAAATGAACTAAGAACTATTACCGACTGGCGCGACCATATTGGGCTCTGTAGATTGGTCCACATGTATGACTAATGTTGGTGGAGAGAGTGCATTTAATATTTTCCTTTCCTTATTTTACAAATATTTCTCCAGATGTTTCCCTCAGAGAAGGTTCAAAGTTGCTTCGAATGAATCCATGAACGGCTGGTTGACCAATGCCATCAAAATTTCTTGTAAAAGGAAAAGAGAGTTGTACATGGAGACTCTATTAGTCTTGCAATTATCGAGAAGCCTCTAACATTTATTATTAATAAGTGTTTGAAGGAAGGTGTCTTTTCTCAAAAAATGAAATATATCCTGATTAAACCAATTCATAAGAAGGGATTTGAAGAATTGTCGACTAATTGCCCTCTTAACTGTATTTTCCAAGATATTTGAGAAGACTGTGTTAGAACAGATGATGGTTCACTTGGAGGGGTATAAAATTTTCCATAACAAGCAATTTGAATTTAGAAAGAGAATGTCAACTAAGTCTGCTATCTTTAAAGTTGTAACAGTGTTGAATGCTCTGGATGGGTCACAGAGGGCTTTAGGGCTTTTCTGTGATCTATCCAGGGCCTTTGAAATGGTGAACCATGAGCTGCTGTTGAATAAGCTGAAATTCTATGGATTTGTTGGTAGTGCAGGGGAATTTTTCACGTCCTATCTGGAGAATAGATTCCAGTCAGTTAAGATAAATAAAGAGAGTTCACAGGTATTTTCGGCATGGGAAAGAGTAAAGCAAGGTGTGCCACAGGGTCTGTGCTTGGGCCAACTCTCTTTAATTTGTTTATTAACGACCTGCCTAATAGTGTTGATGGCAAGCTGATTTTGTATGCGGACGATACAACGGTTCTGGTCACTGGCAGAGGTGATGATGATGTTATGTTGAGGGCAGAAGCAGCTCTGTACCAACTCAACAAATGGTTTAATGATAACTCATTGAAGTTGAATATGACCAAATCCAACTATATTAGGTTTTCTGTAAATAATGGACATTATAATGAAACTTCAAGCCTGAATATGGCAATTGGGAGGGAGTGCCTGGCTGTTGAGGCAACTAGTTTTCTTGGGGTGGAAATCCAGAATAATATGAAATGGGATAAACACTTGGGGAAACTTATGAAAAAACTTTATCATGCACTTTTTGCACTGAAAACTGTGAGAACTGCATCTAATGTCAAGACAGCCCAGAAAGTGTATCATGGATATTTTCTATCAGATACGCTATAGTATCTTGTTCTGGGGGGCTGGAAAAAATAATTTAAACCTAACATTCAGGATGCAAAAGAAGGCTGTGCGGGTTCTGGAAGGCTTGGGTCCATTTAATTCATGTGGGCCCATTTTAAGAAAATACAGGTTCCTCACAGTTCCAGCATTGTACTTCGTTGAGACTGTGAATTTTGTCTTCAAAAATTCGGCGATAATTGAAGGCAACTATGGCATGTTTGCCATACTTTTGGCACAAGAGGAAAGAGTTCAGCTGTTTTTCAGTACCCAGCTCACAGACTTAGTCTTTTGGTAAGGGGACCGTATTATTCTGGGCTCAAGCTTTTCAATTGTCTTCCTGAAAGAATAAGGTTATGTGGTGCTCATAGGCTATTCTAGTCATCAATTACTGATGTGCTGGTGGATGTGTGTCCCTATACTGTAGAGGAATGTTGTAGTGCCTTTACGGCATGACATTTTTGTTTTACACAAATGCATTTATAATTTCTTTGTTTTCTTCTCTTTTTATTTATGGCATGTTACATGCCACTTGAGCACTGCTCAGATCTGTGGCTCAACGTAATAATGATGGTAATAATAATAATAATAATAATAATAATAATATATATAAAGCAATCAAACGCCAATTTGGGCTAGATGGAGTGAGAACTGCCATTTTATAGAGAAAAACATGATACACTTAATAATAAAACAATTTGGTTGTAAACCTTGTGGTCAAGTTACTTGAAATAGCAAAAAATGGAAATTGCAGAATTCAGTGTACACCATAAACATTGAGGTCAATTTTCCTAGTTCGCTCAATTTTCACTTTCAATGAAGCTGTCCAAATTACCAGCATCCTTCATATTGTCTTGAGAAAGTGCTCTCAAATACTAGAGTCCACATATATTTATTTATTATTAGTCCTATATTTTATTTATTTTTTCTCTCCACATCATGTCCCAGATAATGTTTCATATGTCTGTCAAATCTATCTTCCAAAATCGATAATGCATTTATGAAATTATAGTATTAAATAATAATTATATCTTACTTAAGGTCCCTCAACAGCTCCTTTCCTACAGTTATCTCACTAAATGGCTATTTATGCACTCATTATAATACGCAAAACAGCTGATTCCTGCACTATTTTTACCTTGCCGCACTCAAGGTGTGACAACTGTAGGAAAAATTTAATGTGTAACTCGTTCTGAAAGTATCTTGGCTACATTCGAGAATTTATTCCACACTCGCCTGCAGCTCAAGCTTAATGAATTTCTCTCATGCAGCTTAGTGCTAATTTTCGCACTACTTGCTCAAATAACTATTTATACACTCATCATAACTCGATACTAGCTCAACTATTCTATGTAAAAAAAAATTGAACTTATTATCAGATTATTAAGTTTCGTACAATAGCTTGGTTAAATCTGAGTACTTGACAGTTCTAGTTCTGATCTCAATAAAGTGGATATACGAAGCTGCGATCTAAAGCATAACATAACCTATTTTTTGTTATTCATTGTAATGTGATTGCTATATGCTCTTTTTTATAAATAAAATAAATGAATTAGAAATATATTTCCCTTTCTGAAAACAGATTAGTGTGATAGGAGAGCAGTGAAGCCCGTTCATTAAACAATTAATTTATTGTTGTAGTATCTCTTCAATAAAATTGTCAACAATATTACTTATACTAAGTAAATATAATCCATAATTTACATACATTGAATGAAAGATCTCTCCTGCATACTGTAATCGATTTCTAAGCTGCGCTGAGGAGAAGTATGGTTATCAGAACTGGAAATGCTGAAAAATCATTACATTTAATATTAATTGAATGAATAATAATGAAGAGAGATATTCTTCATAGGAATGCAATCAATTCTCTCACAGAGCTTATTTTCACTTCAGTTCAGAGTTGAACTAGATAATATGGAAACATTTTTTGTTTGGTTCAGAAGACAATGAGTATTATAGCGATTGATGATGGAGTAAGGTGAATTCATAATTCACATTTTGTTTACTTTTAGTGCCTTAGCGAGTAATTATGGAGTAAGTTAAATTTAGAATTCAAATTTTTTACTCGACTAGGAATTCCAGTTTATTCTATTTAAATCTGTAAGATTTTTTTATCGAAGGCAGAAATCTATATCAGTGAACAATCGATAGCCTTTAAAACCGATATCAGAGTTCGAAATAGACATGTAAATCAAATTTGAGAATAATATGAAATTAGTTGATGAAAGACTTGAGAAGAATTGAATTGATATCTTACATTTTTGATTGGTTGTCTGTAAACTTTGTTACCGTGCCGTGCTCAGCAGCACCGAACATATGTCGCCATTCTTCATTCATTCCACTATTTAAAGATGTTGCGTCATCTACGGTTCGCCTGCAAAGATTATAATAGTTAGTGAGGCAAGAAATACTTTTTTAAAACCAAAACTGATCCACTAATGCATGGAAATTTAGTAAGTGAGCCTGAACATTTGGTTAGCTTCGAGAAATCAACAGAACTCACGATTTAAAAAACAGAGAGCGTTTTTTTTTCTTCATCAAAGATGACTTCCACATAAACCTGACACTTGAATTTGGGTAATGAGGTAATGATGATAAATAAATATCAGACCTATCCGGGCATAGAAACCAGGACAAATGAACAGTAATTATTTATACTAACCACTATATAAAATCATAGTCATTAGTAGGGAAGAGCTAGCCGCGAGCCGTAGCAGGTATAAGGTAGCAGGTTCAATAAGATAGAGATAAGCTGCGTTCTCGTAGGACCTGTTTGTAACGTGACCGATTAGATTGGCCAGCAAAAAATACACTGTTCTCTGCTGTAAAATCACTTCCCGGTGGTTCGGAACCCACCTAAAACTGTAGGTCTAACTCATCAATCACCATCATCCAACTCATCACCCTCGCAGAGGTCTAAGACCTATGTGGGCTTCATCCTCAAAAAAAAAAAAAAAAAAAATACTCTACCAAAATAAGTGAAAACCCCGAGAATATTGTAGAAGCTAACACGATTTTATTGAATTTATAACTCAGTAAAATATAATTTACACAGCTTATTCAACTTTAATTTTATTCCACTTTTAACCCAAATTAATAGCAAATAAAAGAAATTTATAAATTTTTGCTTCTTAAATTTAAATTAGCCTACAAGAAAAAGCAAAGAAAAATCAGTTTTATGCATTAATTAACTGGCCAGTCTATATAGGATTAATATCAAGCGCTGAAATGATCAACATCAGTAGTTATGATTCTCAAGGGTGTCAGTCACATCACTCAGCTTATCAAAGCAAGCTTCTATTTCACATTGAATTGGTTGACATACACATTGATTCATTGAAACTGATAACAATATGCCTAGCAGTTGCTTGAAATTGATATCAGTGCCATTAAATAAATGATTATAGAGAGTGGAAAAATTGAACTGACAACAAAAGGCTCAGCAGAAAAATAGTAATCTTCACCATATTATTTTCTCTCAATTACACGCCATCTAATGACTATTACTGAGCTCACATCATATCAGTTGAATAGAGTTTGGAAATATAATATGATTAATTACGATACATTTACTTGAAAATTAGAAATTGGGAAATGAGGCCAGATCCTAAATTTAACCAACTGTGATAGATCAATAACATGGTATGATCTATTCACATCCATCGATGAGAGAAATAAGATTCTTAATATTTACCTGTTCAATGACACACCGCTAGCATCCGATTTACTATAGTTTGGCCTTGTTAGTGTTACTTCTTGGCATGGAACACGGTTTCCTAAGCTTCCCAAATCTATCTGAAAGTTCAATGAGACTGTTTGTTAGTTTTCAGTCCATAAATCTCCACATGAGGGTAGTAAAAGCATGTAGAAAAATACTCACAGAAAATATGAACATCACACCACATCTGCGGAAGAGACTCAATCATTATTGAAGATATTTCAACTTGGAACTCAGACCATTTTTTTTTCATACAACCTTTCTTTATGCATAAGATATTAGTAGCAGGCCTTTTTCTTTTAAATAATTCAGAAGATTTTAACTATTGTATCTAGCAAACTTTATTGTGAGACGTAACTCCTTATTGATTTTTATTATATTTTTTGACTACTGATTTAAGTTTTTAGAATGCTGTAGAAGTTTTATAGCGTGACTTATTACAGAACTAACGACCAATTGTCTATCTGAAATTTAAAGTAGATGAGAAAAATCTTCAACAAATTCTACAACAAAAAAAATCTTCAATATAATTACTAGCCTGAAGATATCACAATATTTATCAAGTGTGTGCTTTTCTGTTACTGTATTAACTAAAACCAAACCTAATTACACTTGCATTTGCAATGATCAAAGCTATTTAGTTTATATTTATTCTTTCCTAAAGTTTGAGACTTGAGATTTAAAGACTTTGAGATAAAGACTTGAGATTTCGAAATTTGTTTTCACAATATTTTACTCTATTGTTCACTCGGATGCAAAGTGGGTTTGTCTAAATTTTTATCTCTTGGAATTACCGGTCTATCATTGAATAAATATTTTAAATTTGGGAAAGAGCAATACTTTAAACTGACGATATTATTAATTTAGTCCAAGAAAATATATTATTAGCATACCGTACCATTAATTGTCGCGTAGCAATAATACTGATAGCGTATGTTGAAAAAATATTTTCTGAGAACTGTGTATTGGTTATTAAATGTAGCATACATCTGACTGTATTATGGACAAGTTTTCAAGGAATGACACGTGAGTTATCTCATCTCTTGGCTTAATTGGCAAATTTTTGTATTTTATCCAATAAAAAACAAATTAGTGAATACCTTGCCATTTGGTCCAGGATCATCTATTAAAGATGAATAGCTCTTATGAATTTTGCGGAGGTGCTTGGCAACAGCCACAAGTTGATCTTCAACTACTTCGGTCATGCCTTCAGAACTGAGTCGGCTAAAAAGCTGCAAGAAAATCGCCAGAACAAAATATACAAAAAACATGTTCTAAAGGTTTTGTAGCGCATTCAATCATTAAAATAACGGAAATCTTAAACTTAGCAATTCGGATATACAATGACAGCATTTCCTAAGTTATATTATATAGTGTACAAAATTATATGCTGCGATACTAGTTTATTGCACTCTTTATAGAAAAAAAATCACTAGAAGGAATACATTCAATAAATATGAGAATGGGTAACGCAAAAATTGATGGGTCACAGGTCAAGAAAGGAAGGGAAACTTTATGGAGGAGGGGTATCAGGTCAGGTGCGGATCCAGAAATCCTTTTGTCAAGGAGCGAATACTTTTAATCTCTCGGGGGATCCGGGAGACCTCCCGCGATTTTTTTTAAAGCATGTCCCACAAATCAAGCATTCTATGTTTTTTAAGTTGAAAAACTTGCTAAAAGATATTATAAATTATCAGCAATTGAATAAAAGGTTATGCACTGCAATCAATTTAAAATGACGTTTTCACTGAAATTACCATCAATTTCAACTAAATCTTAAATAATGTGAATTGAAGAGGTGAACAAAGCTGAGAATGAATGTATTTAAATTTGAATAATTTGAATGTTATTTATGGAAAAAATTAAACAAATGTATGACTACAACTGCCAGTAGCTAATATCAGTGATATTTTAGGAGAATTATCGGAAATTTCAGTTGAGATAAGAAAAATTTCCATCTTGGCTGAAAATCGGGATATAGTATATGAAATTGATTATTATTTATTAATGTGTTTAATGTTGGAGAGATTCAATAAAGATTTTTCACTACAACTACTACAAATCACAAAAAATTCATAATAACATATATATAAGGATGTTTTGTACCAAATTTTGTCAATAGTTTTCAAGCAGAGAACACACTACTCTAAATCGAAAACAGGTTCTACTTGAAAACGGAGCGACAAAACGCATAGTTTTAACCCCATTTAAAGTCTTAGAAGATAGATTATTAAATACCGTACCTATATGAAAAAGTTGAAAGATGAAAATGAAAACAATTTTGGTTCACCCCTGCTCATGTCTTATGGATAAGTAATGTACCTTATAAAAAGTATTAAACTAGATTTAAACGGTATTTTGAATTTTGTAAGAGTACATTCAGTACTATGAATACTACAGAAGAAGATACTGAAAGAGAGTAAGAGAGTAACTATGAAAGCGCAAGGAAGATAAATGTAATTACAATGTCTTACCATTCTTAGATCATTGTTTTGCTTTGGCGACGTGGAAATTGACTGTGTGGAAGGTGCATGTCCAACTGTGGCGAAGCTACGAGATCGTTGTCGTTCAGCCAGTGTATGCAGAAAAAGCTCCAGGTCTTTGCATCTAACAACAATGTCATACACCACTCTTGGAATGGATGGTTTCAAGGCATTCAGTATCAGAGCCTAGAAATGGACAATTGGGACAGGACAAGGAGGGAATTACAATAAAATTAAATATCATCAAGGTTTTAGAAAATTTACACTTCAATACACGTCAGATAGAATTGAAATTCTTTTCAAATGTATGTCATAGATAAAATAGATTTGATTTGATCTCAATGAATGATTAAAGAATTCAAACTGAAATAAGAATTTTGTATGCCATTATTTCATGAGCCGTTAACCAACCAGGAAATTGATCTATGTTGATTTCAAAGAACATAATAACAAGCATAAATTAAACGAAGGCAAGAAAATTGATGAAATAGCAAGAAATACCACAGTAGGGGGAAATTTGTCATTTTATGATTTAAATACAACAGAAAAGAGTTAAGAAATAAATAAGATATATTTAGAATTATGATGAGTGGGAATAAAAAAGTGTTGTTGGATAAAGTAACTGGAAGGATGAAGAGATAGAAACACGTTGATTTGGAGTGAGGAGAATTTGAGCCAAATAAAGATTACAATAATTATTGTTCTTTTGTCCCTCAAAAAACTGATCAAAAAATAAAAAAACTGAGTTATATCAGAAGACATGTTCAATAATAATTAAAATCAATAGAAGACTAAAAAAATCAAGGAAAATTTCGCATAACAAATCAAGAGGAAAAGGTGTGAAAATCTAAAAGTATTAAAAAATAAAAGTTTCTAAATTTACAATTATAATTGATTAAAATCAAAGGAAGCGTTTCTTAGTATGCACATCAATAAAATTACATCGAAAATCACTGAATTTTCAAGATATTCCGTCATAATCGTTATTAGAAGCTCTTTATTACATAATCGTTTCAAAGTCACAATTCGTGAATAGTGCTGGATTTGTGAGGTACTACTTGTGAGAAAATAATTCTAGTACCTTTGTGAGGTACTACTTTAAGTAGCAACACAATACTGCTACGTAACTTACTACTGACTTTGTAAAGTGCAGTATCGTTTAGAATGAAAAATATCTGAATCGCGAAGATAGGATTTGAATAATTAATTCTCACCTCTTTTTCAAGTTGAATAACCGATGTCTTCAAATATGGCTCTATGACGGTCATAACTTTACACTGAACATCAACCACATTCAAAGTACGAGCAAGTGAACTTATGAATCCAACAATAGCCTGAAAATAGTTTGAAGAGTGAATAGCACTTATGATTAGATGTTTCATTGGATTTGAGCCAATCTAGAGTGATTGTTTACCTATTTCCACCAGTCAAAAAATCACACAGCACAATTAAACAAAAATTATTTGTTTAATATACTGGAAAATAGTTCATTTACAGATAGTGGAATTTTAATTCATCGTGATTATCTAAAAGGCCTACAGTAGGCTACTTAGATTCATTCACTTAGTAAGATTTAATGATACTGCATAGTACAATGAATGTTAATTATAACAAAATTAGTATTCCTGATTTTCAGTTTTATTAAGCTCTACAGCTCCTAGACAACTCTAACTCAGTGAGGGGACCGAAGAGGAGAAACCGGCAAACCTGATGTACAGTAAATTGTAAAAAATGCATATAAATGTATCTCAGTAAGAGCGCTCACACGAAGTGAAAAGGAAAAATTGGTTAGATTCCTAGAGTGTAATTTCTTCAGTAAATTAAGTTAAATCTAGATGGTAGTCACATTTACAAACGAAAAAAATAAGTTTTTGTAAGTAGGTAATTCTAGAATAATTTTTAAATAAATTTCATTACAAAAACTCAAAATAGCCAGTATTATAGTCAATATTACAAGAAAGTAGGTTGTTTGATGATGCATTGATAGTCGATCCTTAGTGCACAACAAGATTCATTCATAAAGATTCAATATCAAAAAGTTATTTTCATCTCTCGTTTCTATAGAACACAAGAAAAAGACTTTCCTAGATTTAATCTATTAAAAAAATTAATTTACGGTTTGAAATTTTTTTTAGTTCACTAATTGCATAAACATTTTTGTGATAAATACTAAAACGCTTACTTGTCTGATCCAGAGATTAGGATGAACGAGAAGGCAGGCTGTTTCTTCAAGAAGTTCATACAGCGCAACTTTTTGTAGCAGGTTCAAGCTAGTGAGAGCTGACATGGCATTTACCGCTTTTCTGACAACATATTCTTCAGGATCAGTCAAGCCCTGTTTGAAACATAAGAAGCATGCGCAGGTACAGAAAACAGCTATCATATCTGTATAAAGAAAATTGAAAATGAACATTTACCTTCACATTTTACTGGAAGCTAGATATTGGTCAACATATTAGATATCATGAGTACCGTTCAAAAGGCGCAACTTATTGCCATAAAGCGGAAGCTCATAAGAAATCTACTAGTGTAGATTGCATTTGGACAATCTACGAGAGCAACTGTATCAATCTCGCTGGATCTTCAAAATAAAGCAAAGCAAAGCATAGTTTTAGCTAGGTGGAACAAGAGGCTAGAGCAATCTTGGATATTGCAAAAGTGGTGTCGCCGTAGCACTGATCTTTTGAGGTGGCTTTGTTTAATAGGAGATCTGAGATTAATATTCACGAGCGATAAACAAAGAAACGGATGGCAAAGAAATAAAGAAAAAAGAGATTGATATTTTTTTGTAATTTTTGCAACCACATTATAAAGTATCTTTCATAGAAAACATCATGATCCTTAACTATATTGGAGTCTAAAGTGTGTACTACTTGAACAGGCTGAACCGTTTTCTCTTGAAACAGTTTTTCAATTTCAGTTGTTACTGAAAAAATAAATTAAATAAATTAAAATTAGTTAAGTTTATTTTATTTATTTTTTGTTACAAGTCCAGGAAATAAGTGACTACAGTACGAGCGTGATAGTTCCCGCATGAGACAATCTTAAATGATTATTCGAGTACGGTAACCATCTTATGAAGTAAGATAATTTTCGTCAAACTAGTATTGAAAACTACTTATATAAAAACTATGAGTTGAAAAAAAATGTTTACTTCATCTCAAAATAAAAATTCTGAAACCATTTACGGAAATTACGCAAAAAACGCAGAATTCGCAAAACTATCACACAGAATAGATTGAATAGATTCTCAAATAAATTTTGGAACAGATAAGAATTAAATATTAAAACACTTTTATGATGTTTATTACGTTTTCTGCTTCATTGTTGAATCGATGCTTATCAAGCAAACCAAAAATTATGTATGTGGTCGTTTTGCAAAATTCTCCTTTGTCGCAGTTTGTCGCAATGTAACATTGTCAGAAACAAATGGAGTCTGGTAATATTCATTACACTGTATGGTAAAGACATCAGCTGTTTCTTTCATTCTGCAAACCGGTTCAAATCTACACGTGGTAAACTGTTGAAATTGTAGCAGCATGTCGAAAAATAGTTGAGTTCGTGGGAGCCTTACCAGTCAATGGTGCATCGAAAACTTGAGCGTCTGATTGGTCTATTTAAATTCATAAACGTGTATTAAAACGTTATCTTATGATATATTTCGTTTATCTAATCTATTGATTAAACAAGGTCTATTTTAGTAATATACTCCACGACACGAAATTAGGTGAAGAAATATTTCGGTGCAGCAAAAAACTAACTGATTGCTGTGGCAAACCATATGATTGCTAGCGTCAGACAAGGCAACACGATACGAGTGGTGTTGTAAATTTGTGAATTGAGGTTGGTGATTCTCTTCTATCAGCTATTGGAATGTTTCAATATCTGGCAACACCTCAATTTTTCAGAGCCGCATAATTTGGTGGACATGAAACAGTTGTTGAGGCAGCATTGCAGCATGAATGGGCGGGTAAGATAATTTGAACTCTTGAAACTTGATAGTTCAGACCACAATATAAAAGGTTTTCATAATAATCCATTATAAAAGGCTTCTTTTAAAAGGCTTAATATAAGAAATGGCTAGTTAGTTCGAAGTTACTGACAATTGAACAAACTGAAAAATTTACTTAAACAGAATTTATTAATTTCGAATTCAGTATAAACTGATAGCAATTAAAGGAATTCGAAATTAATAAATTCTGTTTAAGAAATGGCCTGTTTAGGGGTGAAAATCGTAAGGGAAAGCTTACCTGCTGAAGGAGAGGCGTCAATATGGGTGAGCTATGAATACCAATGTAAGCAGCTACGCCGACAATACAGTCGAAAAATGAACCTCTCAAATTTTTATCTTGTTTATCATTTAGGAACGTGATCATATGCGACAATAGCACATCATTTGCTGTAAAAATGGAGGAAAAATATTTCAGTAAACATTCTTAACAACATCCAACGTTCATAGCAATATACCCGCAGAAGTCAGATAGAACTGAATGGCATAAAATTATTTTTTATGTTGAAATTCATTTCAAAGCATAAATTTGTAATCCATGCTCGCTTAATCAGGATTTTACAAGATGAATATTACAAGTGAGTTTTAATGGAAATGGATGAGGAAACGTTGAGAAAATAGCTATTTGTGTAACTAGAGTGCAAAGTGGGACATACATAACCTGACAATTCCTCACATAAGCTATCGTCGAATCAAATCGATTTCAACAACAACAACAACAACAACAATTACAACGACTATTTTGTTGCTGAAGCAGAGTAGCCAGCCTATTTTTGAATGCAGAATAGGGAACCTGCGTATTACATGCTCACTATTTTGTGGTGTTAGGTTGCAAATCTGGAGGGCGGAAAAGTACTTTCACGCACGGGAATTTACTTTCCCGCACTGGTGCAGGAATATGCTACTTTGCGTGCTACAGTTAGTGCAAAAATAGGTACTTTTTCGGGTCACTGCAGGAAAAGTAATTTTAGTCAATAAAATCTTACTAATGTATTATAGTTTTCTTATCACATGATTATATCTCAACATATTGCTTTCAGGAAATAATATTTCAATATTATTTTATTATTGCTAGCTGGGGATTGCAACAAAAATGTACAAATTTACGAGAATGACATTTTTTGAACTTCAAAAGTGAATTGATATTTACTACAAGCTCTATTGCGCTCTTTTAAGTGAAGCTTTTAATTAGCTTATTGTTATTATTAAGCAAAAATATGAATATTCAAGAGAATATGCAATTGTTTCTTTAAAATAAGCAAGAAATAGGTAAATAAAACTATGTGGGAACCTTTTTGCTTTCCGAAGAAGACACAAAGTTTTGTGATTCCATTTTCAATTAGTGTTTGCTTGACAATATTCTGAGGATCACTCAGGAGCGTAGAAACCGATTGCTGAACCATCTCGTGAAGTGTAGACAACTCGCTCTCATAGCTGTGCCTCGGAGTTTCATTGGCTTTTAGGAATGCATTTTGGCTGTGCTCCAAAAACCTGAAAAACGTGAAGTTATGAATATGAGCATTTAAATTATCTACTTATCACTTAATAGGTAATTCTACTCAGTTTGATTATGCTGTTCAAATTTAAAACCACACGAAAACTGCTAAAAATCGTTCATGGGGCGCCATGGGGGTTCTACATTTGAGAGTATGATATATCAACTCCATCATATCGAGTGATAGCTCATTCTACTCAGCTTTTCAACGTAGTTCAAAACCACTTGATAACCTTAAAAATTATTTGCGAGGGCGCCAGAGGGGAGAAATAACTGTAGGAATTTTAGCTATCCACTACTTTATATCATGTTATTCCACTCAGCTTGCTGATGTTCAAATTCAAAACTATGTAAAAACATGAAGAGTCGTTCGCGGGGGCGCCAGGGAGTCTGAAATTCAAGAACTTGAACTATCTGTTGTATCATGTGATAGTTCATTCTATTCAGCTTGTTTAGGCGGATCAAATAATTATAGAAGATGTTCAATTGAAAAAATATTTTTGGTAGCTAGGCTATTGTATAGTTTTTCACTCGTCATTGTTTCCATGCCTTGGAAACATGAGAAAAGAAAGTGTTCATGTTTTGAATCTTCAGTATAACTGATCCCACATGAAAATATTTTATTCCAGACCACAGTTGACAACACAAAAAACACCGAGTAACTCAAAACGAAAAAAATTCAAATTTTAAAAAGGTTAAAGGGGGTGAAAATTCTACTTTACAATGGTCACTTACATCTGTTGAACGTGTGATAGCTCATTCTACTCATCTCATCAAGTCAGTTAAAATCCATAACTTATACAAAGCATTCATTTTACGTTACGAGTCTGACATGTAATTACCTACTTTCGTATGGATGTGAATGAACCTTTAAACGGTACAAAGTTCGCCGGGTGAACCAGTACAAAATAAAACAGCACTGAACCTTTTGCTCTAGAAGATCTAGAGGATTCAGACAAAATGGTAGAATTCAGATTAAGGTCCAAGAATGAATTTTATAATTTTTTTCAAGCTCAGAAATTAATTGTAAACTTACTTCAGTGCCGTGTCTGCTAACTGTGCTATGTCCTCAGCATACGCCGTCCTCACAATTACAGCTTTGTCATGAGCTACCTGTAGAAATTCAACATTAAAAGTTCTATAAAAAAGTTCAACTTTTTATAACAATTAGAAGTTTATTTTTTTCAACAATGGCCAATTAAAATAAGATGATAAAGAAGAATATTGCACACATTTAAAGCAACCCAGTCTTCAAAATTACATTTGGCAAGAAACAATTTGGCAATATGCATACAACACGTTACTGCAAAATCTTGAGTAAGGTTTTACGGTTTTACTTGGGGATTGTAATTGTAAATTGCTAAGCAACAAGCCCCAGGTAGAATTTTAATATTTATATTGAATTAATGACAGAGCTTTTGAAATGCAGAAAAAGTATTCAATCACTAAAAACCGAAGTTGTCAATTATTCTACACAAAATAGACTGAGAAAATACGAGAAATAAATGCTTTTAATAATTTTCTAAATGCTTGATTGCTCGACTCTACAAACTCAAAAGTGAATGAAGGTGATACAAATATTACCGAAATCTTAATTTTGCGAAATGGGACAACTCGCCGCCGTACTAACTCGCCGAGAAAATAAAAATTAACACTCCAGTAGGCGCAATTGTCTCCGTGTCATGAGTGGTCACATGAGTACACCATTTTTGTTTTTAAGGCGTTTATACACGATAAAATTTTCCATCCAATTCAATACAATTGAAAGAGCTTCAAATTGCTACGAATCCCTTCAAAGTCCATCAAATTGCTTCAAATCTTGACCAAGATTTGACAAGGCTTTTAAAGTCTTGTCAAAGATTGGACAATATTTATTGAATGTGATTATTTGATGAAATATTCTATTGTGTACGAATGCCTTTATTCATAAATTTTGTCCAATTAAACTATTGTTTCGGCTTTTTTAGGTTAAAATAATTGTAACAAACATGTTTCAATGTACAATGTAACATGTATTATGCTATGTGAGGTCGAATCAAATTTTTAATCATTGTAATCTACAAATTTAAAAATTTAAATGAGAGCCTCTAGTTTTTGCTTTTATCTGTATTTTACATTCTGAATATTTTTTCATTTTAAGTCCATTTTGGTTCCTGGATTTCTTGTTCCATGACGAACTGCGTTGTTAATATTAACTATCTATGTGAATTTAACGACTTGCAGTCGTTTTCAACGCCTCTGAAAATGGATCTCAAAGATTCGAAAGCGCTCGGCCTACAGAGTAAGTAAATTATACTTATTCTTAATGAATATTTGACTGCAAGTCGTTAAATCCATTTTGGTTTTTAATTGACTAGACTTTCCTAGTTTTTTTTCAGTTATGTCCTTCCAAAATAACTTCCCAGCGGTTCGGAATCGGAACCCACTTGAAACTGTAGGTCATTCAAATCTCATGATCACCATCCCCCATTACCGATGCACATGTTTTCGTTGTGTTTTTGTATCAGTAGTATTGTATGTTCGATTGATTAAATAAAAATTCATTCATTTATCATGACGAATCATTAGCTGCATCCAAATATCACTGAAAAGAGGTAACAATGAAATATAGGGGGAAATAAGTCCTTCTTGTATGAGTTGGCCGCGGCGATTTGTCCTAGACCCTGATTTTGAGAATATTCTTATGTAAAAAAGTTAAATTTTGAAATTTGATTCTACGACAAAATATTATTTACGTCTGACAGTAATAAGGAGTGCAATAATAATAATGATTTATTATTGCTTCTTATCGTTCAGTGCAAAGATAGATTAGTTTTGACTCAGGATGAAAATCAAATTCTGTTGAACTTAAGTCGGCTATATTGTTTTCATTTATAACATAATATTGTTAGCTTCTGCCATAAGCCATGAGATCCATTACCATATTGTCACCATATATTAGTTCTGTTCTATGATAATTAACATGTGTTATGTAACATAGCTCAATTGTAAATTCCTTTAAACTAAAATAAATGAAAATTTCTAAATTTCAAATATTTATTTTCATGAAGTTATACTTGAACAGCTTTATTTGCAGTTTTCAACGCCTTAACAATTCTATCTAGTCTATTGGTCAATGACTATGGGCGTAAGAGTCTGAGATTTGTGCTTGAGTGAATGATGACACAAAATATGCCAGGCTGAAAGGTAACCGATCCCGAGACCGCAGGAGTAGCAGTCTGTCAAGGGTCTCATCACATACAAGGTTCGCAGTACGAAAGAAGACGAGCGATTAGATGCTAATAATCAGCATGAACCATATGAACTCATTTATATTCATGAAAAAAGTGGGAGAAATAATTCAAAGAAAAACATTTTGTGACTATAGGCATATCATGAAGCATATTACTGTTAGGATAAACCATAACTTAAATTATAAGATAAGAATAATTATTGAGCTTTTTACCGAGTTGAGTCCTGGTAATATATACTCGGGAAATATATTGGCGTCACTTGAAGGCACGTTATGTACAACAGAGTCGAGTGACAGACACCGAGTCAAGGTGTGCAGAGCCAGAACTTGCACTCTTGGGAATGTATCGTGAACAAAATGGAACTGAAACAATAAATGGTTTTGCAATGAGAAATAGTAAATATTGTAGTTGAAACACAACAAAAGTAGAATGAAAATCAGTAACCAATGTTCAGTGTTCCTGACATGAGTATGAAAAATTCATCAAGTTTCATCATCAACTACATTTAAGTTTGAAAGAATTAATCAAACCGGTGAGAAATTTTTTTAGTGAAAATTCACATATCTAAAGAAATTCTGATTCAACTAAAAAGAGAAACTTACTGAAATTATTCAAATAAAATGTCTGTATCAGAGGCGTGAAGCATTAGTAATTTATCTAGGGATTTTGAAATGAAAACCATCGGTAATAATCTCCATTGCCGCCAACAAAGCGAATGCTGCCCAAAAATCATATTCTTGCTGTAAGGTCAGCCTTTAATCTACGAAATTCAAGTATCTAGCCCTTTGGTTTGCAAAACTATGAAAATCGAGATGAGCGTCATCGGCTATTATTTATTGTGGATTGGGCATATGCTTGGAGGTTCTGCGGAAAGGGTGGTTCGGAGAGTTTTTGAAGTTGAAAAACGTATGAAAGTATTTGAGACACATAATTCCATTGAACTTCTACAAATAATACGATTACAATGACATACAAACAATGTCCCGAAGTACAAAGTACCTAAGGTACAGACAAATTACCCAAGGCGAACAGTAAGTCTGAAGTCAAATTTTCCTTCAGTAAATTTGGGGTGCATGGAGAGAAAAATGTTCATTTCTCAGGGCAGCTCTCATCTGGGGACATTGTGTCGTCTATTTCTGCCACACAGAGATAATATGTAAAACAAAATACTATTTCACAAAGTTCTGTAGTTATTATGTGGACAGAAATAAAATCATAAGCCATGGACTGTCAATAAAAGTAAGCCCTGTAGTATTTTGCAGGTACATTTACTAACGAAAATCAATAGCTAAATCATAAACATTGATTGATGCATTGAGAATTGCCTCAAGACTTGAGCCCATTGAAGCAAACATAATATTAAAAAATGAATAAAACACTTCACAATAGCTTCTATAGAGTAGAGAGAAAGAAGAAAGGAAAATAATAATAGATTTTGTAACAAAAAAGAAAAAACACAACTTAACTAAAATATAATAAAAACATATAATAAGAAAAGAGAGTGAAAAGATCAAATAAGAACCTAACAATTACTGCCAAGCAGTGGATGTGTCACTCAATAACTTAATGAAGAGATTAGATTAGATTATTTACTTTATTCATGTAGATTACAAAGTGCACAGTCTTAGATTCTAGATTATGATAGTTGAAAATATATAAGTACTGTAATTATTGTGCTATGATTTTACAAATCTTAACTAAAGAATTATTCAATGATATGAATACAAGATGCAATGTGATAACAATAATATGATTGTGATGTATCTACATGAAATGGCGAAGTTTGAACATATAAATGTCCATTCTTGGAAGAGGACAAAACTTCACTGTGTGTGTGAGAGAGAGAGAGAGAGAGAGAGAGAGAGAGAGAGAGAGTGAGAGAGAGTGTGAAAAAACATTGAGAGGATCGCAGGCATTCGCCCAAAAAACTGAGTGGAGTTCCCCCCCCCCCCCCACCTGTCTCCCTGACAATGACAGTGTAAAATTGTACAGAGTTGTGAACATTTTTCCTGTTTATTGAAACTTTGAATTAGTGAGTCCTACATTAGTAAATGAATCCAAACATCCTATTTAGAAGTGAAAATAGAAGAATTAATAATGATTCAACCAAATTACATTGAGGAAATGACAAGTTGGAATAACAAATTTATTTTAACCAATTCAATACAACTAACTTGCTTTCATCATAATTCTGACCTACATTTCAATAACAGCATTTTCGTGTCTTTCTAGGTTGAACATGACTGCATTTCAAAGAGCTTCAATTTTCCAAGTTGAAATGATTCAGTTCTATCCTAATTTACTTGTGTATTGTTCTTTTTTCTTACTTTCCACATGTTCACGGTTTTTAGTTCTTGATTTGATTCTTATTTTTGCTTGATACTCCTCCCACCAGAGGGCGTGACCTGTTATGACCTTCAGCTAATGACAAACCGTCAATGAAGGTCAGCCTATCCCTTAGC
Organism: Conomelus anceps; assembly: GCA_948455865.1. NCBI lineage: Eukaryota > Metazoa > Arthropoda > Insecta > Hemiptera > Delphacidae > Conomelus > Conomelus anceps. The sequence goes on from OX418217.1 coordinate 72,649,596, forward strand.
CAATAGTATCATTCCGTGCATAGTATATATTAAGTTACTCTGTACTTTAGTTTTAGTTTGTCTGAGATTGATAATGGAGTAACATCCGAAACTAGTATCTCTATATTTTTAATAAATGTGGTTGTGACAATTTCGTCTTATTATTCGTTAAGAATTACAACTTACAATATACGGAATAATTCTATCCAAAATTATTTCCGCTGGCAGGTATTTTGCTATTTCGAAAAGAACTTCTAGACTTTGTAGTTTGGAGCTAGAGAAATGTAGACCTCTGTAAAAAATGACAGAAAAATATGGTGTATTAATAATGATGTCAAAAGAAAAATGCAGGTGATATGTAATGAACTCCATTAGTAAAACTAGTAATTATCGTATTAAATAATTGAAGAGGCAATATTATAAATAAATTCCATGAACCTATAGAAGCAGGCAAATTCCAGATTTCTGACAAAAGATTTCTTTAACAATCAACTTATATTCATCTAATTTTAGTTCAGCTGTGTAGAAGATATCATTGAAAAGTTTGGATGCTAAACGCGTTCAAAAGTAAATTTTGTGTAAAACTGAGATTTTATTATTCAGGGTGACTAGCAAAGTAAGCTACAAAAATTCCCTGACTTTCCCCGATTTTTAATAAAATTTTCCCTGACCAATATAAGTTACTATCTTGCAGGATCGCTTCGCTCGCCTTAACCGTCTAGCCAGGGGGCAGAGACCCCAGGGGGTGGTTTAAAATTCGTAGAAAATCGTGAATCGATCCAGCACTTTTGTTTGTTGATCATCTGTTGCTTTGGATACGGGCACAGTTATTCAATTCACAACTCCATATTTCTTATATCTAATTTTTTAAATTTTCACTTTTGACCGTATTTTTTGGAAATTTTCAAAATTCTTTCTTAACATGCATCTAGAGCCGCAACGGGACATGTGTACCAAATTTCAACTTAATTAGCTATGTGGTTTTCGAGAAACGCTGATGAATGAATCCGGGGTATTTGACTTTTATAAGAGTGTCTTATGTAAGGTATAAAAGCCGGATACCAGAAATTCTACATCAAATTTTTGATAAAAAATGTTCAATGACGTTTTTGAAATGAGGGGCTTTGCTTTCGAGATATCTCAATTTAATAACTTTTTCGAGATAAGCTCACTTCCCGCCAATGACTCAAATATGCTCGATAACTCAAAAACTACTGATCGGATTGGAATTATGATGACATTGCTGGAAAGAACACAATATTTCACTGAACATACACGTATTTTCAACATGTAACCTTAGGGTGTTTTTTTAGGGATCAAAGTACAAAAAAGTAGATTTTCACTAGTGAAAATTTAACATAAAAAACTTCCTCATTTCTTAAACTTTTAAATTAGCCTAAAATGTTTCAAATGGATGAATTGCAAATGCTTGAAAATTGTATAAAACTGTCACAAACCCACAAGAATTAGTGTCTAAGGGACAAGAGCTGAGAGTAAAAATTTGATTTCAAAATCTTGTAATCAGATGTTTTTTCAAAATAAATTATTAATTACTGTGGTCCCTGAGTAACCGCAGGAAGCCGTTGAAGGCTGAATAAAGTAAGAAGACACACTACGTACAAATACTGATCTACAGTAAGTACTGTATTAGAGTACTCTTATCAGAAACTTCTTACCGAATCACATCTCTGTCTCATCGTTGGAAAAATAAGTGATTCTTCACAACATAATTGTTTAATTAACTTGAATATTTATAAGATTTTTTCATTGTATGAGATTGAAAAGCAGGATCAACTGAAGAAAAATGAGTGTGTAACATATTCATTTCTGATGACTAAAACACGCTGATATCAGTTTAGTCAAGTACTATGGTGTATTCGAAATTGCCTAATGTATAGTTTATTCTATTTATTATTCTATAGTTTATCTATTCATGTATAGAATGAGTGCCATTTCACAATAGATTGAAAATAGAGTTTTCAATTTATAGAGCATTGACAAAAGAATAAACAGATACCAAATATTATTCATCATAACGTGAATCAGGCTAGTATAAATAAAAATCAATTCCTGCAAAATGCGCTGGACAACCGTGTATCCACCACATTCCTTGCCTCTAAGCATTAAGAGTCAATTATTTCATGAGATCAAATAGATCTAAAAAAAAATTATTTAGAAAAAAATTTATTGATGAATTTTAAGATAAATTAATTCGATAAAATTACAATATTTTTTTAGATAAATCTTTTATTTGAGATCAAATATAAAATTTAAAAAAACTAGTTTAAAGTATTCAAGTATTCTAGAATTCTAGAATATTCAAGTAGTCTAGTATTCAAAAAACACAGTTTAAATGTTTGTTAAAAAATATGACCGAAGAATATGATTATGATTATTCCAGCCCAAATTGGTGCTGAAACCGGTTTGGTCTCATTATGTGAGAATTTCCAATTGCCCAAGTATGTGTATTATGAAAATTGACAGCACCACTTCTTGTGAACGTGCTCTCATCCGATCTAACTTTATTGGGAAGCAGTGATTCAACAGAGATTAATAATTTTGGAAAAAATCATATTTCTACTCTCTCAGCTCTTGTCCCTTAGACACTAATTCTTGTGGGTTTGTGACAGTTTTTTACAATTTTCAAGCATTTTCAGTTCATCAATTTGAAACATTTTAGGCTCATTTAAAAGCTTGAGAAATGAGGAAGTTTTTCATGTAAAATTGTCACTAGTGAAAATCTACTTTTTTGTACTTTGACCCCTAAAAAAAACACCCTAGTGATCGGGCTACATGTTGAAAATACGTGGATGTTCAGCGAAATGTTGTGTTCTTTCCAACAATATCATCATAATTTCAATCCGATCAGTAGTTTTTGAGTTATTGAGCATATTTGAGTTATTGGCGGGAAGTGAGCGTATCTGGAAGTCATTAAATCTCGAAAACAAAGGCAGCAATTCAAAAACGTCATTGAACATTTTTTGTCAGAAATTTGATGTAGAATTTCTGGTAACCGGCTTTAACACCTTATATGGAACAGCCTGTATAGATGAAAAACAAAAAGAACTTAGCGAATAATCAAAACAATTTTATGTTTGTGAGCCTACCTAGCTTATTTGTCTGGTTGTCCATCTAAAAACGCATTTCAAGTTCGATATTGGAGCATTTCATGTGACGGTTTCTATAATTGAACGAGCGTAGCGAGTTCTTAGTTTTGACTTGTGACTCGTGACTGGAGGCTTGCAGCTTTTTCTGTATGTTTGTACGTTTGTGTGTATGTTCGACGATAACTTTCGAACGCTTTGAGCAATCAACTTCAAATTTTAAACACATATTCTTCGAGCCTTAATACAGATCAAGTTCGTTTGCCAATGAAATTTACCCACTTCTTCATCCTTTTTGAAGCGAAATAAAAAAATTATGTTCTCTGTCCTTCATTAATATATCTATATATTACTATATATAGAAAATATATAGTTGTTTCAACATATGGAATTCGCAATAGATTTCAAAATATATTTTGAGTTATCATCAGCTGTGGATGAATAAATGCGATCAGGCCTTTTACAGAATCTCTATCAGCTGATATACTAATTTCATTGATTGCCCTGATTATATGGATTCATAAACAGCTGTTTTTTATGTGGTAAATTTATCTACTCTAAAGCCGCGTCTCCACCAACCGAACATGCTCGGCGAACAGTGTTCGCTGGAATCAGCTGATGTCGCAGAACATTTTTTGGAGTTGGTTTGGTGTGGACGCCTTCTCGAACATTATGTTTGGTGTGGTGGGATTAGTGGCGGTATCCTGTTGTTGGTTGTCACTGTTCGCTCACAGACCAAACATTTCAATTGAACTCACGAACATGTTCGGTGACCCATATGTTTAATGTTTGCCCGTTTTTTGTATTTTCCAACAATGTTCGGCAGACATGTTCGGTTGGTGGAGACGCGGCTTATAGATTCACTAATTCTAATGCCCTGATATGTCGGTATATGAGTACGGTAGGTTTTTTTTTGTGGAAAATAAATCTGTGTATCAGAGCAACGATAAACTTGAACTTCAAGTGATAGATGTCTTGTGAATTTTATCTAAATCAGTATCTTCAAAAGAGCCGTTTTTCGTTACCTACGATAAGCTTCCTAAATGAGTTTCCCTTTCCAAAATTAGTTCTTTGCAAGCAAGTTCTCCAGTCCGTAGGGCTCACTAGTATAATTATTATAAGGTATATAATTACTACGAAGTTTTCCCGATATTTTTTCATATTCCCTGACTTTTCCAGAATTTAAAAATTCCCTGACTTTTCCCGGTTTTCCCGATTTTCCCGGTCGCTAGTCACCCTGTTATTACTTTGATAAGAACTGAGACTTCACATGTACAAAGTCAATACGAGACAATACGAGTTGGAGTAGAATGCACAAACATTTTAAGTAGGCCCGATGTAGTAGAATAATGTTGCTGTATTTGCTTGAGTTGAAGAACACCACACGAAAGGGAATAGTTAATGCTGCCATTAGAGACAACATGGTACTCCTAGCCTACCGTATCTCAAGCCTTAACTTCAGGTGACATTCAAAATTCGATAGCTTTATGGGTTGGAAATCGATTTTCCAAGAAAAGATTACGATTTTGCTTGAATATTAGTTTATATTAATCAGGTGAACAAATATTTGAAAAAAATGTATGGTCCTTCAAATGAATTAATTAAATTGGAAATTAGAATGAGTATGTTTAAAATTGAAATGTCATTATCATTGTAATTTATTTCTTTTTAACTATCATGACAAATTGCGAAATGATGGGTGCAATTCTACTGGCCTCAACATTTGCGGAAATTCGTTAATAAGATAATAATAAAACAAAGAATAAAGTCAACTTTACCTCATGCATGATGTAACTAGTGATGTGATAATGATGAGGGCTTCAAAGCTCTGCTTTTCTTCACCATTCTCATCTTTCAGAGTTGGAAGCATTTCTATAACACTGACAATATCTTTCGCCAATCTGAAAAGAAAAATGAACTTAAAAAGTAATGTGTACCACGAAAAAATTACTAACGCACTTCCCAACTTTTACTGGGAGAGAAATGCCAGCAAACCCATGTTAATATGACACATTTTTAATGAAAGAATTGCCTAACGTTAATCAGGTGAACTATTAGATAAGATAGATAGATATACTGTTCACAAGACTGTTGTCACAATTATTCTGCATTAAAATATGAAAATATAAATCATTGATTTTAAAGAAGGTACTTTAAAAATTTCTGTACAGTATTCTCATTAATTCAATAACATGAGAATTCGAAAATTATTGAAGTATTTAGTTGATCTTTAATTAAAATATCAAGCATTACAATTCAAACATTAACTTCAAAGTGATGAGACACGGACGTGCTCCTTCTAACCTGTCAAGTTATTAAAAGAGTAAAACATCCTATGTTTTCCTAGCCATAATGAATGCAAAGACCTTCTGTGCCACTTTGGGATATCAAAGTGAATTGGACAGAAACATTAAAAAGTAAATAATATTGTTACAGGTTCTGTCACTAAGATAATGCTGACAACACTTGAAATTAGCACTCAAACTTTATGTACACAAATTACGTACAACACGCACTAATCAGTTGTATCACACACAAGAAGAACCAATAAGAAATAAACAGTTCAATAACGTTCAGCTTATTTACTATATCACTGTACAAAAAATAATTAGGCTACTAACTGTCAATAGGCCGATCAATAATTTAATAAATAATTATCCAATAGACTGTTCAATGATGCAAAAAAGAAATGTCTAAAAAGCATTTAAACACTCAATAAATAAATGGAACACTTACGAAGCACAGTGTCTGTCATCGTATTTTATAATAAAAATAATAGCACTGAGTATGTGTACACTTGTATGAACTATAAGGGAAGTCTGCCACTATGTCACTTTATCACATTAACGTTCGAATCACACCGTCTATACTGTCACTATAAACTATCACTCGTTACGATATGAATGTGAAGGAAGTGTCAACAATAACTGACTCCTGCTCACCAGGACATTGGCTTTTATAAGTTTTTTGTAGCATTCCAGGAAACTCTCGAAATCTCCACAGGCTTCAAGATGTTTCTATTTACACAGATAATGTTATCTCGAACATTCTGAGAGTAAGGAAGATGAAGGGAATATGAGGAGAATAAACAAAAAGTGCCTGTTGACACACCGGGCAGCGCAGAAATATGTTCTTTTCTGTCTTACATTTCCTAACAATATTATTTAGAACCTTTTTCATAAAGTTTCAAATTTAGAAATTAATATTGTAGAATTACTGAATACCGAATTACCTTTCAATTTTCTCATCGGGTGACAGCATTGGTTGGCTTCCAGAGAAAATGTTGATGTACAATTGAAGAAAGTCGTAAAAGTAGCTAGGGAAAACACGATTGCGCTCCTGTGCCAGTAACGCTTCAGCAGACTGTCTTTTACTTGGTTCCCTTTGCATCATTCCTCTGAGTAGCTCCTGAAACAGGATTATAAATAATAAATAGATTGCATAAGCGATAACAACTTCAACTGTTGTAAGCAATCCTTAAACTCAATAATTAATTTAAATGTTGAACAAACTTGTTGAAATTTAAGACCTTTTTTATAGACGTCTATTAATTGATTTGTCAGCGTTCTTGTTAAGCCGCGTCTCCACCAACCGAACATGCTCGGCGAACAGTGTTCGCTGGAATTATCTGATGTCACCGAACATTGTTTGGTGTTGGTTTGTTGTTGGTTTCTCAAACATTATGATCGGAGTGGCGGGAACCTGTTGTTGGTCGTCACTGTTCGCTCACAGACCAAACATTTCAATTGAACTCACGAACATGTTCGGTGACCCATATGTTTAATTTTTGTCCGTTTTCTGTATTCGCCAACAATGTTCGGCAGACATGTTCGGTTGGTGGAGACGCGGCTTTATAAGTGAACAAGCAGCACTCCGCTAATCATCCACATTCAAAATCCTACCAGAAATCCTGCTACTAGACGATTAAGAATTTAGATAAACAGTGTTTTATAATTTTTTTCTTCAAACTCTATGCAGATAGTCAGAAACCACCCACTGACGTTTTGAATTTATACGATGAAGACGCTATTTATTTGCATATTTGATATAAATTTCAAGATTTTGCAACTACACTACTACACTTATTCATTTGAAAGAGATGAGTGAATACAGTACTACTGATACCCGTTGAAGTATCAGAAAAAAGAAAAGTATCTGATAGATCATGAACGTAGATGAGATTATAAACATTCACAGTGAATATAATCTAACAATACTAAACTAGAGTAAATACATATAAAAATAAATGAATAGTGAAAATTAGCTATTGAATTTATATAATAAATTTGAATGACTAATTCTTTTTATTATTGTGTCATAATGCTTCAATATTTTCAATATGAAAACAAAAAAATAATTATTTGAATGGGTTTGATTTGAAACTTGAAAATGCACAAAAAAATTTAGATGATCTCACCCTAACTCCCTCATCTTCTACTTTTTCAAGGTGTTTGTCAACACTGTATTCTTGGCTCCTGTAGGCAAGGAGCTGAGAGAAATCAAATGGCGGATGTCCATCAGAAAACAGTTCTGCAAGGGCGCACCTGAAAATAAGGAACTATTAGAAAACTATGAAGAAGAGTCAAGTAAGAACTTTCAAAAGCAGATTTTTCGTCTAAAAATAAAAGTATCAAATCTAATAGAACTTGAAAAAAAATCTATTTTTGTCATTAGATCTTACATGCCTGGCTTAGTTTGAAAAGGAATCCCTTAAAATATACATGACGGTTAACGGTCGAAGCTACAGAGCAGATCTGAAGCTCTATTTGGATCCTCAATTTTGAAGAAATGTTTGCAGTCCAAACAACCCTTCCATTCGACATTTTAAATTGTCGAAAATGAATAGTCATACCAATTTGTTCAGTCTTTCATAATTTTCTTCACTGTAAGAAAACTATGCATAATATGTTAGATGATACACTCCGTATCCTGAGATTACGACCAGAGCAATAATACATAGCTTTTGTTCAGTATACTTCCTTTTGTCATAAACATACACTTATATACTCATGTACAAAAAAACATGAAAAACTTATTCGAAATATAGCAATTGGATACTGTTACGGGTTCTATCTCTAAAATAACGCTGGCAACACTTAAATTTATCACTCGCACTTTATTAACACAAATTATCCACAGCTCAGTTATTTCTTACACAAAATAAGCAATCAAAAACAGATAAATCGATACTGTTCAACTAATAAAGAGTTTGCAATATTAATGTACAAAAATCAATCACTAAATGTTAAAAGGCCGATCTAATATTAAATAATAACTGTCCAATAAACTGTTCAATAATTCAAGGAGAAGCGTCTAATACATAAAAGTTGAAACTCTACAAGCACTTACAAGTGACTGTATAAACTGTCAAGTAAGCATGAATAATAATCTGTCACAAAATACTGCGATTAACATTACAGACAACGAAAGTTGATTATCACAGTTTGTAATAGCGCCAACGGGATTGCACTGTCTATATTAATGGAAACGGGAACTGTCACAGTACAATGCCACTTGTTATCAATGTAGAACAACAATTGAACTAATGTTCACCTAAGCGTTCGCCTTCAATAGCTTTTTATTTGAGCTAGAAATTCTAGAAATTCTCGCATTTTCCACAATATTCGATTTAGTTGATAAATTTCTATAAGGTTCTAATTAAATATTCTAAAAAGTTTTAAGTAAACATCATAAAAGTGTCAAAAATAAACTACAAGGCGAAAAGAGTATAGAAGAAGAGCAATTAATTGCTTAGACCGGAAGACTTGTTGACAAAAGCAGATAACACCGAAAAACAATGTTCTCTTTCACAATACATTAAAAGTTTAATCTTACAAATGTAAATATAGCATTCGCATCAGTCGTCTATTGTGATTTTTTTCTTATGTGATTAATTTTTTATTACAACTATATAGAACAAGATATTGAAAAGTTGTCAAAACCACAATAGACGACTGATGCGAATGCTACATTCACATTTGTAAGATTTGACATCAACACGACAAAAGAACAGTCTGAGCACGTTCATCTCGTTGTTAGTGTTTACATCTTCGTTTTTTATAACAAATTAGTTTAACAATATTGTGGAATTATTTTTAATCAAGATGCATTACAGTGAATAAACCAGTGCCGCATACTTTGATACCACAGCAGACAATCCATTAGTGTTTAAAATAAAATTACTGAAAAACTATTTCTTTCGAATTTATTCGGAAATTTTCTGCTTGTATTGGAATTGAAATTGTACTTGATTAAATATACTTTGTATATGTTATTTATATATAATATATAACATATACAAAGCTTCTCAAAACTTCCAAGATCGCTGATTTACGAAGAAAATCATATACTTAATTCTAAAATTGTATACTTTTGCAAGATTCTCGCTAGACTCTAGATTACAAATGAGGTTCCACTAGCTTTAACTATGTTTTAGGTAGTGGGGGTTTTATTAGTTTACTCATTGGTCTTCTCTTGTAAATCATTCAAGATGGAAATAAATGCCTTTAAATCGAAAAAATATTAATGTATTACTTCTAAGTAAATAGTGAATGCGGATTACCCTGCTGAGAATATATCCATTGCTGGTGTCAAATCTCCTTTTTTCAAGTTTTCTTCGGCTAAAAGAAGTTGACTGCTTGTTTCTGATGGCAAACTTTTAACAAACCTGAAATCAGTAGTTATTATTGATTTAGAGAACACTTCATTTACGTTGAATAAAAACCCGTTTCTAAATTTACCAAGTAATAACTAGCCTACTTATGTTTACTTAGTTATAAATGCTATAATTTATACGATTCACTATAAATAGGCCTACTGTACATCTACTTTAATTCTAACTCAGTATTCAATTTGATCTGATTTAAAAAATTCAAAAACACTCAAGACAAAATTAATATTAAATCATTTCATTCTGAAAGATACTCATCTCCGAAAGGACCACATACAGGTAGAATCTAATGAAGTGGTGTTTTCAAATAAACGTAAAATATCACTTATAGACTTGCAGAAAAGCACATAAATTCAGGAATGCTCTCAGAAAAAAATCAGTTTAACAACCAAGAATATAATATTGAAAAAACTGTGCCTATTGAAAGTGCATTTTAGCTTTTAGCTGTTATTTGAAAATATTTTCATGTTTTTTCTAATGGAGGGATTTTTATGAAAGGAGTTAACTACTCATTGTCTAGTAGAATTGATTCTTTAATTCAGTCTCAGGGGGTGCTAATGATTATCAAAAATTATAGTGCGACTCATAGTAGAGAAAATCTTTCTATAGAAAAATCTTCCAGGTTCACATTATGGACCAGATGCAGCAGTATACTTCGAAATATTTCATGTATAAATATTTCATGAGAATGCAGTAAACTTTTCAGTAAAAGTGAAATCTTGTTCTTGATCAGTACATAATTTACTATGACACAATCTCAAAACAAGCAAGCACACATGAAAGGCTTAGGATGGTATTAATTGGTCACCTCTCAGGAGCAATGTAGCACGTCCTTCTCCTGGATGTGTCAAAGAAATATGAGAAATCAGCAGGATTATCGTCCGGTAAATATGTTGGCTTGAAAGATGCAAAATCAGACAGCATAACCCAATGCCAAGATGTGACAAGAATGTTCTCTAGTTTTATATCTCCATGGCATATCTGAAAAATAAATAATACAGATTACTTCAGCTTACTCAATAAATATACCTAAGACATTTTTCCGACAAATAAATTTGTTTACATTTGATTTTTTTTATTAAGACAAATAATAATTTATTTTATTACAAAACAAATAACGTAACGTTTCCTTGCGCACTTATCAATGATTAGGAACTGATAAAGAACCAACCTGGGGGAAAAATATAAATTACTTTTCATTGAAATAAGCCGGCGTGCTGGCGACCCCACTTCCATCAACGGAGAGTTCAGCACTTTGCGCACTAGTTACACAAATAACTAATAGGTTATTCTTAAATGGAAAACATAGGAAAATTTATTTGAATAGGATTAAGTTTCAAGCACTCTTCTCTGTTTGAATTCTTAAAAAAGTAGGGAAATCTAATTTTTCGTGAATTTTCAATTTTATTGAAAAAGTTAAATTCTCTCTTAAACCTTTCACAATATATTTTTCTGCGACAGGACTAAAAATGTTGGGGATGCAATTTTACTCATATATATCACTTATTAAATTACAGATTTGTTGATATAGAAATTTTACCCCATTTAGCAACGACGCTTTTGGCCGGCTGAAGGGTTATTTGTGAACTTATACAGTCCATAGTCTCTACTATCTATTTCAAGTGTATGTTTCATGGAGCTGTATAATGAAGTTAATTCAATTTATAATTTATTACAGTTAATTCCTTAATTAGTTATGTACAATGTCAGCAAAAAAATAATGATACAATAATTTACCTACTTCAATCTATTATAGCATGAATTTTTCATTAACACGAGAGCTAATGAGATTACCTAACCACATTTTTTCCAATGTAACGGTCTTATTATCACAATCACAATGAAAATAGTTGCAATATTACAGAGAATTATACTAGATTATCACGGCAAATCGCCCATATAAATAACTAGTAAAATATAATATTATAGAGTTAGGCTATAGTATAAACTGGAGACGTACACCATATTTGTGAGCTTGATGTAAGCCAAAAAGCAATTGGAAGGCAATCCACTTCTTCTCAAGAGGTAGCAGGAATGGCCGAGTGGAAATACGATCATAGAGACTGTATTTGATGTACTCACGCAAAAGATATCCAGCTTTGTCAGTCAACTGCAACATAATTATTATAATTCAATTCCTTATTATTTTTGGGCATTGCGAAAAAGTAGACAATAAAATGACTGAATGATTTCATTAGAAACGAATACTAGAAGAGTTACAAGTTACAGTATGATATATTTAGTATATAATAATCCATTGCTCGAAATACTTGTATAACTAATTGAATAATAGGAGTATTAATGTGGATAGGAGATCAAGATGAAAACAAAAATGGAGAATATTTTACGTTGGAACGGCATACAAATTCCGAATTTGATAATTCTGGATATCTTCTCAAACAAAAGTTATTATAATAGTCCCTTTCGTCAATTCACATCCACCATACAAAAATTGCAAATACAAAAGAGAAAATCGATAAAATAAAGCCTATTAATGAGCCAATCAAATATATTATTTCTAATGAATAGTATAAGTACATCTAATAAATAGTATGTACTTGATAACTCAACTATTCTAATAGTTGTCAATATCCGTAATATAAAAGTCCAGTACAATATTGATAGAATTAAATGAGAATTCGAAAAATTGTAATGCCCAAGTTTCTTGGATTGCAATATCGAACGGATGTAATTACAGAGAAAAGAATAACGAAGCACAATATAATGTCCAGCATTATTTAATAACATTTTGTTTATTTTGTTCATTATTGATGAAATGGCATCGTCAATACACATACCGTAGACTAAATAAGTTGTGGTTGACTAGTTTTTAGTGTTTTAAGGAATTAGTTGTGTTAAGACTAAGTTGGCACTAGTTGTATAAAGTCAATTCAACATACCACTGTTTTCTGAAAAGGAAGACAGTTGATTGCTGGTCCCAATTTAACTCTCATCTCTTCAACTCGCTTTTTGTAAGAAGCAAGAGGAAGCGTTGGGTCGTGTATAGCAAAAACTTTAACAACAACCAGACCTTCCTGGCTCTTAGCTCGAGCAACTTTGAAAAATCTTGTACTTCCAAGACTGTAAAACAAATCATATAGAAAAATGAATTTTACCGTCAAAATTCAAACAGCATTCTATCTACGTATTTTATTATCTGTATTGGTGGTATTCACATTACCTTAGCCTACTTATGTAGATTTACAATGGCAATGGTAATTACAGCATGATTAGCAGTTGATTACTGCTGCCTTATAATATTGAAACATTTAGGTCCTCAAATCATCCGATAATATGTCATCGGATAATTATGACATCAATATGAGTTGTATTTAGTTATATTGTTAATATAATCAAGTTAATATTATTAGTTAACATCTGAAATAATTATTGTCAAATCTTTTTGTTGTTAGGGATAGTTAGCAGACACCGTAGATCTTTCTCAAGTAACTTCTCAATAATCTTAATATGAATATGAATTTCCAATTGAGATTATGAAATGTAGCTATATAAATGTTATGTTGCACTGATAAAATAAAGAAATGAACTGAGAATGAATAGCACATCAAATCAATTCTTTGAAAGTTAGGTGCCTCATAAAACCTAAACCAAGTTATCTGATAGAAATACTGTAGAAAGTTTGAAATATATTTTGCAATAATGTACACAATGGCACAGCTGTTCTAATGAAAAATATGATCATCAAATGTATTTGTATTGGTGGTAGAGATGATATTTAAGATTAACATTAAGTTACTTTATTTAAATAAATTTAAAATGACTAGGCCTATGGTGATTACAGCATTATTAGTTTACAATATACTTTCAAGATTGTAAAACAAATCATATAGAAAAATGCATACTTGAGATCGAAATGTACATCCGATAGTTCAGTCAAATAATGTTCCACTGGAAATATTTGAGATGGGGCGATTCCAACCAGCTGGTTCCCCATGATATCACTTCAGCAAATCCTGGAAATAGAAAACAATGACTTAGTTGATAAAATCAACATTGTTGACAATGATTAGCGTGTTCCATACACATTAGGCCAATAAGAACATAACCTACATTATTATTAATTCTCATCTGCGGCACTCAGTTCCGCATTGGAACGGAACAGTAATTGAAACATTACGTAGTTAGCTGCGGTAATGTTTGATCACTAAAACATGAATCTATACATAGTTTGGCATAAAAATTACAGTATTAATAATACAATTCGCAAAGTTCACATGAGATCCTCAATTTCTAAAAAACAGTGGTAAGTTACATAAAGTACGGTACCTACATGAAGTATGGTAACGGTACTACAGATTGATATAAAGTTAAAATTGGAAGTTCAGAGTAGTTCCTGTAACAATTTCCCTGTAGGGTGCAGGATCCATTGAATAATCATGACCATGAGTTATATTCTGTACAAAAATACCAGAAGAAAAAATATGCCTATGTAGGTACCTAATCTACCCACAAAATGTTTTCTTTTTTAGTTTTTATGATTGTATCGGAGCTTCAAGCATTGATATAGGATTTATTAGAAATCTATCACTGGGCTATTGATGAAATTATGAGTTAAATGGGTAGTATCATATTTTGAATATAATGAAAGTTAGTTACAATGGAAAAATCAAGTTTTCTATTAGCCTAGTTACATTCAACTAAGAAGTTACTCAAATGCATGTAACCGATATGAAAAGAGCATTCATTATCTTCAGATTTAAGAATATATAATAATACAGTTTAAGAGAAAAACCAACTACCTTTTCAAGAAAAAAATGCGTTATTCTGGTTCAAATCGATAACTTACATTTTCTGTTCAAAACTTACCTAATTTGAACTTTAGAAAACTGTTCCACTGGAAAAATGATCAGAGCTAAAATGTCTACATTCCAAGTCGTGGAAATAAATATTACAGTTTCTACAACAATAATAACTTAGGCAATTAAAATACAAAATGGATAATAATCTATAATAACAATAATCACTCAATTTCACGGTTATGTTCGAACTTCGAACGTTGGAAGTTCCATCTTTCCAGAGGAAGACCAGCTGTTCGGATTGCTTGTTGGCTGCTGACTTGCTGACTGGTCAGTCCACCCTGGCGCTGAATTTGAATATTATCATCAAAAACCTGATTGAAAAAGGACCAAAGAAAACACCTGTGACACCAGAACTGCAATTACGCGCAAGGCAAATAGAAATAAACTAGCTATTGTGCCCGTCCTTCGTACGGATTATGTTTAGAAATAAGACTAAATAAATATGTTTCGGCTTTTTTGATAGCAACGATCATGAAGTTGTTAGCAGCTTAGGCCCCGTTCAGACGTTACAGTTTTTTTACTGTACGGCGTCAACTGTACTGTGATGTTCACACGGTCCGGCTTTGCTGCTCATTGCTGTGCTCTCCTTCCATTGCGCTTCCAGTTCAGTTTTATTTATTCCAGTCCAGGATTTTTTTTATTTGTCTAAGATTTTTTTAAATAAGTTACTTACTGAAGGTTTCTCTTAAATTTTGATCAAAGTACGCAAATTCTGGTTTTAATATTTCACACATTTCTCGCCGCGCTGATAATTTTCTCTCTTTATTTTTATATAAATCTTGAGTCTTGTCCCACAAGGCGGGTCTCTCATATATAAGTGCCTTGACCAAATATTATAATTAAGAGGATCGAGAAATCTAATGCCATAATATTTTCTCAAAAACCATAAACATTTTCAATACCTTTCAAAAATTTTCAAGTATCATACAGACCAGCCCTAACAGAGCCAACTCTTCCACCTCTTCCCTATCAGAGCTGAGGTCAGCTCTTCCCGCAGGGAGGGAGAGATGTCATAAATGACAAAAATGATATTACAAAATTTAATAGTCACGGCTACAAAAAAATAAAAAGATGTTTGAATCGAGAAGTCACACTCTTTCTCCCTCAACTTGTATGAAGGAGAAAGAGCCGTGAATCAAACAATCAGATCGAAAAGTCAGCATTTTTAAAAATTAGATTTTCAATTTCCTAATGGCTGGACCAAGGAGATTTTTCACTTTTCATCCAGACCTAGTGCCTGACGGAGCTAGCGGTCATCGATGGTCTGAGATTTCCCGATTTCTCCATTGGTAATCAGGTATTGTAACACATTTTATATTATGCAGTATTTGTAATGTAGATCAAATATCTTTTTAATCATTATAAAAAAAATATATAATAAAAATGTTAGTCGGAAGAATAATTTAATACTACATAATGTCACTTTTTGTTTTCATTTTAAATCGGAATTTCTGTCACATCACCATTAACAGTACTGTATGTTAAAAATAAATAAAATTAAAAATTAATAAATAAATAATGTTAATCCAATAAATGAGGGAGATTAATTAAAAATTGATTCTGTTCACTAGTAGTAAAATAAATAAAAATTCTGTTTTTTATATTGACTAAATAAAAGAAAAATTTATTTAATTACCGTACTGAATTTTATTCGTCTTACAAAATCTTTTATAAGTTAGAATAAAAATCAAATATTTATAAGTTTATGTTCTACCATCACAAGCTATGCTGAGCCCATGAAATATGAATCAGTGAAATATTATTGTTGCGCCCTGTCTTTCACGATTTCCACATTCATAGGGTAAGGTTGGATGTGGTAATTGAGGGGGAATAGGTGCAATAATGATATTCCACCATAACCACTTATTATTACTGAATCCTTACCTGGTGGAGGCTACAAATAATAAAGGCGCTGTCCTTTAAATATATTCAATGTTACAAATGGTGGAGCCAAATCATTACAAATGGTAGAGGCGAATCATTACAAATGGTGGAGGCGCCGGGTAATATAGGAAAAGTAAAATTTAATTCTGGTTTTAATATTCCACACATTTCTCGCCGTGCTGATAATTTTCTCTCTTTATTTTTATATAAATCTTGAGTCTTGTCCCACAAGGCGGGTCTCTCATATATTAGAGAAATTGAATTTTCACAATTAATATCTTCCATTTTTGGACACAGGAATTCACTAATAAGAAGATCAATGCTGAAGAATATCAATGGTGACGATCTGAAGACTGCTTCCAGCGTAATAAGCGTATCGTTATTCCAGTCCAGGATTTTTTTTTATTTGTCTAAGATTTAAGTTTGTCGAGGGTTAAGTGGAAGAGAGGGCCGGCTGCGCTCTAACTTCGCCCTCCCAGGTAATAAATAAAGGCAGCCATTCTATTCTATTCTATTTTTTAAAATAAGTTACTTACTGAAGGTTTCTCTTAAATTTTGATCAAAGTACGCAAATTCTGGTTTTAATATTCCACACACATTTCTCGATGCGCTGATAATTTTCTCTCTTTATTTTTATATAAATCTTGAGTCTTGTCCCACAAGGCGGGTCTCTCATATATTAGAGAAATTGAATTTTCACAATTAATATCTTCTATTTCTAGACACGGGAATTCACTAATAAGAAGATCAATGCTGAAGAATATCAATGGTGACGATCTGAAGACTGCTTCCAGCGTAATAAGCGTATCGTTTGAACATATCCATTACCGGTACAATACATGTGCCACCGGATACGGATACAGTTATTTTGCAGTACAGTTTTCGAAGACAAAACCGAATGTAGAAATCGGCTAGAACAGCTTTTTTACTGGATCCAGTCGAAACAGTATTGTGTGAACATACAATATGAAATGTACATGCAAACGAAAGCACTGCAAAATAACTGATAGAACAAATTTACTGTACCGCACAAAAACTGTAGCGTGTGAACGGGCCCTTAGTAAACAACTTAGAACGTAAGCAATTCAGTGACAGGTATCGGAGAGAATATTTTTTGAGAACAGCTGATTGATATATCATGATAAATTACGTGATTTGTTCTTATGTGGTAAAAAACTTAGAAGAAATGTATCCAAAATCGCACAATACTTGGTTTTTAAACGTTTATTACTCTGTTAAAAAAAAGTTAATTTAGTTTTTTTATAGCTGAAGACCTTGTCAATAGTGTTTTCAATACTGTTCAATAACTAAAATCCCGATCTATGCTTTCGTTTTTGAGAAGGCCGCGTAAAATGCCTTTGGGGCCGTGAAAGACAGACAGACATATAGAGAGATAAGACTATTTTCGGCTTATTTAATGTAGAAAACGTAAAAATAACCAAAAAATATACAAGTCTGATAAATGTACAGACAAAACTCTAATTTTATTTATATAGATGACACGTGTCGAACTTTAAGTAAATAATCTTATCATTAGGAATTCCATATTCTAACATCTTATAATAAAAATAATATAACAACTTAATCTCTTAATGTAAAAATTAATAGGCTCCCGCCGTCATTATAAAAATGAGCTAAAATAAATAATTATTAGTGAAATGGGGAATGAACCTAATTGAATTTCAATATAATTTATTAACATATTGTATATTTTGTAACATACTTCATAACATATTGTGTAAAGAAGGTAATTATAACAAAATATAGAAACAAAGCGACACATGTAAACAATTATAAAACTATACTGATACCATAACACTTCTAATTCATTTTTTCATCTGTGATGTTTTCCATGAAGAAATACTTAATGAACAATCTAATATTAAAACTGACACTGTATTTCACTTTTATAATTATAATGTATTACTCACCTATATTGGAGATGCTTAAGGAATGCATTTTACTTCTGAAAACAAGCTTCGTCAGCCTCTTTTTTTCAAATGGTTCTACTCATTGAGAAGTTTTTGATGTTAAATGAATAAAAAGCATATTGTAGGACAAACATGTTTTATTGTCATTGAAATTGATTGAAGAAATGCCACATAAAATTTGAGGAAGGAAAATAACAGAAACAAAACAATGAGAACAATATTTGCTGTTATCTTGGGCCGAAGCTATTCCGAAATCTGATTAAGGGTGCTATCAAATTGCATATTGATGATAATCATCAGCAATCAGCATTGAGTAAATATCATCATTTTATGTCATTTCGCGATGCATTATTAGTTGCAAATTATCCCTGGGTGAAGTACGTTACAGAGTAAGGCTGTGCAATAAGGTTTTGGTCTCATTCTTTTTAAAAGTCTCTTTGGTTGGAGATTATTACCCTACTGAAATGCAATCTATTGCAGTAAAAAGATTTGTCAATTATTTTGTGTGACGAGCACTGAAAGTTGATTTTTGGGGGCAATAATTGATCTCATAACGTTTGTAAATAAAATAGTATAATTTTCAGGATCAATTTAGCAAAGTATTGTTTTAGAAATAAGATATTTTATTTTTCATTAAAAAAATATATACCGTACTGTAGGCTATTTTTTAAAAACTATATTACAGCAAAACTACATTTCTGATTGAAACACAAAATATATGTCATTGCAATCTCTAATAATATGTCATATAGTAATAATAGATGATTGTAAATTCCAATTAAAACGTTGAGAAGCTATGTTGCCCCAAAGTTTTCTTGTATTCTTAACCTCTTTGCGGATTCAGCTTACCCATGCGGCTTCGCAATCATACACACTCAGACATTTATGCAAAGACTTGCTGTGTTGCCAGTTCGACTGAATGTTTGGTTTGAGCGAAAATTGTTTTGATAGCCTATATAGTTTTCAGCCTATCAACGTTTGCACCATTGATATGATATATACAGTATTACTAGATGATATTTCCGGAATCCGCTGGGGGGCCTTCAAATCCATGATTGGGTGCTCCAAAAATACTGGGACCCACCAGCATCGTAGTGAGACCTTTGAAGGCACAAAGCCAAGGCATTAGGGTACCCTGGTGTATAAAAGTTGAAATTTGAAAAATTCGAAATGTAGCCAACCTGAATCTTTACTTCACGTGACAGCAGTGACAATAAAAACGGACCCGAAGGGCTCGCTGCGCCAGAGGCTCGCTGGTAGTATCTGTCAACACATTCTTGACAATGCACAGAGAAACAAATTATGAAGAAACAACACAATCTAAAGAAATTACAGAGAAACAACGATGACAGCCATAGTTTCTCTAATTTAAAAACTGATAGATATGATTGATTCAGGTAATAAAGCTGCTACAATCTTCTTAGATCTATCGAAGGCATTTTATTGTGTTGTGTTAATTATAGAATTTTATTGGAAATACTGCAAAATGTAGGCGTAAATGGGGTAGAACTGAAATGGTTTGCTTCATACCAAATTGGGAGAAAACAATGTGCCTCGTCAGGGAGCAATACTAGGTCTATTGCTTTTTTTGTTATATGTCAACCATTTACCTAAATAATTAATTGAAGGTAGTAGGCTACCCTCTTATTTGCAGACGATACATCACTCATTTTCAGCAATTCCGTTTTAGATATTTAGAAACAAATGCCCATATAGGTTTGCAGCCCATTGTTCAATTCTTAAATCAGTTGAAATTGGCAATAAATAGTAAAAAATGCCAATAGCTTCAATTCAAAAACAATCATAATTCAAATGAAGATAAACGTGTTTGTAAACGATAATTAACTAAACCAGGAAGAAAACATTGCATTTCTAGGAGTTTTGTTGGATAGACGATTGACCTGGGCTCCATAATTATATTGAGATAATATGTTGTAAAATTTCATCTGGGCGGGTATTTGTCCTGCAATAGCTTGCTATATTGAATGACAAAAAGTTACTTTTTATAGCTTACCATGGGCTCTTAATATCACATATTAGGTATGCTATCTTAGAATGCGATAGTTCATAAAAACAAAACCTTGATAGGGTGCTTAAGATCCAAAAGAAAGCTGTTAGGTGTATGGAAAGAGTAGATTAGATTCACGTATGCCGTTGTTCAAGAGACTTTGTCTCCTAACTGCACGCTGCTTATGTTTATGAAGCTACTTTATATGTAAAAAAGTGTGATATCTTGACGTACACGATTATAATACAAGAAGCCGAGATTATCTCTTGGTGAGTCACAGTTGTTGCATATTCAAACAAAAACTTAGTTATAA
Organism: Conomelus anceps; assembly: GCA_948455865.1. Classification (NCBI taxonomy): domain Eukaryota; kingdom Metazoa; phylum Arthropoda; class Insecta; order Hemiptera; family Delphacidae; genus Conomelus; species Conomelus anceps. The sequence goes on from OX418217.1 coordinate 72,670,305, forward strand.
TAGTATAAAACTCTACAACAAGCTACCACAATTTTTTAAAGAGTCTTGAAAATATAGAAATATTTAAAAAAACAATTGAAAAAAATATTTAGTTGATAAATCTTTTTTATGTAAAAGAGTTTCTTTCAAATCAAAATTAAGCCTAACTTCAACTTAAATCAAGATATTTAAATATCTCAGATTTGGGTAAAATTGATTAAATTTGGAAAAGAACTAATATAAAATTGACCAATATAATTTGGAAAAGGCTTTTTGTGCATATAACACTATTACCTCAAACATTCACAACATACTACTGTATAATGTTACAACAATATTTTTGTTAATTTCAAAGCCAAATTCAGTGCTGAAAAAAGCTTGGAGAAACCGATAAGTCATTGTAGAAATGAGGCAGGCAATTGCCTCAAATACACAAAATAGTCTCGCAATGGCCCGTTTTTACTCAATTATTTTCTATAATCATTATGTTACCAGGTGTATCTTTACCGTTTGTTCAAAAAATTGATAGATTACCATACGTGATTCTTTGGAAATATATGTATAGTATCATTGCAAAGAAATAACTAAAATTATTCCAACTTAATAAGAAAATAATTAAGGAAATACGAAAGGACATATACTGTATATATTTTTTCTTTTTTTTGGAGGATGAAGCCCACATAGGTCTGAGACCTGAGCGTGGGTAATGAGTTGGATGATGGTGATTGATGAGCTGGACCTACAGTTTTAGGTGGAATCCGAACCACCGGGAAGTGATTTTACAGCAGAGAACATGTCTTTTTTCTGGGTAATCTAATCGGTCACCCTCACAAAGAGTGCCCAGGAGAACGCAGCTTATCTCTATCTGATTGAACATATACCTGTCATATTACGGCTCACGGCTATCACTTCCCGGAGTAACCCTGAGTTATTTGAAAAATAAAACACAAAATATTGGAAGACATAACCTGACTAATGTATCTTCTTGCCATTATTAACACAATAAAAAAGCCTTACATTAACCAATTAAAAGTTATATTATTGTAGAATTCTGTACAATATTAGGTATAAAATGAAACCGGACACAATACAATGTACCAAACTGCTTGTCATGTGTTATATTTCAAATGATCAAACAGATGATTCATTTTGTTGCCATGGAATCATAAGAAACTCTTCATTCGAAAAATGGACTGGTTAACGCTATGATTATTCAATGTTCTATTAATTATGTTCTATCATTTCATCAAATAAAATACAAATTCAGATACAACAAAGTGGCGACGAAGTAAATACAGACATCGTAGAGTGCAATGAAGATTAATATACTAACGAACTGTAAGTAATAAATTATATTTATATTTGTCAAGATGGACGAAAATCAATTCGCTGCGTTGTTAGCAGCTCTAACAACGAGTAATGAGCGTATTGCTTCATTACTTTCACAATCGCAATCGCAACGGGCATCAACCAACATTGCGAGCAGCAGTAACATGATACTGTTGAATAATTTTGAGAATTTCAATCCTACAAAAGAGACTTTTCGTCAATATAAGAACCGATTTGAAAACTACTTACGTATGAAAAATGTTTTTGAAGATAAATCTATGTGTGCCACAATTTTGATAAATTGTATTGGCTGTGAACACTATAATTTACTTTGTTCATTGGTGGCACCTAGATTACCTCCAGATATGACATACGACGAAATAATTATTGCTCTAGAAAAACATTTGTCCCCAGCACCTAATGTTATTGTTGAGCAACTCCGGTTCTTGTCTCGTTTCCAATCAGAGAAAGAATCCATATCTGACTACATCACATCGTTGCGCACATTTATCTCAACTTGTGACTTTAATTGTGAGTGTAAGACATCAGTTGCTAATTTATTCTTGCGTGCTCAATTTCTTCGTGGACTTAGGAGCTCACATATACGAGAACAATTGCTTATTATTCCAAATCTGACGTTTGAAATGGCAGTAGAAAAAGCCTTAATAATTGAAGCTTCTCAGGTAGGCAATCAAGAGCTGTCGCAACTGGGTTCTTCACAATCAAGTGTTGAATCTATCAATAGAGTTTCGCGGCCATCTAGTCATACTACACCAAAACAGTTTAATTCGAATAATTATTCCCGGCCTACATTAAATCTTCATGAATTAGGTATTGAGAATATGTGTTTACGTTGTGGTCGATCAAACCATATAGCTCGTGACTGTCGCATTAATACCAGTAAGCTACAGTGTGACTTATGCCATCGCAGGGGTCATGTTGCAAAAGTTTGTATCACTACACTTACATGTTCATTGAAACTTAGAGATAAGGCAAAACCTGTGTTTCTAAAGGCACGTAATGTACCTTTTGCATTGCGTCAAGCTGTTGATGAGGAGCTTGATGTCCTGGAACGTGGTGGCATCATTGAGAAAATAGACTGCACTGATTGGGGCTCACCTCTAGTTGTGGTGCCTAAGCCAGATGGGAAAGTGCGTCTGTGTGTGGACTATAAAATTGCTGTCAACCCTCAATTACAAGCAGCTCACTACCCAATACCAAAGATTGATGAAATACTTCACAACCTTCGAGATTCAAAGTTCTTTTGTACACTAGACCTCTTCAAGGCCTATTTACATGTGGCTGTTGATGAAGATAGTAAAAATGTACAAACTATATCAACACATCGTGGTACATTTCGTATGAACAGATTATCCTTTGGGATAAAATCGGCACCAAGTGAATTCCATCGTATCCTAGATCAAATACTTAATGGACTGGTGGGTGTCACAACTTACTTTGATGATATTGTTGTACATGGACCAACATTGGCAGACTGTATACAAAACCTAACCTCCTGTCTTACACGACTACAAGAATTCAACTTGCACATAAATAAATCAAAGTGTCAGTTTTTCAAGGAAAAGATTTCTTATCTTGGCTATATTATTGAGCATAACAAGATTTCAAAATGCCCAGACAAGGTAGCAGCGATCATTCATGCCCCTCGACCAAAGGATGCTGTAGGGGTTAAACATTTCTTAGGTCTGATTACATACTATTCCAGGTTCATCCCAAATGCATCAGCAAGGACATATCCATTGAGGTGTTTATTGAAAAAGGATAAGAAGTTCCAATGGTCACCCTCCTGTGAGTCTGCTTTTGTCAACCTGAAAAATGAAATTGCAAGTGACAGAGTATTGATGCCATTCAATCCATCTTTACCTATAACTGTAGCATGTGATGCCAGTCCATCAGGAGTTGCAGGTGTTCTATCTCATATAGTAGGAAATGTTGAACGCCCAGTAGCATTTGCATCCAGATCTCTGACAGTAGCAGAACAAAATTATAGTCAGTTGGACAGGGAGGCACTAGCCATTAAATTTGCAGTACAAAAGTTCCACTCATATATTTATGGAAATGAATTCACACTTATCACAGATAATAAACCATTAGCAAGAATTTTTCATCATGACTCAAAAATACCATCTATGACATCTTCTAGACTACTTCGATATGCTGCATTTCTCAGTGAATATAACTATAGAATCCAAGACCGAAAAAGTGAGGAACATTCTAATGCTGACTATTTTTCAAGGGCACCTCTAAAACTGAGAGGAAGTAACATTTTGCAAGATGATGACATCATTCACTCTCAGACAATTAATCAAATATCAACAGCCACCATAACAAGTGAAGTGATTGCTGCAGAAACCAAAAATGACTCTGAACTATTGTTGTTAAAAGAGGAATTACTATCTGGCAAATGTTACAATGTAGAATATACACTACAAAATGGAATCTTATTCCGGGGTCACAGGATAGTAATACCAAAGAATCTTCGTTCCAGTGTTCTAGATGAACTTCACCATACACACCTAGGAATAGTGAAGATGAAAAATCTTGCAAGACGATACTGTTACTGGAAAAATATTGACAAAGATATTGAACATCTTGTCCGGCAATGTAGGAGCTGTGCTGAAATTAGATCCAGTCCAATGCCAATTTCCAACCATCACTGGGAGGAGCCAGCATCTAACTTCCAAAGAATACACATTGATTATGCTGGACCATTTTTAGGGTATTTTTTCCTCATTGTGATTGATGCAAAATCCAAATGGCCAGAAGTCAAGATCCAGAAAGATCCACCTACCAGTACATCGACAATACGGATGCTCAAGGATATTTTCAGCATCCATGGGCTACCACAGATAATTGTCTCAGACAATGCAACAACGTTCACAAGTTCGGAATTCATGACATTTTGTGAAATGAATGGAATTGTGCAGAAGACAATAGCACCTGGACATCCAGCCACAAATGGCTTAGCAGAAAGGAATGTACAGACACTTAAACAGAAATTGAAGTCCATGTCACATGAGGCTATGTCCATTCATGATAAAGTAAGAGACATATTGTTCCGTTACCGAGCTACACCTCTGCAAACAGGGAAGTCTCCATCTGAACAATATTTGGGACGCCAAATAAGAACTAAGCTCGATTTATTGCTTCCTCCAGAAGCAGCACCAAAAAACAAGACAATTTTGCCAGTGAAACGCCAGTTAAGCGTGGGAGATCGTGTGCAGTCTCATTGGTACACTAACAATAAAACAATATGGAAATTTGGTTGTGTTAAAAAACGATTGGGCAGCCTACACTATCAAATCGAGTTGGATGAAGGTCGCCTAATCAAGAGGCACATTGACCAACTGAGATATTGTGAAGTGAAACCGAACAAACCACAAACAACACCAAATGTGAGTGATATAGAGGCTAACCCTAGGAATACAGAAAACTCCTATGTTTTCCCTTCAGAAATCAGAGTTGAACAGGATGGGGACCAACAGAACAATAGACCAATAGTTGTTATACCAGACGTTGAACCTTTGATTCCACTGGATGCTGAACCAATACAGCAAAACAGACCAAGACGTCAACGCCAACCTCCACAATATTTAAGAGACTATATTACATAATTATTGTTATAAAGTGCTATGTATACTTAAATTTATTTCTAAAATAAGCGTGGGAGAGTGTCATGTGTTATATTTCAAATGATCAAACAGATGATTCATTTTGTTGCCATGGAATCATAAGAAACTCTTCATTCGAAAAATGGACTGGTTAACGCTATGATTATTCAATGTTCTATTAATTATGTTCTATCATTTCATCAAATAAAATACAAATTCAGATACAACACTGCTCATCCTTCATTAGCCACCCCAAGTCAATAAAAAGCTCCAACTGAACAGACACTCCAGCCGTCATACATATCGGATTATTTTTGCGAGTGAAAGCTCAGCCTTGGAAACTATTTATTTTGCTAGAGTATGACTAATTGATGACCTAGAAAGACTCTGCCAACCCTCCCATAAAGGACTAGTAAGACAGAAAAATACTAGGCGATGAGCCGGGCAGACGTGAGTATGTGAGACAAGAGATCTCGCAATGTGTGAGGAAAGCTAGTTACGTACTAATCCAACAGAGTGCTATGATACTATAATAAGTAAATACCAGACCAGTGGACTCGATTGTTTGTTGCCTTGAGTCGGGACTAGAGTCTTGATCAGAGTCACGGCGGCTGGGGCCTTAAGCAGAGAGTTTTGGGTTTCTCTTATTAATTTGGCATGGGTACATATGAGAGGACTAGGAAGTCCTACGCTGCCCTCAACGCAAAATTTTAATCATAATATTTGGTACAAAGAATACAAATGAAAGTCAATAGACATTAAAGAAAAAAAAACAAAATGCTCAAGAAATAAAGAATATGATTCATGAATATGAAGGCAGTGCTAGTAATAGTTTGAATAGCTTGATCAATTAATAAGTGATTACCAAAATGGTGTGGGAAAATGAAATGGAATATTGGCAACCACATCGTTCCTACACATAGGGCTCCTTTCACATTGTTCAAATCCGTATAATGTTAAAGGTGGAGCCTAATGTATTCCACAGCATTTGTTTGATTTTGCGATGGTTATTACCATCATCGAGTATGTGTTGCTACACTGCACAAACTCCCAAAAACTAACTTTAAGGAAAGGAGAAAATTAACACCACATTCTTGACAATAGAGATAAATGTTTTGCATAAGAATATCAATATAAATTGATTGCATCCTCTCTACTGTCCGTTTTGTTCAAATCTGCGTATTTGGAAACCTATGCTTAAAGCATTAATTTTTAATCGAACTTGATTACATAATCGTTTTGAAGATTAAGCCTTGGTTTCCAACTGCACGGAATCGGATAGAACGGACGGACAGTGGTCAAGGCCAGAATACACTAAAATTTAAGAGTTTGATATAGGAATCTTTATCGAAAGATCAACTGCAATGTATTATGGGTCCTGTCAAAACGGACAAACCGGTCAAGCTGTCAAAACGGTCCAGACGAAGCGGACAGTGAACATGGCCGGAATAAACAAAAGTTAACTGTTTGATATAGGAGCCTATATGTTGTGCATTCCGGCCCTGTCCACTGTTCGTTTTGTCCGAATTCTCGTAGTTGAAAACCGAGTCTTGATGAATGAATTCAGATTTTATAAAATATGTCAGTAAGCCAATTGCAACAACAATTTCAACGTATATTGAATAAAACCAATCAATCAATCTCTGAATATCGTTCAATAATATACAGAAAAACTTTGAAATCTTACAAATCTCTGGTATAAAATGAAAAGGATGTGACGAGAAAACACATATATGAAATTACATATATACACAAAATAAATTTCCAATTTCAAAACGATCATTGTCTATGTTTAGGTTTCAATCGTAGGTCATCCAAGTAGGAGTTGCGAGACCTGCTGCGGGGTGCGCGGCATTATCTGTGCGGGGCTGTCATACAAGTTGGTCGGATCATGTACACACTGGTAGAGCTGAGTGTAGATTGCGACTATCACCTCGGTTGCACGTCTCTGCACCACAGACCGGTGACTGCCACTGATCAGACACGACACCTGAGGCAGAAGCAGTAGTTCTGGCATCTGAAGCAGCTTCTCCAACTTGGTCTAAAAATAAAATGAAAAAATTATTTGGTAAGATCTATTTGATTAAATTACTTTCCTAATCGAATAGAAGACAATACAAATAATAAAATATAATCATTGTTAGTAGATTTGTAGGTGTGAATTTATAGGTTTGTTAGTTGGCGAATTTGTTATGTGTAAAAATGAAAATGAGTGAATCAACACGTGTTACAAATCCTCTATACAGGTAAGAGCACTTACTTCAATATTTAGCAAAGAGCATAATTTGTAGGGCGATTTATAATTTTTCTTGCAAGAGGCAACTTTACACGAACGTCTCCCAGCCAAGAAAACTAGGTTACAAATCAGGCACATTTTCAGTCAAAACAATTGACTTTTAATCAGCAACTATAATCTAGCATGAATTCCATAATAATCAAAAAAGTCATCTATTATAAAAGCTATGTGAATTTAAAAAATCTACTATGAACTTAATTTTAGTAGTAGATGGTAGAAAGCAGAAATCCATAAAATAGAAAAACTAAAGAACTGATTTCAAGAGCTTACAAACAGTATTACTGTTTTTGAACATATAAGTCTAATGGAGAATATTAGCAAATTACGTAAGTGTTAATCAAATGCAGCTTTGCAGTTCGGATTTCATTTACTGACATGTGACAAGAATTTATCTTGAAAACATTGTTTAGATTTTTCATAATACAATTATGAAATTGTATTCAATTTGTTGAGGAGAAGGAATATTCTATTTCATAATTTTTAAAAATAGGCTACAGTTATTTTCTTTGTTTTAGACTATTTCATTAAATATAATCATGTAATTGAAATATGTTACCTTAGGAAGGCTGTATTGGGTTTATACCTTTTGCTTTCATGGAATATACAAATAGATATTGTAAACAAATATTTGTAACCACTGAGTACAAACAACAGTACATCAGCATTACGTTCCAAACTAAAGAGCAGATTATAAATAATATTGTCCAGGTTGTTGACAATTCATAGTAGAATATACGGTAGTAATGGATAATGCATACCAAGAAGCTAGATAAGCTGGTAGGCTCCATTCCAGGGATTTGCGATAGTGGTCCTTTAGTTTGATCCTGCAGTATTGTGTAAATGGGGCCAAGGTTGAGGTGGACCACAAGTGAGTTAGCCTGCTCCGATGTAAGGGTGTCTATCTGAGCTTCTGACTGCGCCTGAAATTCATTGTAAAAAATTGTAATTTCAACATTAAAGATCAATAGCATCCAACTTCACAATATATAGCAAAACTGTGATGATTCACAGCAAATTAAAGTAGAGGTTCACAACACAATTCATTTATATATTTACGAGATAAGTTCTGTGGAGAAGAAATCAGTAAATTATTAAATTCAAATTCTGACAGATGTAAACAACTGGCGTCAAAAAACGTTCCGATTTTTAGCAATTATAAAGTATTTATCTATTGCTGCGTACGCAATGAAAGCTGAAAGCTGGCAACAGGAGAAATAAGCCAGTTCCCAGCAGTTTCAAAGATGAACCAGGGGGCACAGGATCACGTGAACATTTAATAAATTATTTAAGGACATAATCTGAAATTTGGATTTCTTAATTTGTATTGAAGAAAGCAGAAGTTTGCCGTTATATCATTGTATTGATTGTGTTTTATTCAGAAGCCGATATAGTGAAGAGGGGCAGGGGCACGTCCCCCCCCCCCACGGACCGATTAAGAATAGCCTACATTAGACAGGCTTATTATAGAGTGCAACATGTTTTACAAATTTAGAAGTTTTAATTGGAAGTTACGTTCCAAAATAGCGCACACGTTTTATTTCACAAGAATTCAGGAATGGAACTAGCGGTGGGGCACTGGGGCACATGCCCCTCCCCTTAATAGCAATGACGAATACTCTAGATAGATGCGTGTTATATAGGAACAGTTCAACTTTTTAACCGACTTCCAAAACAGAAGGAGGTTTTCAATTCGAACTGTTTTTTTAATGTTTGTACACAAACATTTGAACACTATTGAACCGATTTTGATGAAATTTTTTAAAATGAAAGAGCATTATTCAGCGGTGGTCCCATTCAAGTTTTGCAAGGATTGGCCAATACTTAGCCCAATATTAAACAAAAAGGAGCATTCATCGATGTCTTCATTTTAATTTTGATCGAATAGGATAGTTTAAAGCTGGGCATTCACGTTCCGATTTGCAGTACCACTTGCAGTCCAACCTTCAAGGTTGGATCCGAAAACGGAACGTGAATGGGCTTGTTGGATGGTTGGAATTGTAGATGGACGACTAGATGGACCACTAGAGGGACGACTTACGAATGTCGACGGTGTTGGAGCGTGTGTGGGGCAGTCGGATCAAAGTCGTCCATCTTATCTCAGTCAGTGCATGACCTTCGGGTAAGTTCGGGCAACATCGGGCAACTTCGGTTACATTTTTCGGCTCAAGAGCGACGTTCACAGCTGATTAGGAATAAAGTTGGATTGTAAGTAGGAGCGTGAGTGGAGTCGACTATCCATCTAGCAGTACTACTAGCAGTACTGCAAGTGGTACTGCAAGTTGGAACGTGAATCAAATCAAATCAAGCTTGCCCAGCTTTACACATAACCGCCAGTTGGATAAACGGTGTCGTTTACCGCATCGTAATATCATAATAGAGCGCTTCACATCTAGACGATTTTCGAAATCATAATGATGCAATGCAATTATTCCGGGTAAAAACATCGGTTACCCAAAGCTGGTTCAGTGTGAAACAAGCCTGAAATGTCCCGTTCTGACTAATCAGGTGAACTCAATTTGAATCGACAATAAGAAGAATATAATATTTCTGTTCATATGTAAATTGTAAATAATTTAGTTAATGTAATGGAATTGTAGGAATAATGAATAATAAGGCTACTTTCACACTTGCACGACCGGTCGTTTAAACGACAACGACATGAAAATTTGAACCGTTCACATATATGTACATTCATCCGACCACGACACTTCAGTATAGACAATGTACAACGCGCTTCCGTAATTACCAACAAACAACAATTCAACGCGTACACAGAGTAGCTATCTTGCTCAATACAGTAGGCTGTCGTGTCGGAGATGTGTGCACAGTTCCAGTAGCTCGCTGCGCCCTCTAGTCGTTCGTACGACACCGACAGTCGGCACGACTCGAGGGATGTTGTGGCTCCCTCGGCACTAGCACGACAGTCGTGCGTATCTACGACATTTGTCGGCCTAGTGTGAAGAAGCTGATATCCCTCTTTGCCCTTTAGTCGTATGAACGACACACGACACACATGTCGTTGTAATGTGAAGCGAGCCTTAGACGGAATTGTCACAACCACATTTATTAAAAAATACAGTAAAGCCCCGATTATCCGCAGAATTGGGTGGCAAGAGCACCGCAGATAGCAAAAAACGCGGATAACCCGAAAAAGGGCAAGAATTAGGTGAAAAAGATATTTCAGTATAAAAACTATGTTTTACTGTACAAAGAACATATGCAAAACTTTTAAAATATGTACAGACAGCAGAAACATTTTGCTTTATACATCTAAACCACTAAAATAAAGAACAGTAAAAAAAACAATATACTGTACTGTTAACAAAAAGTGTTCACTTACGCCTTTCTAAAACAATCACTCGTTTTTGCTTCTTGCTTTGAAGAATGAAAATTTAATTAAACATTTCTTTTGTGGCACTTGCGGATAATCCGCACCGCGGATCATCCGCTCGCGGATAATCGGGGCTCTACTGTATTGAGAAACTAGTTTCGGTTGTTATACCAAGACAATAATACAAGTTCGTCTTATTACTCATTATGGATACCTTCCACAATACCTTCCTCTATTGTTTGTAATTTGTTAAGTATGTATGTATTATAAATAAATAAATATCACCTTCGCCACTACAAAGAAAGTCGTAGGAATAAGGTTATATAGTTTCAATCATGAGTTGGAGTGAAAAATGTTTTTGAGATCGTTAATTTCAAAAACATAATTGAACAATATTCTTCAAAGTTATTAATTTTTCGTCATACTCGTACATGTTCACCACTTTACATAGCCTTGAATCGAGCCGGGAAACGTCTGTTTACATAAAGAAAAGCTGATTTTCATTACTGCATCCTTTTTCAATGATGGATTTTGAAGTTATGTTAGATGATGCTCGTTGTACTAGCTCAAAGTTCATATTTTTTTATATTTTAGACTAGTATGACGAAAAGTATCGTACATAACTCGACCGGGAAGATGTTTACCGTACTCGTATGATAATGCCACACTCAACTTCGTCTCATGCATTAACTTATCATACTCGTACGGTAAACACTTTTTCCCACACTTATAACATAATATAGTTATGGGGTCTATGTCTAAAATAACGCTGGCAACACTTAAATTTATCACTAGCACTTTATTTACACAAATAATCACAACACTCACTGATCAGTTTTGTCTTACAGAAAAATAAGCAATTGAAAACAGATAAATCGATATTGTTCAACTAATAAAGAGATTTCAATAAACTGTACAAAAATCAATCACTAAAAGTTAAAAGGCCGATCTAATATTAAATAAATATTAATTGTACAATAAACTGTCCAATAATATTCAAAAAGAAATGTCAAAAAATAACAATTAACTTATGTAGCACTAGTCCGTAATATAATAAAAACTATTTAGTAGCTCACTGGTATGAATTAAATAGGAAAAAGAATTATCTCTATAGTCACTGAGAAAGAATTATCACTATATAGGCACAATACATAGAACTGTCACAACTTGTTTATCACGACGAATTTCAAAGACAACTGAACTAGTTTCTACAAATGCGTTCGCCTTAAATAGGTTTTTCAACAATCAAGAGATCTCTACATTTTTCTATCAACTTCTAAATAAACAGATAAGGAAACTCGAACGTTCCACAATATTCGATAAGACTCCATTAATCTCTAATCTAACAACTAGAACATTCTACAAAGATCCAAGCAAACACCATAAAAGTGTCAAAAGCAGAGTAATTAATTGCTTAGAAGTAAACATTTACATAGCAGATAACAACCTAGAACCACTGTTCCTTCTTCCTCTCTATTCTTGCTACACTACCACCACCTTAAGAGATTGTTCTGTCCCAGAACAAAAGCACTTATGTTAGTTTGGATCTGCTCTGGTTACTGGCTGGCTCCTCATTGTTCTTCCAAGGGTTGTAGATGCAGATGGTAATCTGGACACCAGTGGGTTTGAATACCTCCTCCAGAATTGGCTTCACAATTGTCCAATCCAGGCCATCATATCCACTTCCAAGCCGTGGTATGCCAAGTTTCCTTACTCCTAGTTGCTGCATTCTGTCCCTCAGCTGAACCAAGCAAGTCCACAATGTGTCATATGATGCCTTCATCTCAGGCTGTCCCTTAGTCACCAGGTAGAAGAGATGTTGACCATGCCGCTGCAGATGAAGAACATTTTCTTTCTTTGCTCCTTGTTGTTCCAGGTCTCCAAGACCACCAAACTTCTTCCTGAAGACTGTAGCAATGTCATTCTCGCTACAATATACTATTTCAGTGTAGGTATATTCTGAAAGGGACCGCATAAAATGACGAATCAAAAGCCATTTCACTTTTAAGAAGCCTTTTGCTATTATAATTTTCCTAAATACAATATTCCACATCAAATAGAGAATTATGTAATTTTCCTTAGTTTATCTATTCTTTATGTCGATTTTTAGTTACTTAAGCTTAGATGTTATATTGGCTTGCTAATTTGATAAATATTTTATAATGTAGGGTATAAGAAATTTCTCATGTTTTCAAAGTTTGAAAATTCAACTAAAAAGCTTAAAATAAAACAAATTTTAAAACAAGAATGAGACCAGCTTCAATGAAATGATACTCAAACATTAGATACTCACGTACTAAAAAGTTTAAAATAAAACAAATATAGAAACCGACTTTAATGAAATGATACTCAAAAATTAAATACTTGTGTTCCATAAACAGAAATTTTTTAAATTTCACACAAGTAATCTTTTGAAGTCGGTGCCAAATTTCCCATAAACTTCTAAAATATAACATAGAATTTCTCTGTGATGTTTTCCATAATGAGAAATACTTTATGAACAATCAATATCAAAACTGACCCTGTATTTCAGTAAAAGTGAGTGAAAGTCATATATTTAGTTTAAATACAATGTTAGTTTTGATATTTGATAGAATTTCTTATCAATATTATAAAATATTTGGCACCGAATTCAAAAGATTACTTGTATGAAATTAAAAATGTTCTCTGTTTAAAGCAAGCACTTTATTTTAAAATTGTTGGTACACAAGTATTTAATTTTGAGTATTATTTCATTGAAGTCGGTTTCTTTTTTGTTTTAAAATATGTTTTACTTGTAGTTCATATAATTGATAGGGAAATGAAAGTAAATTGGCTCAATATCCTGCAAATGTTGAATTTAATTTATTCATGTTGACATTAAATTGCAGCTTATCACTAGCCAATTTAGTCAGGCCTATTAATTAATAATTTAGATTTCGGGAAAATTGATTGGATCTGGAAGAAAAACTAATACAAATTTAATTAATATAGTTTGGAGAAGGAATTTTTGTGCATTTCCTTCCTTTGAAAAGAGCTGGCAATCTATTCATAGATTTGAATCATTGCCACTACTAATATAACCAACTGCACAGAATGAATCAGACGGCTAAATGAGCCTGAACAAGCGCCGATAAGAATATTTCCTTGACACTTGTAAGCCGCTTAGCGCTGGCAGCTCGTGCTTGCTAAGCCAGCACCAGCTTTTACTGTGTACGGACACCATGCAAAGCCATTTACGGACTTGAAACCATGTGAAGTTCTTCTCGCGCTTGGAGAAGCTTCCTGTTGCTTGTTTTCTGGCGCCAGAAACCAGATTTCTTTGTGTCCTATAGTTTCTTTAGCCGATTTTTGGCTGTGATACTTTGGACCTTAACAGTATGCTCCAGTCTGAAGAGCGGACTATAAATAATATTGTGCAAGCTATTTTGGTGCATTTTCCAGATGTTGACGCTCAAAAAATGACAGGCTGAGAAAAGGTAGCTATTTATAAGAGGAATTGCACAAGTTATAAAGAGAAATTTTAGGTGCAATTGAGGATGATGATGATAACTATCTGATTGATTTACTAATGGTGAAGAATGATAACTGAATGTTATATGGTGGTTGAATTATAACAATTGACGTTTAATAATTGAATGTTGAATTCAGTGCTAACAAGAGTAAACGACCAGTCTCAGAACTTAATATTTCTAACCTAACCATAACCAACCAAGGTCCTTTTCAATAACAGGAAGGTCCACTCTACAACTTGACCACAAATGCAATGTTAATGAACTCATTGAACTGGAGGAGCTGGAAGAATAAGGCAAACCATAAGAGAATGATGATACCAAATTTAAAGTTATTGATTGCATGAATGAAAGTAAAAAAGTCGCTTACATGCAATCTTTCTAGCCTGTCATCCATGAATTGGTACAAAGCCAGCATTGTTTGCATATGATGTAAGCAATTCAACAGATAAACTGCCATGTCGACACTGGATAAACGACTTGCTGTTATGTTGACGGATTGAAGCAATGGATCTAATATGTTTGACACAATCTGGAACAACATAAATTGATCATTCACTGAGTAGCAGAGGTTGAAAGCATAAGCACTTATATTGCAGAGTCTAATCATAATGCCTATTATACGATGATAATGAATCGGGTGCGGTCCCATGTTTTACAGGATCAGGCGTGGTGATCCTGACAGGTTTACGATAAATATAGTCACAGAAATCTTGTAAATCCTCACTAATGAAAAATGAGAATTGTTGAACGTTGTTGAGATGAAATTGGAAGGGGGAATTAGTTACTCTCATTACCAATAAACTGAGAAAAAATAAGAAAATGTCACAAAAGTTGACTGCGCCTGCGAAACACAAGAAAGGTGAAGTGAGCCAGACAGGCACAGATAAAATACTATACGATCATTTCTTAAATTATATTCATGTCAAAATCAAAAAACATGTTTTGTGTTTGAAATTTTTATTTGGAATTATATAAAACAGTAGTAGCCTTAATGAAAATATGCTATTGTAATCTTGAAAAATTTCTGTAATCAGGCGCGGTGAGCATCTCAGATCAGATGAGTTGTAGTATAAAAATGCGAAGGTCGACTGAGAAATACATTACAACATGAAAACTTTCATGTAAAGGCTGGGAGAGAGGGTCTCAAGAAGCTCAATGTTGAAGAAATAACCAAGAAAAACTTATGCCTGAGCTTGTCAGATTGGCCACGTCCAATGCAGTTCTACACTTCTACCTTCCGGTGCAGAGGTTCCATCAAACATTTAACTGCCCTCAATAAAAAACTCTAGCCTCCAAACAGATTAGGTAATTTTCCAGTCCTGATATTGTAGCTAATCTTTCAATTGTCTTTCCCCATCCGTTCTGCACTTCTATGATATATTCTCCTCACTCATATGCCTTATGTAAGTCTAACACCTCAACTGTAATAACAGAGGATTAAATATTATGGAAAGTCTAATTTTCCAGACTGATTAAATGAGAATCGAATTAGAATTTCCTGAAAAACGTTATACCTGTACATATAACTCTATAACAGGTAGTTCATGTAAATATATTTGACATTTTTGATGATATGGTAGCTGTGCTTAATATGAAAGAACAAAGCTGATTATTGACTCGATGTTTGAAAGCAATAAGAAGTGAAGTCAAATGTAAAGTTGTGAAATTATAAAAATAATATTCTACATAAATAAGTATAACATAACATCAAATACAGAACATAATAGAGAAAAAGAAAACGTAATGCTAACTATCGAAACCCTTTGCATATCCCCAGAGCCTCGCAGCCTCAAGTTGAACTCCCAAAAAAAATTTATGAAGAGCTTGACATATTGAAAATAATATTATATGAAAAGGCATAGTATAAATTGAATAATTCTGGCTAAGGTGAAAAATGGGTGAAATATTTTCAAGAACAAAATGAAAATACAGCAAAAAATATGTATTTGATATTTCTTATTAGTTAAATATTAGCTTAAAACTGGGATTCACAGCTCTAAGAACAGTGGCTAATAGAGTATTTAGGTTCCTTAATTGTTGTAGACATGATTTATTGAAGGATGAGTATGATTTGGATGAAGTAATCAATGCAATTACCATATTAATCTTCTCATGTGACCCCTCAGCCACACTCACAACAGACAATATATCCTTTAGCAGATTCAGAAGATGTGTTACAGATTGTGCTGGTGACAGATCTGGTGGTGGCATGTCCCCACGGTCAGCAAGGTGGTGCCTCACTTGAGTTTGCACATTAGTCAACATTACTCGTTCACCCAATGTAACAAGCTCATCCAAAGTGGAGACTAAAGCACTATCACTAGGGATAACCTAAAGAAAATTAACACAGAAAGTCAAATGAGATTAATTTGTTAGGTCAAGATTTCCAAGTTACTTTACAAACGATGATAAATTTATGTATGATTAATGATGTATGAATTGTCAATGTACTACAGAGTACAGCGTGTTACCAAGCTCAATTCTATTAAAACATTGATGTTGATACTTGCAAACACATCATCAAGTTCTCATCAAGTAGATTGAGTAGCTGTGAAGCAGAGGCTGAATGGACTGGAGGCAAAAGAATATAAAAAGAGTATAGTGAAGGGCCATTACTTTGGAGATCACCTGATAGATATTGTTACAAATGCAAAACAAGCAGTCATTCTACGTACATCGTTTCCATTCATGGGCGAACGTGACTTGTAATCTGAATTCTATTGCTTTTCACATGTCTTTGTCACTCTTATTCTTCAAATATGCATCTATCTCACTCAATTGAGCTTCTCGAGAATTCTACAAACTTCCTGAACAATCGAGGTCGTGTTCTACTATATTCTGTAACCTTCCATGGCATTCTTGAAGCATCTAGAAGCCGCCAGTACTTGGAATTATGACAACTATATAAAGGAGCTCACATGAACCAGTTAGTTAGTCTTACAAGCTCGCGTGTCAGAATGTGTTACAGATCTTGTGTGAGAGACAATCCAGCGTTGTTGGAGTAAACAGCGCTCGATTTCAGTGTAAAGTGCAGAGACAAGTGTTTACTATTTGTGCAGCATAATAACAGTTTAAGGGTGTTTGAACAAAAAAATTTATTTACTTTTTTTTGTTGGAAACTTTAAAGTTCATCTAGACAAAACCAAATGTGGCATTTAAAAAATCGAAAAAAATTAATTGCGGCCTATGTGTGACCTTGAAGTGTACATTTTGAGCATTCTTCAAGCAAGCTACAAATGGAAACGAAAAACACCATAGCAATGAAACTTTGGGACAATTTTCTTTAAAATATGCTCTTTCTAGTGATCTATTTTCATTAAAAAAATAAACATCAATTTTAATTTTTTTTTACAAAATATTTTTTTTATGGAATTGTACAGTGAAATTTTCAGTTTAAAATTTAGGTTAGCATACGTGGGTTTTAATTCCCTACCCAATGCAATTTTTTGTTTTTCATTATATGTATCCGTCTAGAAACGAAGGTTGTTTGAAGAAGTCAATGTTTATACGTGCGCTCGTGCGCAAAAACGCGCGTGCGTGGAGTGGAGGGGCGGCATTGGGGGGACGGTAGCCTTCCCCTTCACGGCTGAGTGGCCGGGAGTAACCTTGGGGATTCCTCCGTCTTCTTGAATTTGTGTTGTGACCGATTGCACTGACATACGAATTCGACTTGTTCATCTCTATCTAGTAGTGGAGTTTATCTTTCCAGTAGTCAACACTTTATTAGCGTGAATATGGCGCCAAAACGTCGTCCACACAAACGATGTAAACGTTCGATTACTCAAAAGATATTAACACTTCTGCAATGTTGTTTGGCCGAGTACATGAGAAAGATGCAATAGCAGAATATGAAAAACTTGCCAATGTTTTGGTCCAACCTTGTGGTCCAACTTTTATGAAAAAGGAGGATACTTGGGAGCTAGTCCAGATGGGTTGGTTGGTGATGAGGGAATTGTAGAGGTAAAATGTTTACCATCTGTGAAAGGACCACTAAAAGAGTTTGTTGAAGAAAACAAAAAAACCTGTTTGGAAATCAATGAAATCGGAAACCTACAATTGAAAAAAAATAACTATTTTTATCAAGTACAAGGACAGTTGAACATTACAAATAAAAAATGGTGCGATTTTGTGGTGTTCACCAGATCCAGGGAAGTGTTTGTTGAACGCATCGAAGTGAACTGTGATTTGTGGAAGAACATGATGCTCCCCAAACTTACGTGTTTCTACAAAGAATGCATGCTTCCAGAAATTGTAGACAGTAGGATAAACCGGCAGCTTCGCGTTCGTGACCCACCCTACATAGTTGAAGCACAAATAAAACGGGAGGAAAAGAAATAAAAAAATGTTAAATTAAAAGTATAGGCCCTAAATTTAAACACCCATATATTTTATAGGTTTGTTTTTGCAAATAATTAAAAATGTATTGTAATATTTCATATCATAAGTTGACGGTTAAAAGTAAAACAGAGGAGTAATAAATAATTTGTAAATATGTATATAAATTGTCTTATTTAGGAAATTAAAACGGTAAAGAAGCTGTTTTATGTGAAAAACATGATGTGTTCTTTTATAAGTTATGGAGGTGTAATTTTGATTTATGGAGTTGAGTAGAAATTGGCCCTCTATATCACAAACTGATGTATAAGTTATATATTTTAATACGAATTTGTGATCTAATTGTGTAGGCCTGTTTATGTTTATTTGTTGATTTTTGTTTAGTTTGTTCTTTATTTCACAACATTTTATAAGACTATTACATTTGTTTGGTTTTTTACGAGTTCTTAGATTTTTCTCAGTTTAAAATGGCTACTTTTTTCTGGTGGTTGAAACTGAAACAGAGTAGTGTATGCACAAAATGTATATATGTATCTAAACGAATTGATACAGGAATTTAAAACTGTATTGAAGATATTTCCTTTTGAACAAAAAACGCGGCAAACACACAATTTTTTAATATATTATGTCTTCTGCTTATAAGTTATAACATTTTGATTTAGTCATTTTTATTTTATTTTTTTTCCTTCCTTGCGACCTCCCTCATAGGATCATTTAAGTCTGTACTTCAATTTTTTAAAATTTGTTTCGAACCTCAATCCTTCTCCTCCAATACTCATTCTGTCAGATCGTTGTTTTCTGACATCGTCTGAAAATCTCGGTGTTGTGTGAGATTTCTGATTGTCTATTTCTGATTATCTGCCTTATCTATGTCAATTTTTTTGGATTTAAACCTTTTTTAATTTTTTGTTTATCTTGCGCATCCTTGGTAGTCAATTCAAGCTCTATGTGATCCTTTGAAACTTGTGTTGCATAAATTCCTTGTTTTTTCTTGTTTAAATTTCTAGTCACTAGTTGTTTTAGAATTCTGTTGTCGGGCATTCTGAGTATGTAAAAAATGTGAGAGTTTCTACGTTTTTTCATTGTGTCTATTATTGGGTAAATTTGTTTATTTTATTATTTATAACACCAATCTAGTTGTAAAAATGTTTTAATGTTAAACCTTTAACACTTGATAAGCTCAAAAGCTAAGCTCTTAACAAAATAATGTCAAGAATAACTTTCTTCAGAGAATTTTATTATCAATCCAACAACACTTCCACTTGTTCAAATCGGATGGAAAATAACGGACTTATTACAGTTTTTGTAAGGAAAACACGAATTCCATTGTTGTCCTATATTAGCTTATTGCTATGTTGGACAAAAACTTAATTAGTCCGTTATTTTCTATACGATTTCAACGAGCGTTTTTGGATGGCGAACAAAATAAAAAAGTTATTCTTGACATTTTTTAAGAGCTTCGTTTTTGAGTTCTTCAAGTTTTAAAAGTTTAAACGGCCGCCATTTTGAAAAGGAGCAAGAGAAATTTACAAAACTTTTTTAAATTAGTGCACGTCTTTCTAAAAATTGGTGAAAATTTGGTAAAACTCGGTTCAGTACTATTTGAGCTATAAATTGTTTTGTCAAAAACATACAGATGGACAGACAGTAAACGAAAAGTGGTAGACCTTTGGTTGTATATAAAATAATGTCTGCATTACATTGATTGTTTACTGTACTTGTTCTGATAAGAAAACATTTTCAAATGCAATAAACGTTTGTTATGAATAGTACTATGTGGTTGGTGTATTTATTGTGGTCACATTTTCCTTCACTGATCATAGATAGCTGCGTAAATATTGCAATCAGTAGTTACAAAATGGGAACTCTGGCGCAACCTTGAAAAAAGCTGGCGCATCCTTGACCTTTGACCTTGACCCTGACCTTTGACCTTGACCCTGACCTTTGACCTTTGACCCTGACCTTTGACCTTTGACCCTGACCTTTGACATTTGACCCTGACCTTTGACCTTTGACCCTGACCTTTGACCTTGACCCCGGACAGGAAGTGACGTAGCAGACCGGAAGTCAAACCGGAAGTGGCCCCCCCCCTCGCCCTAAAAGTGGCCCCCCTCGCCCTAAAAGTGGCCCCCCTCACCCTAAAAGTGACCCCCCTCGCCCTAAAAGTGACCCCCCTCGCCCTAAAAGTGACCCCCCTCACCCTAAAAGTGGCCCCCCTCGCCCCAAAAGTGGCCCCCCTCACCCTAAAAGTGACCCCCCTCGCCCTAAAAGTGACCCCCCTCGCCCTAAAAGTGACCCCCCTCACCCTAAAAGTGGCCCCCCTAACCCTAAAAGTGACCCCCCTCATCCTAAAAGTGAGCCCCCTCACCCTAAAAGTGACCCCCTCATCCTTAAAACGGTTCCCCACTCTCCCAAAAGTTGGGGGTGGGGGAGATCCGGTTACCGATTATATATATGGTGGACATCTTGCTGGTAGATTCATTTTATCTCAGCAAACGACTGCTAGCTCCTACAGTGAATCCAGCTAAAGACTCAAATCAATAACAGTAAGTACTTGTTTCTTTACTAATGAATATCCCTTAATTGTTGTAGTGTATAAACCTTCCCTCCAAATATTCCATAGCTATTGCATGAAATCTAACCTCAAATGGCTAACCATGATATCATCCAATACTATTGCATGAAATCTAACCTCAAATGGCTGACCATGATCTCATCCAATAATATGTGGTCTACTGCATGAAATCTAACATCAAAATGGCTGACCCATTGTTTCACAATGCTGACTGCAAGATTATGCTAATACCTGTTGATTTCCAATTACAGATGTCATCCACTAATGCTGCCGCTGATGCCATCTACAACACAATTGCAGCCCAAAAGCCACTAGACCACATATCCATGAAAGATCTCCAGCCAGGGTTCCCATACCAAATGGTGAGTGCAGAGAGAGTCACTACAAAATACGGTGAGAAGGTAGCTGTCACACTGGATTCCAAGAACACAAACATGCGGGTTATACTACCAGAGTCGTACAGCAGGATAACCTCCAAATTCGTCCCTGCTGGTGGAACCATTGACATGAAATCATATAAATTTATGTGCCATCCTGATGGGAAAACCCATAGAATCCAATTGATAAAAGAATAATGAATCTCTCTCTATGTATTGTGAAATAAAAATGTGACATCTGCAACTGATTTGTTATTCATTCTCCCCTATCCTAGTATCAGTAGTCACACCTAGTGTCCACTTATGCCTAAAAGTGTTCATCACGTGCTCACCTAGTGTTCACCTAGTGCTCACCTAGTAATCACCAGTGTTCACCAAGTGTTCACCTAGTGCTCACTTAGGCTTAAAAGTGTACACCAAGTGTTCACCTAGCTCTCACTTAGGCTTGAAAGTGTACACCAAGTGTTCACCTAGTGCATACACAGCTGCACTGTTGCTTCATGGAAATAGGTTGAAAAGAAAAGTATACTTTACAATACATTGTTTATTAACATAAACAATCGCAAGTATGAAACAATACATAGAAATTGGCTACAATATTGCCCCTTTCAAAGTCTCTGGTAACACCATAGGTCTCTGCCGACCTATTAAGAGATTCCTTTACACAGCCCACGCCATCAGTCACATCGCCTGGTGGCCATAATCTAGGATGTTGCTCAGCTTTACAAATTGATACCAGTAGAGCAGGATCGCCTGATTGACCATCCTCAATCCTAATGCATCTGACACGTCCATCCATAGCGTTGTAGTCAAAGCCAGCAAATGTAATCCTTCTTCTGCCAATCAAAGATAGACTCTGGTCACCACACTCAAAGTCACACCACCAAGTCTCATCACTGTTGTTGAAATCAATCTCCAGCTTAACATCCTTGCTCCTCCATCCAGGCACTGAACGCAAGTCCATTATGGCTACCAAGCTATACTTCAACTTGTATACTGATGTCAATGGAGTTCTACAATTGTCAAATATGACTGCTACCTTGAACGGCAGTGTAGTGATACTGGCCATTGTTGTAGACTGAATGATGCTCAGCGAGACTCAGCTACTTCTTATATACTAGGAGAGCAGGTGTTGGAGGAGTAAATGATGATGCAATATTCACATTTCATTCTTTATTGATAAAAACAAACTTCGACAAAAATGTCTATCTTTTTGTAATGCCTGCATAATCCAATTGTGCAGGATGTTTACTACATTGAGTGCACAAAATGGCGGTACATCTAAGCGTCCTCTTCTTCCATTGTCACCAGCCAGCTTCATCTTCACAGTCTCCAAGAAGTCGAGCAGGTAATGTTCCGGGCAGTAGACTGTAGTAGTCTTCATCAGCACCTCCAAGTTGGGCGTCTCATGAAAGAGGTAGGGCGAACTCAGGTCCACATACTCCACATTCTCCTTGTTGTCCAGCTGCAGTAGCGTTTCCAGCAGGGAAATCTTCTCATATCCGTAGACCAAGATCTTGATTGGTCGTCCCGAGTCACTGTTCTCGTGCAGCCATCTTCCAACTGTGTCACATACAATTTGCTTCAAGGTCGAATATGAGAGATGTGTTTGGCCGGCTCCATTGCCCGACCATCTCAGTCCATGTTTAGCTCTTTGTAATTGATTGTTATCAACCAATATGCTTGTTTTTAGCAAAATGTCTGGGTATGGTGACTTGAAAAAATAGTGGTGTGTCAACACATGATGCTCATCGTCACGTTCCAATATTGCCATCTCCTTGACAATAAACTGGTTATTCAATCCCTCAAAGCCTTGAAAGTCCATCAGGTAGATTGGTAGTGGTCCAAAAAGTTCTGTAGCCCTGCTTGGCATGATGCCATCATTGTCATCATCATCAGTGGAAGCCTGGTTGAGGTCGGTTGTACTTGTAGAAGCATCCTTCATCAATGATTTCTCGTGTTGAGTGTAGTAGCCTAGGCAGCAGCCCACAACATCCTCTCCATCGCTGGGTGGCAACTCCCCCTCCTCCTCTTCCTCCTCCAAAAAGCGTAGAAGTCTCCTGGACATGATGTATGCTTCACTCAATGCTTCATGCAACTATGACCATCCTGATGCTTGTCGACCACCTTTATATCCTCCACTGCTATCTCCCTCTCTCTCTAGACCGATTGAACAAGACCAGTCATTGGCTGATACTCCTTAACCACTTCATGTATCAGCAGACAATAGGCATGTGTATTTCCTGGAATGTTCTCACTTGCTTCAAACTCAACTCTGATGTCAATGCTTCCCGTCTTGAGCGATTCATTTTGACGTGAACAGTCAATGGGAAACAGTAACATCTTACCATCCCGCACAGCTTGTTTCTCAAAAAGTGGGTTGCTTGCTCGAGCATCATCATGATTGTAGACTCCATTAAAAGCTGCATACATATTATACACTTGGTTATCATCACCATTGATGCTTTCATACGGATAGTACTTGTTGTTCAAGAACACTCGAACGTCTTTCATTTTGCACATGTCAAAGTATGAGCTATTCACAGTAGCTGCTCCTCTTCTTCCAGTCTGCAGTCCAATCACAATGTATCTTGGCTTCTCCAGCTGAGTAGCTGATTTGACAGTCCACGTATGTTTTGTGGTCTGTGGCAAAGATGGGTACTTGTACAGTTCCCAATGTCGGAATGGCATTGAGATGGGCGTGTTCTTTTGCACCAGTCTCAGCAGACGCATTTTTTCCTCATCAGACACCTCTACATAGGGCATCCTCCACACCAGTTTCTCAATTGTGACCTTGCCTGCTGCATTCAAACAGTCTAAAGTGTCAGCACTGCGTCTCAGCACCAGCTCCTGTTTCACATTCAGCATAATCTGTCTATAGTCCTTGGCAAATCCCAGCAGATATCTAAGTGGCACATTCATGATGGTTGTGTTGGTACCATCAGAATCAAATGTGCCAAACCCTGCCTTGGCATCATACCTGTAGCCAGCTCCATCCATCTTGTGTTGTTCTTCTCGTTCAAAGGTCATGGCATTCTTCATCAGGCTGGTGATTCCGGGGCTACGTATGCTGTCCACTACAACTCCATTGATCTCGTAGCGTATCTCGGAAAACAGGTGGCCAAAGAATCCAGAGACACAAGGTGAGCCTACCAAGGTTGTATTTAAGGCATTGGTCACCTTGTACTCCATGTGCAGATAGCTCTCTGATGGCAGTGTATAGATGTCCTGCTGCTGAATTGATATCCGAATCTCATCATTGGCACCAAAGCCTGTAGTATATGGTGCATGAGAATGATATTCATAGCCAATGATGCTATTGTCTGCTGAAGGACCATGTACTGTCACATCCAATACTCCCATTTTTCAGTGTTGTTGTCGTCTTCCTCCTCTTCTAACTTGATAACCTTTCTTCTGCAGATATTTGATGCTGCTTGATGTTAACTCCACAGAGTCCAATGGTTGAATGACATCTTTCACAAATAGCGCCCTATTAATAGACTCTTGTTCTACCCCCGTGGGGGACATTGCTGCTTCCACATCCAATCCATGATTCCACTTGCCAAATAATAGCACCATCACTTGGGTTGTTGTCGCAAATGTAAGGCAATGTTTATTGGCTCCTCTCTAAAGTTCACCAGACGTCCGTTCTCATCAACAATCTCCAACGTAATGTTACCAATCTGCTTGGTGTCCACTGGTAAATAGATGACATTCTGTACAGTCACATTCATTTTATACCCTGGATCAACATCTGGGTAAAACTCATAGATCACATGATCCTTGACTCCATTTGAGTAGGATCCACTCACAATGTTACACTTTATACGCAGCACATTGGGACGACTGATTTGCACTGTATTACTACCTCTAGTCTCAATGTTAGCATCCACAACTTGGTTGAATCCCAGCAGCTTTCCTATTGAATCAGGTTGTCTAAAGTCTATCTTGGCATCGCATAATACTAAACATTTCAAGGTAGAGGGGTCCACAGCCATCTGAAACTTGACTCCATGCTTCTTCATCCTTGCCTCAAGCAGGTTGGCAATTGTTTGAAATTCAAAACTACCTTCTGGCAATAATACTTTTTGCCAAACCATTACTGGGGCAGATCTGGTTTTCCTTTGAATACTTTGGTGGGCGGTATCACTAAACAAATGCTGAGCAAACACTTTACCTGTAACTTCCTCATGAGTCATTGCATAATCCTCCTCCTCCTCCTCCTCTGGCTTGACTACTGCCTTCTGGTCCACTTTTGGAGCCAGAAAATGTATTGCATTATTGTAACGATTCTCAACATTTGGTATAGAGTTGCAGCTTGTAAAGCTGATGAGTCCAACTTCCCATTCGCCATTGCTTGTATCAAGTGGCGGGAAAAATTCACTCTTCAATATTGAGGTTTTACCTCCAAAGCATAGCATCATGGTCTTGACTGCTCAGTGTACTATTACACAATGACTTGATAATAGTATAGACTAGAACCTTTATACTATGTGGATGGGAGAAAGGAAAAGACAAGTGTTGTACATTGTTATTTATTTTCATCAAGCAAAAATTTTAAACATAAATGTCCGCATATATGAGAGTAGAGATCCTCTTGCTTCTGATCATAGTTGTACTCGATCCTTGTTGCTGGACTCGATCCTCTGTGCATGTAGTCGATAAACTCCTGTGGTGGTCTCAGGTTGCCAAAGCCATCAAAGTAGTGAACGATGCCATCCTTCTTCTTCACATAGCACACCCAATGTGTGCCAGCTCCATCACTTTGGTCCAGGTTGATGATGCCACACTCTTGATCCAGTGGTCCATTAGCTGGTAGAGCATCTCGCATGAATACTCCTCGAAATTTCTTCAGCTTGAGACGGCAGGCATACTTGTAGAGGTCGGCATCTGTTAGTGCTCGGTCAGGTAGAGCTACAATCATCTTCTGCCGCCACATTGACGGCGATGCACCCCGTTTCCCGTCTTCTGACGCCTCAGGTACAGGCCTTGACCCTTGGTTGCTGCTGCTGTTCTCCTCCTCTGTGCAGCTCTCCCCTTCCTTTGTTGTTTAGCTCCTCCTCCAAACTTTGCCTTGGCCTTCATGATGTTGGTTACTGCTAATGCTGCAGCTCTCTCTGCCAATCCAGCATCTGAAGATGTTGCCACACTCCAAGCTCGTTCAGCCAAATCTCTGTCTGCTGCTGCTCTGCTCCTTGTATCACTATTCCTTGAGTAGGCAATGTCGTGCTGCTTGCAGGCTTGGTCAAGTTTGTTGACACCTGGATCACCTCTTGCTAATCGTTTTTCAAGCTTTGTACCTGGTCCACAGTACTGGTAGCCAGGAAGATGAAGTTCTATGGGCAGTACGTCTATTGCTTTGTTGACTATTGTACCCGCTGCATTTGTGATTGCAGAAAGTACTCCTTTTCCTCGGTACCTCCGTTTTCCTCTGCATACAGCCATCTTATGTCGATCAGCACCCTTGTCATCTCATTTTATACCCTTAGACGGCTTGGAGATTCCCATAAGCTTTAACATTTTATCCCTCAGTTGTTCTTTACTCAAATTGAGGTTTTCTCTTGACGTAGTAACATCCAACATGACAGTGAGACACTTTTCAACCACAGCCTTTGAATGCTCATCCAACCTTCTCTCCAAATACTGTTTGTTAACTCCATCTGTAGCTTGAATTGGTTCTTGCATATCTGTCAGTATTGAATTCTTAAGGCTTGTCATTACTTGCAATGTATCCACATCTCTTCTCTTTGGCAAATGAAATGACATCATATCTCTACATGTAATCAGATTCACAGCATCATGATTGCTGCGTGGATTTGCCAAATTGATCATACGCCTATGGCGGGCATTGATGTTTCCCAAAGAATTCATGTTTACTCTTTCACTTGAGAGACTTACTGTCTCTTGTTGCAACGTTGTTGCCTTATATAGTGTGCAACTAGTATGCTGGTTTACCAACTATGTAACCACCTTCCTCCAGCTCTTCCAAGATTGAGTTGATTTCATTCTCATGTCCAGTGTTGCCAACTGCTTTAGACTGATCCAGCAGCTTCATTCTGTCCACAAGTTCGTTGGGGTCATTGTAGTAGACATATTCAATCCTGTTGCCATCACTTGCCACCATATTGAAAGGTGCTACCAGTCCTCTTCCAGCAACTTTGGCTCCTTTTCCACTGACTGCTTCTCCTCTTATCAGATCCCTGATTGTCCTCTTGTACTTGATATTGTTATAGTTTGCAATTCTGCCATCTGGACTGTAGTTTTCTCTGTAGACATTGGTAAAGTCCAGAAGTAATTTATAGGCGTTCAAGTCCTCCCCTTCCAATTTTCCTTTGTCGGGCATTTTCATGAAAATCAACTCACAAAGGCCTGGTGTAGCTCTAAAAGTCTTTTCAATTCTACCATCTGCAGGATTAGACAGCACAATTTTGTTACCTTTAGGTCCAAAGGTAAGCATCTTACTGCCTAGATAGTATGAGTTGTTTATCACTTTTGGTCCAAATGCATCATCAGAGTTGTAGTCCTTGCGCACTGATCGCATAATGTACTCTCCCACTGGTTTTGAAGCCAGATCAGATTGGGCCAAGGCTTGTTGTGCCACATGACTGCTAGTATCAAGCAATTTCTCAACACTAAGGTTTTCCTCCTCATCATCATCATCATTATCATCATCATCATCATCACTCATGTCCTGATGCTTCCACAATTGTCGTGCAACACTTGAAGTACTTGCAGCTGGACTTGCATCTTCACCTGTTCCATATGCTTCATAGATTGGTGACTCTTCTTCTCTAATATCTGGCAGTGGTTGCAGTCTATGCCTTATCCTTCCTGGATAGGGAGTGCTGCTGCTGGCTGGTGTTGTTGGTGGTGTAGGCAATATACGGGG
Source organism: Conomelus anceps (assembly GCA_948455865.1). Taxonomy (NCBI): domain Eukaryota; kingdom Metazoa; phylum Arthropoda; class Insecta; order Hemiptera; family Delphacidae; genus Conomelus; species Conomelus anceps. Next base: position 72,698,542 of record OX418217.1, read on the forward strand.
TGCATCCAATAATGGTGTAGTCATTGGAACTGACTGTTGTTCTTGTTGTTGTTGAGCTGGTGGTTGAGAAGATTTGAGTGCTTCAACAATAGTGATAAGTGGATCACTGATTGGCTTGAAATGCTTCGCATTCTGCTCCTCTGTCAATTCCCTGCCCAGTGTCAGCTCTCTATGCTTCCACTTGATGTTACGCTTCAGCTTGGCAATCTCCATGATGATTGGTGCAATCTCCTCCACAGTTTGCTTCTTCTTCTGATACATACTCTTCATCTATTTGTCCGTCTCACTCGCCATTCAGTGCTAGACTGAGCATAATCACTGTTGTGCTTCAACTAAAAATGTATCAAGTCCTTTCCTGTAGCGCCCTCTATTCTTGTCTGAGGACTGATCAATTACAAGGAATGCATGCATGGATGATGACCATATGTCATTGCACATTCTTCTGAATTCATCAAAGGTCATGTCAGATCCCACATGATCCCTGTACAAATGTTTCATATTCAGTTCATCTTGTTTAAACATGATTAGAAAATTGGCATTGTCACGTATCAACTGTTTCGGTATACGACTATAAGTCTGTGCCAGATAAAATGCATCAACATTACTGTGTCGACCAGTGGTAAAGTAACGTCTGATGGCTTCCTGTTGCTCACAAATCACATCATCGAAAATTATTATCGAATTGGTGGGCAACTCATGTGGTGCGGGTATCTCTCCACAGCTGTCACACTCAGTGTAGCTCAGTTTAGGTCCAAGGTCTTCCATAATGGTGCGCAGTAGCTGATACTTTGGTTGAAATGCAGTTTTTGAGTAGAGATAGATATTTGAAAATGAGATTCCTTCACAATCGAAAAGCATGTTGAACAGTAAATTGGTTTTTCCACAGCCTGATGGTCCACATATAATGCAGCGCATATGGTTGGGGAACAAAGGTCCATGACGTTTCTTTGCATTCATTTCTGGGTCGGCCAGACCACAGCCTCTCACCACTTGATCAAAGTCAATTATATTGAACCTGTGACTCCTTTGCACAACCTGCTTCATCGCACCAAATCTGCTCTATCAATCCAAGAGTCGTGACTGCGATCGTATCCTTTCCAGCGCACCAACAGTTTATTACCTTTCCTCTTCAGCACTCTGGCAATTTCAAAAACACTAGGTACTTTGGTTTTCACAATCTCTTCTGCATAGAATCCTCCTTGGACACGCTGTCCTCTGCAATCTTCCAACTCGTATGTTACAGGTACAGTAGGTCTCACACGTGTGACAGTGAACAGTTCATTTGTCCAATTGGGTAGGTAACCCTTGTCAAATGTCATTTTATACTTGCTTATGCGCACCTTATCACCTGGATTGATTTTTTGGTGAACACCTGGATAGAACCTGTTCTCAGATTTGTCCAACAAGCTCTGCTGATACTCATGACGTTGCTCACCTAGTCTGGAAAGCAGCAATGTCTCATGCTCTTTTGTAACATCAACCGGTCGCATACCTATTGTCCTATGGATTCTTCCATTATACTCTTTGACAAGTGAGGTTAGAATATCTGTCCAGCGATAGGTTCCACGTTCAGTGAATTTGATCCACATTAAATGTTTAAGTGTTCTGTTGAAACGTTCCACTATTGAGGCCTTCTTATCTGAATATGTTGAATAGTGATTGATGTCATAGTGTTTCACAAGCTGTTGAAACTTTGAATTGAACCACTCTTTACCATCATCAGTTTGCAAATGGTTCATTGGATTCTGCTCAAATATAGGATGCATTGCCTTGACAACTGCATCAGCCGACTTGTTCTTTATTGGAATAGCATAAGCATACTTGCTGAGACAATTGATAATTGTAATAATGTACCTGTAACCTTTGTTCTGACGTGCATATGGTATCATCTCAACAAGATCAGCCTGATAGAGATCATCTAGACCTTTCACAGTTACCATACGTGTTGGGAAATTCTGACGAGCTGACCTGTGCAACTCTCTTGCTATTGTAGCCTTCTCCATACTGATAAATATTAAATGTATTCATAATATATATAATAGATGTCTATCCACTAGGCATTGAAAATGGTGCCAGAAATATCCAAGTCAGTGATTACGTAATGTTGCGCAATTATACACAGACATGTTTTTTCCTGCATTGGAATTGCGCCAGAATGTCAAGGCCAGTGATAACTCTAGAAGCAGGTACCTGAAAGGGTCACTTTTAGGGCGAGGGGGGGTCACTTTTAGGGTGAGGGGGGTCACTTTTAGGGTGTGGGGGGTCACTTTTAGGGCGAGGGGGGTCACTTTTAGGGCGAGGGGGGTCACTTTTAGGGTGAGGGGGGTCACTTTTGGGGCGAGGGGGGCCACTTTTAGGGTGAGGGGGGTCACTTTTAGGGCGAGGGGGGTCACTTTTAGGGCGAGGGGGGTCACTTTTAGGGTGAGGGGGGCCACTTTTAGGGCGAGGGGGGCCACTTTTAGGGCGAGGGGGGGCCACTTCCGGTTTGACTTCCGGTCTGCTACGTCACTTCCTGTCCGGGGTCAAGGTCAAAGGTCAAAGGTCAGGGTCAAAGGTCAAAGGTCAGGGTCAAAGGTCAAAGGTCAGGGTCAAAGGTCAGGGTCAAAGGTCAAAGGTCAGGGTCAAGGTCAAAGGTCAAGGATGCGCCAGCTTTTTTCAAGGTTGCGCCAGAGTTCCCATTTTGTAACTACTGCAATCCAATAGCAGATTGTGGATGTTCACTAGCAGCAAAGATAATATAATGTAAATATTACATTGTCTTTGCTAGCAGGTATGTGAATCACTTTAAAGGGTGGGACGGTGGGAGGTGGTGAGGTGACAGTGAGCTGGCGTACGCGTGACTTCCGTTTTGACAGATAAGGTTGGCGCGTCAACAGAGAAGTGAGAGAGTCTATAAGCGAGAGGGTCGAGTGGCCTGTTGGATGAGTGGGGGAAGACAGAAACTGAATTGCGAGCTTCACTACACTCAGCGCTATGGGTATCGAACTCTCCAACTATTTTTATCCAACACTGAAGACCAGAGGCGTTCAAACACCCTTAAAAACGTTGTGTCAAGTGATATTATTTGGGACTGTCCAGTAACGAATTGGACTGTATTTGTAAGTGTTTAGTTGCTCTTTTTATCATTTCTTTCTACATTATTATTGTACAGTTTATTAGACTCTTGTTTCTTTTATTATTGATCAGCCAGTAATTAATTATTCATTAATTCTTGTAAATAATTACTGAAAATAAGTATTAGCTTGTAATTTGTTGATCTGTTTTTCTTTATTAATTGAACTTGCAATTAGTATGTGTAGACTAATTTTTGTAAATAAAGTGCAAGTGTGAACTTTAGTGTTGACAGCCTTATTTTAGCCATTAGAACCCATAACAATATGAAGTATTTGGATTAATTACATGTTTCTAAATATATTTTATTAATTATCAATTTCAATAAAGCACATTATGTGAACCTAAAATTTTAGATCGTATGAATCATAAGATGATAGTATTGAAATGTTATTTTACAAGAAATTATTCATTCATAAGCAGTAAAGTCGTTCAGAGTTTTCTTATAGAGGAGTCGACATGAGGCCTATATACCTGACAGAATGTTTGATGATAGAAGCGTAGGAAGTTGATGGCGCAGTAGAGTGATGTCAAAATTGTTGTAGATGATAAAATGTGTTCAACTCTAACCCTCAGAGGATGACATACACCCTCTGATATATTTGCCAATGCTTGTTGAATTTCTTCATTCACATCTAGAACAGTCAAGAAAACTTTTAGTAATATTTTTATAAATGGATAATTTGGATAATTTAAAGTCAATAAACTATAACTTTAAAGCCGTCGGTGAAGGAAGACAGTGAATACTATTAAGAAATTTGTGAATGAATAAGTTTACCTGTTGTTGATATATATATATATATATATATATATATATATATATATATATATAAACAATTAAATTACTGTACATGGAAACGTTCAATGCCAACTATAAAATACCGCAACATGCAAGAACTTCTTTCTTTAGAGAGCAGAGGTCAAAATATTATTCCAATTATCACTAATTTGTACTGTCTTCATGGTTTTGAAGTTTCAAGTTAGTGAGTAACCATTGAATTCGAATTCTGTTTCAATACTAAAGGCTGTATACAATAATTATCACTGACCAGCAACTTCTCAGAACAGACCTTAATACAGGTTTCTAAACATTATACTAATTCAATTGAAAATGGAGCCCTGATATATAGCTGTATATAAACCATACCAGTTTTATAATTATACCTGGTATAATTATACCAGTTTTATTTCAATATGGTAAATATACTATATGTGGGGGAATTTTCAGTGAAATTAGTAGGCTTGTTTGTATATATATATATATATGTTTCTATAGAAACTGGTATTAAGGTATTGCATTAAAAGCTGTTCGATTTTCTGAGTGATTAATTTTGATTAAATGGAATAATACTTTTTTCGTACTTTAACTAATCAACGCATCAGAGACTTGTAATCATGATAAAACATTCTATGCCCCTCCAGCACCCACAAAAGCAAGCCCAGATCCAAAAGTTATAAATTGAATTGATTATACCTAGCTTATCGACAGATGTGAGTAGGGTGTTGAGATTTTCTCGCTCAAGCGGCACTGCCTGATGAAGCCAAGCAAGCATATCACCAACATATCGCTTGGCATCATGAGCATGCATCTCTATTGGCTTTGGCGTTCCACCAGCACCACCTTTGGTCAGAGCATCCAAGAACAAGCGCACTAATATTGCCCGACGATTTGTGCAGTATTCATTCATAACATATCTGAAAAAATAATGGTTAATTCAAGAACTCCACGTACTCTCAAGTGCTGACTAATTCAAATTTATACTTTAAGTGTTACATGAAGATTTATACTAGACAATAATTATTCAAATCGCACGATAGAAAAATCAAGCAACCGCTTTGTTTACCTTGGAATAGACATTAAAATTTCCTACAATACACAATGCACTGAGTTTTTTTGTAAAGTAGATTTTTTTGTAAAGATTGCACTTTGATTTTATTAAAAAAATTAGACGACATAGTTCCAACAAGTTTGAATTCCCCAGAGGGTGGGGGTAGTAGAATTGCACCCACAGTATCCCTGCTTGTCGTAAGAGGCGACTAAAAGGGCAACTGTCCGTTGACCTCATTATCCTGGAAACCTATCCTTTATCCTGCTCTTCATCCCAGCCCCTTCCTCCACCCTTTCCTCTTTCTCTGTTATAGGCCAACCCAAGGTGTGATGTGAACCGTGCTGATGGGTGGATGACACTGGGCCTTTTGTACAGTGTCTCAAACGGTGCCTGCAGGACACCAGGCGCCCTCCTGCAGTATGTAGCCTTGCCCGGGCATGCGGGGCTCTGTCTGGGTTGACTCCACTTCCCTAGCTGCTCGTGGGAACCACATGAATCTCCAAAATTCAAAACAACCAGAACCAAACCCCAAGGTAACTCCAGAAGTTGCCTTGCCCTCAAACCCATCAGGATCCGCCCCATCAGGGCAGGTTCCTCAATCTGAAATGGGTGCATCAGGAACACAGGAGGTTCCGTTGCATTCTCATGTAGAGGCTATCAACATTGAGAAGGCTTCTATGGATATCAACATGGACGACATGAGCTCAATCGCATCAGCCCCACTGGAGGGGGAGGATGAGCTTCTCAGAAGTCCAGAAACACCAAAATCCGCCGGTATGCTTGAAGATGCCATAGAGCAACTGAGCAGCTTGCGGGTAAAGAAACCAAACCTCACCACTGCCCAAAGAAGGGCGGCCATTCAGGCAAAACTTCTTGAGAGAGGTGAAGCTTTTGACCCAGCAAAGTTTCGGAGGGGTAAAAAGAAAAAACCTAAGAGACCAGAGATGGGTGAAACTCCAGGCACAAATGTGGGTCTAGAGGCTGGGTCAAGGGTGGCCAAGCGCCCTAGAGGCAACATGGCCACCCCTCCCTCAGCGGAAGGACCTACAAAAAAGGCCAGGAGTGGAACTCATAGAGGTCATGATGTCCAACCCCTTAATCTAGGGACTTCTAGTAAAGGAGTCTCTTACAGGGACATTTCTGCCACCAAAATGGCCATTGTCTTGGAAAGCTATCCTGAGGCTAAGCTTTCAGCAGAGCAAGGAGAAGTCATTGAAGACGCCATTATGGATGAGCTCCTGGAGGACGGCTGCACTCCATCATTTGCAGGCACCTTCATGGAAAAAGGTGTCTTGATTATATCCTGCATTAACGATGCTACTAAGCATTGGCTGGAGGTACTCATCCCCAGACTCAAACCACTTGGGGAGAAGAAACTCATTGTTGGTCTGAGGAAAGACATTATGAAGTCAATGAGGGTATTCTTTAGAGCTCATCCAAAGCTTCTGAAAAAGACTCCAGAAAAGGTCCTTGAGATGCTTGACAAGCAAAACCCCACCTTGAAGGTGAAGGAGTGGAAGGTCCTGCCAGCCAAGCCAGACCCAAAAGGTTATGGATTTGTCTGTTTCCTGGATGAGGCCTGCTTCAATGCTGTTAGGTCGGCCAGCTCTAGAGCCAACCTAGGACTCTGGCAAGTCTCAATTGTCTCAACAACAGTCAAGGACAATGCCCAGGGTCCTCCAGATCAATCTACATCACAGTAAAGCAGCCTCAGCTGCTTTCTGCCAGTTCTTCCTCAGAGAGGGATTTGACCTGGCACTGATCCAGGAACCATGGCTTCACCAAGGAAGGGTTGCAGGCCTGGGTGATACCAAGGGTAGGTTAATTTACTGTACCTCTCTCAAAAATGTCAGAACCTGCATACTTGTGAAGAGAGGTATGGACTGCCTAACACTCACTGAATTCTGTTCTAGAGATCTCACTGCGGTGTCTATAACCTGGAGCAATGAAAGCAAGGAATGGAGCACAATTGCAGGCTCGGTTTACTTGCCTTAAGACTACGGGGACCTTCCTCCATCAAGAGAACTCGAACTTCTGGTGGAGTCATCTTGCGCTGGCGGACAACAACTCCTTTTAGGTTGTGACGCCAATGCTCATCACACAATTGGATGGGGAAGCTCTGACACTAATCCAAGAGGTGAGGCTCTCCTTCAGTTTCTCATATCTAATAATCTTTATGTCTGTAATGCTGGAAACCGTCCGACGTTCGTTACACGAAATCGAAGTGAGGTTATTGACATTACACTTTGCTCAGAAGGACTCCTTAGTGCCATCGACAATTGGCACGTAAGTCATGAGGCCTCTTTGTCTGACCACAGGTTCATCTGTTTTAACCTGCAAAGTGAAGGCAGCTCATCCTGCTATCGAGATCCAAGGAGAACAGAATGGTCACTCTATAAGTCTGACCTCCTGTCTCAACTTGGATCATTAGGCAAGAGGGTCACCTGCTTTGCAGACATTGATCAGATTGCTTCCGATCTTCAGAATGCAATCATAAGCTGCTTTCAGGACAATTGTCCATTGCGGCGGGGAAAGAGTCGTACTAATACTAAATGGTGGACTGCTGACCTTGACCGCAGAAGGGCGGTTGTCAGGAAGCTTCATAACCATTGCAAACGGAGCCGTAACTGGGAACCATACCACAGGGCACTCACAGAATACAGCCTTGCAATCAAGAAAGCCAAAGAGAACTCTTGGAGAATGTTTACACAGGAGGTAAATAGTCTTAGGGCAGCAGCAAGACTGCAGCGTGTCTTAGCTTCAAGCCCAATTGGCCTCCTGGGAACTCTGAGGTTACCAGGGGGACAATATACCACTGGAACTGGTGGAAGTCTCAAACTTCTCCTTGAGACTCACTTTCCAGACTGTGTTTTTGAGGGTGCTTGCTCAGGCATGTCCGGCAACAGCGAAATGGGCTCACGGCCAAGAGCTGATCGTGGAAGCTGGACTTTAGCCAGACGTATTGTCACACTTTCCAAAGTTAAATGGGCCATCTCCAAGTTTGGCCCATTCAAATCTCCTGGGGGGGACGGTATCATACGGCTATGTTGCAGCAAGGACCAGAAGCTCTCTTGGTCCTCCTGTGCGAACTCTTCAGAGCAAGTCTGGCTTATGGGTACATCCCTCAAGCTTGGCGCCTCAGTAGGGTGGTCTTCATTCCCAAGAGAGGAAGAGCAGACTACTCAACTGCAAAATCATTTCGCCCCATCAATCTTACATCGTTTCTCTTGAAGACACTGGAGAGACTGGTGGAGAGACATCTAAGAAAGGGAGTGCTTTCAGGTACTCCTCTTCATCGGAATCAGCATGCCTATCAGCCTGGTAAGTCCTGTGAAACAGCCCTGCATCAACTTGTGAGCAGGGTGGAGGACAGCCTTGCTGCCAAGGAGATTGCTCTATGCACCTTCATGGACATTGAGGGTGCTTTTGACAATGTTACTTACACGGCCATGGTCCGGGCAGTGCATGGGCGTGGTCTTGAGTCTGCTATATGTAGGTGGATTGAGGCCATGCTCCACTCCAGGCGGATCAGGGCTGATCTTCAAGACAAATCGATGGTGATCATACCTGCAAAAGGTTGTCTGCAGGGAGGTGTGCTTTCTCCTCTTCTGTGGAACCTTGTGGTGGATGGTCTCCTCTGTGAACTCACTAGTAGAGGTGTCTTTGTCCAGGGCTATGCAGATGACATAGTCCTCATGGTACAGGGAAGGTTCACAAATATTGTTGCTGATGTCATGAACGTCAACCTTCAATTTGTTAATGACTGGTGTCTTGGAGAGGGACTAAGTATAAATCCCTCAAAGACTGTAGTTGTTCCATTTACAAGGAAAAAGAACCTGGAGTCTCTCTCCCAGTTGAAACTTGGACCAACACAGCTCAAAGTATCAGGTATAGTCAAATACCTAGGGCTGACTATCGACTCCAAGCTGACTTGGAACAATCATTTGAATAATATACTGCACAAAGCAAAATGGGCGCTTATGACGTCCAGGAGATTTGCAGGCTCCATGTGGGGGATCAAGCCTCACATAGCGCTGTGGCTGTACAAGGCAGTAATAAGGCCTCAAGTCACATATGGATCACTAGTCTGGTGGACAAAGGTGAACCAGATTACAGCTACAGCCAAACTCACAAGTTTACAAAGGATGGGCACACTCCTAGTCACTGGAGCTTTCAGGAGCAGCCCATCAGCAACTCTTGAAGTTGCTCTTGGCTTGCTGCCCTTGGATATTTTTATCAAGGCAGAAGCACGAAAATCAGCCTATCGATTGAAAGTCACAGGCCAATGGAGGGAAGGCCTGTCTGGAACAGGCCATTGCACAATCACCAAAGCTGTTGCTCATAGCCCTGTGCTTGAAATGACTTCAGATGTCATGAGTATGGAGATGGTTTTCACTAAACCTTTTTCTGTTAAATTCTGCTCTAGAGAGGAGTGGAGGTCTGAGGAAGGGCCCTATATCAGGAGAGGTAGCCTTGTCTGGTACACAGACGGCTCTCTTATTGAAGGGAAATCTGGCTATGGGGTGTACAGTGAATCACCGAGAACAGAAATCTGTGCAAGTCTGGGACAATACTGTACTATCTTTCAAGCAGAAATTTGGGGCATCATGGCTTGTGCCAATATAGGCATTGCCAGACGCTATTGCGACAAGCATATAGTAATCTTGTCAGATTGTCAGGCAGCCCTCAAGGCTCTTGACTCTAATGAAATCAAGTCAAAATTGGTGTGGGAGTGTCACAAAACACTCAGCAAGCTCGCAACACACAACTCTGTGCATCTTGGTTGGGTACCTGGCCATGTAGACATAGGTGGCAACGAGTGTGCAGATGGGCTTGCTAAGCAAGGTTCTAGTAGGTCATTCTTTGGCCCAGAGCCAAGCTGTGGCATAAGCAAAACTACTGCCTTCCACACAATAAACAAATGGTCCAGGGACTTACATCACCAGCAATGGCAAGGTCACTCAGGCCAAGCACTTGGCAAAAGGCTGCTAGCAGACACAAGCTCCTACTTCACCAACTGGCTGGTGAGGCTGGGTAGAGGTCAGGTTAAGCAGCTAATTGCTCTGATAACTGGACATGGCCACTTCAGGAAACATCTCCACACAATCGGACTCAGAAATGAAAATCAGATGTGTAGGCTTTGCAATCAGTCTGAAGAGACTGCCAAGCATATCATACTGGATTGCGAGAGACTCGGGGCAAGGAGAATGGCTCTGTTTGGCTTTAAGCAACCAGGTGATGAATGGGACGTTAGCATAGGGAAGAAACTCCTGGATCTTGTAAAGGGCACAGGTATTGGTTTGCCTAACTAACGTACTAGGGACACACAATAAGCTTCGGTTGACGTGTGAGGATCTTTGAATCTTCTGGATCTTTGAATCCGTCCCTTCAAACATAACATAACATAACAAGTTTGAAAAATACCTCGTTTGTTGGTCATCTTGAACAATAATCGAAACACGATAACAAAAAGAACTAATCTACAAATTATTCAAACTAATTTTTGATTATTATTCATGTCATGTATTAAACTTTTCTATTCAAATTCTGTCCTATTAAACTTTTTGCATACGCGGATCAGTCTGTGCAGTCTGTCAGAGACTATGATATGATGGTATTTGGTATGGTATGGTTTCTAGATTTATGAAAAAATTCATTGATTATAATTCCCTAAATGTTATTCAGTAAATCCAGTTCTTTAGTAAAATATCAAATACAAAACTTTCTACCTAATAACTATCTGAGATAATAGGTAAATCAGCAAGCCTGAGTATGAGTGACTGCAAAGCGTTATCGAGTTATTTAGAACCATAATCATATTTTTTCTCTGATGAAGTCCATATAGGTGGGCGTGGGTAATGAGACGAGCTGGATGAAGGTGATTGATGAATTAGAGTTACAGTTTTAGTTGGGTTCCGAAACACCGGGAATTGATTATACACCGTACAGCAGAGAACAGAGTATTTTTCGCTGGCCCATCCAATTCGTCACCCTTACAAAGAGAACCCACGAGTTCGCAGCTTATCTTATCTGACGGGAACAGAAACCTACCAAAAGCTCGCGGCTATTACTTCCCTTATATCACTAATATTATTAAACTTTAGTATAGTATATACAAACCATCATAGATCATCCAAAACCAGATGATTTATAAATAACAATGTAATACAATACAAAACAACATTTAACTGGAATTTATTGTAATTTGAAAAGGATCAAACGATATATCAATGATACCGTACTTGAATGATATTAAACGATAGTAAATTACCCCAAAAACAAGAGAACAGATTCTTTTTACTTTAATAATAGAACCAACTTACCTGTGGTAGTCAATACTGTACTATGGAAATGTCAAAAAGAAAACATAAAACCCTCATATAAAACCTCTAACGACATGTCATTAATTCATTGATAAGGAATTGAGTGGACATCATAACGTAATGATAATCACTAAATATTCATCCATGTAAATATATCATTGAAAAAAAATGAAGCTTTAAAGAATTTTAAACTTACTTAAAAAGAACTGGTCTATCTTGGAGTCTCGTCATAGACTGTGTCAGGAGATTGCTCATTGACGGGGATTCGATATTACGACAATGAGATTGAGCCCATCTGTAAATTCTTTCTAAACCAGCTTCCTAAAATAAAGTCATTGATTAGTAACACATTCAATTTGGTTTACCTAAACGCTGCATTATTTGCAAGACCTTACTGAACAGAGAAATTAATTGCACATTTCATTTTAATACAACTAATTTGTAGATTGATCATTATAAAAAAGATAAAGTTATAAATAGCCCTTTCAAATCAGACAAAAATATGACCATCGTGAGGATCAATTGATAAAGAAATGGTTTTTTCGCCAATCGCTTCCTCTAACCTTAGGTACGGTAATAACATACCAAAAGTCCCCAAGGGTGGGGTGAGCTCGATGAGTGGGTGGGAGGTTGGAAAGGTACAAATTAGTAGGTTTATTGCTTATAAATCAGCAACGATAACTCAAATCGATTTGTTTTTGTCATCAAAGATGAAGCTGACAATATTCTCTACAAAAATGATCCTATATGGTACTATTGGATTATGATCCAATAATGATAAGTTATAGGTTTCCCAAATTAAGCCGTTGCACAGTATATCACATTATTGCACAGGAATAATGTTATTTCAGAGCTATTCTACCTTATTATAGTCGAATTCGGAGTTTAGGAGGTTAAACAATCATATTGAACCGTTTTTTGAAGGGGAAACCTCAATAATGACTAAAAAGCGGGTGAGGTGGGGTTGGGTGACCCACTATTGTCTTGTGTGACAGACAATAGAAGATTTATTTGAATAAAAGAACGAAATTCAAATTTCAACACTTCCTTTTTCATACAGAACCCCTCCTAGCCAAAATTCTTCCTTTGCCATGTGATATACTATGCAACCCCTCAATTTGGGAAGCCTGTAACGCGCTCACGGTTGATCCTACAAAAGTATGCATAGGATCATTATTGTAGAGAATTTTGTCAGCTTCAACTTTGATGCAAACAAAAAAATTGATTTGAGTTATCAATACTGATTTATAAGAAAAAACTAAAAAATGTACCCTTCCAACCCCCCCCCCCCCCACAATCATGAAGCTCGAGCTCACCCCCACTCTTGGGGACTTTCGCGATGTTATTGCCCAAGGTTGGAGGAAGCGATTGGCGACGAAATCATTCCTTTATCAATTGCTTCTCTCGATTTGTCTAATTTGACTGGGATAGAATGGGACTGCAAACAGCTCTTTATATTTAAAAACGATGACTGAGATCCCGATATCTATTTCATATTGTATTTTCTTGAAGAGTGCTTGAACAGACAATCATCAATACTAGATGATAATCACTATCGCGAAATCATAGGTGCTTTCTTTAAAACATCAAACCTGTGTATGACAGATTTCAGCAGCGTGATTACTATTATTCCACTATTATGATTACTATATTATTCCACTACCCTAAAGCACACTATAAAGTCAAGCCAATTTTTAAATTTAAATAAATTCTGGTTTGAAGAGAAACTTCAACCCCTTTGAATCTCAAATTCGAATGAATTATTTCATTGGGATGATATTATCAAGCCTTTATTGGAAATAGAATTAGAATTGCCAATACTGTATGAGAAAGAAGAATACACAGACTACAGCTTAGCCATGATAGCTTAGAAGGTACTTTGATTAGATTTTCGAATAACATAAAACATACTCTAATCTGAATGTACAATATAAAGGAAAACAAACGAAATGTCAGACCTGACCAAGAAATAATAATAATAATAATATCGTGTGACCTGGCTGGCTCAGGTCTGGTGTCAGAGTTATCAGGTCGCACCTGAATAAGTTCAGGGCCTCTGACGTGACTTAACGACTGTTTTTTAGTCAGCCGGGACCGACAGCTTAACGTGTCCTCCGAAACACGGGAGTGGCCCGAGGTAAAAACTTTCGGTCAGAACTGGGATCGAACCCGGGACCTTTGGGCTATCAAACCAGCACTTAACCCACTCGGCTACGGCCACCAAGAAATAAACCCGGGATTTTCCCATGCTTTTTTGTTTTTACCTGGTACAATGCCATCTGATCCATGATAGCAAGCCCTAGTGTTTGATGACCAGATTGTAGGAGTATTCTACAGTTTTCATGAATCGACTTCACTCGGTCCAGAGCCGAGAAGAAAGCCTCAGTTATATTCACTTCTCCAAGTGCTGCTAGCTCTTCTTTGGATAATTGGAATGTTTTGAGAAACGACTTTGCAACATCTTGTTGCATACTCAACTTTTCACTGTAAAAATGAGATTATAAGTTTCACATAAATATTTTCAATTATAAATAGAGTAGTTTTGTGATTAAAAGTACGGTATTTGAATGAAGAATAAAAGTATCTTGAAAACTGCGAGGAATTTTTATTTTTCCCGTAGAGTGTAATACAGCAACGCATCCAAACTGTGTTTCCTTATGAAAATATTACGTGAATTCTTAGGTGTTTCATGAAATTTATTAACAAACTTAATTTCAGTAGACTTTGTCCTTAGAAACTTAAAAACTATATTAGACTCAAGAAATCCTAAGGACGTTTATTTTGCCCTGTTCCATTCTCTTCTTGTTTATGGCATTGTTTGTTGGGGCAATTCATGTCAAGTATGAAGATATTTCGAATTCAAAAGTTGGCATTACGAGTAATGGTAGGTGAATCCATTCGCACAAGTTGTAGACCGTATTTTAAAAAATTACGGATTCTCCCACTTACAAGCCCGTCCATTTTTGAAGCCATCTGATTTATTGAAAAAAATAAGGATAAATACAAAAACAGGTAAATTCTTTCACGGTTATAGAACCAAGTAACTGACATTTAGACATTTCTTTTTACATAATTAACAGTTTATTAGATAGTTATTTATTAAATTATTGATCGGCCTATTGACAGTAATTAGTTTTTGCACAGTGATATATTAAATTCATTATTACCTGAACGTTATTGATTTGTTTGTTTTTTTTAAATTGGTTTTCCTTATGTGACGACTGATTAGTGCGATTTGCAATTTGTGTAAATAAAGTTAGAGTGTAAATTTAAAGTGTTTCCAGCATTATTTTAGTGATAGAACCCATAACAATACCTTAATAAAATTTATTAGTTGCGAAGACTTTCGAATAAATCGTGATAGAATAATCCATAGACACAACAATGAATGGATAAACTTCATTCAAATTAAAGTTTGCTATAATTTTGATTCTGAAAGCACATCGCACAACTAAATATATTACCTTTCACATTGCAATTTTGTCGTCTGTTCAATAAGATCATGGGTTTGTGATTTTGTTGCCTGCAATTGCAACGTCATATTTTGTACAGAATTGTTCATCTCTGATACATCGTTGTAGACACTATCAAGAGCTTCTTTCACCATACGAAACGCTGATAAAAATTCCTAGAAAATGATGGAAATTTAATCACTGTACAATAAATACAGACCTAGAGACCATGAAAGAATACTTAGTCAATTCTAATAAATGAATGAATGGAGATGTTAAGCTAACAGGCAAACTAAATAGATGGATAACTAATTTGGACAAAACTCTAGAAATTTTAATGAAGCAAACAAATGCTAGTGCCATAGCAAATTGCCATCTGATCCATGATGGCAAGCTCTAATGTTTAGGTGACATGGAACTAAATAGCTACTTATCACAAAATGATAATCTCACTAGTTGGTCTGTAATAGCTCATCAGGTCTGTAATAGCTAATATGAGTATAAAAACGTATGAGTGAGACACATGATACTTTGAATTTCCTGCTGAATATTAAGTTCAGTCATCAATGTGGTAACTAATGCTATAAACGATTAATAATGCTATATACACTATTATTGTAATTGGTAATAATACGCAACTAACTGATTGCCAGTAAATAGAGTACGCCAAAAATTGGGGCGAAATGATAACATTCTTCTATAGCCTACACCATTCAGGTACGAACAAGCAGACTGTGCTAGTGAAAATTCCAATTCACTACTTAAATCCCGGAGAATGCATGTTATAATTCACTTTGTTTAATTTTTTAAACCTGAATTTATCTTCTAATGTTTCATGTTGCATGATTTTCCTACAACTTCTCCAGCACAGAATAAATTCCATAAAGATGACAGAACCATCCTATGAATTTGGGACCAGTTTTTGTAGTTTACTCAACAGTTAGAAATGAGGAGCCCGTGTTCTTACACTCAAGCACTGGACAGTGCTGCTTTTGCAAAAATGTAGGCTCCGATAAGCATTTCCGTCGTGAAGGAAGGGGGTGGGGTATGGTGTATATTAAATATATAAAGAGCCTTATAAACTTTAAACCTTATAAATAACCTTATAAACTTCAACTGAACCTTTTTGATAGCGTACCACCACAACTGAGAAAGTCGTTTCTGTTATCTCAGGAGCATACCGGGTATTATTAAGGACCCGACAGGGCCTAAATAGAATCGTGCCGTTGTCCGTCCGTCTGGCTCTAGCGCTTGGAAGGAAGATTCTAGACTCTTAAAACTTGGTACATAGCTTCCCAATCAAAGTAAGATCACTATTGATTTTGAAGGTCGAATATAAAAATAATTATGATGTAAAACAGATGTCCAGTATAGGCCCTAGGTTAGTTTTCAATAGTGAAAATCAAAACATTGGACAGATTGTTCATATCGAATAAAAAAATGATGATTAGCCCAATTATTCACTTTATTTTTACAGTGCAAGCGTTGACATTTCCATTTTTGATTGTGTTGAGATCTTTAAAGAATTTTCTTAAATTATTCATCATCAATTAATCATCGAAATGCATTTTTTTGTGAATTGGGAAGCATGAGATTTTATAGAAATCAAAGCAGTTAAATGGTGCACATACCTATAAGAACAATTCACATAAGATAATAATAATAATGACGAAATCCAAGATAGAACACTTTTAGACAAAAAATTGAACAATGGAAGGCCAATCCGGAGAAGAAAACCACCTGAAGAATTGGGCACTGAGATAGAGCGAAGAAAGAAAAACCAAATTCTCGCAACAAATAAAGGAATGGTGAGCTGACAAGAAGAACAACAGAAAACCAACAACAAATATAAATTAGTCGTCAGTTTACTTTACGTCTTCCGTTTCTTGGGAGTTCTACGTACACAATAATAATAATAATAATAATTGAAGCAAAGAAAGAAAACCAGAATTCTCACAGAAAATGAAATACTGGTGGGCAAAAATGAAAAGTCAAAAAATTAACCAGAGTTACTTAGCATCTTCCACCTTGGGAGCTTTTTACGAAAATAATAATAATTATTTTCTGTAAATTAGTCGGGTCCTTGGATACTCCTTTGTATCAGTTTATTTATTACTTCAAGACTGCAAGGTCTTGGAGATATGAATTGTACGGTATATGAATGTGTAGTAGCATTGAACATATATATGACTTATTCAAGGTTAATAGAATTGTTTTTAATAACCTTGTGACTTGTTAGACTTAGATGCAAGGTTACTATGATTTTGTTAGCATCATTATTGTTTAATAAAGCCTTTATTTCATCTAAAAGGTTTATTCATTATTTCAATTTATCCTCCAATGGTTGTATTTGTATGGCGTCCAGTTCTCTCCATTCATTGGCTGTTGGCCATTGCTCAGTTAACCTCTCAATTCTTGGTCACAAACAACAATATAACTCTCCTTGTTCTTCAAGATCTCTGTTGTGATGTATTATACTCGGACATGATATACTGTCTAATCATTCAGGTATTTAAATGTCCGTCAATGGGACAAAAGCTCCACTAAAAGTATGTAATCTCGCTGTTGCTCCAAGTCAAACCTGGTTGATTGTTCCAGCATATCTCCCCAGACTCTAAGCCTATTGCTGTCTAATCTAGACGTTGCAATCAACCTGAAATGGCGCACATCACTCAAGAATTAAAATTAACATTCGTTTATTTTTATTTTAAATCATATAACACAATTCTATTCTGCATAATTATAATATAAGGAACGAAAATAGTTTCATAATGAAAAAAAAAATAAGGAAAACTGCAAGCACAGTTCAATGGGTTAAACATTTTTAGGATACTTACCAAGTGTCATATGAAATGGCAAGACTATTAGAGTTTAAATTCAAAAATGAATTGATTAAGCATTTGATAGAGGTTATTCATGTTACAATTTTGCCAAATTTTACAAAAGATAGGATTTTTACAGGACTGTAATTCAACAAATAGGAATGATGCCAACATTTAGTTGTAGAATGTTTATATTCGAATGAAGAATTCATGTACATTTTGTGTATTTCTTGAATAAAGGAAATAGATTGATTGTTTAATAAAAATTTATTATTATTTAATGGAAAGTAATGATGCCAACAAGTATAACGCTAAACTAATGTAATTGAATTTGATTGTTCACTCGCTAAACTGAAACGAGGCATGGCACGCTGTTCTGCTTATGTCTGGACAGACACCTAAAGCTGGATTTTTCTAGCTCCGCACTTTTTCGGAGTGCACTGCACACCAATGTTGCCAGACGAAAGCTAAAAACATATTCTTTGTTACAGATTCATTGAACCTATATATAGGTTGATTAGTTAATTCATGCTCTAATCACATGGCATGCTAACAAATTAAATTCTTTAATAAAGAATGTCTCAACAACATTGAGATTTGATTTCAATTCCATTTTCAATGATGATTAATTTTATTATGCTGGACACTGTACAATCTAATGTATTATCATACATTCCTGCTGTATGAGGAAGACTAGAATAGCAATAATGTGATAGTCTAGTATCATGAACTTACCTGCTTCACATTAATAAAAAAATGATGCAAAACATTATAAATAATGCATCTAAAACACAGACATTAGTCAGATCCGCATCATCTATTAATCTATTCATTTATTTATCTACATGCTAACAGGATTTTAAGACCTAAAAACCAACTCTCAACCGAAAAGTTCATTAAAATCTGTGAAAGTTATGCTGGCTACACACATGTCTCTCTCACTAATGGGTTTCACTGAAAGGTTCATAGAAGTCTTATTGATTTGAAGATAATCAATAATGTAAATTAATTGAAAATATGCACTGAACAAAGAGTTCCAAGAGAGAGGATATTGAAATAACCAGAAATACACTTCCTCTTTGAAGAGAGCGGCTCAAAATATTGGACATGCTTAATAACAATATTGACGTTGAAAAATTATATATTTTTTCAATCAATAAGTATGGAATTCCATACGTTCTGAAGTAACTACAAATACTTGGTTAAAAAAAAAAACCAGTTGCTCTTCCTGAAATCTCATATCTAGTGTTTACCTCCGGTTGCTGAGTGCGCCCCTAGACCCCTTGTGCCCCCCGGCAATTAAAGGTTCTGCCAGGTATAATACTATGTTACTGCGACCAAACCTCATAAGAAAAAATTAATGAAGAGTTTCATCTATGCAATACTATTGTCATAAATGACAAAAACTGATATTACGAAAATCTAAATCACTGCTACAAAACATAAAAAGACGTTTGATCAAGAAGTCACACTCTTTCTCCCTCAACTTGCAGGAGAAAGAGCCATGTACCTAACAATCAGATCGAACAGTCAGCATTTAAAATTTTATTTTCAATTTTCTATTGGCTGGACCAAGGACATTTTTCACTTCTCATCCAGAGCTAGTGCCTGACGGAGCGAGCGGTCAACGACGGTCTGCGATTTAACGATTTCTCCATTTGTAATCATGTATTGTAACCCATGACTAAGATATATTTTCAATGTAAACCTATGGGTTTTTCAATTCTTATTAAATAAAAATAAAAATGTTAACTGGAAGAATTTAAACTATATAATATCACTTTTATCAATGTATTTATTGTTTTTATTTAGATCAGGATTTCTGTCTTATCACCATTATCAAAGTAATAAAAATAAATAAAATTAAAAATTAATTAATAAATTAAGTTGATTCGACAAAAAGAGGGAGATTGAATAAAAATGAATTCTGTGCACAAATAGAAAATAAATTTAAAATTCTTTATTTTGACCAAATAAAAAATATAAATCTAATTACTGTATTTAATTTGATTTACAAAAATCTCTTATAAGTTAGAATAATAGTCAAACAATTAATAATTTAGGTTCTACCATCAATAGCTATGCTGAGCCTTTGTATTTATAATTGGCGAAATATTATTGTTGCGCCCTGTCCTACACAATTCCCACATTTATAGGTTAAGGTTGGATGTGGTAATTGAGGGTGAATAGGTGCAATAATAATATTACACTATTACCATTCATTACACAATCCTTACATGGTGGAGGCATCTTCAAATGAAATTTTAGCATTGCAAATGGTAAAGGCGCCATCCTTTACTAAATTCAATCACTACAAATGGTGGAGGATCACTACACTACAAAATCTGTATTATTATGCGATTCGTTGAATAGTTTAAATAACCTTTTCAACATTCATTTACGTATGACATATTGAGTTATTTAATGATGAAATGTGAATAAACCAATTTTTTGCCTTTTCTCAAATTGATAAATAAGTCTAAACTAAAATGCTTGTTTTTACAAAAAATGATTAATAACATTTTTAAAGAAAATTTTGTCATCTTTAAATTTTATATAGAGCAATTTTCAGCAACTAGTTTCAGAGCAATGAGCAGAAAAACTAAAAAAAGGTTACCTAAACAGGGCGTTCCTCACCCTACCTCGCTTCTTTAAACATAAATGTATCAAGGACCAACTTTGCCCATTTTCAAAACTCCATGAATTATTTCTCTTAATTTTTCCAATTTTACTGGGCTAATACTTAACATAGCCTAATGGATAATTGTGATAGTACTAAGCCAAATCGAATTGATGACATAGAAAATTTGTCTACAAAACATTGTTACATAGAACATGCTTAATGGATTTTCGGATTGAATATAATTGAGAATAGGCTTACTTACTTCATTTATCAGTAAACTTCTCTTCTCGATTTTACTTCTAAGACTTCTTCTGGATTGTAACGTATTCTCAGTGAAAAAAACTGATAGCTCTTTCAGAGCTTCCAAAGTATCCTAAAATAAATAAAAAATGTTGAATCAATCAATTTATTATCCTCACAATAATGCAAATTACCCTTTTACAAAATCACAATTACAAATTCAATAATAATATTTACATAAATGTTCAATGTGGAGGGGTTCAAACTGTCTACTGTTTCTTGACTGGTGCTGCACTCTGTATCTAATTGCTTTTTGTTTGTTACAAGCTTTATCAAATCAGTCGCCCTTGAGATAAGCTACCGATAGCATCTCATTACCCAGTCTATTGTGCATTACTAGTTCTTTGTATTCTGTGCTGAATTTGAACAGTATTTTTTTATTCCAAGTTCTTTAAGCATTGTTTAACTCAATAATAATCGTGCGTACTTGTTCAAGCCACAATTGTCTTAATTTCAATGCATTTCCACTGAAATACACTGAAATTTTCACTGAAAAATTTGACATGTTGAACTACACAACCGCCAGGCCTTACTCAACCGTTACGATAATCCTAACACAACTGCATGCCACCATTACGGAAAAATGGATAGATTTTTGACAAGTGGAATGACAAAAGAAATCCTTCACCTCCAGGGTCGCCGCCCTCCATTCAATTTCCGAATAAAACTTGGAAGATTTCTTGCTATTTCAACTAGCATATAATGGATTAACTGCCGACCTGCATACTAAATTTGAAAATGCGATGCTGACTAATCACATTCCAACCTTTGAAGATTTAATGCAGTTTGTTGACTACAAGTGAGCGTGTACTTGATCTCTTGCACAGCAACTCTGCACTTGCTTTTTCGCCATCTGCCTTCCTGCCTGCATCTCCTAACAAAAGCTTCAGCTATTCACGTCGCCCACCACCTGCGCCCACTACTCATGCATTCACCATGGTCGAATGACCTTGTTCCTTAAGTCAGTGTTTAGTTTTCATGAGTCCAATCACCGACTCACCAAGTGTCAACGTTTTGCCACTTTCACTCTCTCAGAAAAGTATGAAGTGGTTAAGGACCTGAAAAAATGCTTCACTTGCCTAGGTTCTCATGACCAACGTCAGTGCACATCTAGCACAAAGTATGCACACAATGTGGGGAGTCATGCCATAATTCGCTTTTGTGCATTCATGTTCCAAACATTCAGTCTCTAGCTGCACCATTACTTCCAAAAACCACTCACCCTTGTCTCTAGTCATCTGGATCTTCTGATAGCAGATCTGATTGTTTATTGTGCACACTGCTATCAAACGTCCTCTGCCACATGGCCGTTTTGCCTTATCTGGTCATCACTCCCCCATCGCTTCTCCAGCTCCTGCATCCTATGTGGTTCATAGCAGCTTGCCACCTCTGGACGACCAGGGCCACCAAACAGTTTGAGAAGTGAGATCGTACATTGCTTGCAGCAGAGGCCAGCTTCCTCCCATTGAGGATCAAACCTTCTCACCACTGCTTGCCTCCTCTCATTCCCATTGTTATCCATCCCCTCCTCTCGTCACCAACACTTCTGCTCAGACTGATTGATTCATGCCCTCCTTCAATCCTTGCCACACCAGCCGGAATGTCATCTTTCATCTGATGCCATAAATAAAATATTTTTTGTCAACTTACTCTGCTTCCTGCCTCAAAGACAATGCTACTTTTGATGCCAAGTCTTCCAACTGCCTCAACTCCAGTTTATCACCTAGCTTGCCTGGTGTTTTGTTGCCTGTGAATATTTTCTAAATTTTCTCCAGATATGCTCAAAGGCCTCATCTATTAAAGGAGTAATTTCCCTTTCCATACAGTTGCCATCCAACAATTGCATCAGTCTGAAGTCTCAAGCAAGCTCTAGTTATTGACTCACATCCAGTTGCACTTCCTTCTCAAAATCTTGATGATTTATTTGCCATTACTAGAACTTCCACTCACAGATCCTAACATTTTTGTATCTCAAAGAGTTGACTGTCTAATTGGATTGGATTTATTCTGCCAAATCATGTCGAATCAGTCTGAATTGCTTCAATTCATGCCTAATGGACCTTCAGCCATGTCAACCATTTTTGGCTGTCATACTCAGACCATCACCTATTTTGTCAGCTATCACACCCTCTACCAAGTTGTTCTTAGTACAATTTGAGAATTAAGACATGCATCATCATGCAAACTCTCCAAAAATTCTGGAATACTGAGGAAGTGCCCACTATTGTCACATTGTTGCCTCCAGTTCAAACCACTTCCAGACACTACATTGTCACTCACCCCTTTAAACAAACGATTTTGTCATATATTGCATGTGCTTTTGACCCCCTATGATCCCCTCCCCCCCCAGATGATCCTCTATCTGAGAACTCACAAATCAAATGGTCCAAATTTATTGGCAAGTTTTGACTACTGTCTCAATTGTCAATTCCATGTTGCCTTGATTCCAGTTCCACTAACAAAGTAATTTTGGGTTTCTGTGATGCTTCCAAACATGTATTTGGAGCCTGTTTGTACTAGCATGAAACGTTTGCCAACAATGCCAGCATGTGTTTAATCGCCTCCAAGAGCCACATCACTCCTACTCAGAATGTGACTATTCCTCACCTTGAATTTCATCTTCTTGCTTGCTAAGCTCATTTTGTCAACATCCTTTGAAGACTTTCACATCTCATAGACATTTCTATTCACTGTTGTGAAAATCATACTTGATTGATTAAATACACCACTTCACTGGCTGAGAATTTACATTGCCAATCAGACTTCACAGATCCTGGAGCTAACTTCTCTTGAACAATGGAGGCATGTCTCCTTGACTGACAATGCTGCTGACATTCCATAACAAGGACTCCATTCTGATGAACTCTTTCATGCAGATCAGTGGTGGCATGGACTTCTTGCCTTTCATGTACCTGTTGAGTTATTTCCTGTTTCAAACTATTTGCCTTCTGAACCATCATCAGAGTTAAAACATGCTGCTGTCACAACACTCCTCTCCACCAGTGAACCTGTGCTTCTCACATCTTCCTTGCCTCATCTGAGTTATTGCCCACATGATCTCTTTAGTTGCTGCTTGTTGTCACCATAATCTGTTCAACAATCTACTCCTCATTGCCTCATTCCAACAAGAGCCTGCTCTACCTGATACTTTGCCACACTATACTGAGAAACTTCATTTGTCCATGCTTTCCTGCATCAGCCTCATGCAGCATCATTCATTTGGCTCTCAACTACCCACCAATCTGTCAAAACCGTGCTTATTTCATGACATGCTCAGTCTAATTTGAGTTGGAGGCCACCTTGAGTATTCTGACCTTGCACCTGAAGCAAAATGGCTATTTCTGCTTCCAAAGTCTTTACACTTCTCCATACTTTTCACTCACAATGCACACCTTAACAAAATGCATTTCAGCCCATGCATGACTCAGGCAACTATGTCAATGCAATTTTGGGTGTTATCAGCTCATTCATTGGTTCAGCCAATTATTGACTCCAGCCTCATTTGTACCATCATTGTTCAACCTTTAATAGATCCTCTTCCTGTTGCTCATGTCACTCCCAGTCAGCCCTTTTCCAACATTGGCATTGACTTTGCTGGTCAATTCCTGTATTGTTCCACTTCTTTACAGTTCCAGGCTCACCTCAAGGGTTATCTTGCCTTATTTGTATGGTTTGCCACCAAGGCTGTTAATCTCAAGTTCTCTGTTCCTTGCCTCCTTTCATCATTTTGTTTCATGCCAAGGACTTCCCGCAGTGGTATACAGTGACAACGGTCACAACTTCCATGGCACCAATCATCAAATTCAAGAGGTGTATGATTTTCTTGCTGCCTCTCAGAACTACATCTCATTCACACTTGCCAAGCACCACATCAAATGGCATTTCAACCAACCACTTGCACCACATTTTGGCAGTCTATGGGAGGCTGCTATCAAGTTGGCAAAAACTCTCTTGAAGTGAGACACTGATGATGATGACATCTATGTGTTAAAAGAGTACACCACCTTGTTTTGTCAAATTGAGGCTATGCTCAACAGTCATCCACTCACCGAGCTCTCATCAGATCCTATCAAAGCCATTCATGTATATAAAAGTTCTGTATATCAGCCAACACTATATCAAACACTAAACTGTTAAATAAGCTAGAGAAGTTGGGAATATGTGGTACTGTATTCCACAAAAATTATTTACTAGCTGTCTGACTAACCAAACACAATACCTTACAATTCAAAAGAAAACAAGAGTGCAAACATCATCTGACTATAGATTACCACAAGGTACAGTACTTTATCCTATATTATTTTTAATCTATATAAATGACCTGCTGAAATTAACCATTGTGCTATCATTTCTTTTGTTGGTGACACAGCTTTGGTTTTCACTGGAGAGACATGGAATAGCATCAGATGCACAACTGAACAGGGACTAAGTGTGGTCAAGAGCTTGTTAGATGAGCATTAATTTATTGACCCTTGAAAATGAAAAAAATGTGTATGACATTCTCCCCAAACATTACTGGTCAACCTCCTTACTTAGAGAACATAGCTATCCATGAGTCTGATTGTGAAAGTGTACTCCACTGCTTATGTCCTATACTGAAATGAGTCCAGCAGGCTAAATATCTTTGAGAATTGATAGATCAACATCTAAGGTTATTGATATAAATAACAAATGTAAGAGCTTCAGGTACCTAATTTATAAAGTCTATCAAATCAGTAGACTGAAGCTCGGTATTGGTGCTAAGCTCAGTGAGAAAAGACCTAACAACATCCAGAGTTGGCTGAGTTCCACCTCCCTCAATCCTAGATGAGTCAAGGGGTGTATGACTTTGATTGGCTCAATCAGCGTTGTTTAAAATATTTTTCACATTTCCATGGTCGAATTTTGAAAAGTTGTTATTCAGTTTTAGTTAATTTAACACATTCAGCATTATATAGAGTTGTACAAGCAGCACAGATAATCTTCTCTTGTTCACCATGATTGCCTTTGAACTCGCACCACTGGTCGACATATTGAACAATTATACAATTGAACAGTTCATATACTTAAAAACAGTGAAAATCGAATTAGCTATGAAATTTGAAATGTTTAGTGAAGAGATTTAGTATAGGAATAACCTAAAAATTGTTTAACAAGATAGATTGCAATGATAACAGCGAATGCAAGAAACAGAGTTCAAAGCATCATGAAGATAAGAAAGCAGACAGAATTCACCTTCACTCTATCACTATCCAAACTGAATTGTTCTTGAACTTTTTTATTTTTATTTATTTTATTAAATTGCGGATGATGCCCACATGAGTCTGGAGACTTGTGCTAGGGTAATGAGGTGAATAATGTGAAACATCCATGCCTAAATGAGATTCGAACCCAAGGCTGCAGGAAACAAAGCCAGCCAGAGCCTTATCTTATCTCAGACAAGCGCTCCAACCAACTGCCCTACCAGAGCTGCAAATGAACTTGTTGACTGAATAATAAAGAATTCTTATCAGAGAGACTCATTACTTTAAGCTAGACCAGGGGTCTCCAAACTTTCCAGCCTCAGGGCCAAAATTATACCTCAGTTAGTTCAAAGGGTCAGAATCATTTAACATTTTTTCTACTATTATTAGTGGTATAGCTCAGATGTTCAGTCTTGGGAAGGGGAGGGGATAGTCATATAGTGCAGTCAGAGAGGTAGTAGTCCAGGCAATGAATGCAAGAAAATGGCCATTGTCGTAACAAATTAGTGGAAAGCCGAATTTTTGCAGGATGTTAGTATACATAGTACTTACTTAAAAAAACCAAAGTCCCGACCCCCACCCTGTAGGATTTACTGGTTAAAAAAATTAATTAATTTACCTTAGGTTTGATGTTAGGTCTTTGTAATCGATATATCATACGTGAAGGGTAAGAAATTGGAATATGTTCGTAAATCTGGTGCACACACTCAAAACTGTCAATAGGTTGAAAAATCACTCAGAGGAAAAACGTGAGAGGAAATCATGAGGATTAATTTAAAAGGAAATGAGTGAATGAGCAGAAAAGAGTGAATACCAGAAAAGAGCAAATACCGGAAAAATAGCATGAAGCAAAGAGAAACAAAAGGAACAACTGAGCACGCCGCTAATTAATTCAGAACTGACTCCCTACTGACCCAACTCAAGGACTAATCTGAAGGAAGGGGAAACCGATATAATGATAGACATCTCATGTGATCTATCCATAAATAGTAGAACTGCATTGCTGAATGCGGCAACATACTCCGGGCCAGACAAGGAAGAACCAGAGAGGATGATAAGGAAAAAATGAGGAAGAGAATGTGAGACAGTGATTACTCAATCCATCACTGGAGCTCACAGGAATAAAGGAAAAAGGTAAAACACAGAAACAACAGATATGAGGTTAACAATGCCATAATGGGACAACATGGTTGACAGCACAGTCATTACTTTTGTTGCCAGAAAAAATGGAAACAACATGGACAACACCATCAGCACCAGGGTGAGTAGCAACTATTCATCCAAGTGGCCAGCAAAGAGGTGAAGTGTGAGCACTTTTGAGAATAATGACATCATTAACTTGTAGATTTGGTGAGTTTTTTGTCCATTTTCATAGAGTTATCAAGGTGTTGAGATACTCCTTGCTCCATCTATTCCAAAAGTGTTGAGCAATTTGGTAAATGCGAGCCCAGCATAGATGGGGCGAAAGCAAGATGTCAAGTGGCTTTTCTGGTAGAGCATTCAGAGAAGTCCCAATCAAGAAGTGTGCAGGGGTGAGCGCAATGGCTGCTTCAGCAGGGTCATCAGACATCTGACATAAGGGGCAACTATTAAGCATTGCTTCGATGCAACAAAATAAAGTGGTGTATTCTTCAAATGTAAGATGAGAATCACCTATGGTGCGATACAATGAGTTTTTCACAGAGCAAACAGCACTTTCATGTAAACCACCAAAATGTGGAGCATATGCAGGTTGAAAATGCCACTCAATTTGCTTGTCAGTGAAGTAATTGGTGATCTTATCATTGGAATTCGTAAGAAGGTTATAGATTTCCTTGAGTTTTTGAGCTGCGCCATGGAAATTACTGCCATTGTCTGAGTATATCTCATGTGGTAGTCCTCGTCTGGAGATGAAGCAGTTAAGGCAAGCTAAAAAGGTCTGTGTAGACTGATCAGAGGTGAATTCAAGATGAAGTGCTTTAGTACTCATGCACACAAACAAGCACATATATCCCTTGACAATGCAGGCTGAGCACAGAGAAAATACTTTCACATCAAATGGTTCTGCATAGTCCAGGCTGGTGGCAAGAAAAGGGCGCTGGTGAGTCACTTGGGGGTTGGGAAGTGACCCCATAATTGGTTGAGTGGTGGCAGCATGAAATCTTGTGCATATGAGGCACTGTCGAATTTGGTGTTGAACCAGTGTTCTTGCAGAAAGAATCCAGAATTGAGCTGTGACTAGAGCCTGTGTAGTCCATGGTCCAGGATTGTTATTTGTAGAGTGATAGTAATCCACAATGATGGAACTGAGATGAGCTTCTTTCAGCAACAAAATGGGATGCTTGGCATCTTCTGGTAAATCTGAGTGGTGTAACAATCCACCAACACAAATGAGAGAAAACTCATCAATGTAGGGGGTGAGCATTCTCCACCGCTGAGGCACTTGGTTGTTATGAAGTGATTGGAGCTCTTCCAAAAAATAATGGGATTGAACTTGACTGGCAAGGAAAGTAACAGCAATATTAAGTTCTTCTACATATATCAAAACATCAGTATGTGATAAAGTTTGTGCTTTGCAAATGATGAGATGTGAAGCATGATGTTTGAGCATGGAGGTGATGAATCTGAGCACATAGGCTGTAACTTGTTGAGCAGTGCAGAATGAGGAAAATTTGGAGCAAACTGGGAAAAGTTCAGTGTCAGGAGTATTGACAACCAGAGATAGATGCTCATCAGGCTTAGTTTCCAGGAGCTCTTGGCCAGAGCATATGTAACCCACAGTGGGTAACAATGATGAGTGCTGTTGGACAAAGGCTGGGCCATGCCACCAAGTGTCATGATCAACAAGATCTTTTGCCAAACAACCATGAGATGTGACATCAGCAGCATTATTCTCACAGCTGACATGGGTCCATCATTGAAGAGGAGTGAGATCAAGAATGAGGTTGATGCAATTGGCAACATAAGTCTGCAGTGTGTGTAGGGCTGTATGCATCCAATCGAGGACCACTCATGCATCTGAATATAGAAAAACATTGTTCAAAGAGAGGTGAGGCATACTAGGTAGAAGCAGTTGTACCAAATGAGCAAGAAGCAAAGCAGCATTCAATTCAAGTTGAGGAATTGGGAGCTTCTTGAGAGGTGCTACTCGAGACTTAGCGGCAATCAAATTGATGGAAGCTGTGTGAGAGTCATCTATGTTGGTGTGGAGGTAAAGAGCAGCATAACCCTTGGAAGAGGCATCACAAAATCCAATGAGTTGGGCATGACCATCAGGAGGGCCAAGAATTTGTGGTATAACAAGTATCTTAAGCTGAAGGAATGTATTGTTAAGGTGTTCCCATTCATTTTTCAGAGATAATGGGAGGGGAGAGTCCCAATCCAGAGTAGCAATCCACAATTGTTGCATGAAAGTCTTCATACAAAAGGTCACAGGAGTAAGCCATCCAAGGGGATCATAGATGCGAGAAATGTATGCCAGGATGGTGCATTTAGTGGGAATGTCAGTGAACTCTATGACATTGTAGAGAAAAACATCCTCACTGGGACTATAAGTGATACCCAGAATTTTCAAGGTGTTGTCATGATCAAGAAAACAAGTCAACTTTTCCAGATGATCACCAGGAAGGTCACATAATAGGTCAGGCTGATTTGATGAACATTTTCGTAATTCAAAGTTTGCAAGAGATAGCAGAGATGTAAGTTCAGTGATCAATGCTTGTGCTGTGGGAATGTCAGGAGCTCCTGTGATCAAGTCATCAATGAATGCGTGATTATATAATCAGGGTGTCTACTAGTTCCTAATTGTAAAATCCCCAACTTTTTCCCAACCACATTTCCAAAATTCCCAACCTCAAAAGTTCTATAAAACCAATTTTACTTCAGGCATATACGAGGGCCGTTTTTTTTTCAACCTCTGATAGGCTATAAATAAAAGACAAGTTCATATAAAACAATAATTTTATTACCAAAAGATTGGTACACTTATGGTTACTTTTCGACATAATCACCAAAGAGATTGAGACATTTGTCATATCTGTGGACAAGCTTCTCAATACCCTCTTCAAAGAAAGTTGCCACCAATGAATTTAAGTAGTCCTTGACATTGGTTTGAAGGTCCTCATTGGTTTGAAAGCGCTTGCCACCAAGCCACGTCTACAGTTCAGGAAAAAGATGAAAGTCACTGGGTGCTAAGTCAGGACTGTATGGTGGATGATCAAAAATGTCCCATCCAAATTGTTCGAGAAGCCGTTGAGTTACTCCAGCAGTGTGTGGATGGGCATTGTCATGAATCAGAACAACTCCAGAGGTCAGCTTTCCTCTTCTTTTGTTCTGAATGGCTCTACGCAAACGTCGTAAAGTTTCACAATAAACAGCTGCAGTGATCATGGTTCCGGGCTCCATAAACTCCACAAGCAACACACCTTGTTGGTCCCAAAACACAGTAGCCATGGTCTTTCTGTTGTTGAAGGTTTGCTTGAATTTCTTTGGTTTGTTTGGTGAATTTGAATGCATCCATTGTTGCGATTGTCATTTTGTTTCCGGTGTGTCGTATTGAATCTTCATTTCATCCCCAGTCACGATTGATGTCAAAAAGTTGTCCCCTTCATCATGATATCGCTCAAGGAACTCCAAAGATGATGCCATTCGTCGAGTTTTGTGGCCATCCGTCAACATTTTTGGGACCCAACGTGCACAAAGCTTTTTGTAGCCTAACCGTTCAGTAACAATAGAGTACAAAACAGACCTTGAAACTTCTGTAAATTCCATAGACAAAGCAGTAATGGTGAATCTGCGGTTTTCTTTAATCATTCTGTCAACTCGTTGAATCAAGTCATCTGAAACAACAGATTTGCGTCCTTGGCCCCCTTCATCATGCACATCATTACGGCCATTTTTAAACTTTCGACACCATTCCCGCACAACACCATCACTCATGAAGTTTTCCCCATACACACGACTCATTCTCCGATGGATTTCTGCAGGACTATGGCCTTCAGCCTGTAGAAAACGAATCACACTTCGCAATTCACACTTGGCGGGAGCATCGATAATGGCGGACATGTTTACGTGGCTGTAGCACAATGCCGACTGACGCCTGAATGTCAACAATGGCGGAGTGTGTAGTGCGAGAGCTGCGCTGTCGCCTACAGCGCATGCCCGCTTTCTTCTACCCGCATAGCGCCTGTACGGAGCGATCGGAAGTTGAAAAAAAAATGGCCCTCGTATTCCACGACATTTCGATAAATGGCGGTAGTAACTAAGACTCTTTTACCTAGACATTGTAAGGGACTCGTCGGGCTTGCGAAAATGAGAACAGCGGAGGCAGATGCAACACCGATAGCGTGAATTAGTCTGCAATGTTTATTGCTTACAATGTGGGTGCTTACAATTAAACAATGTGGGTGTTTTAAAATGATTAATACTGCAAAAAAAAACAAAAAAAAAAAAACAGAAACATTAACTAATGGGTGTAATTATATCATAAGTTAATTTCTGAGTGTAAATAGAGCAATCAATGTAGCAAAAATTTCAAGTTCAATGCATAATTTAATGTCTTTATCTGACATAAACACAATAAAATACCACAATGAAATGTTCATAATGTGCACTTAACTACAAAAAAATTATGTTATTGGTTGAGACAGCAGCTATCAATTGAATTGAAAGATGATATTCTATGAATAGATAATATGAATCCTGGGAGCTAACTAGATTTCACACATAAGAATTACTTCTAAAAAATCCCTTCATCCTCTTTTTAAATTTATCATTGGGCAGAGTTCTTGTTTCCAGGGTTACCAGGGACAACCATTGTTCCCTTTTAGCCCTGCTTTACATTCACCCAGATAACACAATCATTGATCACCCTAAATTCTTAGTCCAAAAATGTTGCCTGTCAACTGTCTGCTATAAAACTATTGTTCAATATACAATAGAGATTTATTCGATAAATAATTACATTATGAGGTAATTGACCTAGAAAGTATAAAAATTACGAAACACAAATTTTAATAACCTTCTTTTAATGTGTATCGTTACATCACACAAAGCAGTACCATAACTACAGAGTCAGTCTAGGGTGGAGGATGACCAATGATGTTGCTGGGAGAGTTAGACTCTCGGTAAAATAATTACAATAGTAATTTGTAATTTGGAGTAGTAGTCCTCTAAAGATAAATTGAAGCAATATATTCCAAAACGGGGGTATGGGGTATCCCCAAGAAAAGTTTTGAAAAATTACCTCTCTAAAGCCACATTTCAAGTGATTCTAGGGATTAATTCTTCTAACTTAACACTTCAACACACGTTATGGGTCAATGCAAATTTTATCTAGTTCTTGTATTATTGTCAATGGGAGATTGGACATTACTTGAAGCTTCTACTTTTCTCTACTTGATTGTATACTGCTCCTGATTGGGGTACCATAGAGTAGGATACTTGAAAATTTATTTCCAAAAAATTGAGGTGTACTCCTTGAAAACGTTTTTTTTTTAAATAACAATTCATACAAACCCACATTTTAGCGATTCCTGACATTTTCTTTGACTCTTGCCAAATATTGTCTCACAATGGCCTTCAAAAATTAAATTTTTTTGAGTGGGGGGGGGGGGGGGTAGTAATGTCCCCTGATTCCTTCCCATAGTTACGCCACTGTACAAACTGTTAATGAAAAATGAAATTCACAAGAAAAATTACGTATATTATTTGCAATTGAAAAATTATTCTGTAATCAGCCAAAATCTCCCAACAACTTTTTGAGGATCCAGAATCTAGGCTCTAGAGCAGTGGTTCCCAAACTTTTTTGCCTCATGGACCCCTTGCCATGATTTTTGGTTTTAGGTGGACCCCCTGCATAAATGTCATTAATTATTTTTAAACTATAAGTTGAAATATGTATTTAAAGCTGATGAAGTAGGTCTACTACTGCTCACAGTAACCAATTCAAATTGTGGTGAAGAAAACATTAAAAAGCACATAAACGTAGTAAATTTTTGTAATATAGTCTAATTTGAATTTAAACAATCAAATAGGATGGCATATTGTTTTTGGTTATAGTAAAATAGTATTAATGGAACCTAAGAAGTATAATGGCTGTATTTTTAGCGGTATTTTATTATCAGCATTGTGTCCTTTGTAGTAATTGCAACATTCGCATCTATTAAATTCAGCAAGGCTGCTCAATGTGGGCAAACACGACACTCATTGTTAATGAAATGTGATAGAGAGAGAATTGAAGAGAGGAGGTGAAAAATAATAACAGTGAATATAATTAATTTTTTTTAGAATATTGCATCAAATTTGTAACAAAAGAGCGATACTGATACAGTAATCAGTAGCGTAGCGAAAATATTTTAATAGGGGGCTTATTGGAGATTTGAGGGCCCCCGGGGGTCTTAGGGTGAGGGGGGCCCGGGGATCCTCCCCCGGAAAAATTTTAATAAGTAGTTCCACTAACATCGTATCCCAAGAGATTCTACTAATCAACTAATGTCTAGAAAAGCATTAATCTATTTATTTTAGTCCACATTATGGGAAAATTTTTGAATTTTCGTTGCTGAGAGCTTGATTTGAGACTCAAAATCAGTAATTTTATACGAGTATTTATTAAAATGGAGTTTATAAATTGGGTAAAGTGAAAGCTTAAATTCGATAAATCACTGCTTTTATGAATCGTTTGCCTAAGAACTTGAACCCAATTTTCGTTTATTGTTAACGTAGTTAATTGATTAGTTGTGAACAAATTTCAATGCATAAAAACTGAAAAAATACCACTTTTATAAAGCCAATTTAACAAGTTATAGTGGTTTCAAATTATTATTACAATCAGGGCCACCCAGAGACATCTTAGTGGCCCGGGACAGAGTTGAGGCTGGAGGCTCCCTTACACCTTCACCCTAAACACCAATTTTCAATTAATGACTCGATTTCGCAACTAGCATTGCTTAAGTCTTTAAGCTATGCCTAGTTGCCTTCTGTAAAAAAATCTGTGTAACTAATTTGAATTTTTTCTTCAATTTAAAGATAAAATTCGAATGTGAGCCAACTGATAACCATTCGTCGAAAAAGCTGTGGAAGCTAGGGAAAAGGGTACTGAGTGGCAGTGGCACCAGAGAGAGCAATAAACTTCTCTTCTATTTTTGTGTAATCTTTTGAACTACCGGTACTCACTAATATTGGAATACCGTTATTTAAAATGTGTAAAATTATAAAAATTAATATGACTTTGAATGGAACTTGGTTCAACTTGCAAAGAGCGAATGAATTAATACCACATCCAATTCCAAACTTTAACTTATAGTCATTTTGTAATTACATAAATAGATGGCGACAGAGCCTCAAAACATTGGGTATTCTGAAAAAAATTGTTCTCAAGTTCTTGAAAGTGCAACTTTTAGCTTTTTTATGGCTATCAACCCTCATATTATTTGTTGATTGATTCATGGCGTGACAAATTTCACTATCACAATAAAAGTCTTTGGGGTATCAGATCTGAACAGTAACAGAAATCAGCATTTGAAGCCCGTCTGCAAAAATATTAAGAGACCTTTTCTCCTTTCAAGCCTACTGTGTCAACTTCATTCAAGTGGTCTGGGGAAATTCAAACCCATGTTTGGGAGCTCCAAAAGTACTGGGACCCACCAGCATTGTGGGGTTTTTGAAGGCCCAAAGCCGAGGCAATTAGGGGACACTTATGTAGAAACGTTGAAATTTGAAAATATTCTAGATGCAGCCTATTTGAATCTCTACTTCGCATGACTATACTGGCAATAAAAACGGGCCCGTAGGGCCCGCGGCCTCTAGGATGTTAGGCTTCTAAGGGGCCTCTAGAGGTCCAAACTGGAAAAAAAGGCCCTGGAGGCCTCTAGCTGTACAATTTTGGGCCCCTTATTTTAATTTTGTTCTATCACTTGCTTACATTTGTAAAATGATGTGGCCCATTGACGTTAAGGCCCAAGGAAACTTGCCTTGTTCGCCTCATTCCCTCTTTAGCTTTAATTAGAGTATTATTTTAAGTTAATTAAAGTATTAAAATTATAGTTTTCTCTAGCTGTAACATTATTTAAGCTACTCTTCACATACGAAAACATTTTTCACCTCTAGTAACCGATAATATCGTATTTTTATTGATGCCTCCCTACTCATTTTTGGGGCCTCTTTCACAGGCTAAAGGGGGGGGGGGTTCTAACCTGATACCCCCCTCCCCCCCGCTACGCAAATGACAGTAATGGAGTGTTCTAACAAGAATATTAAAAACTGATTCCAAAAAAGTTAATCAAAAGATAAGAACAAATTTACTAGAATTGAATAGACTACTAAGATTCCTAGAAGTTCTTGTAAACGTGGAAAATAAAAACTAAACACCAATACTATAGCTAGAATTTATTTTTGAAATAAATGTAATTTATTGTGCACAGATTTGTTTTCCATCAGAATAATTTTGAACAATTATTAATTGTATAACAAGAGCTTGCTAGTATGTTAAAGAAAGACGGTATGGTTTGTTAATTTTAAGACATTAGGTTCCTTTTCCTCAGAATAATAAACCTGAAATAACTTGAATAGTTTGGTACCTACCTAAGTTGTTGAGTGACCTACCAATAAACGTTCCTTTTTGAAATATGAATACAAGGCTCCTTTTGTTTATAACTTTAAAATATATGAGGCGACTTTTGCTTATAACAACATTGCTGAAAATAGCAATGACTTGTTTAGTGACCTACCAGTAAATGCTAATAGTTTTAAAGTATAATAGAAAATAATTGAAGGATATGGGGCTTGACTTTTCTCATGATAATACAACTAAAAACGGAAATTTATATCTGGTAAACCTGAGCTGTTTAGTCACCTACCAGTGAAGGCTTATAATTTTCAAATATAAGAAAACGAAGTATGGATGATTCTCTGATTTAAAAATGTTTTCAAATAGATATAATGCTTGCTTGCATGTACGTATAACAGTAACAGTATTATACAAGTACATAAGTAGCCTACTGGTACTCTGTGATGTTTTCCATTACGAAAAACATGACGAACAATCTAACATAAAAAATGACACTGTATCCCTATTCAAATTATGATCTTTACTTACGTATACTTAAGATATTAGAGGGTTGCATTTCACTTCTAGGCTGATGAAGATTCTGTTTAGAAGTGAAATGCATACCTCTAGTATAAGTGAGTAAAAATCCTAATTTACTTAGAAATACAGTGTCCGTTTTGATATTAGTTTGTACATAGCATATAACACGCCCCGATCCAAAGACATTCACTATGGTGGACCCCCATTAACATATCATGGACCCCCAATTTTATTTTTCACTGACATGGACCCCCTGGCAGGTCCCCGTGGACCCCAGGGGGTCCACATGGACCACTTTGGGAACCACTGCTCTAGAGTGATTATCTGAGTGAATGTAAAGTAGTGCCCATAAAACAAGTCTGCTTTTTCTGCCATGGTAGTCCTCAGCCATGTATTTATAAAATGCAGAATCAAGAAAAACCTTTCAGAACTAACATCATTTTTAGACCAAGTACTGATGTACACAATAATTTGCAATAGAAAATCAATTGTTCGTTAGGCATTGCTGTCTCATTTTCCTCCCTTGTCAGCAGCTTTGAAAACTCTCCTTTATTTTCTTCTACTTTTTTATCCCTATTTTTCACATTTTACCCTTTTTTGTATTTTTTAATTTTCATTTCTGTCCTTTCAATTTCTATCCTCTAACATATTGTCATCTCTTTTCCACTTCTTTACTGGTTTTTATTATTTCCATTCTTTAAGAATTCTACATTTTTTCTCTCTTTTCCTTCCTCTTCTTTTTTTCTGCGTTTGGGGGGGGGGGAATTTCCCCTTCCCCCGTGGATTCGCCACTGCGTATACAAGAGGTCACTAATAATTGGAAGATTGGAACATTTCATCTGCTTTCTTTTTTTACACAAAAAATAGTAAAATCTTATAAAATACAACAAAAAAATGTAACAGCCACCCTTTGGGGGAATTGACCTGCCAATTAAAAGAAAATCACCCACTTCAGGGCAATGTAGGTTGATGACTCATCAAAATAGCAAGTAGCTACATATTGCAAGTTGTTAAGGAATGTTGTTCTAACATAAGTAAGTAGAGGGCAGTTTAGAAATTCAAGCCATTAAATAATTTACTTAGACCTTGTACTGTAAAATGGGGCGAAGTCGTACACCTGGGGTGAAGTCGTACACTAGGACATCACATGTTAAATTTTGCGCTACATGCCACCTGGGGCAATCCAGAAAAATCTTCTTTTTTAAAAAGTTAAACGGGATTTATATTTTTTAAATATACATTTAAAAATAATGAATAAAAAGTAAAAATGTAAATTATAGAATTTTTTTTATATTTTGGTGGAATTCTGAAAAACTAATTAAACCTCTCTGATGCAAATAATCGTACTTGACTAATCTAACCAAACTTCATTATTGTTCTTAGTTGTTTTGTGATGCTGTGTGTGTTTACAAACAATTTAAGGCTCATTTGTGTTCTTTAATTTGCAAAATCGCACTTTTGTGGGGTGAAGTTGTACATAATGCCTTGACAATATATTCAAAGTGGATGCCGGAGGAATCGTCTGTACTCTGAAGAAAGCCTTCGTAAAGCTGTTGCTGAAGTTAAAAATGTAAAACTATCTCTATGAGCAGCTTCAGAAAAATATAAAGTTCTTGTAATGACGATTAGCGAGCACAAAAGGGGAAAACATCCTGAGGTGTATACGACAGACAGTGCTTTGAAACCCGAGGAATCGCTTTTATTTGTCCATCTTTCTCTTGAGCTTCTTGAATCTTCAGGATGGTGTTCTTTTCAGCTATAGTCATCACTGGATATCTGCTCAATGCATCAACATGACACATCTGAATGCCTGGGCAATATTTGATTTTATAATTAAACTCTTCAAGAAGTAAAGCCCATCTTGCTACCATGGTGGCTAAATCTCATTTATGCATTGTTCTTTCAAAGGCACTACAATCGGTGACTATTAGAAAGTTGAGACCCAACAGATAAACTCGAAATTTTTATAGGGCTTTGACAATAGCCAGAACTTCCAATTCATAACTTATGTACTTCTTTTCAGAATCTGTTGTCTTCCTGCTCATATAGTAGACTGGATGAAACTGATTATCTGCTGGATTTTTTTGTAGGAGCACAGCCCCATAGCCATCATGACTTGCATCAGTGTGAAGTTCAGTTTCATATTCGGGGTTATATATCTGTAAAACTGGAGTATTAACCAATACTTCTTTGAGTTTCTCAAATGCTATCATTTCATTGTGGGAGAATTGAAACTGTCTATTTTTCTGAAGTAGATCACTCAATGGTTTGTCTATGATTGAATAATTTGGAACAAACTTACGAAAATATCCTGTTAGACCAAGAAAGCTTTGTACATCTTTGATAGACTGAGGTTGAGGAAAGTTTGTGACAGCTTGGGTTTTATGCTCACTTGGATAGACCTTTCCACCTTCAATGACATGTCCTAAGTATTCAACTCTGTTCTTCATAAAACTGCATTTTTTCATATTCAATTCCAAACCATAATCACTTGCTGTTTTCAACACAAGGTGAAGTTGGTCCAATGCTTCTTGGAGATTTGAAGCTGGTATGATTAGATCGTCTAGGTAAAGCAATACTATACAGTCTCTTACAAGATCTCGGAATACTGAATTAATATATCGCTGGAACACTGATGGAGAATTACTTAATCCAAAAGGTACTTTACAGAATTGATATTGTCCATTGTGTATAACAAATGACATGTACTTTCTACTCTCTTCATCTACTGACACATGAAAAAACCCAAGTCAAGTGTACTAAATAGTTTAGCGGTACTCAGTCTGTCCAGTTGATCCTCAATTAAGGGTAGTGGATATCTGTCTTTGACAATCATGGAATTAATTTTCCTATAATCAATACAAACCCTGGATGATCCATCTTTCTTTTTCGTTACCACAACTGGACTAGAATATTCTGATGAACTCAGTTTGATGATGCCTTCTTGTAACCATTGTTCAATGACTTTCTGTTGTATAAATGGAAGTCGGCAAGGTCTATGAAAGATTGGAACTTCTTCTTTCAATATTATGGTCATTTTCACACCAGTGGTTCTCGATTTCTTAGGCTTATAGCTCATTACAATATTTTGTATGGCATCACGGACTGGAAGATCTTTTATGTGACTAAGATTGAGTTCTCCTACCTTTTCAATAATGTCTATTTGATATATGTGCGAAAATTTTGGTTCTTCATCGGGTTTGATGGAATCATTCACTTTATTTTCTGAATTAATGCTTTGAGAAGAGTAATTTAATTTTGCTGAATTTGTATTTATGTGACTTATATATTTCACTTGGTTGAGATATATATAGGGTTGAGTGGAAGAGAGGACCAGGAGTCCTAACTCCACCCTAATAAAGGCATTTAATCAATCAATCAATCACTTGGTGAATGTTCTCATTTTCAGAATCTTGCCTCTGCTTAGACAACTTAATGACCAATTGTCCAATAACATCTGAACCAACTATTATCTCTTCTCTGGAGTTTTCAAGAACAAACACTTTAACAGGAATTGTGTTAGCATTCCCATCGAATAATATTTCGGTGATAAAATAGCCAATAGGCGACTGTTCCTCATCTCCAAGACCCAGTAATGATGTAGAGTCTGAATTCAAAACAGGTGAACCAAGATACTCATAGAATTTCTTGTTAATAAGGGTAACAGTACTCCCAGTGCCCAAGATAGCATCTGTACTTTTCCCATGAATCTTGACATTGAAATAAAATTTTCCATCATGACTAACCGAACTTTTAATTTCAATTTTATTAACGTTTCTTTGATTTCCAGAGTTTGTTGTGCCTTCTTTCTTTTGTTGACATTCCATTGACTTATGTCCAATTTCATTACAATTAAAACATTTGAAACTTGATCTGGGGAAACTTGTTGGTTTTTTGCCTGAGATTGATATTTGTCAGATCCCTTGAAACAGGGTTTTGCTTCTATTGGTACTTACTTGAGAAGGTTTGGTTTGAGAAATATTCTTCTTTGAATCCTTTCTAAAATTGTATCTGGATGCCTCATATTCATCCAACTTGTTCAACTACTATGTTTGATCAACTACTATAAGCTCTTTTAGTTCTTCATAATTGAGTACTTTTAAACCTTCGATCCATTCAGTTAAAAAGTTGTTTAGATAAAATGCAAAATCTCGCCATGTAGATAAAGTGTCTTTTTTGTGGAAAACAAATTTCAGTCAAAATTGTTCTGGGCTGAGTTTGAATTGTTTGAGAAGCACACTTTTTATATGGTCATAATTATTAGCTTGTGCATCAGGCTCTCTTGCAATCAAATTCACGATTTCTAGCGGTAATAATCCCATTAAATATGCAACCCATTTTCTTTTGGAATATTATTTCTACCTATTTGTCTCTCAAACAAAGCTAAGTAGATACCGATATCACCATCCATATTGAAACATGTCATAGTTTTAAAAAATCATTACTGTTAGGTATAGCCTACTGTTATTGGATGGCTCACCATCTATCCTTGTTGAAGTTTCAATCTCTAATTTTCTCAAATCAAATTCCTTTTCTAATCTGTCTCTTTCAAGTTTCTCCTCACGCTCAAACTTTTCTTTTTCAAATTCTAACCTTTCTCTTTCTAATTGAAGTCTCTCTTCACATTCCAACTTTTCTTTTTCAAGTCTCTCTTCAGGTTCCAACTTTTCTTTTTCAAGTCTCTCTTCTCATTCCAACTTTTCTTTTTCAAGTCTCTTTTCATGTTTACGTTCAGTGATAATATTTTTGGTATTTATATAGAAACATTACTTGTCAAATTTTCTAACAAAACTTTCCCTATTTCAACCTAACACCTTACTGAATAATAATACAGTGTTATTTTATTGGGGCAATGACTTGTAACATTTAAATCAAAGTTTTCCAGTGGTACTATTTTTCATAGGCGGAAGATCACATTTCCATTTTTTGTGAAAAGCCACAGTGTCAAAAATCACGATGTTCTTCAAGTTTGAGAATCAGCTGACTCACTAATAAAGAACTCTTGTTTGAGGCACGGTTTTGAGGAATGCCTTCTCTCAGCTCTAGTGAATTGGAAAATATGTATTGATCTGTATCAGCTGTTTCCCTATAGAATAGAATCAATTGTCCTCACAATGTTCAAAAAAATATATATTTTTAAATAAAATGTGTCTTATGTCTTTTGCAATATTCTTGAAATATAAGTAAAAAATTTTATAATAATCGGTTGAGTAGTTTCTGCGTAAAAGAGTAAACAAACAAAAAACTCATTTTCACTTTTAATGGTTTCCGGGGGAATTCTGTTATGCTATAGTTGCTTGAAACAGAAACCTAGTCATTCTTGTATTTTCTGTAGTGGTGTAAAAGTCTGTTGTTCTGAGTGTGCTTAAGTTATTGTTGTGTGGTAAGTTATGGTGTGTGTGAAGTGATTAAATTAATCAACAGTGAAATAAATTGATGATTAGCTAGCAAAGATTAGACATGCGGTTAGGTCTTTTGTGAGTTAGTTCGGTCACATCTAGCTTTGTTAGGCACCCAGGGAAGGTTTTGTAAGGCGCGCAGAGCGCACTCTGCGTTTGGGGCAGTAGTATTTTGGCAATGTTATAAATTCACTTGATCTAGTTTAAAGGTAAATTAGCTTGATGAATGTTTTTTATGCATCAAAATAATAAAGGTATTAAGTGGTTCAGTCACATCACTCACATCTAGCCAGGTTAGGATAGGTTTGGTTATGCGCGCTTCGCGCGCACTGCCTTTGGGGGCGGTAGTGTTTTGGAAACGTTAAATTCACTTGGCTAACATTGGTTTAAGATTTGGAGCTCTTAACATGTTTGCAAATTATGAATTTAAAAAAAAAT
Organism: Conomelus anceps; assembly: GCA_948455865.1. Classification (NCBI taxonomy): domain Eukaryota; kingdom Metazoa; phylum Arthropoda; class Insecta; order Hemiptera; family Delphacidae; genus Conomelus; species Conomelus anceps. The sequence goes on from OX418217.1 coordinate 72,740,124, forward strand.
GAAAATTTTCATGAAAAATATTTTTTTTTAAATTTCAATTTTCTTGTGAAAAAATAATCTCGACCCCCAAAAAATGTAAACGGATTATTACTTCCTAGGGTGTGTAGATGTCACAAAGAAAAATCGTCGCAAAATTCAACAAGTAACGTTTCTATATAATTACCATATTTTCTAATAGACTCTTAGTGAACTCTTCATCATAGTCTTCAGATTCAGCAATCAACTTACATAACTGAACGACTCTAGGATTGTTAGGTAGAACAATATTCAATTCTTCAGCTAGAATCAATAAATCAGCCTTTTTTGACTTTGCTAGATATGCCATTTTCAAAATTAGTTATCTTCAAGTTGTTATCCTACCTAGAAACTAGAAGACTTACAACTGTTTTGAAGAATGTTCTATCAATATTCTATCAATGTTTTCTCACTTTATGAAGTCCATCCCGGACAAGCCTCCAAAATTGTAGGATAACTCTTGAATTAAAATCAAAATCACTTTTCGTAATTCATTCTTTTATTTCTTTTCACAGTAGTACTTTTTCAACTTATGGGTGGAGCTTATTCTATCAAACTAAGCTGTTTATTATTTCAATTTCCAATGGTATCTAATGAAACTAACTCATATGTAATAACACAATCACATGTTTGAATGTTTACTGAAATGACCTACCCTACACCTATATCACATATCAGTGAAGGGCAAACTAGCATAATAGTTATTTATGTATTAAGAGCATGAAGCGCAACTTTATTGCTTGAGCCAAAACATTTACTGCACAATGCATAGCAGAACGCAGTAATTTTGTGAGAGCGATAAAGAAGCTTCATGCGCAAATTACATACAGTATTTTTCCTACAACTGCAGTTCTGGATTCCAACATAATAAAAGCTTGTAGTTTGTAACATCACAGACCATGCGCGGATTTGGTTAGTGTGCGCCATTATTGAGGTTATGTGAATTTCATGGATTCCGTGATCCACCAATGAGAAGACATAAAAATCAAAACAGAAGCGTAAAGAAAACAGCTGGCGAGCGTAAAGTACTTTTCGCCACACTAGGATGTAATGAGCTGTTTTTCATGTGTCATATGGAGGCTGAAAGTGTTCGGTTTCCGACGAGGTCTGTAAACGTTTACCGCCCTAGGGCGGAAAAGAAAATGACCTTGAATGACAGCTGATCGTGTCTGGATACAGCAGTCATGATTGTAAAAATGAATCCTTTCAATTTTTATTTAAAACAAAAATATTTAAACTGTCAATAAATGTTTATTTTTTATAATTTAATATGTACGTAGTATTTAAAATGTCAATAAATGATCACTTTTTATAACTTAATATGTATTATTTTGTAGTTTTGATATCAAACAATAGAACCTTTTTATCCAACCTACAGAGCTCTGGGTGGAAATTTTGTCAACTACTACAACTGTTGGTAACCTCTCATCAAAAGGTTACTTGGTTAGGTTTTTTGTTTTTAGGAATTTTGTCAACTATTTCAACTCTTAGTAAAGGTTACTGTTGGTATAGAAAGGTTAGTTGGTTAGGTTTTTGGTTGTTTTATGCAGGTTTTGAATCAGGAACAGGAATAACAACAAAAAACCTAACCAAATAACCTTTTGGTGAACAGTTGTAGTAGTTGACAAAATGCCCATCCAGAGCTCTGTAGGTTGGATAAAATGGTGTAGCCATTCCTTGTATTCTTGCTAGTACCATAGCCTTAAAATTTCGCTTTCAAAATTTCCAACTTAACATTGTTGTTTTTTTTGTGGTGTGGCGAAAAATAGCATTCGCAACATGGGCAAAAATGTTTTGCCAGCTCTCAAATGCTTCAAGTTCTCGACTTCATCTCAAAATTGAAAACCGCGATCTCGAGCCGGCAAACACACATTTTCGGCCCTAGGTGCGAAATATACTATTACCGCTTGCGGAGCAGTAAAGAGGTATTTTACAATTAGTTTTCAGTACGTAAAGAACTAATTTATGAGCAGTTGTAGGAAAATATTATATTGTATTCTATAATGCTGTAGGCCTACTATTAATTTTTCAGTTAGTAGACCTATTATTAGTTTCTTCCATAAAGTAAATAAAATAGTTATATATTGTATAAGTTACTACAGTTTTGTATTTTTATCAGTTGCAATAATCAATTCAGAGACCCCATAAGTGACCCTTTTGGGGTAATAGAAAGTATCATTTAGACCTTTATTCCAAGAATCATGTAGCCCGGTTAGATGACCCACCAGGTTTCCATAACCCGCTATTTTAGTTTTTTTTTTTACTTTATAGTACGGTTTTCAATTCAAAATAACTTATTTAGTTGTTTAAAATTGCTCCCAAAAAGGCCTTAAAATGTCACCATTGATCAATCATCTAGTTTTCAAAAATTTCCCAAGGGAGGACCCTCGGACACCCTCTTTTTCTGGGGGGTTATTCCATACCCCCAGACCCACCGGTCCTGATTTTCCCTCAAGTAAAGTTGGCAACCCTGAGGAGTAGAGGAAGTTAGGAGACAAGTTTACTGTCATTGGTGTACAGTCACTACATAAACTCACTCGGCGATTTGTACATTGTACAGTCGACGCACATACGCACTTGTGCACGAAGGAAAACTGACTCACGAAACCATTAATCCGGCCCGTGGTGGACCACTTGTAGGATTTACTGGTTCAAAAAAAACTAATTTACCTTAGGTTTGATGTTAGGTCTTTGTAATCGATATGTTATACGTGAAGGGTAAGAAATAGGCTTGGCAATGATGACTCTTCTCAATGAGTCGTTCAATCGCGCTCACTCTTATAAGTGAGTTATTCATTCGAACTAGTTGAAAAATGAGTCATCAGCAATGCACGTGCTCATTCACTACCATAGCTTGCTCAGCGATCACTCTCTCACTGAGCGAGCACTCAAACACACAACAATGAATAGCCTTGTCTGGCGCCTCAATATAAACAATTCTCAGAATCTGAGTCATCAGTTTAATATTCAAGAGCACATGGCACAGAGTCAATGAGCTTTCTGAGTCAGCAGTAGTTTGTTCAGTTGACAGTTCAAAAAGCTCATGGAGCAGAGAGAGGTGAGTAAGTGGGCCAGCTGTTATTGTAGTTCGTTCACTATTTTAGTTCGTTCACTTCACAGTTCAAAATGCTTGTGGAGTGGGGAGGTGAGTGCTCTTAGCAGTTCCTATAGCTGGCCGCTGCGCTGCTCTGCCAATTCAAAGAGCGCTCACTAGATGGTGTGTTGACTGTATTTCGTGAAAAACACAAATGTAGCTCATAAATGAACGAACTACTTTCTGAATTTGAACTACTAGTTTGTAGTTCATTTTAAAGAGTCAGTTACTTTGAACGACACGCTCAATCTGGTCACATCTCTAGTAAGAAATCGGAATACGTTTGTAAATCCGGCGCACTCACTCAAAATTGTCAATAGGTCGAAAAATCACTAAGAGGAAAAACGTGAGAGGAAATCGTGAGGATTAATTTAAAAGGAAAAGAGCAGACAAGCGGAAAAGAGCGAATACCGGAAAAATAGCGTGAAGCGAAGAGAAACAAAAGGAACAACCGAGCACGCCGCTAATTAATTCAGAACTGACTCCCTAGTCATAACTGAGTACTGACTAGAGATGAGGCGTATTTACTGGAACATGTATTTTTACTGAGTATTTGAACGTATGGACTAGCACCTAGTATTCAAAGAACAAAATACTCAGATATCTTTGAGTATTTCTAGTAAACTACGCGACTTCAGTACAGGCAGTGACTTCAAGTCCCCACTCCAATTTACGGAGTGGGAGTGGAGCTTTGTAATTTGCAGTTGTACAGTAGCTATTAATAGCTCATTTCTCGTTATAGAACAACTATTCAACTACTCACTCACTCTTTTTCGCTCACTCTCACACTCTCTCTCTCTATTCACTATACTCGATTGTAGGCGCATGCGTCTAGATTGTCTTTGGTTGCGTATGGCGTATGCGCGTACTTTTCCAGCACAAATACTTCTTGAGTACTTGAGTAAGAGTACTAAAAAGTAGTTTGTTACTCAAGCGTCTCAAGGTCTTGCCGTCTGCGTCTCATTTCGCTACAGCACATTTGAGAGCAACTCAAAAATTAGATTCGTGCTGTATTTAACATGAGTAATAAAGATTCGTGCTGTATTTAACGAGAGAAACAGTAACAGTACCGCAGTACGATACTCTCTTGTACATGTACTCTTGTACGTCTACTCTAGCAAACTGGCTAATATAAAATATTTACCTAGTATTTTGGAACAGGTATTTGGAATAGGTATTAGAACGTACTAGTACTCGGAATACTTAGTATCAGAAAAACCTAGTACGACCCATCTCTAGTACTGACCCAACTCAAGGACTAATCTGAAGGAAGGGGAAACCGATATACTGATAGACATCTCATGCGATCTATCCGTCAATAGTAGAACTGCATTGCCGAATGCGGCAACACACCCCGCTTGCTTCCCCCTCCAACCCCTCTAAACGTTGCAAGATCAGTACTTCAGTTAAAGGCTCATAACTCGGAAACTAATCAAGGTATCGTTGTGATTCTCATCTCATTTAATACTTGAAACTATTCTCTACAAAATATGTTATATACATTTTCTATGCAGATAGCCTAGTTTTTCAGTAAAAATTTAGTTTATAGAAAAAAATGTCACCATGAACCACAAAAATCAACTTCAACTGATCATATCTTCTTTAGTATTGCGTTATTGGTTGTTTTGTTCCTTACAAAACTTATAGATAATTTAATAACCTTTAAAATTATGTGTCTATTAATTATTATCGTTCAAGTTATGGCGTCATAGTGAGTGATGAAATAGTAGCGGACAACGCGTCGCTGAACCCTACAGCACTGTGTATTGCATGGCGCTTGGCTATCCAGCCCAATCCAATAAAGAATTATTGTCAGAACAAATTAGAGACAAGCAAGACTATATATTCCAATTAATAGTGCATGTTTAAAGGAACATTTTCCGAAAAGTCCCCAAAAATCCCCCCTTGGCTTTTGAAAATTTTTCCAATTATTGGAAATTCGAAAACTGTAACTAACTGTTAGTACTCTGCCAGTTTAAGTGAGTTATTATACTTATTCTTAACAAATATTTGACTGCATGTCGTTAAATTTCACATGAAAAGTTAATATTAACAACGCAGTTCGTCATGGAACAAGAAATCCAGGAATGTAACTAACCATCGAACAGAGTTGATTCTTCTTCCATAATATCAGTCATATAATGTTCTGCAATAAATGAGCATACTGATGATTAGAGATCCTCAATAATTAAAGATGTAGTAGAAAGACTCTTATTTAACTCACGAAGGTATCCAACCGAGATTAGCTTTCTGATTTTTAACCCATTCTTATCAAAGCAAAAGGTGTCAGGGTGTACTTCTCCACAAAGGTTTTGGTAAATTAGCGTATAAAAGCAGTAATTTAAGCAGCTCTAAACATCATTTCACTCATTTTGAGGCACATTAGAGTATGAAGTTCATTTAGTGCTCATATCATTTGAATGTCTCCCTAACAATCATGCTATTTATGTTATGGGTGGCTTTTTACATTTCATTTCACTTTTATGTTCAGTTTGAAAACAAGTTGTCAAGTTTTTTTTAAATGTTTCGGTAGTTTTACTGATGTTTGGTATTTTTCACTATGAACTCTAAAAGCTTAACTTCTGTTTTGTTCTGGATAAAAGTGATGTCAGAGACTAAACATTCCAGTTGAAACTTTTTCAATGTGTAGACCTTTTGCATTGAATAATCAATAATGAAACTACAGTAGTTTCTTTATTTTGTAACTGATGACCAATTTCAAGCATCTATTCGTTTCAACATTTATGAAAACTTCATCCAATGACAACATAGGCGGGAAACCTCTTGAAACAATGAACAAGAATTAGGCCTACATCGTCATAATACAAAAATTGAAATTTCAGTCTTTCTTCCTTCCCTGTCGATTTTCCGTTGTAAGCGGTAGCTCAACTCATATCACACATTAGCTTTAACAAAACTTGCTTAAAACTAAACTTAATTCATACTTATGCTAGAATACAAGTAAAATTACCTAACAAAGCTGCCAAAATTACACAGAAAAAAGTACAAACAATTTCCATGAAAGAATCAGTAAGACAGTTATATAACAAAAAAGACAAAATCAATCAAGAACTCTACAAACTTCATCTCAGAATAGCTCACAACCACAACAATCAAGTCATCATGAACCTAATTCAGAATACTAATTCCTGGGTAGAGCACAAATTGAGAAAAATTCATGAAAAACATAACCTCAAAATCCAAAACCTCCAACCAAAACAGAAACTGATATCAACTTCCCACAAATTCCACGAAAGGACAGTAAACCTTACACAGATACAATTCATTCCTACAGAAAAGAATCTCCTCAACAAAGGACTAAAATATAACCTACCTTCCACACAAAAATTCAACACCATGGTGAGACAAGCTATAGACTCTGAAACCAATATTCAAAAAACAATAGCACATGAACAAGATAACCTAAGACATGATGTTTTAAAAATCATCAAAACACCGAAATACATGCAACAAAATTACACCTCTGAAATCAAGACAGCTCAATCACTACAACAAAAAGCAGAACTACACAACCTAACTTACACCAAATCAGACAAAGGCAATAGCACAGTCATAATCCACACTGATGATTTGAACAGAAAAGTAGATGAATTCATACAAAACAACAACATCCAACAAATTCAAAGAGACCCAACACCCAAATTCCAGAGCACAATTAAAAACATTATAAATAAAACAAAACACCTCTTTAATGAAACAGACAAACGATATATGAAGCAAATTCACCCTTCTGCACCAACTCTTCAAGCCCTACCCAAAATACACAAAGAAAGCACACCAATCAGACCCATCATAAATTACAGAAAAGCACCAGGGTACAAATTAGCCAAACAGATAGATACTCAACTACGCAGACTCATCAATATCAATCATCCATCTCATATAAAGAACAGCACAGACCTCATAAACAAAATAAAAAATACACAAATCCCACATAATTCCACACTAGCATTATTTGACATAAAAAACCTGTATACAAACATTCCAGTAACTGAAACCATTTCCATAATAGAGAACATACTCAAAGCACAAAACAACCCATCTGAACACACAAAAGAACTAATTGAGACATTAAAAATCATCACATCACAAAACTACTTCACCCACAATAACAAATATTACACCCAACCAGAAGGACTACCAATGGGATCCCCAATCTCCAGCATCCTAGCAGAAATATTTTTACAGCACATAAAGAATACTAAAATACTAAAAAACACCAAACACTCAAACAAAATTATTTACTGGCACCGCTACGTTGATGAGATTATTGTACTTTACAATGGAAACCAAAGACAGTGTGAACAACTCCTAACACAATTGAACAAAACTCATAAAAACTTACAATTCACAGCAGAATATGAAACAGACTACACCTTGAACTTCTTAGATCTCACTATCAAAAAACTAAATAACATGCACAAATTCAAAATCTACAGAAAACCAACTCTCACAGACACACTCATTCACAACTCATCCAACCACCCAAATCAACACAAACTTGCTGCTTTCAACTCCATGATCCATAGACTCCTTAATGTTCCTCTATCACAAGCTGACCACAAAGAAGAAATCAATACAATCAAATATTTAGCACAACAAAACGGATACAACACCAATCTAGTAGACAAAATCATGAATAAAATGAAAAATAAAAATCCAAAACAGATTTGTCACACTCACATATCTCAACAAAAAATCACACAACATCTTCCAAAAATCCGGATTTAACACAGCATTCAGAACAACAAACAACCTGAAACACCAGATCCAACAAAAACCAGCTCACCTAACAAACAGCACAATTCACAAATTCAACAAACCAGGCATATATAAGCTCAAATGCAACACATGCCCCAAGTACTACATAGGACAAACAGGCAGATCATTCAACACAAGATATAAAGAGCACATCAAAGCACTACATTCCAACTCTGACTCAACATTTGCAGATCACTTAATCAACACTGGGCACTCACACAATAACATCCAAACTGACTTAGAAATTCTACACACATTCCAAAAAAGCCACAAACTAAATACACTGGAACAATATGAAATATTCAAACACCATAAACAAGATAGAACAAACTTACTCAACGACCAAACACAATTCAAATCTAACGCAATTTTCAAATACATAATGGCCGCTCATCCTAACCTCAACAAAGCATGACCCCTGGCGGCAGGCTGACGAAGCTTCTTTTCAGAAGTGAAATGCATTCCTCAAGCATCTCCAATATATGTTAGTAAAACATTATTTAAAAGTGAAATACAGTGTCAGTTTTAATATTAGATAACTCATATCTAACACTGAAAGCAAACTGAGATGCGATAATGTTGTACTGCGAAATCGAAAAGATAAATTAATAAGTAACCGTTATTCTAATTTAGCAAAGAAAAATATATTTTTTAAATTATATTTCTTATAAGTTAATTTGCATGTGTGATTTTAGAGTTCACTCGAAATCATGTTCCGGGCTAGCTCGCGGGCCTTAGTTTGCACATTACCGCCCTAAATTGTACTTGGAAAATGACGATTTTTCATTATAAACAGTTTATAACTCGTAAAATACTTGAGAAAAAATTGAAAAATTGGTCTCAAATTGTAGGTAGCATCTTTTTCTGTCATATCCTTAGTAAGAGAACCGCTATTTTAAACCAAACTAAACAATTCTATATGTAGCCAAAATTTTACGGGGTCTCGTAATTTTCCAGGTTTTCCCGATAGTACAGCCATAGAATGTGTTGGACAAAAAATGTATAGGACACAGTTATTTTAAACAATACAATTCCCTGAAACATACCAGTGGCATCGTTGTATCATGCATGAATTTTGAGTTATTGTGATTCAAAATGTTGAAAAATTATGAAAAAAATGATTATAACTTAGAATCTATTCATGCTACAAGTCTGCCCTTGGTACCCAGTTTTGGGTAATTGTATTGTCCAGAAGAAAGGTATCCTGTTTATTTCTTGTTCGACACATGGTGTGGCTGTAATATGGGAAAACCTGGAAAATTACCAAAACTCGCAAAATTTTTGCTACATATAAATTTTTTTAGCTTGATTTAAAATGTGTTTTCAGCAGCTCTCTTACTGAGGGTATGAAAGAAAAAGATGGTAACTACAATTTGAGACAAATTTTGCGATTTATTCATCAGTAGTTTGCAAGTTATAACTACTATCATCATTTACTATAATTAAATCATCATTTTACAAAAAAATGTAGTATGGGGAAGCCTACATTGCCCCCTTTCAAGTAGAATTCCAAATTATCGGTCAAATATGAAATTTTGTATATGAATTCATATAGCCTCAAGGAGCTGAGAACATGAAGGTATGGAGTGCAACAGATGTTAGCGAGGGGTATCCCCCTCCCCGCTACACCACTCATCAACCAAATCATCATCATCATCTCTAATCGTCAGCATGCTGTTATACACATCGTTGGATTCATAAAAATAAGTTCTATAACTTCTATTTGAAGCCATTTTCTGAAAAATGGCATACAAAAATGTCCCCCTAAATAATGAAAAATCTAGTTGATAGAATTCTCTTTTGGAGATATTTCAATTTTTATTAAAAAACTATCAGGTTTACCGGCAAAGTGAACAGCACATTTATTGCAGAACATTATATAACTGATATTATGGAAGAAGAATCAAATCTGTTCGATGGCTAGTTACAGTTTTCGAATTTCCAATAATTAGAAAAAATTTCAACTTTGAGGGGGCTTGAGGAAAAGCCAAGGGGGGATTTTTGGGGACTTTTCGGAAAATGTACTTTTAAACATGCACTATTAATTGGCATATATAGTCTTGCTTGTCTCTAATTTGTTCTGACAATAATTCTTTATTGGATTGGGCTGGATAGCCAAGCGCCATGCAATACACAGTGCTGTAGGGTTCAGCGACGCGTTGTCCGCTACTATTTCATCACTCACTATAACGCCATAACTTGAACGATAATAATTAATAGACACATAATTTTAAAGCTTATTAAATTATCTATAAGTTTTAATTTTAAAGCTTATTAAATTATCTATAAGTTTTGTAAGGAACAAAACAACCAATAACGCAATACTAAAGAAGATATGATAGTTGAAGTTGATTTTTGTGGTTCGTGGTGACATTTTTGTCTATAAACTAAATTTTTACTGAAAAACTAGGCTATCTGCATAGAAAATGTATATAACATATTTTGTAGAGAATAGTTTCAAGTATTAAATGAGATGAGAATCACAACGTTACCTTGATTAGTTTCCGAGTTATGAGCCTTTAACTGAAGTACTGATCTTGCAACGTTTAGAGGGGTTGGAGGGGGAAGCAAGCGGGTTGGGGTCGGGACTTTGGTTTTTTTGAGTAAGTACTATGCATACTAACATCCTGAAAAAAATCAGCATTCCCCTAGCCTAATTTGTTACGACACAAAACATTCATTGCCTGGGCTATAGACTCTTGGTACTATAAATGGTAAATTAAAGGTAAAGAGAGAAGAGGCCTCCAACAATTCATGAAGATAATGATGTGAGTTATGATTATTTAAGTTCGGGAGTACTCCACAGGAAAGCTTTAAATAATAATCCTTCTCAAACCACATTTAAAGCGATTCTAGACATGAATTCATCTACTGTACTTGAAATATTCAACCCATGTTTTGAGTCATATTAAATTTTATCTAGCTATTGTATCATTGTCAAATCAATGGGAGATCTCATTGCTTTACTTGATCTTATTGTTTTACTTAATACATTTGGAGCAGGCTTACTTGAAACTGTTATCAATATGCTATTTTTGATTCCCCACTCACTAAACTTAAGGTACCGGTACCATAAATTGTACTCGAAAAATTATTTTAAAAGGGTGGTGCGGGAGTACTCCCCAGGACTTCTTTTGATGAAATAATCCCTCTAAACAACAATTTTAGCAAATTCATACATTTTTCTTGAATTTTTCCCAAAAATTACCTCTCAGGGATTGTTAAAATTCCAAAATTTACTTTGTCTTTGATGCATCGCTGAGTAGGCCTATGCATCCTGAGAAATCTTGCTCGACCTGTTAGATGATTAATGCATTGATTCTATCGTGACACTGGATGACATCTACTGAACAATAGTAGAAATATAACTGGTAAAAAACTATTTGGAAAGGAGCCTTGCAGTGTTAGGAGAGCCTAGGAAAGGGCATTGCAGGCCGGATTTGGCCCGTAGGCCATAGTTTGGAGACAACTGAGCTAGACTATTAGGTTTAAGTAGGGGTTAGCCACAAATAATTGTGTAATGTACACCGCTGGTAACTTTGCTTCTGGGAGGAATGCACTCAATCTATTTTTAGAAGGTTAACAGCGCTGGATTCCCAGGCAGCGACAACACAACGCTCTCAACAATATTGTAGGCTACTGGCTTATGCGTGAGGCACGGTTAAGCGTCTAGAGAGTCGTTGATAGCATGTTGCCATTCATACATTTCCATTATCTGCCTCAGGCTTCAGAGGCCACCAGTAGCCTACCTTATAATTTTATTGATATGAATTTCTGTGTGCAAAAATTGCTTCTGTTGGACGAATGGATCTTCAAAATGTTAAAAGCATTCTTTCAACATTTTTTTCTATAGAAGGCCCAACTACAAAATTCAAGAACTTATAGTACGTGTAGAGGTAAGTAACTTGAGTTGCTAAGCATAATAGCGTACGGCAGTATGTTAGCATGAAAAGTTTTTATGCACCCTAGAAATCTCAAAATTATGAAAGTCGCTTATGTGCAACAAGACATAGAACATCAACTCAAGTTTACCTAAAAAAACTGAGAACTAGAGATTTTCTTAGAACAGTCATATTAAGTTATGCTTGGACACATTTCTTAGTACATATAGGTGACATTGGGCGTTCCTTGAGTTTAAATTTTTTTTTAGACTTCCTCACCAAAATTTTGAAGTTCTGTAACATTTTTTAAAGACTTCTCAAATCGGCTAATTCCGATAGCACAGTCTATAATGGGTATGAAGTTTCCTTGAGTCCTTAGGACTTTTTGTAGAAGTCGATTTTGCTTTCACAACGAATACCAAAATAGGTGGCATTTTTCTGAAATTCAGCAACTTTTAAAGCTATAGGTGGATCGCCACGAGAATGGCATCAGCCAACATGATTGTATTCTTATGGAGGCCAATGCCATTATCGTGGCGATCCACCATTGGCAGTTAATAATAACGGCAACTTACTATTAAAAGATCAATTTACTAATTAAAATAGAAAAAAGGTAGTCGAACCTTATCATTATCCAGACGTGTTTCCAAAACTTTGTTCAATCTTTTCGTGACTGCACTATTGCTATTCTTATCACTTTGATCAGCTTGAGATTCACTTGCCATAGTGTTTGCAGAGCCAAATTCCCTGTGAAAGTTAAATATTAAACATAATGCATTCATAAAATATTAAGTTACATCATTTCACGAGAAAAACGAATGATGCTGTGTGATGAAGAGTACCGTACACTTCAGTGTTAGGTTAAATTAAAAATAATTTTTAAAAACAAGAATAGTAAACTAGTCTTATAATGTACTTTGCAATATCCAAGACAATTAGTACATAATTACCAAAATAGCACAGTATAGAGTTAGCAGTCCTTTAAGGCAATAGTATAACCAGAAAACTACCAATGTTTATAACCTCCTAACCATAAAAATGACAAATTGCCATCCATTCATATATAATTATTTTTAGATGAGTAGCTCCGGGATCTGCTGTGAAGCCAAAGCGCTGGTGTCGCCCGCTTCTAAAGGGTCGATTACATTGGGATAGTTAGTCGCTTAGGCTACGGCCACACGTGCGTTTTTTCACGCACTAATAGTAGCTTCTTTTCCCGCTGCTTGAAATCCCGCTATGTGTATGGCCACCCGTGCGTTTTTTCACGCATTAAACATAGCTTCTTTTCCACACCGCAGCGCAGTATTAGATAGATATTTTTTGCCATCGTACACCATGCTATAAGAGCCATCGGACACCAAGCCATATATCTCTATCTATAAAAGGATGATACCCTGACTCACTCATCAACGCAGAGCCAAAACTACTAGACCCATGAACTTGAAATTTCGTATGAACAATCCTTATAGGATTTCACCATGCAATAAGAAAGGATTCGCAATTTTAGGGGTGCTTTTAAAGGGTTAAAGTTTTGCATATGCAAAGCACGGGTACATGGCTAGCTAGCTTACTGGGATCTTTTAATCATATGGAAAATAATTTGACATTTTTCGATCTTCTGTACACGCTGTTTCAATGTACAAGCTGTTTTGTGTGTTTTGCAAATCATCATTCACCTAAACTACTGAACTTGCCGGCCAAACAGCTTAAAGGAACAGCTGATAGAAGTCAACAGTTTTTAATCATATGGCAGGCCCCTTAGCGGCGTTATTCACGCTGTCTGGAACGCAAAAACTTTGCATGTAGGATACCGTGCAGTATCTAGGAAACATATGACTGGGTATGATGAAATGTAATTATGCCGGGTTGATGACATCTGTTAACCAATGCAGCTAGAAATTTGAAATGTATTCTCAGTAGGAGGTGGTGAATAATAAAATAAAAAATAAAAATTTAGTTGGTTTATAGAATCTAAAAAAGATATGCAGGGATTGGATATTACAGTAACTGATTTTTTTGATAGGGCAGGCCTAAGAAGGAAGTTAATAGTAAATGATTTTCCAGAGGAGCCAAAAATTGAAACTTGGTCTCAAGAAAGACGAATTGCTCAGAGTGTCAGGATGAAGGAGTATTGGAGGAGGAAGAAAGAGACCAACATGAATTGAATGGTAAATAAATGCGGTCCATAGTAGGCCTATACAAAAAAAAAAAAAATAATAAAAAATAAAAAACCTAGCTTCTACCCTAATAGTCATGGAAGGTTTAAATTTGAAATGTTTATTGAGAGGTGGTGAGTAAGGTCTTACTGTGTAAGAAAACAACGAAGGAGGCCTCTCTGATCAGCTGGAAGAGCCCTAGGACTAACTTCTTCCCTTTTCGTCCTAGAAGGTTAAAATTTGAAATGTAACCTCAGTGGGAGGTGACAAATAATAAAATCAAGAATTTTTTATGAGAACTCAGCAACGCGCGTTGGGCCAGCTAGTTATATATTCCGGTGATTGCTGAATAGTGAACAACAATAATATGAATCCATTCAAACCAAGTTTAAACACAAATGCAGTAAATGCTTTGTGTGCATTGTTGGTTGTTCAAGAGGAAGTATTGGACTCATCCAATTGTGAGTGACAGATTAACGAAGGGAAAATTTGTGCTTTTACATAATATCCTCAAGAAATAGCCAGGCAAATTTTAGAATTTTATTTAATATCCATATCTTGATTTGAAAAAAAATTATAAAAGCTGAAAGATAAAATTTAAAAAAAAAAGCACCAACAAAATAATTATTTCACTATCTAGGTACTCCATCTAGGTAATCAATCAATATTAAGATTCCACTGCAGTTAGATGAGAAATCACATTTTAGTTTAATATTTTTCCGCCACTTCACAGCGTAGCGCTGAAAGGAATTAGTGTAGGCAGTAGGGAGAGTCTCCTTCCTACAGCGGCGGCTCCCCCACCAACTGGCCATTAGTGGGTATGTGCGTATGTGCGTATGTGAGTGTGTGAGGGAGCGAGGGACAGACCGTTTACAGGCTACATTTTAATCTCATCAAAACTGGTTTCGCTAATGACTCATGAGCAAGAAAAGAAGTGACAAGGGCAAGGGAGTATGTGTTTTGGAATTGCACTTTCGGTGTCACACAGCTCCGTGAACTTGCTGTAGTGCACATGTTTCAAAAAAAAATTCTTGAAATTAACTAATTTAAAAAATAACTGCTTGTGCAAAAATCATTTGAGCTGTTATTCAATTACTAATACCATGATCAATGTTTAGAATTTGAAACATGCCTTAAATCCTGATGCATTCGGCTAGTGTGACTTGTTCCTTATCGGCTCCCATGAGAGTTATTAGTTTTCTTGGAATTAACTAATTTTTTATTCAAAAACTGTGCTTGTACAAAAAACATACCAGTTGTTATTCGATCACTCATATCATGATCAATTCTTAGAAACTAAAACATGCTTTAAATCCTGGTGCATTCGGGTAGCGTGACTTGTTTCCTATTGGCTCCCATGAGAATTATGAGTTTTCTTGGAATTAACTAATTTTTTTATGAAAAACTGGGCTTCTTCAATTCATATATACATTCATGTATCGACTGGAATGTTCATCCTTCTGAGATCATCTTATTATAAACATTGATTCTTTCTAAAAAAAAAGGAATCGTTTTTCTCATTCACCTTTCATTGTGCTAACGAGCCTTTCCATTGACCTACTTAGCGCCGCTTGCATTCATTTGCAATAGAGCGTATCTTCTTCCGTTTTTTTTTAAACCGTGCTTGTGCAAAATGTTTAACTTACATATTCTGGCGACACAAAAATCGTAGATTATTGTCAATTTTTTCAGAATTTTTTGGACATGTGCACTACAAGTTCACACTTCTAGCATAGGGAAAATAACATTGATTCGTGACCTTGACCGCACCTTCTACCGCTCATAAAAAAAAACTATGCTTGTGCAAAAATTAATTTTTATATGATCGTGTGACACAAAAATCGTAGATTATTGTCAATTTTTTTCATAATTTTTTGAAACTGTGCACTACAAGTTCACGGAGCTGTGTCACACCGCTGTGTTTACCGGACTGAAGACTGAGCAGAAAGTTGAATCCTAAGATTGTGAATTTATCCACATTACAGGGGTTCATCACCCCCCAAGAATTTCAATGACGCAGTCTGCGTCATAGCCCCCCCTGTGGGCACCCCTGCACATTAAAATCTCATTCTGATTAATAAAAATATGAAAATTTTAGTATTAGTATACTGCAACTGTAATGCACTTACATACCCCCACTTGACGTTTCTCCAACAAGTTTTCTGTTTCTCTCATCTAAGAGAGATGACATAATTTCAGAGGGTTATTGAGATCCAAGGTTCCTATGAACCTTTTTTTAGTAACCTTGATTGAGATAGGTATAAGTGAGTGGAGGGAGTAGTGTGTATTTACACTGTGTATAAATTTGCTTCACTTCCTAAATTTATGTTCTCGCATAGAATGGAACCGTATATTTGTATGAAACAAGCCTTATGCACGCTTTTCTAATAACAGCTATGAGTAAACACACACTAAACGTCACGAATCATCAAACCTTTAATCAGCCAAAAAAAGACAAAAGTACGTTTTTTCTTGCGCGAGATCTACCAATCTCACAATACAGTAAACACTCAAGTATTTGTAGAATTGACTGGCAAAGAAACAACAAAAAATGATCTTCAAATAAATTTATTTAAAATCGAATTAATATTATTAGGTTAAGAATAATAGACTAACAAATTATGGGATTTTTGACACAACTATTGTCAATAATATATTTTTCAAAAATAAATGTTTTCAGCTATCTTATTCCTTTTTTTTAAATCTTGCGTGTGCAAAATTTATATCTTACATATTCTGTTGAAAAGAAATCGTAGATTATTGTCAATTTTTTCAGAATTTTTAGGACATGTGCACTACAAGTTCACACTTCTAGCATAGGGAAAATAACATTGACTCGTGACCTTCACCGCGTTTTCTACCGCGCATAAAAAACTATTCTTGTGCAAAAATTAATTTTTATATATTCTTGTGGCACAAAAATCTTAGATTATTGTAAATTTTTTCATAATTTTTTAGACATGTGCGCTACAAGTTCACGGAGCTCGCTGAATGGCTTGGAGAGAGGCGTAAACGAATAACGACATCTAATTTTGGAAGGATTAGTAAGAGGACGCCACTCACTGGTTGTCAAAATATTGTTCTTGAACTTTTGTATGGGGGCGCTAAAAGTTCTTCAGCCATGAAATATGGAGATAAATAAGAAGGCTGCTCTTAAAAAAAGTTGCTGAAATGACCAGGAAATAATAATGAAATGTTGTCTGTTTCCTGATGCCAATAATACTATTAATTTTACTGTACTGTATTAGTCTATTCCACAATAAAAGCAAAGCCCAAATCTGTTCTAGGTTACAACATTAATGCACTGTAGTGTTATGAAAATATTAGTTGAAGAGTATAAAAAAATTACCAAATAAACACACTATTCATAACAAAATAAACAATGGGCTGATAAAATACCATTATAGGTAAATGCATAAGACAGGAGTAGTCAGCTAATATTGCACTGCTAAATAAATAGTAAATCAATACCATACATAAAATAATATAATAATAAATCAAAGATCTAATACTTGAGAAGAAAGAAAAGCAAAAATAGTATTACACTAATATTACAGTCATAAATATAAAGTAAATCAGTACCGTATCTAAAATAATATAATAATAAATAAAAAATCTACTAATTAAGAAAAAGAATAACAAAAATAAGAGAATTAAAAACCTGTTAAATTAAATTAATTAAATTAAAAATTAAAGACCTGGGTGTCAGCTTGGTCCATTGTATTCTTTAACACTTTTTTCGCGTGTTTCTTGCGCCTCAATAATCCAATCCGGATTACAAAATAAGCAGTACTCACATTTTGAAACATGAAGTTGCCCCTGTATTTGAAAAAAACATGAATTTGACAACAAACCCCATTTTTCCCCTTTCGTCTACAAAAATCAATTCTCCAACAGCGCGCGCTCAATTTCAAGTACTTGTCTCTCTTCTTTGCATGTCAATACAAAGAGACTTGTCCCTCTTAGAGAAAAAGGTAACAAATAAAAAATTTAGATCAGATCATTATCTAAAACTTTCACGCTTTCAAAACTTTCCTACCCAAGAAATGAAAAAAATTCTCGATTAGGGTCTGCATCAATGTCACATCACAAAGTTTTTGAAACATCATTGGATAAATTCTCATATAAAAACTGAACGTGTGCAGGAAATTTATGTTTTTTTGCATCGCTCGAATCACAAAATATCGTTTCTTAAATCTACCAAATTTAAAAATATTTCATCAATATTCAGATAGTGAAATGCCATTGGGTATGAATTTTTATGGATCAAAATTCAGCAGACTTTCTGTCGTTTGGCGACAAGCCAATTCCCCCACTCTTTAGGTTTCACTTCGATGAAACCCCCTACGACTCCATGCTGTGGCGGTGGGGGTAATGGAGACCGGTGGCGCTTTCTGGTGAGCGACCAATTCAACTATTTTTCAAATGAAACCGTTTATTTCTTGTTCCAATTTCGTGACGTCATACGTTTTTGTTTCACAGTTTATGACAAAAGTATAAGGAATTTGAATAAAATTTCAATGGATTTAGATTCGTGTTGTTAATCTCTATGTCTCTTGCTTTTTAATTTCGCTGATTAATGCTTCTTTTAAAAAATGACATAATCATGTTAAATTCCCAAAATAAGAAAAACTAAAAGAAAAAAACGTATTTTGAAAAGCAAGTGACCTTTGTAAAAGTATGAAGATAAATCATGTAAATTTTCAAGGCAATTTGTGGTTCCATTCTTGAGATTTTAATGAAATAAAACTGGACAAAATGCTCATTTTCCAGTTTGCTCAGTACAGGAGCAGTTGAATCTTAACAATAACAACACAACAGTGCACGGGTGAAGACTACTGACGCTGCGTGTTATTCCCGCACGTGTGACCAGGGATTGAGCATGAAAACAAGCATCAGAAATAGACCCCAGCCTATTCCCCGGCGGACGACCTTGAAGACGCGCCTGCTATAAACTCCAGCTGCGGGAAAACACGCTACGTGTGGCATACCCCATTACATTCGAATGCTGCCCATATTTTCAGCG
The DNA here is from genome assembly GCA_948455865.1 of Conomelus anceps. Classification (NCBI taxonomy): domain Eukaryota; kingdom Metazoa; phylum Arthropoda; class Insecta; order Hemiptera; family Delphacidae; genus Conomelus; species Conomelus anceps. The sequence continues at coordinate 72,759,078 of OX418217.1, forward strand.
TGTTTTCATTCTGCATTCGTGTGTGAAAAAACGCACGTGTGGCTGCAGCCTAAGCGAGTAGCGAGTAGGACGTTACTGACCAACCGTGCTACAGCAGCTCAGCATACCAAGCCGAATTAATTTATACTGCATGATCACCCCCATACTATGAAATTTCTAAGACAATAAATAATATTGTAACACAAAATTAAAATATGAAGTTTACCAACAATTATTCAAAAAAGTTTCATCAAAACAATATACCTGTCTATTTTGAATTTGGTCACATTTATACTTTCTGGCAGAGTAGCCAACACCAAAATACAATATTATTGTGGCTAAAGCCAACATTTAATCACGCAGGCTGCCAGCATAACACGTCAGATGAGATATATTGTATATTGTTTTGATGAAATTTCATTGACTAATTGTTGGTAAACTTTCATATTTCAATTTTGTGTTACAATATTATTTATTGTCTTTGAAATTCCATAGTATGGGGGTGATTCCAGAAATAATCTTTTTAATATAATATGGCTTGGTATGCTGAGCTGCTGTAGCATGGTCGGTCAGTAACGTTCTACTCGCTACTCGCTTAGCGAGTAACTATCCCAATGTAATCAACCCTTAAATCGGGCAACATCGGGAAAATTTGTATAGGCGATCTGGAGATCGACTGACAGCGCTCCGAGTGGAGGATTTTGCACTAACTTAGTGAGACAAAATCTGATTGCTATTAATTCGTGTGGTATATTGTCTCACTTCAAATGCGTTTTTCCAAAAAAATATTTCTTTAGACAAACATATTAAAAATGCCCAAGAGCTGTATTATGTGTTGTGTATATGGGTGCAGTAATACAAGGTGATTCAAAGAAATGGGAAATTTTGAAAGTTGTGTTGGTAGCCGTGGGCGATTGGTACCACTGAATAACGTATGCCAGCCTGTCAACAAAACCTTGCGGCAAGGTCCTTGCCATTTAGTTATCATGGATGCTTGGAGTGGTGTGCAACGTGCGTTTGTGATCAAAGCTTTTTACAAGAACAATGACAGTGTGGAGGGGGCACGTAGAGAATTCCGCCGTCATTTTAATTTAGGACGCCACGATCGTGTTCCATCAGCACATGCAATTAAAACATGGATACATAATTTCGAGGAATCTGGTTCAGCAATGGGAAAGAAACCTCCAGGTCCTGCACGAACCATTTGTACACCAGTCAATATCCAAGCTGTTCGAGATGCGGTCATAAGAAGTCCATGTCGGTCAATTCGTTGTCACGCAGCATCTTTACAGTTGCACAGTTCAAGTGTTCGACGAATATTAGAACAGGACTTGAAATGCCATCCATACAAGTTACAGATTGTCCAGGAACTGAAACCCAACGACCATGTTATGCGACAACAATTTTGTGAATTGATGCTCCAAAAGTTAAACGAGGACGAGGGGTTCATTAACAAACTGTGGATGTCAGATGAAGCCCATTTCCACCTCAGTGGTTTTGTTAACAAACAAAATTTTAGATACTGGGCACAAGAAAATCCTACAGAACTACACCAGCATCCACTGCACAGCAAAAAAGTAACTGTGTGGTGTGCTATGTCATCTCACGGTATTATAGGCCCTTACTTTTTTGAGACCGAGAATGGCTTTGCAACTACAGTCACTTCGGATCGTTACATTGCTATGCTTCAAACCTTTGTTGTGCAACAACTACAGAGATTTCCACAAATTATTGACACAGCCTGGTTTCAACAAGATGGTTCAACGTCACACACTGCACAAATATCGATGGCAGCTGTACACCAATTGTTTGGGGAACGTGTAATTTTGAGAAATGGTAACATTCCATGGCCTCCCAGATCCCCTGATTTGACAGCTTGTGATTTCTTTTTGTGGGGTCACCTTAAAAGCAAAGTGTTCCTTAGTCGACCTGCAACAACGGAAGAATTGAAAGCCAAGATTCGAGAAGCGATTTCAGAAATTCCAGTTGTAATGTTACGTCAAACCATGGACAATGTGACGAAGAGACTACAGGAATGTTTGCGTAGAAAAGGAACACACCTGCAAGATGTCATCTTCAAAAAATAAATGTTACGGTATTTATTCTAAAATGGCATTATTTTTACTATTAAATGATATGAAAAACATTATTTAAAGATTTGTTTTTCTTGAAATTATTTAACTTTCAAAATTTCCCGTTTCTCTGAAACACCCTGTACCTATCAGAATACAGGAGGAAAAGGTGTTTCATTTTATTCATTTCCTGGTCAACCTGATGAAAAGGATAGGCGAGAGAAATGGGTCTCTCATGTTCAAAGGACTAAGTGAGTTATTATATTTACAAAATTTTATGTGTAAAAGATTGCTGAGATTGATGAAAATTGGAAGTTTTTTATGCAAGTGTGTGGTTGATATTTGTAATAATTAGAGAAATCAATCCTAATAACAGCTTTGAGGTTATTTTTTTGTTATTCTTATTGAATGAATGATTTATTTGCCATGAAAAACAATACAATATATACACTTCATAGATGTTAACATTCACATATTGTGGCACTACTGGCATAAGCGAACTAAACTATTGTTTGCTTTTTTATTGTAATGAAATATCAATTATTTATTGTAAGCAGGGGCTGAATACTAATACAGTATGTTAAAACTTTTATTGAAATGTTGTGCAGTGCAGCATTTTTTTTTTTTTTTTTTTTTTTTTTTTTTGAGGATGAAGCCCACATAGGTGCTATAGTTTGTCTCATTTCTTTAACATGTATAATACCTTCGCTGCTTTACACTCCTCCACATCAAAAACATGATTACTCTCTATGAGGTTCTTCCCTTTTTCTGGATTAGATTTCCTTAAAAAATCGCAATTGATTTCTTTAAATCCTGTTTTTATGATAAGTTTCCTAATGTTAGCCATTATAAACAATGCAATAGACTCACTACATTGCTGCCGATTTAAGCCAACCAGAGTTTGCATTGATTGATCTTTCGGCCAACTTCTGATCGCCTATGGCCGTTTTCACACACACCGACACGGCGCCGGCACGACACCGGCAAGATGTCGTCCCGGTGTCGTGGGGGTTGAGATACAATGCTGCCAAATGGAACAGCTTTCACATTCACCGACATGGCACCGGCAGCCGGCTGCCGGCGCCGGCATGTCGTTGGCAGCATTGCTCCCGCCGGTGCCGGCGCCGACACTTGCGTGTCGTCCATAGTTTTGAACAGAATTGGTCATTTTGTCAACAGTTTGAGGTTAGGTACTGAAAAAAAAACATCTGGTACAGTACGATGGCTGATAGGTATGATGTTGTCACCCTAGACCCTAATTGAATTAGTCGAATCCGAGCCCTGTTTATGGGACAAAACTATAGAAGAAAATAAGAACAAAATCTTTAGAGACAGAAGCCAATCTCGTCCGAGTGTCTTGTTTTTTGATTTCATCACTTAAATTCAATAATATATAGTCAAAAGTTTCCTAACAGTACTCATACGAAAAAAATTTTGTTAGGTTTGTCACTAGCTTATCAAATAAGGTGTAATACAAGCCATCCAAATAGCGAACTTTTATTATTTGGTCAATCCAAAGTTGTCTATTATGACTGCGCCTTTTACGTAGATATAATAAATATAACAAATACAACCTCCTGTTGTAATCAGCCATCATACCGTTTTGAACTGTGCCGCCCACTGCAAAATAAGGTTAGTTCTTCACCGACAGCCAGATGCCGTGTCGGTAAGTGTGAAATGCTTCAACGATGTCGTGACGATATCGGCGCCCGGTGCTGGTGTTGTGCCGGCGCCATGTCAGTGTGTGTGAAAACGCCCATTAGCGGTAATAGAAAAAATTTGTATTTGTCAGTGCTAAAATACCTTGTTTTGTGATGTGAAATGATTTTTTACCATGGTTGATTCATCTAGTGATTATGGATATACCAATCAGTGCTAGTCTGGTGGAAATATTTATTTTCAAAGTAATTTTATCTTTTTATTGTCTATGTGAAACAAGATTGTTTTCTGCTTCCTCACATTTATTGTTTGATTTTTTTTATTAAAAATAATGTACTACCATATTCACCAATTCAATCTTGTTCTTATAAGCATTAATTACTCATGATATACCATACAGTAATATTATTAGATAACTCTTTTAATCAAGCGATCATGAACTGCAATGGCATTGGTGAGCATTCTTGGGCTCACCTTCAATATGAATTTGTGTAGGAGCCTACTGTATTTTTTGAAGCATACAGTATCTGAGAATATTGATACAGTTGACTACTGAAAAAGGGAGCAAATGGATGGTAGAGGTTATTGATGGTTCTAGAAGCTCTAGAAGTACTTGGTAATAGTGGGTGTCAACTGTACATACTTCGAATAAAAGGAGGACCATCGGGATAATCCCGGAAATGATAAAAAATGAAAAGGTAGTGAAATCAATAGCAAAGAATTCAAAATTAATAAAAAATATATTGACTTCAATTTAGACAAATGCCAAAGGCAAATATTATGAAGAGGATATGAATGCACAATGGCAATAATTTTATAATAAATCAAATAATTGAATTAATAATCAAATTAATAAATCAACAATCTCAATCATTTTTGAAAAGCTGGTCAAAGATAGATTAGTATTGTTTCTTGATTCTCATGGTTTTTTTCCCAAGAGTCAATATGGATTCAGAGAGGGTCTGGGAACTGAGTTAGCTCTGAGAAAGTTCATCTCGGAAATTTGCACCAACATTAACAGCAAAGACATGAAAAGAGTGTCTGGGTTATTCCTTGATATACGGAAAGCGTTTGATACTGTTGACACTACTTAGAAAACTGAGAACAGCTGGAGTAAGAGGTCTGCCTTTGGCTTGGTTCAGCTCCTATCTGCATGGGCGATCGCAGGCTGTCAGTGTGGGCACAAGCATGAGCTCTTTCAGGGTTATTAGTTGCGGAGTTCTTCAGGGATCTGTGTTGGGGCCGGTTTTGTTTCTTGTATACATTAACAACCTCTATGAGGGTCCTTTTAAGGGGAGTTTCACTGTTTTTGCAGATGACACTGCACATTCTTAAGCTAGAGACACACATATCCGCACAGTGCCAGGGCCGTGTGTAGGCCATCGCACGGCCTGGGATTTGAACAAAGCAATTGAACCTGCTAGTCCCCACTACTCCACACTGTCAGCGCAACAACATCACCGCACCGAGCCCAACTAGTTCAAACTACTTTTTGACAGGCACGGTGCGGTGTTGGTGACAATCTAACCTTAAAGGTTTCAATTTCAATTTTTCAATTTATTCATATACATGTCATAGGCTTAACATCAGTCAGCATTGACAATAGTCATACAATATAGTCTTATTGGCAATACATAATATAAAGGTCTTACAATATAAACAATCTCAACAAACAGTTTTTTCCAGGTGGTAAAATCACAGTCAATCTTAATGTTATTATTAATAATAATAGTAAATGATTAATAAATAAATACACAACATCAAAACACTAGTTTTACAAAGAAAATAACTTATGATTCCTAAAACTTAAAAAACAATAATCAATTCCAAGACCTCAATGGATAAGAGCCCGCCAACTATAGGGACATTCACGCAATAACCAGTCCTTGAGCCTTCCTCTGAAAATTCCTACTGACTGCGCTTCTTTCAAGTGGTCTGGCAATGAATTGAAAACTTTTTTACCCATATGCTCAGGGCTCAGCTTGTAAAAAGTTGTATGATGAGGCTCAATTCTTACAGCATTCCTTGACCTTGTAAAATGACTGTGGATATTGGTGCCTGTTGTCCATTTTGCTTGAGAATTATAGGCAAAGATTGCCAAATAATAAATATAGAGTGCAGGAACAGTCATAATCCTTGCTGATTGGAAGAGGGAGCGACATGAAAATCTAGGTGGCTTCCTAAACATAATCCTGATGATTCTTTTTTGGGCCCTAAAAACTGGCAGTGAATTTCTTGAACCCCCCCCCCCCCCCCAGACAAACCAAACCGGACATTATTTATTTATTTATTTATTTGATGAAATTATTACAATCAAGTAAAAAACTACAGGCATTTGCCCAAAACAGTTCAAATTACAAATTTGTCACATAAATAGTCCAAATTAGGTTATGTCCATAGGTTGTGTTCAAATTTCTGTTTCCATCAAATATTTCCACTAAAAAAAGTAGTCCGACAGTAAATGATCAATTTGAATGATTGATAAAACCGAAAAACACTACATAACACAAATATGTCAAGAATGTAATAATTTCATTAAATAAATAAATAAATAAATATTGAAATTAAATTGATAATTTTGAGCCGGAAATTCTCACAACCTCTAGGAGCTACTACAGCTGTTTAATAACAATTAAAGTTATAATCAACTTCACTAGATAAATCATTAATCTGTGGCTTGCACCTGCATATATGCTGCATCTTTGGATTTCCTATCACCTTTATTAACACTTTATATATTAAATAACTTCAAACTTTGATTAAAGTTCTTGAAACGTGTCCTATATCCCTTGGATATACTAGAAGTTTATTGCTAGAATTTCCTGATGGGGTGCTCACATGATTTTCTTAGGTCATCCTTGGGATATGATAGAATATACTTATAAAGGGATATCCTGGAGGTGTGACCAGATGATATCCTCAGGACAACCTTGGTATATCCCAGGATATCCTAGAGAGATATCCCCAGAATATCCTAGAGTGATTTCCTCAGAATATTCTAGACAGATATCCCCAGAATATTCTATAGAGATTTCCCCAGAATATCCCCAGAATATCCTAGAGAGATATCCCCAGGATAGGGATATTGGCGGACATTCACATGTGCTAGGGACATCCTATGATCAATCACATAAGAAGTACAGTGATAGTGATGATAAGGACCGCAGTGGCGGATCTATGGGGGGGGGGGGGGGGGGGGGGCTATGTGCCTTGACAAACTGTTGAACACACCAGATTCAGCCATAATTCAACCAAAGTTTTCTAATAAACTTTAAATTAAAATCAATTTTATCGCTGATATGGTTCAAAGTACTATTCAATTCAATTCAATTTATTTAACACACTAAAAAAGTACAAAAAATAAAAAATAAAAATAACAAACAGTCAATTACAAATAAGTGGCTCCATTTTGGTGTGTGCGGGAAAACGAAACTCATCCAACTATGTGCAAAGCCATGTATTAGGATAAGTGAAACAGGAGATGAAAAGGAAGGGGAGTTTGAAAAAGGAGAAAGAAATTCGTATGAGGAAGCAATTTTAATTTCAACTATTTTATTATTTATTATTATATTAATTTCATTTTTATCACAAAAGATAAGTTTCAGATAAAAATGAAACTTCACCATTTAAGTGTTGTTTTTTCAAATTTTCCATCACCCCAAATATCATTTTCCATACACTCTTTCTTAATTGTTATTATTTTCCTAATATTTGATGTTGAATTAAGTTTAATTCTTCCGATTATTATTTCAATAAATTTAATAGAATTAAATCAATTACTAATTTATTTCAAGATTTTTAATTTCATTAATTATTACCTACAGACTTTACCATGAATGAATAAATGGAGTAATCGAATGAACTAAGTGATTAGGAGAACAGTTAGCTATAACATTTAAATTGCAATTAAAAAGTACATCATGTTTCTCTTTTAAATTTATTAGTGAAGAAACATGACCAGTCCACAAACTGTACCAACTACACAAAATGATAGTAAAACTCCACAAAAATGATCTATTGCAATCGCTTTAAAGTGCATACTGAACTGAACAGTATGCATCACGGCCGATGCACGGTAGTGTGTTGGATATGTGTGGTTTGGCATCACCTTCACCGACACTCGGCCAACATGCGGTGCTGGCGCGGTGCGGATATGTGTGTCTCTAGCTTTATGCTGCATGTTCTGAAATTGAGCTGCATGAAAAAATGTCACATGACCTTCAACTTATCACTCTATGGTTTGGTTTTAATAAATTAAGCCTATCTTAATTTTGGGATTGCTTCATCCTTCTCACTTCCTGAGCCTTTAAAATTTCACAAAGTGGGATGTGAAGATTATATATGTAGGAAAAGCTCATATGCTGAACTGAACATAGTGACATATGTGAACTCAACATAATTATCATATGTTGAATCAGAATATTTAGAAAATAACAAACTCAGAAAGTTAGTCTATGAAATAGTCTCGTTGTAAGTAGGACAAATAAAAATATTATTTGTTGATTCATGAAGTTAAATAATTTCTACAAATAATTCCTACAATTTTGGGGGCTCGTCCGGGATGAATTGAGCTATTTCATCCAGAGAGTTGTTTTTGGGATTGAAGAATTATTTCATCCAAGAAAAGTTGTTCCGATATTGATGAACGGGATGAATTGAGTTATTTCATCCAGAGAGTTTTCAGGATTGAAGAAAATACATTGGATACAGTATTTCGGTGAGTATTATTATTAATACTTGAACACATACTTATTATGGCATTTTTGGCAAGAACTAGGAAGGCTGATCTGTTAGTATTGGCACAGGAGTTGGATGTTACTTTACCTAGCAACCCTAAAGTGCCACAGATATGTTCACTTATAAAAGATTCTGAAAAGTATGATGAGGAATTCATTGAAAATTTGTTAATAAACATAACAGAAGAAAGAGTTGAAAGAGAAAAAAAAGAAAGAGAAGAAAGAGTTGAAAGAGAAAAAAGAGAAAGAGAAGAAAGAGAAAGAGAAGAAAGAATTGAGAAAGAAAGGTTAGAAAAGGAATATTTTTTAGAACTCAAGAAATTAGAAATTGAGGCTAAAAAAATAATGGTACAGTTTATGACAATGATGAAAGGAAAAACCTTATGAAAATGATCGTTCGTTATGATTCAAGTGTGGATATTAGCACATATTTAATCATGTTTGAAAGACAAATAAGTAAAGTGAATGTGCCTAGGGAGAAATGGGTTACCTACTTATTAGGGCTTCTCCCTCTAGAGATTGGAAACTTAATTACTCGAGAGCCTAATGATTTGGCAGACAACTACGACCATATTAAGGCATTATTACTTAAAAGATTCAAGCTAAGTCCAGAACAGTTCCGCCAAAACTTCTGTTCTTTGAGAAAAAATGAATCTGAGACATGGCGAGATTTTGCATTGAACTTGAATGACTTGTTAAGTGAGTGGATTAAGGGAATGGATGTGTTAGATTATGAAGATCTTAAAGAGCTTATGGTTGTTGATCAGGTTAGACGAAAGATACCAAAGGAATTAAAAGAACATTTTATTGATGATCTTCCAAAATTTAAAAAAATTGACAATTTTGTCAACAAACTGGATGAATATGAAGCAGTACGGCACAATTTGAGGAATGATGTTAATCAACAAAATAAAGCTGAACAACTGAACACAAATAGATTCAAAGAGGTCAACAAACAAACTAAATCTTTCCCTGAAAGAAAACAAAATTATCCAAAATCAAACCTGAAATGTTTTAAGTGCAACGAAGTCGGTCACAAGTCAATAAATTGTGGAAAAAAAAGAGAATTAACAAGTTTTGGAAATAGGTCGCATGAAAGTAGTGGCAATCAGAAAGAGGTTAATGAAATTGAGGTTAATCATTACACAAACAATGAAAAGGTTTACTCTAATGTCAAAATATTTGGAAAGAATACAAGTGCTCTTGTGGACACTGGAAGTGCAATTACTGTAATGAGTAAGAAATTCTATGAAAAACTTGGTTCTCCAGTTTTGGCCTCAGACAGTACAATTCTACTGGGTATTGGCAATGAAGAACTTTCCACTCTTGGTTACTTTGTTACTGAAATATTGATTGGAAGCGACTACCCCAGTAATGGAGGCAACACAAATATAATTCCCACTAAAATTTATGTTCCTAAGGTCTACGTGAAGATATGATTATTGGCATGAACGTTATCAGACAATTAGGTTTAAATCTGGTTGGATGTCCTAGTGAAAGTAAAAATTGTTATAAAATGCGATATATTAAAGCAATCCAGAAGAATTTGATTAAATCAGACATTGTTATAGAAGAAAAAATCAAATCCAATGAGGAGACACAATTACCATATCTTTACCAAATTGATGTTCTTGAACCAGTAGAGGTACTTGATCTTGATCACATAGAGAACCCAATCATTCAAAAAGATGTAAGAAATTGTGTAAAGAATTATAAAGCAGAAAAGTCAAAAACAAAAGGCATAAAGATGACTATAGTATTGAAAGAAGAATGTCCCATTTTTCATAGACCACGTCGACTTCCATTTGTGCAGCAAAAGATTGTTGAAGATCAAGTTGAAAAGTGGCTACAAGAAGGCATTATTGAGCCAAGCTCATCAGAATATTCTAGTCCAGTTGTTGTAACAAAGAAAAAAGATGGATCAGCCAGAGTTTGTATCGATTACAGGAAAATCAATTCCATGATTGTGAAGGATAGGTATCCAATACCATTAATCGAAGATCAAATAGATAGACTCAGTAATGCCAAGTTATTCAGTACACTGGATTTGAAGAATGGTTTTTTTCTTGTAGCAGTAGATGAGGACAGTAAAAAGTATACATCATTTGTTGTACATAATGGACAGTATCAATTTTTTAAAGTACCTTTTGGCCTGTGTAATTCCCCGTCAGTGTTCCAACGTTTTATCAATTTTATATTTCGAGATCTAGTAAAAGGTGGCATAGTCCTGCTGTACCTAGATGACTTGATTATACCAGCTTCAAATCCACAAGAAGCCTTGGGTCGACTCCAGTTAGTGTTGAAAACAGCAAGTGAATATGGTTTAGAACTGAATATGAAAAAATGCAGTTTTATGAAAAGAAGAGTTGAATATTTAGGTCATATCATTGAAAATGGTAATGTTCGTCCTAGTGAACATAAAACTCGAGCTGTTGCAAATTTTCCACAGCCTCAGTCTGTCAAAGATGTGCAGAGTTTTCTTGGTCTTACAGGATATTTTCGCAAGTTTGTCCAAAATTATTCAGTCATAGCTAAACCATTGAGTGATCTACTTCGAAAGGATAAAGTCTTTCAGTTTTCCACTAAAGAGAAGTTAGCATTTGAAAAACTCAAAGAGGTATTAATTTCCACTCCAGTTTTGAATATATACAACTCAGAATATGAGACCGAACTCCACACTGATGCTAGCCAAGATGGTTATGGAGCTGTCCTCTTACAGAAAAATCCATTAGACAATCATTTTCACCCAGTGTATTACATGAGTCGAAAAACGAATGATGCTGAAAAAAAATACACAAGTTATGAATTGGAAGTGCTAGCCATTGTTAGGGCCCTAGATAAATTCAAAGTGTACCTACTGGGTCTTGACTTTGTAATAGTTACTGATTGCAAAGCTTTTGAACAAACAATGAGCAAACGGGATTTAGCCACTAGAGTAGCTCGATGGGCCCTATTTCTCGAAGACTTTAATTATAAAATTATACATCGTCCAGGTACTCAGATGCGCCATGTGGATGCACTGAGCAGGTATCCGGTTATGTCTGTAACCGTAAAAAAAAACATTTTAAAGATACAAGAATCTCAAGGAAGAGATAATGAAATAAATCTAATAAAGGAAGTCCTTAATCACCATCCCTATGAAGATTACTTTGTTAGTAATGGAATTTTGTATAAATCAGCCGATGGAAGGAACTTGTTAGTTATACCAAAGCAGATGGAAAATGAAATTATTGAGGAATCACATAAACAAGGTCATTATGCTTCAAGAAGAACAATAGAAGCAATTAAGCAAGAGTATTTTATCCCAGATCTTGATGCTAAAGTTCAGAATTATATTAAGCATTGCATACCATGTATCTTAGCAAACAGGAAAGCTGGAAAACAAGAAGGTTTCCTGCATCCCCTAGCAAAAGACGATCTACCACTGGTGACTTACCACATTGATCACCTTGGTCCATTAGAGTCGACAAGCAAAAAGTATAAATACATATTTGCTGTAATAGATGGGTTCACTAAGTTCGTTTGGTTGTATCCAACTAGGTCCACATCAGCAGCTGAAGTAATTTCCAAGCTGGAAATCCAAAAGCAAATATTTGGCAGCCCTTTTCGCATAATATCAGACAAAGGACCTGCTTTTACATCAGAAGAATTTAGTTTGTATTGCCAAGCTGAAAAGATACATCATGCAACAATTACTACAGGTTTGCCCAGAGCAAATGGACAAGTCGAACGTTTGAATCGAACTATCATATCAGTATTAACAAAACTTACATTAGATGAGCCAACAGAATGGTATCAGCATGTGAATAAACTACAGACTATATTGAATTCAACACATCAACGAAGTATTGGTACCACACCTTTTGAGCTGCTGTTTGGAGTGAAGATGCGAAACCCTGAGTTATGTAAGATACGTGAGTTGATAGAAGATGAATTTTTGCTACAATTCCAAAATGAACGAACCGATTTGAGGAAGACTGCAAAAGAACAGATACTGAAGACTCAAGAAGAGAATAAGAGGGTCTACAATAAACGCCGTTGTAGACCATCACAGTATAAAATTGGCAACTATGTGGCCATTAAAAGGACGCAAGCTGGACCAGGAAGGAAATTGAGAGGCGCATTTTTAGGCCCATATAAAGTCACCAGGATAAAGAAGAATGATACATATGAGGTGCAGCGTGTTGGAGAACATGAGGGGCCAAAGAAGACCAGCACACACGCTGAATTCATGAAGCCCTGGGCATCTATTTAATTTTGTTTGTATCCTAATTTCTGTTTCCTTTGTGTTTTGTTATTTTGTTTTTTTTTGCGTTTCCAGGCTTGAGGACAAGCCACTTTATCAGAATGGCCGAATGTAGGAAAAGCTCATATGCTGAACTGAACATAGTGACATATGTGAACTCAACATAATTATCATATGTTGAATCAGAATATTTAGAAAATAACAAACTCAGAAAGTTAGTCTATGAAATAGTCTTGTTGTAAGTAGGACAAATAAAAATATTATTTGTTGATTCATGAAGTTAAATAATTTCTACGAATAATTCCTACATATATGTGATTGTGGGTTAATTAAACAGGCTCCTAGTGTCAAATACCTTGGTCTTCAAGTTGATGATAACTTAGCATGGAGGACTCATATCGATTATTAAAAACGTATTTGAGATGCCTTGTCCACAGATTTCATCATTTAAATAAGCTTTGTCCAAGGTTTGTATTGAGGAATATCTATTTTGCATTGGCTCAGTCTTGCTTGTCATATGGGCTGGCATGCTGGGGCTGTACCTACATTACTCACTTGAGACCCGTGATTACTCTTCAGAAATCATATTGGTCTGCCTGATGGGTGGGTGCAGAGGGAATAAGTTCCTTCATGTCAGTCAATCGTTGAAAGTCATGCCTTTGAGATTTCTCTACGTTTTTAAGGTGCTTATACAATTCTATTGGTCCAGTGGGAATTGGACTTCTGCAGTGGAAAATAAAGATAGACACTACAGGACAAGAAACACGGATAGGTTCTGTATTCCCCGACCACACAGCTAATTTTTTCAGAAATCTCTTTGTTTTTATGAAGGTAAGATTCTTAATAGGTTGCCTCAAGAAATACTTTTCATTCCTACTAATTCCATGCATATTTTCAAAAGGGGACTTAAGAAGTTCTTGAATGATGGCTCGTGAGTTAGATGAGATTGAGAGTTGGTTCCATGTTATTCAGTAGGCCAGTAGCCTCTGTTTTAATCAATAGCCTCTGTTTTGTGCTGTTCTCCTCAGCATATTATATATTCACTGTTTGAATATTGCTCTTTTCAAGCCATTCATCAAAGTCTTTCAACTGTCTTTCATATAGTCATAAGTCTTTGATTTAGAAGGTAATAAATTTGACACTTCTTCAGCTTCCAATCAAATATCCATGTTTTCATGTTCCATTTTGTGTATCTTGTGAAGTATTCTCTCGTGCGTATCACAGTGATTGCAGATCTTGTTCTTCCTGGTATTGTTGTGATTCAGAGTATTGTGATATAGGTTGGGTAACATTTTTAGGTTAGTTAATAAGATTTGGTACCGGTATTAAATAGAATATACAATCAACTTCAAATAATTTTTAAATTCTTTATTTGTATTTTTCTTATCAAATAATAATGCAATAAACTATATTATAAATATTTCTTTTTTGAATCACAGACAGGCGTTGATTAGGAGAATTTGCAAAAAGATCACACAATATAAATTGATTTACTCCATCAACTATATTACAACCATCACGAAAAAAATCAATATATTTAGAACTATAATGTCTTGATATATGTTACTTTTTGTTTCATAGTTGTTTTGATATTTTTTGAGTAAATCAATTTATTCCGTGTTATTGTTCTGCAAATTCTCTCATCAACTCTGTTAACAAAATGCTAACAGGAGAATTTGCAAAACAATCACATAGAATAAATTGAATTATTTGATAAAATATCATATATCAACCAAGAAAAAAAATCTAATTTTGATTGAAATTAGTATTTTATTACTATTAATTAATTTTCCTACAACTGCATGTAAAGTAGTTCTTTACATACAGGAAACTGATTGTAAAATACCTCTTTACTGCTCGGCGAGCGGTAAAACGTTTTACGCTCGCCAGCTGTTCACTTTATGCTTCTGTTTTGATTTTCACACTTGCCAGCTGATTATACAACTAAATTTTTGATTTGTATTCTATTTTTATTTATTTTAGCCTAGAAGCAGTGACTGCGCACACTTTAAAATCTGTGATGTTTCAAGCTACAAGCTTTTATTATGTTGGAGTCCAGAACTGCAATTGCAGGAAAAATGTTGTATGTAATTCACACGTAAAGCTACTTTATTGCTCTCACAAAATTACTGCACTCTGTTATGAGTCACACAGTAACTGTTTTGGCTCAAGCGATAAAGTCGCTCTTTATGCTCTTAATATGGTACATAAATAGCTATTTAATCATACTCGTACAAATTCACAATAATGTTCTTCATATGGAACAGTATGTGAGAACATATCTCACAGCGTAGATTGTGAGGCCAACATGCGCAAGGCAGATTCATTCAACTGCCAAGAATGGATGAAATGACAAAAGCTATACTTATATCTTATTTGGAACATGCTGACCAGAGACGTTCTACGATTATTCCTGGTGCTAAGGTGCTATATCTCAAATGAACCACTTTTAAAAAATCCGGAATTTAAAATGCCTTCCATGAACTTGTACCTAGGAAACATATTTATAAGATATAGATCCAGACTGGCTCTTTAGACCAAGTGAATTGTTTGGAGTTACCTATTCAACTGCTATAATTTTAACGGCTCTACAAGAAGTTTTCTCACAGGAAGATTGAATCCTCATCAAATATTCATGAAAAACAAGAAAGCTATTCAACTTTCATAATTGGAGAGTCCTTTAAGAATATAGATTTGATGAGAGCTCAACAATTTGCTACAAATGGTAGAATATTCCCTACTACACGGTACCCGTTTCCAATATAGTGTTCTATTGCAAGTATGATATTGACTCTGATACAATTGTTATTATTTATAGATATGATATGTCTTCACGAAGTTCTTTTTCTTGTACAATACTAAACTTCTAATTTTCAACAAACAAAATTACAGACTGTTAAATATTCAGCATTACAAACTATGCAGAGTCTCGCAATATAATTTACAAATTGGTCGACTCAAATTTTGTTGCTTTTAAATATTTAATATAGATCGTCTCCCGATTATGAATTTATCAAACCTTACCTGAACAATAGTGGTGGCGTTCATTAATATTAATAGTTGAAGTTTATGCTGCCAAGTGTCAAGCATACCAGATAAGTAATTTAAACTGAAACTATAACCAATGAAATAGGTATTGGTATACACTCCACCTGTAAAACGAGAACTTGCAAGTGGATAATGTACTTATATTAAAGTAGCATTATCAAGTATAATAATAAACTAATCCTTTTTCATGCTTGCTCAGTATAAAAATAAATTATTTAAATATTACATGGGCAATCTTGGAATTTTTCACAGTAACATCCAATAGTAATTGTTTCATAATACCACCAATAGATGTTTTTTCGAGAATGTAGATATAATTGGCTTTGCTGAACAGGTTTATCAATAACCAAATGGGTTTTGGCATCCATTGTGTAATGTTGAATCTGTAACTAACTGTATCTGAACATTTAAATCAATATAACTGATTCCTATTCACATCATAAAGTTATAAAACAAGCAATCATATAAAAATAAGAGGATAAAAATTTCATTACAATAGCTCAAAATAATTTACTTTGAATGATGCTACTGCTGGACTTGATAAATTCTCTCAAATCATCAAGTACAGAAAAGTATGAATGCCATATAAATATAATGAAAATAATGTTTGTAATGCTGGGCCTATGGAAGAGCACTGAATTGAGAGAAGTTAATTACAGAATAGTTGTAGCAATAGTGGCAAATTTAACTGTATCATGCATTTGTTTATTATTTGCACTCTACCATTCAATTGTTATTGTTGATATTCAAGGAATGTCGGAAGCGCTCAAGTTCTTCATTCTGTTTGCCAGAATCATTTTCTCATATTTGTGGTTGGTGAATAGAATATCTAGCATAAATCGATTGATAGAAGCTGCAGAAAGAAATTATGATGATTTTGAAGAGAAATCTATGACATACAATACGGGGCTAAAAGCGAAATGTGACAGTTGGAATCTGCTGTTTTTCAAATCACTCATCTGGATGTTCTGTATTTTGCAATTGCTTTACGTGTATGCCACTGGATTCTACATGCCAAATTCAACTGAGAAAGTGCACATGTTTCCTTTTCGAACACTTTGGAATTTAGAAAAAATGGGAAACCTCTACTACTACTTGGCGTTTTCCAATCAGTTTGCAACGTGTGCTCTTGGCTCTGCACTGGGAACACTCGACGTTACCTTCAGCGTTATGTCAATAAACATACTTGGTGCAGAGGTTGACATCCTTAGAGAGGTGTGGAAGCAGACAAAAACCTACGACCAGCTTCGTCGCAATGTCCAGCAACATGTTCTGCTATTACGGTAATTTGCATTCATATAGAATAAACAAGCTTGGAATATCAATTTAAATGCTCAGTAATATACAATTTTACTGTTAGGCGTAAATGCATCTTTAATATTAAGCATAATCCTGAATCGATTCTTCCACCTGCGGTACTGTAGTTTTATTTTTCTCTGGCGAAACCAGATACTGTACTTTGTTCACAGGGAATGTTTTGAGCTGCCAGACACTAACTGCCTTCAAGCATTTTGTGGAACTCCCAGACTTGAAACTTGTTCAATGTTTTTGTTTAGAATAAATTCAACTATGTTGCTTTGATTAGAACTTTGTGATTGATGTAATCAATAACATAGTTACTTTGATAGATTTTTGTTGCCTTTTTGCTGCACAGCCGGCTCTTTACTTCCTTCAAAAGTTAAACCTCAATAGTATATTACATTACTAGGCTGGAAAATGACGTTTTGCCGGTCGAGCATATGATAGTTTATGCACAAGGCACAGCCGAGTGCAGAAACGTGAATATGCGAGAACCAGCAAAAGTTTCCAGCCGTGTAATGTACGATATTTTTTGTTACACTTGATAGAAAGGCATGCTCCAATCAGCTGGATAATATGCGAGACATTCAAAAGTATTCAAGACAAGTGAATCAGCTGCTTTATTTAGATTCAAAATTTGATGGGTGAATTCCCAGATATAAACCAAAATAATTATATCCTAGTGCAATCAGCTGGATAATGTTCGAGACATGACAGTACCATACTTGATTTGTGAAACTATAAAATTAATATGAGAAAATTAATGTTCTTTCAATGAGAACTGTATAAAAGGAATTTTCAACATCTGACTCAATAGGCGTATATTAGTACTGCAATAAGAGCTGGATGTTTTCTGCAATGTGCACACTAATTTACTAATGAACAGAGAGTACTTATAAATCTACCGTTCTTATTTAAATTAAATTTGAATTGGTTTAAATTTTACTTGAATGTATATCTATCGTTTATGAATATTTCTGAAAGGACCTTTACTTTTCATAGCTACTTTCTTCATCAAGAATAAGAATAATTAATAAGAGCATTAATAAGAATAAGCCTTCTTATATAGTATATTATGTTACTAGGCTGGAAAATGACGTTTTGCCGATCGAGCATATGATAGTTTATGCACAAGGCACAGCCGAGTGCAGAAACGTGAATATGCGAGAACCCGCAAAAGTTTACAGCTGTGTAATGTACGATATTTTTTGTTACACTTGATAGAAAGGCATGCTCCAATCAGCTGGATAATATGCGAGACATTCAAAAGTATTCAAGACAAGTGAATAAGCTGCTTTATTTAGATTCAGAATTTGATGGGCGAATTCCCAGATATAAACCAAAATAATGATAGCCTAGTGCAATCTCTATCTATAAAAGGATGATACCCTGACTCACTCATCAATGCAGAGCCAAAACTGCTAGGCCTATGAACTTGAAATTTCGTATGAACAATCCTTATAGGATTCCACCGTGCAATAAGAAAGGATTTTTCAAAATTCGCAATTTTAGGGGTGTTTTTAGGGGGTTAAAGTTTTGCCTATGCAAAGCACGGGTACATGGCTAGCTATAGCTTACTGGGATCTTTTAATCATATGGAAAATAATTTGAAATTTTTCGTTCTGCTGTACACGCTGTTTTGATGGACAAGCTGTTTGTGTGTTTTGCAAATCATAAATCACCTAACCTACTGAACTTGCCGGCCAAACAGCTTAAGGGAACATCTGATAGAAGTCAACAGTTTTTAATTATATGGCAGGCCCCTTAGCGGCGTATAGCGGCGTTATTTACGCTGTCTGGAACGCAAAAACTTTGCATGTAGGATACCGTACAGTCGGAGCCTTGCAGTATGTAGGAAACAGACTGGGTATGATGAAATGTAATTATGCCGGGTTGGTGACATCTATTAACCAATGCAGCTAGAAATTTGAAATGTAGTCTCAGTAGGAGGTGGCGAATAATAAAATGAAAAACCTAGCTTCTACCTTAATAGTCGTGGAAGGTTTAAATTTGAAATGTTCATTGAGAGGTGGTGAGTAAGGTCTTACTGGTAAGAAAACAACAAAGGAGGCCTCTCTGATCTGAGGCCTCGCTGGAAGAGCCCTCTAGGACTAACTTCTTCCCTAATAGTCCTAGAAGGTTGAAATTTGAAATGTAACCTCAGTGTGACAAATAATAAAATCAAGAATTTTTTATGAGAACGCAGCAACGCGCGTCGGGCCAGCTAGTCAGCTATATAATATTCAAGAAAGGTATTGAGTCATAGGTAATGAGTTATGTAATGAGTTGACTATATATATACATATAATATATATATGTGAGTCAATGGAAAAAATTTTGCCACACGCCATATGTTTTTTCCTATCTTGTACGGCTATAATGCCCTATTTGTCTGCTGATTTTTCCAATCTAGTATGGAAAAGAGGTACTTTCCATATGTGACAAATCTATGGAAAGTAGCTACTTTCTATCAAGTGTAACAAAAAAGTTTCTTAAGAAAGTAGCTACTTTCCATAGATTTGTCATGTATGGAAAGTGCCTCTTTTCCGCACTAGATCGGAAAAATCAGCTGACAAATAGGGCCTTATAGCCGTACAAGATAGGAAAAAACATATGGAATGCGAAATTTTTTTTCCATTGACTCACATATATATATTATATGTATAGATATAGTCAACTCATTACATTACTCAATACCGTCATGTCTCGAACATTATCCAGCTGATTGCACTAGGATATAATTATTTTGGTTTATATCTGGGAATTCACCCATCAAATTTTGAATCTAAATAAAGCAGCTGATTCACTTGTCTTGAATACTTTTGAATGTCTCGCATATTATCCAGCTGATTGGAGCATGCCTTTCTATCAAGTGTAACAAAAAATATCGTACATTACACAGCTGTAAACTTTTGCGGGTTCTCGCATATTCACGTTTCTGCACTCGGCTGTGCCTTGTGCATAAACTATCATATGCTCGATCGGCAAAACGTCATTTTCCAGCCTAGTAACATAATATACTATATAAGAAGGCTTATTCTTATTAATGCTCTTATTAATTATTCTTATTCTTGATGAAGAAAGTAGCTATGAAAAGTAAAGGTCCTTTCAGAAATATTCATAAACGATAGATATACATTCAAGTAAAATTTAAACCAATTCAAATTTAATTTAAATAAGAACGGTAGATTTATAAGTACTCTCTGTTCATTAGTAAATTAGTGTGCACATTGCAGAAAACATCCAGCTCTTATTGCAGTACTAATATACGCCTATTGAGTCAGATGTTGAAAATTCCTTTTATACAGTTCTCATTGAAAGAACATTAATTTTCTCATATTAATTTTATAGTTTCACAAATCAAGTATGGTACGTGGTTCAGGGGCGGACTTACGATAGTTTTAAGGGAGGGGCGGTAGTCCGCCTGCAGGGGGGGCGGGTCCGGGAGGTACAGGGGGCATTATTTTTTATTTTGACAACTCTAAAACTCACGTTTTAAGCATTTTGAGCACTAAAATTCACTGTTGATTAGGTTAAGTAGTTTTTCCATTTTGTATGGTGTCTAATATTTTCTATCAAACAGTTATGCAATCAATACAATTTCTATTATTTGCAGTATTCCCATTGTTTATTGGAGATTCCTAATTACCAAATGCAAACCAAATAAAAATTAAATATAACATGTTGTACATTATTCAATGTAACTTACATTATTTAAATTTCAATATGTCAGTTGAATAAAAAAACTTGAGGTAATTTAATACAAAAAGTCTTCTTATTGGAAGAAAGGCATTATGCCTACTTCAGTAATTTGCTTTTTCTGTTTTTTTGTTTGCAAATCTGGTAATAATGCTTTCATTATTCATGGGTATGTCATGGTGAACAAACATCATTGCCCATCCATTGAATCTTTCTTCTCCACTTCTTGAATGTAAGTATGTCTTCAGTAGCCTAAGAGTTGAGAATGATCGTTCTGCACTTGCAGTGCTGACTGGAAGAGTGAGAAGAATCTTGAGTAGAGACTTTATTAGTGGGAATAAAACTGGGTGGCAAATTTCAAATGCATCCACTGGAGTAGATGGGACACTACAGCCATTTTCAACTTCATGCTTCCATTTCACACTTCACTGACAATGCTCAGCTTGCAGTTTTGTTACTGTCTTCTAGATCCACAATACCAATCAAGGTGGCAAATCTAGCAAGATTTCTTAAATCAGATGTAAGTGGTGTTGGGTTCACTGGAACATCAACATTTTGTGCAACAATGATGGCAGGTAGAAGAATATTTAGTTTGAAAACATCAAGCACATCTTCAGAAAATCTTGTCCTGAAGTCTTCAATAATCCAGTCAAGTAAGGGGACATAAATGTTTCTCCTGCAACACTCCTCATGATTTGTAGATGGAGCATTAGGCTGGTTTCTCTGCCTCTGAGTAATTCGTGGTAATTTTAATTCCACACCTAATGATTGGCAATTTCAGTAGTTCTATTGTACACAATGGTGAAATCCTTTTCAATGTTGGTACGTTTATTTATAAGAATATATTTCACATTAAATATTGCATTGGAAGCTGCCTGAACATCAAGATCATTAGTCTGGAAGAGTGCACTTAAATCATGAGTGAGAACCAGAATTTCGTTCAGACAACACAGAGCAACAATGAACTCACTATCAGTGATACTCACAAGCAAACTTTGGGCTTTTGGTGGTGATGTATCCCCTTGTACATCCGATCAGTTAGAAACAATTTCAAGGGCAGTGGTAATTTTCTCTATGTGTCTAATAAACTTCAAAACTGCATCATGACATTCCACCCAACATGTATTACACAGTTGAGTAAGTTGGCCCTTCAACACATTTTTTAGAACCATATCTCTTTTTGATGATCCATTAAACAATGTTATGACCTCTTCCAATATACAGATTGGACTTTTGCCATTTTGGATATTACCAAGTTAAGTTTGTGATTATAGCAAGGGCATCTTACAGCATTGACTGCAACTTTCTAAATTTCTTGGATAGCTCCAAAATATTGTGATAGCTCACAGAAATATTTAAGGACACTCCATCTATCCCAATGCCAATACAGTTTTTTGGATCCAAACCAAGACACTTTAATTCCTGAAGCACAACATGTCCAAGTTTTACACCAGT
Source organism: Conomelus anceps (assembly GCA_948455865.1). Lineage (NCBI taxonomy): Eukaryota > Metazoa > Arthropoda > Insecta > Hemiptera > Delphacidae > Conomelus > Conomelus anceps. The sequence goes on from OX418217.1 coordinate 72,781,271, forward strand.
CACTGTAGGTTCAGTTTCACATTCCACGTTTCTCTCACACACATCATCTTCACTTTCATTATCAAATGGAGAATTATTATCAACAAGTTCTGTGACTGCTTTCTGTAGATCTACAAACCCAACAAAATCTTCTCTTATTTTTGTCTTGCCCCCTTCCTCTGGTATGTACCTCAATACTAAAGCCATTTGAGAAATATGTGCCACATCCACAGTCTTGTCAAACATACAGCTGAACAGTTTTGCTTCCCATACACAAGACATGATTGTTTGTAAAATATCCTCACCACAAAATTCAATAAGAGAGTTTTGAATTGTTTCACTGGTGGAGACATTTCTCTGAGAAGCTGTCTTTAGATGCTTTTCTAGGGCAGTATCACCAACATCACAATGGAAGCGCAACAGAGCTAGGAAATCACCATCATTTTTGGATGGCTCCTCTACTGTCTCTATGGCCCTTAAAAGCTATGTTCTGATGGCTGAGAAAAATCACATTTTTTAGAATCAGCTCATTTTTCTCTATTCTCCTTTACTTGCTGAAGCCTGAAGCTATCCAGTTGGATAAAAATTTGTGCCTCAGCAGGGTGTTTGAAGTTTTCAATAAAATCCAACTCTGTACCGCTTCTTGATGGTAAGATGGTAAGATGTATTTTGATGATTCTCAAGATCTCCCTTTTTACCAAGAAGCTTAGCAAACTTCAATAAAGGTTCCCTCACAAGCTTACCCAAGTTATTTGGTTTCCCACCAGTTTTTCAAAAAATTTAGGGATAAATTACACTAGTAAATGTGTTTAAATGGCCCGCCCCGCCCCCCGCCACCCCCCTAAGTCCGCCACTGACGTGGTTTATAATAACCACATGCAAACAATAAAAATACATACGGCTGTGCATACAAAAATACTGTAACTTCACAGTTTAATTTCTCTGGAACCAACTGATGATAACCTTTTTATTGATATTCAGCTTTCATACCAAAAAGCAATAAACCTTGCTTAAATTTCTTCTGTCAATAATTTATGCATTGAGTTAAGCAGTAGCGGTGCCTCAAGTTTTTCACTGGTGGCGATAATTTTTAAATACATCTGTGGGTCGGTTGTGAGGTCTATTTCAGTCAGAATATTGTCATGACCAATCAGTCAGTATTCAAGACGAATCCTTGGATTTTTTTAAATCATCTGTTGTACTGTCTATTCCCAACAGACAAGTTATAAAACTTATGTTGGGATGGCCAATTTGTGAAAAAAACTAGGATTTATGGTATAGTATTGCCTTTCTTTGTAAGAAAAAAGAAATGGATAAAAATACAGGTATTTATTACTGTGCAGTATAGTTTTTGAGTGTTCCTGTTTCAGTGATTATATTGACACAATCAAGAGGGGTGTAGAGGATAGGTCAATGAACTAAAATTCAAGTATTAAAGTAATAACAATCTTACCATTGTAGATGCGATCTTTGGCTGGATATTTAATTGCATTGGTTACTACCCTCATGCTTTTTAATTTTCTCACTAAAGTGTTTGAGATTCATACAGCCAATCTTCGTCCAAAGATCATCATTTCCCTTATGATTATTATTATCATCAAAACATAAACAATAAAAACAAAATAAAGCTTGTTTTCAATGCTTGGAGTTAACCATGGCTTTTTATCAAACCACGAGGTACAAAAGTTTCTGTTTTGTTTTCTGTATGTTACAACAAGCTTAAAATCTTTGGGCTGATGTGTGCCTAACTTTTTAATTTTTTTCTTACCTCCAATGGCAACATCGAAAACTTTGTGCAAAGTAAACTGTCAACATGATTTAAATTCATTGTTTACATTAACTTACTAACAAAAAGTAAGTAATAAATAATACGAGTTAATTGATAAATAATTCTGTAAATAGTTCTCTTTCCGTATGGGTGTTGTCCAGACAACGCACTCTTCCGGGGGAGCGTGAACTGTGGAACGGAGTCACTGGTCAACGTAATTACAACTTCAGCATGAGCTAAGCCCAAAACTCAATTGGAAAGTGGGAGCGCTGCCAGTCTGACGTCACCCATCTATAGAGCCAATGTATATCAACTCTGTATTGCCAGGGCTGCTTGGAAATCAGCCGAACCGGTCCACACCGCGGTTACTCGCAATCGGCGTGCAAGTTAATATAAATTACAAATACGTGCGCCTTACAAATTCGTGCGCTGTTTTCTTATTAATTCAGTGTTTATTTTAATTAACTAATATTTTTTTCTTCTACGGAATTATTGGTGTGGCTCAGCCCCACCTGCCCTAATTGACGCGCCGCCTGTGGAGTTCGATCAGCACCCACTACTGCTTATTAAAAGTACCATTATTATTTACAGTAGTATAGGATTCATTATTCATCTTTTAGTTAAATTTTGAGGTACATGATTACAAATTATTGAGTTGCACAAAGTATTTTCATGCTTCAACCATGCTAATTGATTCGTTTTATTATTATTATTATTATTCACAGAGCTGCCATCATTGGGGTTGCTTGTTCAGTACTAGAGCACTTACTCGTTGATAATTTCTGCATAAAATTATAGTCTCCATTTATGCACTATTCACTCTCTAAATACTTTTTAAAAAGAGATTTTAATTCAACGACTTGAAGTGAATTTTAATTGTGAATAAATAGATAAGTCGCCATGACTCAAAAACGTTTGGCCTATGTGAGTAGAAGTATTATTTATTCACGATTAAAATTGACAGCAAGTCGTTAAATTTATTATTGATACTAATTGCACATGTACAGCTAAAAGCCAAGCTGAAATAACTACAAACGTGGATATTCAAATAGATTTAAGGTACATGTATAAGCGATTGAAAAAAGGGAATATATTAGCAAACATACAAACCAAATCTTGAATATTCTGGGCTAGAAGCAGAACATGAACTTGGTGCACAAGGAACGATTTACATGTATTTGTTGCGGAGTTTCGTAAAACATTTAGATGTCATATTCATATTGTGCACTGAGTTGTAAATAAATTAGAAGATTTTAGTCTATAGTAGAGAATCATCATGCAAACCATATAAAATTGTATTTTTACTACAAAAATTATCAAGCATCTTTACCTACATTATTTATCTATTATCTATATATTTTGATATTATTATCAAAATTTACAGTGTATTTCTATTAAAATATTGTTTCACTCACTTACACTGGTGATGCTGGAGGGATGCATTTCACTTCTGAAAAGAAGCTTCGTCAGTCTGCCGTCAGGGGTCATGTTTTGTTGAGGTTAGGATGAGCGGCCATTATATAGTTGAAAAATGCATTGGATTTGAATTGTGTTTGGTCATTGAGTAGGTTTGGTTCTATCTTGTTCATGGTGTTTCATATTGTTCCAGTGTATTTAGTTTGTGCCTTTTTTTAAATGTGTATAGGATTTTCAAGTCAGTTTAGATGTTATTGTGTGAATGACCAGTGTTGATTAAGTGATCTGCAAATGTTGAGTCAGAGTTGGAATGTAGTGCTTTGATGTGTTCTTTGTATCTTGTGCTGAATCATCTGCCTGTTTGTCCTATGTAGTACTTGGGGCATGTGTTGCATTTGAGCTTATATATATATTTTTTTTTTCATTTATTTACACACAGATTCCAAAATACAATAATACAAGGTTTAATACCATATTCCTGGTTTGTTTAATTTGTGGATTGTGCTGTTTGTTAGGTGAGATGTTTTTGTTGGAGCTGGTGTTTCAGGTTATTTGTTGTTCTGAATGCTGTGTTGAATCCGGATTTTAGGAAAATGTAAGCTTATTTTGTGTGATTTTTTGTTGGAATATGTGAGTGTGACAAATCTGTTTTGGTTTGCAGGTTTTTTTTTTCATTTTATTCAGGATTTTGTCTCCTAGATTGGTGTTGTATCCGTTTTGTTGTACTAAATATTTGATTGTATTGATTTCTTCTTGGTGGTCAGCTTGAGATAGTGGAAAATTTAAGAGTCTATGGATCATGGAGTTAATAGCAGCATGTTTGTGTTGATGTGGATGGTTGGATGAGTTGTGAATGAGTGTTTATAAGAGTTGGTTTCCTGTAGATTTTGAATTTGTGCATATTATTTAGTTTTTTGATAGTGAGGTCTAAGAAATTTAAGGTGTAGTCTATTTTATGATCGTTTTCTGATTTAAAAACATTATAGACTCAGGTAGCTATTTCTAAAAAGATAATCAATTACTAAATAGACTCTGGAATTCTAGAGATGTACGGTATCTTCTTAAAAATTGACAGGCTTTTGAAGATTGGCAATACACGCTCGAAAAAGCATTACATTGATTTCCAATGCAATTAGGTCCTTGTTAGCGTACGGTACTAGATACTTCCAGACTTGAATGAATGGATGGTTTGCTTAGGGAGGAACAATTATCAAAAGTTCACCATAAGTTATTCATCCCTGAACGTTCATCATGATGGAGAAGTCAGTTATTAGAAGAGAAAATGCACTCTTATAATTACTACTATGAAATCACTTCATTAAGTCTCACCAGTTGTGCATTTTCCGAGCCTAAATGAGCTCGAAGAATGCCAGTTCAGTTTCTGGTAGGTACTAATCTGTACTAGTTGGTACTCATAGCTGATAGCCAATAAAATGTTCGACATAATGTTGCGCTGTTTTGGCCTGAGAAGAAAAGGTGGAAAAGAGTATCCTTATGAGACCTATTTCAGAATAGCAACTATGACAATGCAAATAATAGGACTTTGGAAGAGCGGAGCCAAACGTGAATTGAACTACTTCATTGTAGTGCCTTTCATATTACTCATGGTAACTGGTAACATTGGAATACTGCTTGCTATTTATGAGACAAGAAAAAACTTCACAAGAAGTTCAGAAACGATGCTTTATCTGATTCTATTGATACATACCCTGAACGCTTACTTAACAATGGTTTATAACTTGAAAAAAATCAATAGAAATTTGGCAGCAGTTGAAGAGAAATTTCTAACTTTTGAGAAAAATTTGAAACGGCCAGTGGACTACATGAGAGCTTCTTCACAGACAGACACAATATTTTTCATGAAATTTGTTATAGGTGTAGTATGTTCGGTTCATGTGAGTCACTTCATCAGTTCCAAGTGTTATTTGCCGAACTCGCCGAATAAATCATTATTCTTTGATGTAGTTCTGCCATACCGTCCATTGGATTCTGACTCTTATTATTACTACGCGTTCATCTTCGAGATTCTTATTTACATCGTAGAGGGCTGTGTGAATCTATCTAGCATAACGCTTAATGTTGGTTTTCTGAATATTTTATGTGTTGAAATCGAGATATTTGGTATCACTCTTGAAAAAATTTCGTATTTTGAAAAGTTTATAGCTAGAAACTATTCAAGTGAGCATATAAAATGCGAGGTCATCAAGGATCATGAGTTTCAAGAAAGGATTGGTGAGGAGGAGCGAGTGGTCAGTAAAATTGTCAATCATCATCGCTACCTGATCAGGTAAATAATCATCACACAATTATGAATCTATTTTATAAAAAAATATTAATTCGGTGAAAGAATAGTCAACGTTCTCCCTTTTAACATGATTTGAAAAACATATTATAAGTTAACAGTTATTTACATTGTAGTTATGTTTTAAACTGATATATATTACAAATGATACATGAAACAAGATTTCAAATTTCACTGCACTTCATTTTTACTAACAAAACACCAGTTTCAATGCTCGTGTCATAATCTTCAGTTGGCACCATGATTGAGCCGAACTGGGAACCTGTGTAGCTAATCAATGGAGTTGTAGTGGGGGAATAAATTTCGGGGGTAGCACCTATAAACTAATGAAAAACTATTCTAATGTAAAAAATAAAGTTCCATAAAATAGAATCTGACAATATCGAATTTAATTTATTACATACAGTCGTTGATCAAAACTGATTTTTGGAGAGGGGGAGTTATCCGGGGGGTATGGAATAGGACCTGCAAGAAGGGGGTCCAGGGTCCTCCCCAGTGAAAATTTTGAGAATCAATCACCCTAAAATCGTAATTTAAGTGACGTCTATAGACTCATCTAGAAAAGCTTTAATTAATTTGTTTGAAAATACACTATAGAGGCCTGGACCAAAGCCGAACTACATAAAGTTACAGTAAACAAACATTACATAGCAACCAAAGTCACATTCTTTATGTACTGTGACTTCGCCTAGACGCTCACGTGCTTGAGTCGTTGATACTCACCGGCTTGGTTTTGGTAGGCAAACTCTGTAGTATACAGGGAATCAGACATTTTTTCATAAAGAGGAAGTCCTGGTTTTACAAAAAATTTATCAGGTTTTACAAAAATAACTTCTCTGAAACCGTAATTTGAAAAATATACAAAACATTCATTTTAGCCTGCATACTAAAACAAAGTGACTTGTTTGTGATGCTTTTAAATCATCCCAATCAGTGTTCAAGCAACTTTTCTAGAAAGATGTTACAATGTGTTTTATATTGCTAAAAATTAACAAAGTAATTTATCGATTTCCATTGGCTAATTAATGCAGTTGTCAATGCCCACAGTGGTGGAGGTCTTTGGCTTTTTTTATACGTTTATGGCATTAGAAGGATTCCAAAATTAATTACCAGGGTGGTCAGGTTTGAGACAGCAGCTGAGTTCCATGGCTGGTCAACTCCCAACTATGTCTTGGTGATGAATCTCCAAGGGGGAAGCATTGGCGATTCTTCATTAAATGCCATCATCTGCATCAGCTGAAAAGTGGAACATCAGTGAGCTGTGGAAACACTTGGAGATAAGGTTTAGCAGCAAGCACATGGAGCAGTTATACTGATTTCAACTCAATAGAGTCCAGGGACCAAATGAATCTTTGCAGGAATTTGAGTCCAGGGACCAAATGAATCTTTGCAGGAATTTGAGGCCGCTATTGCTCGACTTGTGAGGAATGCATATCCCTCAGTTGATGACAACATTATATGAACGTCTTGCTGTAGAAAGGTTTCTGAGTGGATTGAGGACACCAGAGACTCAGCTTTCAGTCAAATTAGCCAGACCAAAGACACTGAGAGATGCTCTGGCCCAAGTATTGAAGTTTGAAGCCATTTTGCAGTCAGTACCAGGAGATTCTAAGGTGAGTGCTAAGGGAGCTGAAACGATTGGAGCAAGCACCATTCAGAAGATTGTGGAATTAGTCCTAGAACAGTTGGGAGTTGCCAAAAAGAAGGTTCAATGCTACATTTATGGAAAGAAAGGGCAGACCAGGAGGAAGGGTACAGATAAAGCCATAAAGACAGTCCATCTACCAGGAGTTGGTGACAGGAATGTAGACTAGATGTTCTCTCAAGGGAGACCTATGGAGGAAATTCCAAGGAGGGTATGCTGAGGAGGACTACAGTTATTTATGTTCTGGTGGGAGGAGGCCAGTTCTGAAGGAAACAGAAGAGAGATCCTGGTCAGAACCATTTAGAGCAGAAATACAAACCTAGCAGTGAGAAGGCAACAGCACTAAGGAGGCAACCACGAAGAAGAAGAATAGCTAATTTTAATGATCTTTTTTTTCTTATTGGTTTTCTTGTGAAATTTGTGTAAATAAAGTGCGAGTGCTAATTTCAAGTGTTGCCAGTATTGGTTTTCTTGTGAAATTTGTATAATTTGTGTAAATAAAGTGCGAGTGCTAATTTCAAGTGTTGCCAGTATAAAGGGGCCCAAACACTAGCGAGTTTGGCTTGCGAGTAAGACTCGGCCAGCTGGGCTTGGGAGAAAATCACTAGTTAGTGGGCTGTTTTCTCCCGAGCCGAGCCGAGCCCAGCCAGACTCGCGCAGGGCTACAAGCGCGGCTGGTCTCAGCTGGGACTTGCTAGTTAGTGGACGTTTTCCGAGCCGAGCCAGGCTCGGCACCTCATTATAACATAGCAGATCGTCAGAAAGCAAGTATTTGCACTGTTCACAAGACGTAAAAATAAGTTAATTGAGTTATCTATTTAAGTTTGTATATTTACTATTACTATGACAATACTATGACTGAAATAGGTACTGAGTTAAACTAATGTATAAACAGAAAAATAAGAAAGAAACCGTATATTATAATTTGAATATTCAAGAAAAAATAAAAATGATAATATTGCAGTGCAGAGCTTATTTTTAATACAATACAAATAAATATTCGAATGTTGTTTTTTCAACAAAAAAAACCTACAGTAACAAAAAACAAAATTCTAAAAATGATTTCAATAATAATAGCTGCTAACAGACAAATTGTGTATAAAATAAATAAATAATTATTGAATAATAATGATAATAATAATAATACATCCCTTTGCATGTAAGTCCAATGCCCATTTTATATTTATTATTATAACATTATCATTATAATTATAACAGTATTTAATAAATTGCAATATAACAATTGATTACTTCGATACAAATGAAAAAAAAAAAAAAATGGAAGTAATTAAAAAATAGAAATTGAGTAAAAAGTAGATGAAATTAATCCTATATTTCATCAGACCTTTTGAATTCTATGGAATAGGCCCCCTATTACACTTTTGCATATTTAATTGTAGATGTTCTTCTTCTTCTGAGGATGAAGCCCACATAGGTCTGAGACCTGTGCGTGGGTAATGAGTTTGATGATGGTGATTGATGAGTTGAACCCAAAGTCTTAGGTGGGTTACGAACCACCGGAAAGTGATTTTACAACAGAGAACAGTCTCTTTTTTGCTGGCCAATCTAATCGGTCACCGTTACAAACAGGACCTACGAGAACGCAGCTTATCTCTATCTGATTGAACAGATACCTGCTATGCCTCGCGGCTATCACTTCCCTAATTATAGATCTATATCTATATCTATAATTATGTTATAGATCTATAAGAAAGATACTTAGAGGTGGGAAAATAATTGTTATAAAAAACATAAATCGTGCCTATAAACGCTCTGACATCTTTTTCTCTTATGTCAGAAAAACATTAGAAGAAATAAAACATTTCTTAATAATAATAATAACCAAATTTCAAGAATTAAGAAATTTTAGCAAAACCAATACTCTCTCTAGAGCATAAAATGACCTTCCAAATGAGATATTGATTGTAATTTGAAGATTTTGAGATTAGATGAGCTATATGGATCAGACCTATATATGCCTATATATATAGGCCTATATATATATACCTATATATATCAGCTATATATGGGCGCACTCCAGCCGACCTTGAAAAGTAGCCGAGCCGGACTCGGGAAGTTCACAACACGTTAGTGGTGATTTTCTTCCGAGTCTTACTCGCCGAGCCAGACTCGCGAGTTTGGCTCGCGAGCCTTACTCGCTAGTGTGTGGGCCTCTTTATTTTAGTTATAGAACCTGTAACAATATGAAGTAAATAATATGTGTGAATATATTAGTAAAAATGAATAAATATGTTCTGCAAATAAAATGATTATAATCTCAATACGTGCTGGAAGTATTGAATGAAATAATAATCGATAATGATTTTTGCATAAGGCCGAGTTCACACGAGCTACAATCGCGCGATTATAGCCAGAGCAATTATTCTGACGAGCAACAGCCTCGCCAAAGCAATTATGAATCGCAGAGCTGTTGGCGACTTATTTTTTCCTAATACAAATACAAAAAAAAAAAAAACTACATAAAAATGTAATTTATATTCAAATTTTTTAAAGCCCCATCCTACTGTGCTCAGCCACCTCAATCCAAACCAACTTTAATTTTTCTCCTATCACGAAAATTAACATTTTTGTGCTATAAAATAGATCGACATTCATGGATCACTTGGTATAATGACAACTTTGCCGTTCAAACAAATATTCTATAAAAATATTATTATTCATGCTAGAAAAAATCTCAAGTTCCTAAGTATTCACGACAGTAAGCAGAGTATGCTAGGATTTTAAAAAATTCAAAAATCCAAATTTTTTTTTTGTTAGCTGAGTTAAAAACGGTAATGACCAAGGCTACAAGCGCGCGATTCTAGTAGAATCGGCTGCAGGCCGGCTACATCGCAGCGAAGTGTAGCTCGTGGGAACTGCACAATCTGATCCTGTGCTCTACTAGAATCGCGCAACTCTCGATAATATATTGCTCTGACTGCAATCGCGCGATTGTAGCTCGTGTGAACCCGACCCAGTGGCGTACCGAGGTTTCAAGCGCCCTGGAGCGGAAGTGTCTTACTATGCCCCCCCCTCTCCCAACCAAAAAAATCGGTCTCACACTCAACCAACTGAAGTACTAAGTAATATTTACTTAGGCTGATATTAATATAGTGGTAATGTAATGAATCAGCAGCTTTTATCCCGCCTCTAACTACGCCGTATTTGTCAGAGATGCGAATCTCCCATTAATGATTTTTCGCCAGGCCAGATTCCGCTTTTATCAATTTCCAAACAGCTTGTTTTGGATTTTTCACTTTTCTATAAATTTATTTGCAGTTATTTTTTAGCATTTTGCAAGCCATTCCTACAAAAATTTTCAAATATTTTGAAAATAGGATTCAAAAGTGTAGTATTTCAGTCCTGTTCTTGGTAATATAAAAACCATTGAACTTTTTTGGATTTTTTTTTCTAGAATAAATTCAAAGTCTTCATTCAATTAACTTACTTGAAATTTTTATACCTTTTGTCACTTAATTTACATTGTTTTGGCTTTGCTACTTTCGACTATTTGCTACTTTGACTCGACCGTTTTGCATTCTGTCTGGTTGTAACGCATTTACGGCTGAACGCGTGAACCGATTTCTTTTAAATTTGACATTTTAGTAATGCACAGCGATGTATTCATACGGTTTTTTTAAATTGTGTTGCATTTTACCCTTTTGGCCTTCATTATAGTAATACATTTTTTTTGTAAGTAAAAGGCAATTTTCTCTCAAGAACGGCGCGCCCCTCAGAGCCTTGCGCCCTGGAGCGACTGCTCCACTCGCTCCATTATCGGTACGCCACTGACCCGACCTAAGATTAAAAAATTAAGAGAAGAATAAAAAATAAATTGAAGAGTTGAAGAAAAAAATAATGAATTGAATTCCTTTTTATATTGTTATGAAATAAGCCTAAAAAATAAGGTTGTTCCTAAGTTTTAAGTTTACATTCATATTTGTAATTATTGATTTTTATAAATAATGGTAAATAATGTGAATCTGCAATGAAACAAGACAAAAACTCTAATAAAAATCAGAAGATGAAGTCAGTAATATACCTTAGCCCTTTCTGTACTGAGAATAAAAACCTATTTTTTGGAATCTCGTAGTGAGGGGGGGGGCCTGTTTTCTGAACCTGTTCTTGAGGTTCAGTAGCCTTTTGTTTATGTTTGGATGTGCAACATGGGAAGTACAGTATTCATTTACAGATTTCTAATGGAATTATTTCTTATGATGGATTAATTGTTCTGTTTGAAATGTAATAAATTACTGTTTGCCAATTTCAATGCAAAACGAAGGAAATTTTTAAACCCCACCGTAGTTGAATATTTAAAAATAATTATGCTCCTGGGCCTACCTCTGCTAAATTAATAAAATGTTGCTACCGTGCATGAATATACAGAATATTTCGCATAGAGTTACCAATGAATATTCCTAGGGCTTATTATATTTTTATCAAAATAATAAATGAAGTTTAAATCAGCATAGGTCCGGAAATGCTTCATAACATAGGCCTAATTAAATATGGCGGAAGTTAGCGATCAGCCTTATCAATATTTACTTTTTCAGAAATTAGTTGTGGCTTAATTTCACTAGTAATTTGGTCAGGTCCTAGTAAAATAAGTTGAAAACCGAATAAAAGACAAATCGGTAAGTACAGTAATTCTTGAAATATTCAACAAATTATGCGAAAATAGCCCAAAAACACGTTTTTCAAGTTTGAAGTGAATATATTTTTATTCAGAAAGTAATTTTTTCGTACTAAACTTGTTGAGAATTTAGTTCTGAACCAAAAACGATGCCCTCTAACTTAATAGCCGAAGACACACCATAGAGCTAGGATTTTAATGAACCACACCACGTAATAAAAAATGAATCTCCAAGATTCGTGTCGTGGAGATTCATTTTCAAAGGCAAAATTGACTGCAATTCACCTAACAAGTTAATATTAACAACGCAATTCGTCAGAGATAAAGAAATCCAGGAATTTATTTTGAACTTTTTAGTATGGGAGTTGTGAGTAGGCCTATTTAATTTTTGGTTAACATTTCATTGGAGTCGTTTTTTTATGTTTTCATTTTAAGCGTTTCAGTTGAATATTTAAATTTGTAAACAAAATAAATTTCTTATACAAGTTACGACAGAAGTATTAAGTTTTTAAAAAAAGATCTTATTCGTTTGAAAGCTCAGCACAGAATGACTGACTGAGCATTTATTAAGCAATAAACAACATTTTTATCTTATCAAGAGATAGTGAGGACTCAATAGGTATTATCACTGTGGCCGCTCGCCTAACTACCCTCCTCCAGTCCTCACTATTGTGAATTACATTATGTGAATATTTACAAAATAAAATATTAATGTGTACAACAGAATAATAAAAAGATAATGTTATCTCCTGGGGTGGTCCGGTAAGCGTTTCTTCACCCTTTTAATTTCATGTGTGTGAACTATCTCGTGTCGCGATGCCACATCATGTCTTTTTTTAACGATTCATTGATTCGTTGATAAAAGAGCTTCAACGATGTAGGGATCTGGAAATCGCCTGTCTGCTTTTGTTCTTTTAAAATGGTTCTTCTTAAACACTGCGTCGCCAACCTTTATCTTTCCTTCCATCTCTTCTGCCTTTGCATTAGCACGTGTTATTCTCATTTGTTTTTCTTCACTCATCTTATTTGTGATTCGTTCATGCTCGTCTTGTTGTTCAATTAGTTCTAGAGGTGTGAATCCTGTTGTTGAATCTATACTATTGTTATAGGCAAATATTGCCCTTGTCATTGCTTCTTTCCCTATTATAGTTTTATCTGCTTCCAAGAGATGAAGATGTTCTGTTAGTGTACTGTGTAATCTTTCTATCATCCCATGCCCATGCGATCTTGGATGTCCTGTAGTTGTAAAATTACTCTCAACTCCATATTCTTGTAATAAGGTTTTCACATATTTATTACAGAATTCTTTTCCTTGGTCCATAATCAACTCTTCAGGAAATTTGTATAATCCAAAAAATGATATAAGATTTGTAGTTAAACACTTAGCGGTTTTGTTATCAAGTGGCCATGCTGTAGCTAATTTGGTGAAACGGTCTATTGTTGTTAAGTTATTTTTATTGTAATAAACACATCGACTTCTATCATTTGGAAAGGTCTGTCAGGGGTGGGGTCATTTTTTGTGGTGTTTTGTATGGTGTCCTATCGTATCTAACTTGGCCACAAGTCACACATTCACTTAAAATATCAGTCACCGTTTTGAGTATATTGAGCCAATAATAGTTCTGCTTGAGGTGTTGTACAGTTTCTTCTACAACATGATGATTTGTCTTTCCAACATGGTATTGCTTAATTATTTATTTTTGTTCTTCTTTGTCCTCTACAGTTTCTACCTCTTTCACACATACAATCAGTTTAATCTCTCTATCCCATTCTTCCTCCTTAGAATAGACATAATAGGTTTTACCTTTGATTGTTATTTGTTTAATCATATTTATAAGATCATCATCTAATGTCTGATGTGTGGTCAAAACATATGTTATTCTGATAGGACCATACCTGTGGACCTTAGTCTTGATTATTCCATTTTATTTCCTTAGTAAAATTATTTAGTTTCTTTTATCATTAATAATATCATTCAATACTTCAAGTTCGTTCAGTTAATTCTCTCTATCTCTTCCTAATAATTCAATATCAAAGGACACTGGGCTCCAGTTATCAGTCATTTCATTCATGTGTTCATCTCTCAGGTATTCATCTATAATAAGCTACCGCAGTTTTTGAAGAGTCTTGAAAATATAGAAATATTTAAAAAACAATTGAAGAAATATTTAGTTGATAAAGCTTTTTATAGTGTACAAGAGTTCCTTTCACATCAAAATTAAGCCTCACCTCAACTAATTGAAGTAATTATGGTATCTAGTGTATAATATTGTTGATCTGACTTGTCTTATACTCCTTAACTGGAGTCTCCAAGACGTAATCTTAAAAAAAAAATAATGTCTCCATTATTTAAATTAATTGATACAGGGTTTATGTTCCTTGATAAGCAGTCAGCAACTACGTTGTTGATCCCCTTTATGTGTTTAATTTTAAAATTATAGATGGCCAACTTTTCTTTCCATTTTGTAATCCTTGCAGATGTCTCTTTCAGTTTGTCAACCCAAAGTAGTGGCATGTGGTTGGTTTGTAATTCAAATTCATTTCCATATAAATATGGTCTGAAGTTGTCAACACACCATACAATTCCCAATAGTTCTCTCTCAATTGTGCTGTAGTATCTTTCTGTTGGTGTTAGTTTCCTGCTCACAAGAGCTACTGGTCTGTCACTTTGTGCTAAAACGCCACCTATTGCTTCTAAACTGGCATCTGTTGTCAAAAGAAATGGTTTATGTAAATAAAGAAAATTTAGTATTGGTACTGTACAAATTGATTCTTTGCACTTTGACACTACTGTGATAACTTTATTTGAAATCTCAAATTTTACTCCTTTCCTCACTAACTTTGTCAAAGGTTCTGTCATTTGAGCAAGGTTATTTATGAACTTCTTGTAATATCCTATCATTTCAAGAAATGTTCAAACTTCCTTGACATTTTTGGGAATAGGCATATCTTTAATGGCACTTACTTTCCAATTGTCTGGTTGTACTCCACTCTCTGAAATTATATGTCCCATAAATTGCACTTCTGATTGGCATAAGGTGGATTTTTCTTCTGATACATTCAGACCAAACTCTCTTATTCTTCTGAATAATAATCTAAGATGTTTTTTATGATCTTTGAGGTTTCTACTGATAACAACAATGTCATCCATGTAAACTTGAATCGTGTCTTCATCCAAACCTTCTAGAAATTCATCCATTAATTGTTGAAACATTGATGGAGCATTTTCAAGGCCAAAGGGAATTCTGGTAAATTCATAATGACCATGGTCATAACTGAATGCTGTCTTCTCCAGATCACATGGATTCATTTTTATCTGATGATAACCTGCTTTTAGATCCAATGTGCTGAATATTCTGGCTCCTGACATTTTGTCTAACATATCCTCTAAATGTGGTAATGGATATTGCTCTGTTCTTGCTCTTAAATTTAGCTCACAATAGTCTACCACTACTCTAAATTCTGCTTCTTTTCCGGGTTCAACTTTTTAAGGTACCACCCAAAAGGGGCTAAAAATAGTGATATTGAGTTTTGTATTATTCCTTGCTTCTTCATGTCATCAATATGTTCCTTTATTATTTTTTTTCATTGCATGAGGATATCTGCAAGGTTTAACATACACTGGTATTGTTAATAATTGAGCTCTATAGAGTGTTGGACTCTCCCTGTTGTTGTTAGGGGTTGACCTTCTTCATATATTGTGTCTTTAAACTCATGCATAATGCATTGTGCAATGTCTTCATTTTCCTCTTGTATAATACAACCCATTAAAACGTGATCTCCCTTGGGTAGATGTTTCTCAGTTTTGTAAATTTTGTTCTCTAATTTAATTATCCATTGTTCATTATCACATGTGGTACTTTGGATATCTTTCAATACATCACATCCTATTTTCATATCATATTTATAATTTTTGAAGTTTGCTACATGTACATGCATTAATTTTCTTATTCCTGTTAGGTTGAATAAATCAATGGATGCTTCTCTTAGAAAAGCTTGATCTCCCATTAATGTTATAATCCTACATGCACAATCGTCAATTACAATGTTCTTATAAATTTTTCTCACTGCTTCTACTGACAGTAATGTACTATTTGAACCTGTGTCAAATAAACAATTCAAATCCCAATCTTCAAATAATCTACAAATATATGCAGCTCATGTTTTTCACACTTATCCTGTTTATCCCTACTGCCTGTATACCTTGTCTCTAATTGTCAATCCTGTTTTTCAGTTTCTTTCGATTTGACACTAGATTTCCCAGTTTTATCTAATTTGGGCCACTCTTTCTTATTATAGTACCTCTTCTGGTATCCATAATTACTTTTCATACTTCTGTCTGACAAATATGATGTCCATTCTCCGTCAGATCTAGATTCTGTGTCTTTCCTTCTTCTATGTGTCAATCGCCTCATTATATTAATTTCCATAGGTTCCCCATATTTTGTGTAATTTTTTCTTGTTGCTTCCTCCAGTATATGTATGGACATTCTCTTGCAAAATGTCCCTCCTCTTTGCACTCCCAACAATCCCAACATGGTTTCCAATCCTTTGGTTGTCTCCTGTCCTGTCCATTCTTCCTATCACTCCTTTTCCACTGTGTAGTTGGGTATGTTTTCTGCTGTTGGTTAGGTGGTTCTCTCATTGGTGATCTTTTAGCATGTTTCTTCTCTACGGTTTTCCACTCAAGAGTGTCTTGGTCGATTCTCTTCTCTATCTGCCTCTTTGTCTTTAACCAAGTTCACTATTTCTTCCAGAGTCTTGAGTTTTGCTATTTTAATTGTAGTTTGCACTTGTTCTGGCAGTAGGCTACTTGTAGTAATATTTCGGATGCAAGCTCTTCATAAATCTTATTTCTCCATTTGGTTTCCTCTTGGCTAGTACCGGAATCTGAGACTCGCATTTTTAATGTGTTTACTGCATATGCCATGTGTTTCACAAACTCAGATAATGATTCACCCGAACCTCTACGAATTTCTAAAAAACTCTCAGTGCACTTGCGTTAACAGTGCAAGCATCTGCATAATGATCTTTAAGGGCCTGTCTAACACTTTCTCAAGTAGAATTAAAAGACATTCCTACATCTACCAGCACTGAAATATTTATTCTTGACAGGAAATATGCATGGATATTAGCATTAGTATCTAAATCCATACCGTTTGCAGTGATTTGTGTATACACTACATCCATTCTTTCTATTACACCATTAAACTGTTTAACAGAATCTATCATACTCATAAGGCATGTAACACAAGTTGCTTTCACTTGTTCCATTTTTAAATTAAACTCCAAATTTCCCAGTGTCTCACTGTTTGGGTCTGGAACACCCCGATTAGCTTCTTGATCTGGCATTTCCACTAATTACTCTTGATTCAATATACACTGAAACTTCTGCATAATCCAATAACAAGCACACTTGACACTGTATCATGTCGCACTCCCAGTAAAACACTGTCGTAAGTTCAGAATCATGATTTTGCAGTAGAGCACTTTGATGTTTTTACCACATACAAAACTTACAAATACTATCTCCACAATCCATGTATCATCGTGATATTTGGCAGTGATCATTGTAATGGTTATATGGAGGCATCAGTAATATTTTTCAATCAAAATTGTATCATATGTTGATAAAACCTTACATACGACAATATTATGCTGGAAAAGAAAAGTTTTTTTGAGTGACTTACTACAGTGTATTTCTAGGGAATGAATGAATTCTCTTGATTTTCTCATGAATAACAAACTCCTCTATTTACACAATATTCTTGTTTTAGTACAATATATAATAGATGCATATAACATATTAAATTGCATTTGTTTATTAGCCTACATTACAAAAATACAAATTACATCTAAATTACACACATTTAATTTGTAAGTCATTATGATTAATAATTCTTGTACTCATTCCAGTTTCTTGCTTTCTCCACTTACTGTACAATAATAAATAAAATATTACAAAAATATTTAACATTGAAAAAGTAAAAAATATTGGAAATTAGTAATTCCTAATTTATATCATTATGTTAAATACAATGATTTTACAGTAACAGCCTTCATTGCAATAATCTATATATATATAAAAATGAATGTATGTCTGTATGTATGTATGTATGTATGTTCCCTATAGACTTCAAAACCACTTGACAGATTGGCATGAAACTTTGGGAATATGTTGTGTAAATATTGAGGATGGTTTCTGACCATAAATTTTAATAGAAGAGCTAATAATTACTATTAATTAATTCATTTTATAGACCTAACCTACTGAACTTGCCGGCCAAACAGCTTAAAGGAACAGCTGATAGAAGTCAACAGTTTTGAATCATATGGCAGGCCCCTTAGCGGCGTTATTTACACTGTCTTTGAACAGCAAAAGACTTTGCACTTTGCATGTAGGCTACCGTGCAGTCAGAGCCTTGCAATATGTAGGAAACATACGACTGGGTATGATGAAATGTAATTTTGCCAGGTTGATGACATCTGTTAACCAATGAAGTGCGAGCTAGAAATTTGAAATGCAGCCTCAGCGGGAGGTGGCGAATAATAAAATAAAAAAAAACTAGCTTCTACCCTTATAGTCATAGGAAGTTTAAATTTGAAATGTTTCTTCATTCAGAGGTGGTGATTAAGAAAACAACGAAGCCTCTATGATCAGCTGGAAGAGCCCTAGGACTAACTTCTTTCCTAATTTGAAATGTAACCTCAGCGGGAGGTGGCGAATAATAAAATCAAGGAGAATTTTTATGAGAACGTAGCAATGCGTGTCGAGCCAGCTAGTATTATAACACCTAAATTACATGCATATAAGCTGTAAGTTATTATGCTTAGTACCTAATCATAGTAATAATAAAAATTGAGAAAAAGTTAAATAATATTAAACATGAGAAATATTTTGTGATATCATAATAAAATAAAATAACTATCGTTGCAGATTTTAGATAGCCTACTAATTTTAAAACTATTGTGGCTATGTTTGAAATTAACAAGTAATAGTTACAAGTAGAATCTTATAGAACAAAATATAATTAGCAACATACTGTACCGGATGCTTGTAACTTTTACACAAACCCAAATTATTGGTTACTGTTTATATTTAAATGGGTTACTGACAAATAGTTGAAAAAGAAAAATATTGTAACTATATTTTATTCTATTTGGTAAACTTGATTGGCATTCATTTACTTTAGGAGTTATTTAGCTCAAAGATTGCTTTTATGTAGTTCTAAGGCTGTTAAAAAAGCTATGATAAGCAGCTGGGATATGATTCATCTGACAAAGTTGTAATAAATCTTCTTTCTTTTCAATTGAAATTTTTGGTGGTATTTTACTATATGCATTTTCGAGAATGTAATCATTATCGTAATCACAGTGTCTAGTGCTCCTCCGTCTCAAGTTGATACTTTTATATGGCAAGTCAAAACTAGTTCTATATTGTAAGCTATGTGTATTTTCTTTTGAAATATGAAATTCCTTTACTTCATTCCATACCACCTTTTCATTGTATTCGTCCAAACTATAGTTTTTGCCTACTTGATTAGAAAGCAATTTTAAATAAAAAAAGTCACTTGTCTGCATCTCCACAACACTGTAAGGTTTACCAGTCTTTTTACTTAATTTCACTACTGTGACCATTTGACTGGGTACATAAATCGGCCCACTTTTCAAAGCTCTCGATTTTTGCTTCTCAATGATAGAGTGCATCCCATCACCTTCATTCTGAGTATGACCGACGGTTGAATATTTGTGACATATACTTTTCAAATTTGGCTTCATAGATAGAATATAAAAATATGCTGCCAGTAAATATTTGTTTTTGTTTTGACCTCCGCAGTTGTCACTATAAAATATTATATCTGTCACTTCATCAAAATTATTCAATGATAGAAGTTTATGAACACAGCTTCCAATTTCATTTGCACCTCTCCCTCCTAACGATTCATCCCAAATGAAACAGAACCCATCTTTATTTGGAATGTCATAAACGGTGAAATTGTACATTGACAGCTTACGTTTATAATAGAATGTTGTTACATCACCAGCTGGAATTGACAAAACAGCTTGCAAGTCGAAAACAAATACCTTCACCTTCCCATTTGATCCCCAATGGTGCTAAACTAGTAAAGATAACAAATTCATAAATTTTTTAATCAGATGGAGACAACTAAATGCAAAAATTATGATTCATGCAAAAAATTATGACAATAATTGGCTTTTTGCTGTAATTGTGAGACAGACAGACACATAAATGGGAAGCCGAACGGTTGAGCTAAGGATGGGACTTCACGAACGATGGTAGTTGATGGGTTTCATTAAGAAAAAAATAATAGTAGGTTCCCACATAGCACAATATATTTATTTTACGTAAAATAAACGTTCAATATATCAAATTACGTCAAATTAAATCTTCAATATTTATTTGACATTCATTTGATATTCAAGATGTCAAAGTCAAATAACATCAAATTTTGAATATTTATTGTATGTTCAATATATAAAAGTCAAATAATGTCAAATTTTGAATGTTTATTGTATGTTCAATATGTCAAAGTCAAATGATGTCACATTTTGAATATTTATTGAACATTCAAAACGTAAAAAAGATGATATTCACTTGAAAATTCTCAATTTCATATTTTGTGTAAAAGTAATTATATTCAGTGAATGAATCAAGATATTTCATTGAAATTTTGCACAGAAATTAAAATGTTTGGACTATTCGATAAAAAAAATGTTTGATTCATAAAATTCAATTTTTTTCAAAATGGCGGCTAAATAAATTTTTCAAAATCACTCTACATGGAAACAGTTTATTTTATACAAAAATGTTATGAATAGTAAATTTTAACCTTTTTATTGTGAACAAAATGATACCTCAATTTTGAGAATTTGTTGATAAACAATTGAGTTTTTGCGATAAAACTGTGATTTCCTAGTCATAATTTTTTATCATCAATCATATTAGAGGTCTCAAAAACCTGCCAAAAGTTCTCCAGAAATATTTCTGTCAGATGCTAATTACCCAGTCAGCACACAATGTAAAAATAACGTTATTTTCACCTGAAAAAAGTCAAAAAAAGTAAAAGTTGAATTGCAAGCGTTTTTTTCCGTGAAATTAACGTAGAAATGTAAAAATAAAAAAGTAGTGAAACTCATAACATGATTTTTACGTTCTATTTTAACCACTTTTTGCATTTGCTAATATACATCCTAAAAAGTTTAAAAACTCATTTTATTTATAAACAAATTCTTTGCAATCAAAAGTTTTGGAATTTCTATAAATAGCTTGATGGAATAGTGTTGATGAAAATCAGATAGATTATATTTTTTCAAAAACAATACATGTTTAATAATGGGTGAGAAGGAAGCTTCCCTCAAAAGCAAAGTAAAATAATTACTCTATTTGAGGTGTGTGCTGGCAGTAATTCAACTTATTTTTCATCGGTACATCCGGATGAATTTTTAGGAAAAACTGTAAAATGTACAGTTTATCCAAAAGAAATAAAAGTAATTTTCTCTCGATGATCATAATACAAACTGAATTGAAGCCTTTTCGCGCTTTTACGTGAATGAACCAGTAAAAGCATTCCTGTGACGCATGCGCCAAGACTTTCCTATATGCCTGCCCAAAAGAGTAGATTGATGCTATCGCCATCGACATCGTAATTGTTTTGTTTTGAGCTGCAAACGATCGTCAAGTTTTGCCTTTAAAGTGATTACATTTATCTCTCAAATTACACGTTCGAAGTGGCTAATCAAGGTAAGAAATTTGTTATTAGTATGTTTTAATAAATTTAACCTTAAGCGTAGTATAAAATCATATTTTATCATTACCGATAAGCGTTTGCCATACTGCCTACTTTTATTAGTGTAGCCATAACACCAGATTTATTGGTTTCTTTGCATAGCAATAACTTAATTAATTACTTCAACTTTCCAAAAATTAATTTCTACAGTTAGTTTATTTTATTATAATACAATATAAGCCTATTCATTCATGCAAGACAATAATATTAGTCTCATCTCCATAAACTACCTATGTTAGTGTTTCGGCCTGTTTTATTAGGTTCAGGTCTGATCAACTATTATTATTATTATTCATCTATTGTGGCAAATTTACAACGAATGTAAAGGTGCAACAGACCCAAGTCCAAAACTGCTCCCTTCACAAATTTTGAATATGTTCATTGTCCAAAAACATTGAGGTTAACACAGACTAAAAATTTAAGGTTTGCTAAAAAGCTTCACCTTTAATAAAAAAATAGACACAGTCAATCTGGATTCTGGTCAATGACAGAGAGAAGTATGAAGTTAGTTCGAAGTTACTGACAATTGAACAAACTGACAAATTTACTTAAACAGAATTTATTAATTTCGAATTCCCTCAACTGCTATTAGTTTATACTGAAGACCTCCGCAATGGTGGATATTGACAACAGTATTTAATAGCTGATGGAAATCGATGAATGCTATTGTACAAAAATATCAGTCTCCACCGGGAATCGAACTACGGACCTCCAAATTGCCGGTCGGACGCCTTAACCACTAGACCATGGAGACCTTTCTGCACAGTAGCATTCATTTTTAACTTGGCCATATCGGCTCGTATCTCACAAGTTAGTTCAAAGTTACTGACAAGTTGAGGGAATTCGAAATCAATAAATTCTGTTTAAGTAAATTTGTCAGTTTGTTCAATTGTCAGTAACTTCGAACTAACTTGTGAGATACGAGCCGATATGGCCAAGTTAAAAATGAATGCTACTGTGCAGAAAGGTCTCCATGGTCTAGTGGTTAAGGCGCCCGACCGGCAATTGGGAGGTCCGTGGTTCGATTCCCGGTGGTGACTGATATTTTTGTACAATAGCATTCATCGATTTCCATCAGCTATTAAATACTGTTGTCAATATCCGCCATTGCGGAGGTCTTTAGTATAAACCAATAGCAGTTGAGGGAATTCGAAATTAATAAATTCTGTAGAAGTATGAAGTATGTGTAAACCTGGTCCTAGTAGAGTAGTCTGAAATACTGTACAATAAGCGTTCAACAAAACAATCGAATTTTTATATTCAAAGTGTCAGTCTTAATCTGATATTTTTATTGGATTAAGACTGACACTTTGATTTAACCATATTCTCTCTTGACTGTAATTTCTATTAACACATGAATATAATTGTTTTAGCCAACTTTACAATGCTTTATCATGTTTTTGAGGTGGAAGGTTAGCATAAACTAACAATAAAGCCTGTCTCACTAGGCTACTTAGTAGTGCTACTGAGTAGTTAATGTAACAACAAGTAGTGATGTATTATTACTCACATACATTACCATTTAAGTTTACTATCCTCTTCATCATTGACACTCTGGTGGAGGGAATAGAGACTGAGTCAAGAGTTGTGAACAATAGAACTAGGCCTACATAAAAACACACTAGGTACTGTACTGCACAAATTTTAAAAACTTTCCATGGCTGACATGCAGGAATCATCCAATGTTACAATGTATCACCCGGTGTTAAAGAATATCTTTTGTCCTTAGGCAAGCTAGTGGACAGTAGACATACCTAACCTTGAATAATTTTCAGCCACATCAAGCCAATGGAGTCGGTGGTGGTGGGAGAGGGTTATTTTTATACTCTTCAGTTTGTTGCAGACTCATGTCCTTTTATTTTATATTTTTTCCTCATATTTGTTTTTTTTAGAATCAGCTTTGAAGCAATTCAAAGATGGAAAGGAGAAAGATGCAGAGAACATAATCAAGGATTGGCTGAGACCATCGAAGAGCAGGCTTCAAAGCAAGGAGAAATCTCAGAGGTATTATAATTTTTTTTAATAATCACATGTAAGCCTAGATTACTAAAGGTTGTAATCACCAAGTATCGATAAGGCCCAATCATAGACAATCAGGCCCAATCAGAGACTGATTGGGTCTGATGACTGGTGTGACAGGTCGAAATCGATACCCAGTTGCCATCTTTTATTAATATTTTTTTATTTGTATTTAACTACTGTGCCAGTGTAAATTACTGTAGAGGAATCATATATTTATATTATATTTAATTTCATAAGCCGATTTCTTTGCGTCAAAACTGTGGGCGTCTGGCAAGTCATAGAAAGATGGTTGAGGGCTCAAATTAAATGTCTCTATTCCGTGATGGTGGCAAAAATATAGGTTTTCCTATAATGGATAATGGAGTTGAGTGATTAATGGACAATAGTTTTAGGTGGGTTCCAAACCACCGGAAATTCTATTATACCTTATGTATGTAAAAATCTCTCCACAACAAGCTTTGCTAAGAAGATAAGAACTTAATTTTGTCATGAAAAAGGTATTTTTCTTATTTGAGTTTCATTTTTCATCAATGATATTCCATATCCCTGTTAAAAG
Organism: Conomelus anceps; assembly: GCA_948455865.1. NCBI lineage: Eukaryota > Metazoa > Arthropoda > Insecta > Hemiptera > Delphacidae > Conomelus > Conomelus anceps. The sequence goes on from OX418217.1 coordinate 72,805,401, forward strand.
CTCAATACTGATGATTATAAAAAAAAATCAATATTTTTCAGTATATCTGTGTTCCCAAAAGAGTGTCTAAATATTGTATTTTTCTCTGCAGTTCTCTTATAAACTGTAAATAACTCAGTCAATCTTTTTTTATCAGGAACAAGAGAAAAAGGGCAGCTACTGCAGAGGACCAGGATTAGGATTACACGTAGGATTGCTAGGACTACAGGATTGATTAGGACTGCTTAGTATTACGATTCATAATTATGACAACATAATTTGGACAGAAATAAATTTTTACTGTTGGAAACTCTTTCATTCATTTCCAAATACTTCTCTAAACATGGTGGCATTTGAACGTTTATTTGATATCAAATTAACATTTGTGAATATCAATCCAATATTCATTTGATATCAAATTGAATATTCAATTTACGTAAAATTTTGAGGCATTTGAAACTGAATTGAACGTTTATTTGCTATCAAATTAACGTTTGTGAATATCAATTTGATATTCGAATTGATATTCATTTGATATCAAATTGAATATTTAATTGACATAAAATTTTGTGACATTTGAACCTAAATTGAACGTTAATTTGATGTCAAATAAACGTTTGTGAATATCAATTTGATATTCGAATATCAAAAATTTGATATTTATTTTACATAAAATAAATATTTTGTGCTAACTTATATGGGTTAGTAGCATCTAGTTATGAATGAAATTGGTTGGGTCGCTCGCCCTGCCGCTGAGCGATTCTGTCATTCATGGAGTCCCACCCTGAAACTGATGCCTTGCTTTGCACTGTTAATCAATATAATTAATGCATTGGATTATGTAGTTTCATTAAAATATGTTGCATTACTAGAAGGAGATTTATGTATATAAAAATGAATGTCTGTCTGTATGTATGTAGGCTATGTATGTTCCCTATAGACTTCAAAACTACTTGACAGATCGGCATGAAACTTTGGGAATATGTTGTGTGAATATTGGGGATGGTTTCTGACCATAAATTTCAATAGGGGGGCTAATAATTATTATTAATTAATCCATTTTATAGACCTAACCTACTGAACTTGTCGGCCAAACAGCTTAAAGGAACAGCTGATAGAAGTCAACAGTTTTTAATCATATGGCAGGCCCCTTAGCGGCGTTATTTATGCTGTCTTTCAACAGCAAAAGACTTTGCACTTTGCATGTTGGCTACCATGCAGTCAGAGCCTTGCAGTATGTAGGAAATAATATATGACTGGGTATGATGAAATGTAGTTATGCCGGGTTGATGACATCTGTTAACCAATGCAGCTAGAAATTTGAAATGCTGCCTCAGCGGGAGGTGGGGAATAATAAAATCAAAAACCTAGCTTCTACCCTTATATAGTTATAGAAGGTTTAAATTTGAAATGTTTCTTCATTCAGAGCTGGTGATTAAGAAAACAACGAAGCCTCTATGTTCAGCTGGAAGAGCCCTAGGACTAACTTCTTTCCTAATTTGAAATGTAACCTCAGCGGGAGGTGGCGAATAATAAAATCAAGGAGAATTTTTATGAGAACGCAGCAATGCGCATCGGGCCAGCTAGTATTTTATAAAATTCCCTTTCCCATCACTGGGTCCTGTTGAACGGTTAAGGCGAGCAGAGCGAGTGATAGAAAATGATAGATTTCAAACTAGGACTGGATAAAAAATCGAGATGAGAGCTGCCAAGCAAACAAACAATTGAATAATTCTTAAGAGTAATTTTCACTGGACCCTAAACTGGAACGAAAACAAGAGTCATTCCAATTTAAATAAAAAAAGGTAACCTAATTGTTTGGGATTAGACAAATAAATAAAAAGCTCTCATCATTTTGTTCAAAACAAGAAACTACCAGAATTAGATGGAGAACTAATTTGCAATAAATTAATTATGCTGTAAAATTCTATTGAAACTTGAGTGAGTAGATTGTACTCACAACTTTAATGTATATTGCAACGCAATGCAAGTCACTATGATGGTAGACTTGAGTTACCAGTAGAAAAGTTTCCTATCTGAACAAATGTGAATTCAGCTTCCTGACTTCAACATAGAGCTTTTGAACGCTTGACAGTTGGAAAGAATGCTATCGGATCGGTCGTTTTGGAATAGATTATAATAATATACAGTACCGTACTCAAAGTCTAAAGAAGCAATATTTGTAGTGTAGGCTGTATATTGTACAGGAATTTTGCAATAATATCCATCAAATTTAATTTCAACAGTTTTATTATGAGCTTTGAGCACAATTCATTTATTAAAAATTGAATAATATTAAACTAGTAGGTAAATTCACTTTCTTTATTCTAGTTGATTTTCCAGTCAGGCTCAGATTTTGGGGGGGGGGGGGGTCATGACCACCATGCCCCCCCTCTGGGACCACCCTTGACTAAGATAAGAATGAATAAGATCTACCACTATTCTGCCAAGACCATAGAATGAGAGTTTTTCACATAAAGTTCCATGCTCAACTGAATCAAAAGCTTTAGACAAATCAAATTAATGCTCTTAGGTTGACTTCTTTGTTTCTCTAAATTCTCAATAACTCTATCCACAAGATTCATAGCATTATCACTTGTGCTTGGATTCTTTCGAAAGCCATACTGGTCTTTTGACAATATGATATTGTTTTCAAAGTATGCAGCTAATTATTGTTTGAAGAAGCATTTCAAAGATTTTAGACAATGTTTCTAATTGGCCTATAATTTACTATTTTTGATCTGTCGCCCTTCTTGAATATTGGTATCATCTTCACCGTTTTTAGTTCATTTGGGAATATTCCCAAGTCCAGACATAAGTTGAAGATGTGTGTCAGACCCTCTGAGACATTTGAAGCAGCTATCTTCATGATCATATAGAGTATAAACTAGAAATGCCATTTACATCTGAACAATTGCTGCTACTCATTTTATTAATGGTTTCAAATATTTCCTCGACCTTGAAGTGCCTAAAACTAAACTCAGATATTGTAGATAAGTAGTATTTTTCATACTGAAAACTGATGGTAAATTATCTCTTTAGTGCTCAGCAAGCAGTAAAGTCAGCTGGCAAGCGTAAAAAGTACTTTACCGCTCACCAGCTGTGTTTGATGTCTTCTCATTGGTGGAACACGAACTCCATGAAATTCTTAAAACCTCTTTTTCATAAAAATGGCGCACGCTAACCAAATCCGCGCATGCTAAAATCTGTGATGTTACAAACTACAAGCTTTTATTGGAATCCAGAGCTGCAGTTGTAGGAAAAATGACGCTTCGCGTCGCGCAGTAACTGTTTTGACTCGAGAGATAAAGTTGCACTTTATGCTCTTAATACATAAATAACTATTTCCTACAACTGCTCGTAAAGTCGTTCTTTACGTACTGAAAACTAATTGTAAAATAGCTCTTTACTGCTCCACAAGCGGTAAAGTACTTTACGCTTGCCAGCTGTTTTCTTTAAGCTTCTGTTTTGATGTTCATGTCTTCTCATTGGTGGATCAAGGAATCCGTGAAATTCACATAACCTCAACAATGGCGAACGCTAACCAAATCCGCGCATGGTCTGTGATGTTACAAACTAAACCTTTTATTGTGTTGGAATCCAGAACTGCAGTTTTAGGGAAAATATTGTATGCAATTCGCGCGTGAAGCTTCTTTATCGCTCTCACAAAATTACTGCGCTCCGCTACGCGTCGCGCAGTAAATGTTTTGGCTCGAGCGATAAAGTCGCGCTTCACGCTCTTAATACATAAATAACTATTATCGATCGCCAACTGATTTTACTGCTCGCTGAGCAGGAAAGAGGTATTTTACAATCAGTTTTCTGTACATAAAGAACTACTTTACGAGCAGTTGTAGGAAAAATACTTTTAACAAAATTAGTTTTAGATGAACAAATTTCATTGCTCACTTATTACCTGTAATAATATATGGTATTACACCACAAACTTTAATAGGATACACAGTCATGAGTGAAAATACAATAATTAATATAGTAAAAAATCTAAGTTGAACCCATATTTCAATGTTTGTTATTCACATTAACATTAAATGGGAATATCACATTGAATGTGCATATTATGAACTTAACTAGAATAGAATTTATGATATTGATCAACGAATAACAAACATTCTGTTCTAAAATTGAATAGACCTAATCATACAATTATCACAGAGATATCAGAAAATACAAGAAATAGGTAGCATTAATAGGCGCAGACCAATCAAAGACTATCAGCTACCAATACAATAAAAAGATCATATTACATATGGGTAGATAGTATGAATCCTGGGAGCTGACTAGATTTCACACTAGATTTCACGCATAATCATTAAAAAATCATCTTTTTAAACTCATCATTGGGCAGAGTCAGAGTGTTATTGTCAATGGGAGATCCAGACCCCCATATTGGGTCTCCCCTTGCTTTTATAGCCAATATAGTCTTTTATTGCTGTAATTATTGTGACATTTAACAATATACAAAAAATGGATATAAAACATGGGCTTTCAAGATTTTTAGTGAGTTAGTTTGGTTATTTGTTGATTAAACGACATTGTTTTTCAACTAAACTTGTAGGGAGTTCAATTTTAAAAATAAGATGTATTAACCAATAGCCAAGAAACCCCAAAATTCATAAAATAGAGTTTTATTGGCTAAGTACACTGAATTTGCATGGTTGATTTTAAGGCGCAGTGCACACCGAAGAAACGGGTTTCATGTTCACATGCACACTGAAGAAAATTCTTTACATCAGTTTCGCGATATGGATTAAGACGAAGATGTGGTTTCGCTGTGGTGGTTAAAAAACAGGAGTGAAAAACGGAAGTTCTGGGTTCATCCCTTGAACAGGGATCGACAATGCAACTGTTTGCGTTTAACCTCAGTGGTGATACTGATAAATTTAAGGATTTCTTTAAAATGCCAAAACCACTTCTTGATCGTCTGTTGAAATTAGTTCACTAATAACAAAAAAGGACACTAACTACAGGCTAGCTTTAAGTGTGGAGGAAAAACTGACAATTACATTGAGGTAATGTTGTCAAGAAACTGTGAAACGTGAAACCGAATGCAGCTGAAATCTAATTTTTGAGTTTCATGCAACACAGTTTCATGAAACTCAGTGTGCCCTGCACCGGGTAAATCTTATCTATCAGTTGCACGAAACTAGAGTTTCAGGAACCGCGTTTCTTAGGTGTGCAACGCGACCAAGTTCTTGTGTGCTTAGATAATATAAAAAATTCCGATTTATGAACTCTGGTTTGATTTTACTGTTAGGTGATTCAAAATTGCACCTGCCTAATCTGTTAGTGAAATGATGTATTGATAAAGTAGTGGAATAATTAGTACACTATAAAAAGCTTCATCAACGAAAAATTTTATCAATTGTTTTTTAAATATTTCTATATTGAAGAGTTTCCTACCAATATAACTAGGTTTTTGTTTGAATAAGCTACTATTGTTACTCACCAAGTGATAATCTCCTCGGCTTCTTGTATTATAATCTTGTAAGTCAAGATTTTGGTTAATATCATTCTTTTTTTACATATAAAGTAGCTTTACACATATAAGCAGGGTACAGTTAGGAGACCAAAATCTGTCATTGAAATGATACATTTAATTTCATTGCCTGATAAAAGGTTAGATAAACTCCACAATAATAAATTGGCATAACTTATGAGAAAAGTTCTTATTACAGTTATAAAGCTACTTTGAATAATACGGTCATTGTAGCTACAAAATTATAAGTCACTTGATTAGTGAATATTAATTTGTGATAAGGTCACCGACCTTCAATTACCGCATCTCATCACAATATGTATCCACATTCTGTTGTTATTATTATGTCCATAATGTTCATTCTGGATAACTTGGACAACTTTGGCTTATATAAAAAAAATAACAAAAGTTCTTATCACAACGGTAATTTTTCACTGTGCTCTTTGGTACATTCTTCAGCATCCTTCAAGAATTTCTTTCGATTTTTCAAGTAGTCTGTAGCTATATCGTCCCTCAAAGGATGCTCCAAATCAGGGTTATTTACAAGAGTCACAAGAGATTTCAAGATCTGCAATAATCTTATGGATGGTTTCCAGTTCTCTGCTCTGATTATCGGCAAACACACATGACCTTTTTCGTCGACATTCGGGTGATGAATTTTTGTCTTGAAAAGTATTGTTGGAGGCTTGAATGGATACTCTTCCGGGAAGGTTATTTCAATCCTGAATGCTCCTTGGTTGAATGGATGAGCTTCGGGAACGATCAGACCCTGTAGTGATAACATATTCATCTCATTCAATTGGATATCTTGGAACCATTTTATATCTGAAGCTTTAATATCCATTATTTCTTTTTGTAATCGCCTTTTAGAAGCCATGTTTATGAATCGGTTCCCTTCAAAAGAGAAAATATAATGAACTTGATCGGAGTTTTCAAAATAATACCATAGTAACATATGCTTATGCTTATTGCTCCTGTGCAAGAATGCGAATTATAATATGATAAACATATGTTTAGATATGAAGATTGGTTTCTTCTTCTTAAAGAAAATGAATAAATCGATTCAACGGAGTATCCAAGGGCCCGACGAATTAACATAAAATTATTATTATTATTATTATTATTATTATTATTATTATTATTGTTGTTGTTATTATTATTAGACCTAAAAAGGAAGACGCTAAGTAAAGCTGCGTTCTCGTAGGTCCTGTTGTAACGGTGACCGATTAGACACTGTTCTCTGCTGTAAAATCACTTCCCAGTGGTTCGGAACCCACCTAAAACTGTAGGTCCAACTCATCAATCACCATCATCCAACTCATTACCCACGCACAGGTCTCAGACCTATGTGGGCATCATCCTCCAAAAAAAAAGATTCATGATTTGGGGGCTTCTTATTCTTTTTGTTAGCCCACCACTCTCTCATTCTTAGTGAAAATTGTGCTTTTCTCTCCTCGCTCCACCTTGTCCCAGTTCTAGTGGCTTTTCCCTACGGTTTGACCTCCCACCCTTCAATTTTCTTTCTAATTTCTTTCAAAATATTATTATTATCAATTGTGCTGATAGGCATATACACTATTTAACTTCTTCTATATAAATAAAATTAGAGTTTTGTCTGTACATTTATCAGAATTATATATTTTTTGGTTATTTTTACGTTTCATACATTAGAGAAGCCGAAACAAGTCTTATCTCAATTTCTGTCTATCTGTATCTGTCTGTCTTTTTGTCTGTCACAGCCCCGAAGGCATTTTACGCGGCCTTCTCCTGGAAAACGAAAGCATAGATCGGGATTCAAGTTATTTATCATTCCTGGATTTCTTGTTCCATGACGAACTGCGTGTTAATATTAACTTTTCATGTGAAATTCAACGACATGCAGTCAAATATTTGTTAAGAATAAGTATAATAACTCACTTAAACTGGCCGAGTACTTTCGAATCTATGAGATCCATCATCAGAGCCATCATCTCTGATGATGGATCTCATAGATTCGAAAGTACTCGGCCAGTTTAAGTGAGTTATTATACTTATTCTTAACAAATATTTGACTGCATGTCGTTAAATTTCACATGAAAAGTTAATTATTTATCATTATTGAAAACATTATTGACAATGTCTTTAGCTATAAAAAACTAAATTAACTTTTTTCAATTAACAGAATAATAAACGTTTAAAAACCAAGTATTGTGCGATTTTGGATGCATTTATTCTAAGTTTTATTACCACATAAAAACAAAACACGTGATTTATCATGATATATCAATCAGCTGTTCTCAAATATCTCTCTGATAACTGTCACTGAATTAAGTACAATAATTAAAAAATGAAAATTGAGTGAAAAGTCGATGAAATTAATCCTATATTTCATCTCACATTTTGAATTCTATGAAGCAGGCTCTATTACACTTTTGCATATTTAATTGTGGATGTGATAAATCTATAAGAAAGATAATTAGAGGTGGGAAAATAATTGTCATAAAAACAAATCGTGCCATTAAACGCTCTGAAATCTATATCTCTAATTTTAGAAGAAAATTTAAATGTTTTGCTAAATGATATGTATGTCTTATTTCTAAACATAATCCGTACGAAGGACGGGTACAATAGCTAGTTTATTTCTATAAATATCATATGCTTCCCAATGCACAAAAAAATACACGTAGGCAGTTCTTGAAAAAAATAATTGTTTCTTATTCTACAGATCTCTTGCAATATCATGCTTCACTATTTTGTTTTCAATTCGACGATTTAAAATAATTCATGAAAAGATTTCAACACAAACATAGTAATTATTATCAGATTCAGATCATTTGTGATTTATTGGTGTTATTCAATAAACTTCAGTCTCATTATGTAATAGTCGTTCTTATAAAATAAATAAATAAATATTAGAAATAAATCCTAGAGCCCACAGTGAAAAATGTGTCTGGGGAGTAGGATTGTTTTTTAAATTTAGTGGTGTAAAAAGCTAATCTAGACAACTTATTGTTGGGCTCTAAAGCGCAAAAGAATTTAAAAAAAAAATTACTACCCAAGAACCTAGGTGGCCAGGTTTGATATAATAATATCTGTGACTATTTTGAGTCAAAACCCTTGAATTGGAACTAACCATACTTAATTTATGAGTCTAACATACTTAACGTTCTGAATCTCAAAATTAATACAATGATAATAAATTGCATTTCAAGTTTATAAAAATACAACTCAAATATACATGAATAAAGCATACCCTTTCATAAGTTTCATATAATTTATGTCATTAGCCTAAAACGCACCCAACCCAAAGATCATGAAATCGGAATTTTTTGATCATAGCACACTGATTTTACACGCTTGCATAGAACTTGCATTTATTTGTGTGTTTTCATTTCTAAAATCCCGATTTCATGAACTTTGGGTGCGTTTAGGCTAGTGGGTTATACTGAATTTTAACTTCAAAACTAAATTTTCCACAAGATGAGTTTATTCAAAAAGGTTATTTATCAATAATTAACAAAGTTAATTCACTTCAAACTTGAAAAATTGCGTTTTATTTAATGTAATATTTCAATAATTATGGTAGTCACAATTTCTAACATGTTTTATTCGATTTAAAACAAAATTATTCATTTGAACACCTAAATAAAGAGTCTGCAAGTTTCTATATGAGTAAATATTTGAAAAATTCCTCTATCTGACTATAACTGTAGCTATATTATATTACACAATCAAGGGTTTCTGTATTCTGTTCGTTATAATACAACAAAACAGATAGAACCCTTCGGCTTTATAATAAGTCCTTATCTATTAGTTATTTGAGAATTTTTTATTTCTGAAATTTCGGGGGGGCCCGGGCCCCAGGGCCCCCCCTGGCTACGCCACTGGGCGTTTTGGTGCAAAAATATGGCTGCGCTGGGTCTCATTCCTGTAAAAACTCGTTGAAAGAAGACACCTATCCTTGAAGGACAGCTTATAGAAGACAACAGTTTTAGCTCTGACTGTACAAATTACATGGGGGGAGAGCATTATGCGTAGGCTCTGTCTGTCCGTACGTATAAAACTTCAGAGCAAAAACTACAGGGGGTACAGGTATCAAATTTTCAGGAGGTAGTAGGCACCTCACCTCATAAGAAGGGAAAAGAAATTAAAATTAAGTTTCTCGGTCCTCGCTGAAGGACACAAAAAGAAAAAATCTATCCTTAAAGGAATAGCTGATAGAAGTTAAAAGTTTTTAATCATATTGCAGGTCCCTTAGCAGCGTTATTTACGCTGTCTGGAACGCAAATACTTTGCATGTACCTTTTAGTCAGAGCCTTGCAGTCATGTTGCTATGGGAATATAAAATAAACAGTCAAATGCTGAGGTTAGGTTGGATGTAATATAATTATACTAATAATAATAATAAGCGTATGGCTTTAAATGGTGGGGAGACCTATATGGGTAGTTCCACCTCGCCATTTGTGCCATGTTACGAGGAACATGGTGGACCTACTATTATATTATAATTATACTGTATATTTTTTTTTGGCTGCCATAATACTGGATTCTGTATGAAATGTATAACTCGAGGTTCAGTGTTTTACCGCCAGGTCGGCGCCACCATCACTTGTGTATACTTTGCCATGTATATAAAAAATACATCTTACTGATTAAGTTGCAGCCGGAAAACGGGCAACCATGTTATGGGTAAATGACCTTTTGTTTCCCGTTTGAGTGTCTCAGCTAAGAATAATACCAAGCCAACGCATATTATTGCTAGTTCTACATTATTTTGTTTCTGATTTTCAATCTTTCTTTCTCTCTATCAGTCTCTCTCACTCTCTCTCTCTCTCTCTCTCTCTCTCTCTCTCTCTTAATTACTTAATGTAATGTAATATTTTATATTTTAGGTTATATTTATTAGTGTTTGCCATAGGTCTTACTAGACCTGGCAACGTAAGATGTTATAAATAAATATCAAAATATCTCTCTCTCTCTCTCTCTCTCTCTCTCTCTCTCACATACACACACACTTAGCTTATAATAATCATTATCTTCTTAATTGCTGACAATACTTGATAAAGTTATAGAAATGATATCAAGTAATGTTTTCGTTTTCATCATATTTGCATAATGTATATTATCTAAGTTAAAAAATTGTAATCAGCATAAAAAGTAATCCAATCTGATTTTTCTTTCCGTCTTTATACCTTTTGTTTTCAGCCGATCAATGTGTCAAATTAAGGACAGTTATATTTTTTGATTGGTAGCATTCAGTCTCTTGCTTGAACCCCATAGCAAAACACGGGTAACCTTCTAGTCATTTATATTTTTAACTATCATAATCAAGAATTTGAGCCGATATAATTTTTTTGTAATCTACATGAATAAAGTAAAAATAATCTAATCAATCTTTCCATCTGAATGAAGTGAATCTCTAATATCCATACCAGCTATGAATAGCCTTCATATACACAGAAAGATTCATTCATGTTTTAAATTGGGAAGTATGGGAAGTGATAGCCGAGTGCCGTAGCAGGTATCTGTTCAATGAGAGATAAGCTACGAAACTCCTGGGTCATCTTTGTAACGGTGATCGATTGGATTGGCCAGCAAAAAAGACTCTGTTCTCTGCTGCAAAATCACTTCCCGGTGGTTCGGAACCCACCTAAAACTGTAGGTCCAACTCATCAATCACCATCATCCAATTCATTACCCACGCACAGGTCTCAGACCTATGTGGAATTCATCCTCCGAAAAAAAAAATTCCATCCCAATTCTTATGGTCAGTATAATTTATTGTAAAATTTCATCACCCACTATTGTTATTCTTGAAAATGATTCTCTGATTTATCATTCACATTCAAATCAAATCAAATACTCTATTCACTCAAATAAACACAATATTCACAAAATACAGAAAATTATTAGTGAACTCCTCATTAGGCTAAGCCTGCTGCATGTTTGATGATAACATTGATATTAATGTTTAATTTGCACTATTCAACTTATTCCAAAAAACTAAATTTTTAACTCTCTTTTGTTTCCTATATAATTAGAACTATAACTGTCCCCGTCATTTCATGCCTTTGTGATTCGCGAAATATCAAAATATCGCACATTATTGTTACGTTGTTACAGGAACATTACTATAGTTTCAGAGTGAATTATTTATTGTATAGTCACAAGGTGACCTCGATGGTTTGTGATGAATTTTGTTGGCTAAAGAAACATTATAGTTTTTGGAAAATTCTATTCTGGTTAAATTATATTTTATTTTCGGAGGAAGACTGTAAAATAAACTATGCTTATAAGGTTGACGGCATTCCGAGTTCTGAGGGTTACATACTCTTACAATGATTGATCACTGAGGGGAGGGTGAATAAGCTCTGATCATTTTAAAAATGATTTTTTAATTTATTAGAACACTAGAGACTGTCAAAATAAAGGGGATATTTTCTCTGAAGATGCTCACATACGTTCCTGACTTGTGCTTGGGTAATAAGGTTAGGGATGATACAGACAAATGCCAGGCGGGAAGGGAATCGAACCAATCACCGCAGTCATAGTAGCAGCTTATTTAAACAAAAACCAAGAAATTGGTAGGAAATTCTACAATAAGCTACCGCTGTTTTTAAAGAGTCTTGAAAACATAGAAATATTTTTAAAACAATTGGAAAAATATTTAATTGATAAAGCTTTTTATAGTGTACAAGAGTTCCTTTCACATAAAAATTAAGCCTCACCTCAACTAACCAACTAACTGATATAGTAATTAAGGTATCTAGTGTATAATTGTTGATCTGACTTGTCTTATACTCCCCTTAACTGGAGTCACCAAGACGTAATCTACAAAAAAAAAAAAATAATAAATAAAAGTAGCAGAAGTAGACTAAAGTTTTGACGCTTCAGCCCTCCAGGCTACGGACGTCAACACTAAAATTTTGACACATTCTCTCATTTGAAGATAGAAACACCAAACTGTAAAAAACAGCCTATGAAAATCTAACAGAGATCAATCAGGAATTGAAGCAATTATTAAATATATAAAGTGTTGGAAAGTAAGGAAAAATTGTATTTGACCTTCTCTTCAGTAACCAACCACTTTTATGGTGTGTAGATCCGAATAAAATTGAGGTACGCCCATAGAGTTTTTCATTTGCTAGAATTGCTAGGAATAATTTTCTAGGTTTTGATTGTTAAAGCTGAAAAGATACTTTTGGGTAACAGGGCTTTATCAAAAATGCATTTTAATCACAATAGTTTTTGGAGTTCATATTTACCAAGCACCGCCCATTATTTTATTCCTTTTAAATTTATTTCAACTTTCAATCCATACAGTATATTGCAGTGATATGCACAAGAAAGTACAGTAAACTAGAATTTAAACGTTGAATGCTACAAACTGTTACGGTACTACATTCTATAATAAACTTTCTCCAACAGCGTGAATTATCAGAAAAGTTTAGTGGTTGCCTCCTTAGTGCTGTTGCCTTCTCACTGCTAGGTTTGTATTTCTGCTCTAAATGGTTCTGACCAGGATCTCTCTTCTGTTTCCTTCAGAACTGGCCTCCTCCCACCAGAACATAAATAACTGTAGTCCTCCTCAGCATACCCTCCTTGGAATTTCCTCCATAGGTCTCCCTTGAGAGAACATCTAGTCTACATTCCTGTCACCAACTCCTGGTAGATGGACTGTCTTTATGGCTTTATCTGTACCCTTCCTCCTGGTCTGCCCTTTCTTTCCATAAATGTAGCATTGAACCTTCTTTTTGGCAACTCCCAACTGTTCTAGGACTAATTCCACAATCTTCTGAATGGTGCTTGCTCCAATCGTTTCAGCTCCCTTAGCACTCACCTTAGAATCTCCTGGTACTGACTGCAAAATGGCTTCAAACTTCAATACTTGGGCCAGAGCATCTCTCAGTGTCTTTGGTCTGGCTAATTTGACTGAAAGCTGAGTCTCTGGTGTCCTCAATCCACTCAGAAACCTTTCTACAGCAAGACGTTCATATAATGTTGTCATCAACTGAGGGATATGCATTCCTCACAAGTCGAGCAATAGCGGCCTCAAATTCCTGCAAAGATTCATTTGGTCCCTGGACTCAAATTCCTGCAAAGATTCATTTGGTCCCTGGACTCTATTGAGTTGAAATCAGTATAACTGCTCCATGTGCTTGCTGCTAAACCTTATCTCCAAGTGTTTCCACAGCTCACTGATGTTCCACTTTTCAGCTGATGCAGATGATGGCATTTAATGAAGAATCGCCAATGCTTCCCCCTTGGAGATTCATCACCAAGACATAGTTGGGAGTTGACCAGCCATGGAACTCAGCTGCTGTCTCAAACCCCAGACAGCACAAAAACATTATTTTCACGTAAAAATCACGTTTTCATTTTTACATTTTAACGTTATTTTCATGTGTGGAAAAGGGAAAAATCACGTTATTTTCATGTGAATATAACATCAAAGTTTCACAACTTTTCACGTGAAAATGATGTTAAAATATTATGTGAAATTCACATTTCTATTATACCATATTTTTACATTCTAAAAATTTTTCACAAAATAAACACTTTTTTAAACAAGTGAAACAGAAAAACATTTCAATTGAGGATGCTTTGAATAATACAACAATAATCGAAAAATTTAAATATATTTTTAAAAAATTATTTATTTTATAACAAATGATTATTAAAAAGTACCAAAATTAAAATTTGAAAATTAGCATACCAAAATTATTTAAAATTGCCATTTTATCTGAATTATTTTCTTATTTTACATGTTCATAATACATGTCATGTTCTTCTTCTTCCACGTCTCTTCTTTGTCATGTTCTCTTTTTCTGAAAAAAAAATGTTAATGATTCATTTTACATACACATAATACATTAAAGTATTATCATTTATTTTTTCAACCTATTTCTTTTTAAAAGGAATTACATGGCGTACGCAGTACATGCAAAAGGATTTGAAGTAGTCATTCTAAAAAAAAGAGTACTGTATGTGCTTCCAAGTTGAAAAAATAAACAATAAAATTTATTATTCATAGGCAAAGAAGATGTTATAAAATAATAAATTATATACATTTACTTTCAAAAGATGTTTCAATGAATTAGAATGATGATAATGACAAGTGATTTGTTAGTTTTTTCATTATTGGTTTATTATCATGTTTTTTCAATCTTCACAATAGGCTTAATTCTTGATATTTCAATAAGATTCAAATTAATATTTTGTCTATTATGTTTCTTTTTTTAATAAAACATGATCAGTTTCTTTCAAAAAGTAAATGACATGGTATGCATAGTACACGCCCATGCACTCATTTAAGTAGGTCTTTATTAGTAGGTCATTCTAAGAAAGAGTAACATGAAAATCACAAAGTGATGAACTTTATAACATGACAATTGACGATCACATACTTATCAAAATTGATATTTAGACAACCCAAACACTTCAATGATCTGTAAATTTTATTTTTAAATAGCCCCAGTTTATTGACTCATAGCTGCCAGTATACAATCTGATATAAAAAAAATAGGAGATTCATTTCATGCTAAACTTTAGGTCCAAAATGACCAACAATTTTATAATTCAAAATTTTATCAAAATAGCTCCTGTCAATTAAAAACACATTTCACCTAGGTATTCAAGATCATTAAAGTCATATGCTCATCGTAAACTATGGAATTATAAAACCAATAACAAAATTACTCTAGTGCAAAAAATTAGAAATTGCAGCACAATTTTATAAAAGTTGAAAGAATCATATATTAGGCATACCTTGATTTCTCTTTACACATCAGTCTATTTTTTGACAGTCTCAACCAATCTTTTATTATTCTTTCAATGTCTTCATCAGTTTCATTTGGATACTGCTTCAGTACAACTCCTGATCAGAAACGAACAACAATATCAATTAACAATAAAATAATAAAAATCACTACTATTAATTATCTACAATAGATGTCTACAATTATTCAATCACAAATAATAAAAGTTAAATGATTGTAAGTTTCAGGCTGTTTATACCATTAAAAAAATAAAAATATACTTAGAATTACAAAAGGTC
The DNA here is from genome assembly GCA_948455865.1 of Conomelus anceps. Classification (NCBI taxonomy): domain Eukaryota; kingdom Metazoa; phylum Arthropoda; class Insecta; order Hemiptera; family Delphacidae; genus Conomelus; species Conomelus anceps. The sequence continues at coordinate 72,820,913 of OX418217.1, forward strand.
TTATTTTTAATGGCTGATGATGCCCACGAGTCCAAGACTTGTGCGTGGGCAATGAGGTGAATGATAACACACAGACAGAGGAGTGGGATTTGAACGCATGACTGCTGAAGCAACAGTAAGCTTTAGTTTACCAACTGTGCTAAAGCGGCCCACCAAGAAGTATGTGTAAAGTTAAACAAATAGATAAAGACATAAGTTATTCTTTATCAGTGCAAAATAGCACCAAAATGTAAAAGAAATATTTAAAAATGTCTATTACTAACTGAATTTAAATTAGACTAATGCAGAGATTACCTCTCTGACCCTACAGTGTATTGGAAGGGGGGGGGGAGTCATGCAGGCAGGAGAAGTAATTATCAGGCAATTATCAGAAAAGAAATAGTGTTAGAAAACAGCCATAGTGTGAAAATCAGCTTGGAATTAATTGAGAAGATTAAAGAACAACATGTTAAAACAAATTACAGATTAGCGTCTTTTGATATCGTCAATTTATACACGAATGTACCAGTTCAAGAAACCATTATCCTATTACATCAAAATCTCATTAAACATGCACGTTTATCAAGAGAAGCAATAGATGAACCAGATTAACCAGAATCGTGTTGGATCAGAATTATTTTCAATTTCAGAATAAATATTATCACCAAAAGGAAGGTCTGGCAATGGGTTCCCCTCTCACCAGTATTTTGGCTGAAGTATTCCTAAATCATCTAGAGAACAATAATTTGTTCTCTGAAAATAACAAGCACAAGGATAAGATTTTTTTATTACAGATATGTTGACGATACCATAGTTTTGTTTAATGGCAATAGTAGACAGTTATGTTTATTGAACACATACTTAGGCAATACTCACAAAAACATGAAGTTCACTTTAGAGGAAGAAATTGATAATAAATTAAATTTTCTCGATTTTACTATCATGAAAGGAGAGATTGGAATTTAAAATACACAGAAAACCAACATGCACTGATCAGACCATCCATGCAGATTCACTTCATCCATTCACACAAAAATTAGCTGCATACAATAGTTTCATCCATAGACTGTTAACCATTCCGTTGAATAGAAGAGACTATGATAGTGAGATCAATATAATTAAGCACATTGCCGTATCGAATGGATTCAGATGTTCCATGATCGATAAAATGATCACTAAACATGAAAATAAAAATTCGGAGGACACTACTGACGTGAAATCATTTATATCTGCTGATTATGGTACATTTTTCAACAGTACCTTGAAGAATGTTGTGGCGCAAAACAAAACTACTGGCTCATTCAAAACTAAGAACAATCTTGGTGTTCTATTAAAAGAAAGGCCTTCCGTAACAACGCCCAAATATGAAAAAACTGGTGTATACAAGATCAAATGTAATGATTGAGCACAGTATTACATCGGCCAAATTTCACGATCTTTCAAAAAAAGATTTCAAGAGCATTTTCCCAAAAAGTCAACATCATTCACTTTTGCAGAACATTTAATTGAAAAAAATTAATTACACCAGTATCAATAGCAACATGGACATATTACATTTTTCAAAAGGCCGTTATCAAATAAACACACTGGAAGAATTTGAAATCTATAAAGCTGTCAAACTGGACCAACACAATAATTTAAACGATAAGTTGTCATTTGCATTCGTTTCGAGATATGTGTATTTTTGTGTGTATTTTATCATTCGACGTTTTATATTACAACGAATCGCCGAAGATAAAACAACATATTTAACCACCTGATAATGACCCCGTGGAAGAGTTGAAACCGGTAGTGTACTAATAATTATTGGATACCAAAACGCAGGTATTTAAACTTTTATTAATTTCTATTTCCTCTAACATTGCCTTACATTGACTCTTGAAATTTGGAATTTCGATTTTATGGTCTTCCTGCTGCATTTTTACAATAACCTCACGAGATTTTATGTGATTCACCAACCCTATCCATTCTTCCTCAGAACTTTTTAGTGATGATTCCAATTTTGTTTTTAGTTTGGTGTGATCTCGCAATAATTTAGCAACCTTTTCTTCTACATATACAGTAGCTTTGTATAATTGGGATCGCGTTGTTACCTGTGTTTTAGTTAAACAGTTCGATTTAGATGACTTGTTTGGACTTATTTTCCTAGCTAGAAATTGTTTCGATGTTTTTTTTTTGAGGATGAAGCCCACATAGGTCTGAGACCTGTGCGTGGGTAATGAGTTGGATGATGGTGATTGATGATTTGGACCTACAGTTTTAGGTAGTTACAGTTTTAGATACAGTTTTCGGGGTTCCGAACCACCGGGAAGTGATTTTACAGCAGAGAACAGTGTCTTTTTTGCTGGCCAATCTAATCGGTCACCGTTACAAACAGGTCCTACGAGAATTGAGCTAGGTAAAATTTTTAATGAAATATTGCTTAATTTATTATAATTATCAACTTAAGACTAATTTCAAGACAATTTATCAATACTGGTACAACCTAACCTCGAAAACAGAATTACTTTTTTTATTAGGATACTTCAAATTATTGTCAACAAATTAATACTAGAAATCATTAAGATATTATTATTACTAATAATGAAAAACAAAAATAATACTTGTTCATTCGAAGTAATATTTAATTTCCAAAATCTTCAGATCCTGTTCTTTCAGTGTACACAGACGATCACTTTTATATCACACTCTAATAATATTGATGTAAAAACATATATAAAAAGAACAGGTCAAATTGAGAACCTCCTTCTGTTTGGAAGTCGTTTAAAAAACACACTAATAATATTGATGTGAAAACATATATAAAAAGAACAGGTGAAATTAAGAAACACCTTCTGTTTGGAAGTCTCTTAAAAAACCAACTTTTCTAATTGCAATACAATAACTACTGTGGGTCTAGACAAGCTAGAAAGGTTTGTGCTGGGATCTAGGGAATAACATAGCTTGTCTTTAAGAAATTTATCCAATTCATTTCTTGTCCAACACATAGTTTGTCTGTACGATCAAAAAACCAGAAAAATTTTCTATGCTCGTAATAATTTAGCTGCTTATAATATGGCTCAACTCAATTTGAATAGTTTTTTCTTTTGAGTTTAAATGCAATGATTTATTTTTAACTTATTAGTATGTGAGTATCTAATTTTCGAGTATCATTTCGTTGAAAATGGTTTCTTGATTTTTGTTTTGAAATTTGTTTTAAAACCGCTAAAACCGCCGCTAAGGGGCCTACTAAGTGATTAAAAACTGTTGTCTTCTATAAGCTTCCTCTTCAAGGATAGATGTCTTATTCTTTGTGTGTCCTTCGGCGAGTTTTTACAGGAATGATACCTAGTCCTTATAATCATAATTTCATCAAAATTGTTAGAACTATTTCTGAGATCCGTCACACACATACATACAGAAATTACTCGTTGAATGTAATAAGATAAATATTCATCAATAATCGATATAATGTATCAATAAACAAATTGTAGGTACGATGATTCTAAGGCGCCCAAGCACTGAACTCTGTTTTATCTGCAGTTGAGAAAAAGTATTCAATCATCTATTGAATCTATTCCTCAACAATGAGTCTTCAATCAAACAGAAGAAAATCAATTATTTGTGCATGGTACAGACGGCTCGCATAGCATTAGGCCTACAGCATACATTAATAAAACTGAGTTTAAAATTCATAAAATACAGAAAATTTTCAACAGAATTCTAAGCTCAATTACATGATAAAATCTATTCTAGGCTAGTGCTCAATATTTGTTCAATCATGATCAATAATTGACCAGTGACACACTGTCGGACAACATTTCTAGAATAACTTTTTTAATCAAAAGTCTTATTGGATACTTTATTTGAAACTTTCAGACTCCTTAAAGACTCAGCAATTATGAGACTTTAGAAGTTTTGTGAGAATCGGACGCCTTGCGTTCTTGGTAATAGCTCATTAAAAATATACTCGGACGTTTCCTTGAAGCTCATTAATATTTTGTATCAACCATCCAATCGACTATCCAAGTGCAATTTTGAATATTGTGTCAGTAATAGCTGTCTTTCAGCATTCATGTTTATTTCAAACGCTTTTGATTCTTATGTTGTAGGTAAGAGCCTTTTACAGAGTATCAGAATAGTAGGTGGTACTGTACCTAAAGCCTTCTTCATAGAACAGAGCCAATACTTCCTAGATATACAGAAGGCCCAATCGCTGGGAGTGATGACGTAGTTGATCGAGGCTGCCGGGCCAAGCTATCACCTGTTTTACGTATTTGTTATGGCTGACGTTATTCTTCGTTTTAATTTCAATAATCTTCCTTTTGTCAATTATTTCGAAGAATCCTGTTTTATTTTACATTTAATCAATCCATTTCTCAATCATTTTCAAATAATAATTTTGTATTTCTTATTTCGAATTGATCAACGTTGGTACCATGTACCACATTCATCGTATCAAATTTCAATCGTGATCGGCTGTTGTTATGAAAGTTTAGTCAATAACGACAATAACTAACTCTCACAATAATCAATACATAATATTGAGTAGTCTCTTCCTTGATTTTTGTTTCGTGGAATATAATTAAACACTTTTTTCCTCAGTTTATAAATAAATTATAGGATGGCATAGAATAGAATCTGATTTTAGGTTACGTATAGTGAATATTGTTTAATCCTAATCAATAATTAATTTGGAGGTTGAAATTCATGTGAGACATTTAGAAAGTGGCCTAAAATTTGAATTTTTGTAATACTGTAATGGATAAATAATGAAACTTTTAAGGTTTCTATAAAAGATGGCTGAACTTACCGGTAGACCTAGGCTATTTTTTGTGCAAATCAATGATGACACAACATTCTTGAAATCACAGCAATGTGTAATTCACAAAATTATTATCAACTCTTTCTTATGCTGTCATTGCGTTTTTACAAAATTTAAGAAAGAATTGTGAAAGTTATAAGCCTTCATTCCAATATTTTAAATCTAACCTACCAATAAGGCTGCACTTTCGTATGAATTCATCACCGACTGAGAGAAGCAATAGGCTAGGTTTCAGCTTTGATACAAATATCGACTATCAATATTCTCTTAGTCAATTCTATTTCATGGGACTACATATGGAAGTGCAACCTAGAATATTTCAGTTTTGTATATTTTTAAATTGATTATTATTAACTTTTCAAGTGAATTCAACAACTTGCAGTCAAATTTTTATTAAGAATAAGTAGTATTTTTAAGAGTAAGTAAAATTCTACATATTCTTTATAAAATTTTGACTGAAAGTAGTTGAATTCACTTATAAAGTTAATATTAACAACGCAGTTCATCATGGAACAAGAAATCCAGGAATGATTATTGTTATTTGACTGCATGTCGTTAAATTTCACATGAAAAGTTAATATGATTATTGTTTCACCTTATCTTGAATCATGAACTGTCTCACTAGTAATAATATCTGCCTTTGAAAAATGAACAATGCAAACTTATGAATATATGGTGGTTGAATATCTTTTTGAGGAATGAATGACATCCACTGATTATAAATATTGCTGTGCTTTGAAAAGCTAAACTTTAAGCTTCGGTTCATTGACATTGTTGGATTGCAACAAGACACAGTGTTTATTGGGCAACTTATCTTTAATAGCAAATACACATGATAAAAAAGAGAATTGCTACTAAATCATAATATAAAGCTACTAAAACATGGTAGTGGTCAATGTTTAGTGCTTAGCTCTGCATGACAAATGTGCACCCTGGAAACTGCCGGTTCTAATGCTATGCCACTGGTCATATGCATCATTAAAACTTATACTATGTTATGCACAGCATAATATGTAAATGCTGATGTCCAGTGCAAATGGGAACTTAGCATGTTTTGTATTACTTTTTGTGAAACATATACAGTACGTGAGTGATGGTGAAGCCTAATTTGTTATCTTCTTTAGATTTATTGATTACATTTTCCACTTTCATGTTATCCATTGTGTTTCACAAATATTAATGCAGCACATGCATGTTCCTATTATTTGCACTGGACTTTAAACATTATAACTTACAATTACGTTAAAACATACATTTTTAAACTTGGTGCTAAATACTGAATCAGGAATTGCAATAGAAATTTCTATTGCAACCGAATTGGCTAAACTTTGAACTACTACACATCTAGTAAACATTTTCGGATATATCTTCATAAAACTGAAAATATCCACTGGTCATATTTGGAAAATATTGTTATCTATTAATAACTTAGCAAAATTGCACATTGAAGATAATCATCCATTTACGACAGTAGCAACAATGCCTATAGATTGATGGATTGATTGATACACTTGCTTGAATCTCAAGACAATACTATAGTTATAGATGTATTAGTGTAGTAGTGCTAAATCAGCATTATCATAGTTCATAAAAGTTCTCACGGCCTGCGCGCCGTGCTTAGTCCGTTCCAGTCTCTCTTCACTGAACGATGGGGCTATGTCCGTCAGGTCAGCAATAAAAGTTATCTTTTTAAAAACTTAATTAATTATTCGACAATCTTATCTGGCGCCCAAACAGGGACGGGCGACGAAAATCCGCGATCAAAATCTCGAAATTTTTGGTGAATTTCAATTCTTTACGTTCGTTTCCAAAATTGAATCCGCGATCGTAAGTTTCGGGAGTTGTGAAGTTCCGAACGCGATCAAAAAGTGCTATTCTCCACATCATCAACCTGGCCAGTAGACGCTCAAATAGCTCCTACTTGGACTCTTTGCGATTGGACCATAGACCAACTCTGAAAGAGTTGATTGAAGAAGAAGAGGAAGACAACACTGAAGAAGAAGAAGATGAGACTGACGTTCGACTACAGCCAAACGAAAATCCAGGATCCTCCATCATGTCTCTCGAAGGCAAGGTTCCAATACAACAACAACAGGTACAACAAATATCAAAATTACTTCCCAAATGTGATCTTGACCTCATTCCAGATTACGATGGAAACCCCATTGAACTTATTTCGTTTCTTGAAGTTGTAGAGACTCTTTTTGATGGCTACTGCACCAACAATATTGTTGAGGCTGGAGCAAATCATTTTCGTTTGTTATACCAAATTAAGAAAAGACTGCATGACATGGCTAAAATAGTTGTAATCAACAGCTCATGTAAGACAGTGAAGGATGTAATTACTGCCCTGAAAAATAACTTTGCTGATAATCGATCAGTGCATCAACTAACAAGTGAACTTTTAACTCTGAAACCGAATCATAGACAACACCCTCTTTCGTTTGTGAATATGTTAGAAGAAAAACGTACCACCATCATATGTAGGCATAGACTGGATGGAGTGCAAGGTGAATTTTTAGAATTCGTCACCAGCCAGTTAGATAAGCAAGTGATCAACGTTCTAGTAGAAGGACTTCCTTATCAATTGGGAGCGCATCTTCAAACACTTAGAATTAAGAATTTGAATGAAGCTAGGCAAGCTATAATAAGTGAAAGTAATGCTGTTCTTAAACATTTGAATTTCACTACCGATGTGTCAAAAATGCATTTTAAAAATAGTTCAAATGAAAAAGCTAATCACAATGTTCAACATAATCAAGCCAACAAATCGCCTTATAATAATCAAAGCAATCAACCATTCAAACAACCATTTTTTCAACAACATAATCATCAAAATAACCAGCAACGTCAATTTATGCCCTTTCAATCTCAAGGTTTCAATCAAAAACCTTTTCATTTTCAATCACGAAATTTTAATCAACAAAATAGACCACAAAATAATCAAAATCGTAATAATAGCGATGCATCAATGCAAACTGTTTCAAATTTACATAAGCCTAATCATGTTCATTTAACTGAACCAATGACCGAATCAACTGAAGTTTCAGATTCAAACTTCCAAGCACTTGCTGCAAAAGTTGACAAATTAGCTGAAGCTTTTGATCATTTTTTAGAATTAGGCAGAGTCAAAATGAATCCGAGGTAATCGAAATGAATTATTGTAATGCTCACGAATTACCATTTTTACTTGTAAATGATTGCAAAATTCTAATTGACACAGGATCGAAATATAATTTTGTTAGAACTGATAATAACACATTTCCATGTATTAATGTTGAAGATTACAAATTTAAAATCAAAACACCTGCTGGCGAAACAACTGGCTCTTTACGTGCTGTTTTAGATTTAAGTTCTGTGCATGCTAATTTAAGTAAAGAATTATTTTTTGTACATGATTTCAGTTCAAATTACGATATTTTATTAGGTCATGAGACTAAGTAAAATGGGAGCTCAGATTGATTTCCAAACAAATTGTATGATTACTACTGATAAGACATTGAACTTGAATGGCCTAACTCCTGTTAAAATACGAAAAGGTATTAATAATCTTAGACTACCTTTAATAAATAGATCAGACTCTCAATTAGGCATAACAAAAATATCTACCTTAGAACTTAATGAAATTCTTGTAAATATTATTGATAAAAATTTTTGCGAATTAGAATACTTTTCCGATATTGACAAAGAAGTAAATATTGAATGTCTTGAAATAGAAGAGTGTGAATTAATAGATCATTCTCCCTCTGAGAATTCACTAACTCATGAAGAAATTTCAGATATTATTCGTCTGGACCATATAGATCCAAGTGACAAAGCAGAAATTGTCAATTTAGTTCATGAATTCCAAGATATCTTAAAACTCGAAAATACTTTACTAACTGCCACTCATTTGTTAAAACACAAAATTGAAACAACTGATGACTCTCCTGTTTATACAAAAAATTATCGATATCCTGTAGCTTTCAGAAATGACATTAAAATTGAAGTTCAAAAATTACTAGATGGAAAAATCATCAGACCATCCAACTCACCTTATAATTCCCCTCTTTGGGTAGTACCAAAGAAATTAGATTCTTCTGGTAAACGCAAAGTGCGTCTTGTCTTGGACTACAGAAAATTAAATGAGAAGACAAAGAGTGACAAATTTCCCCTTCCAAACATAGAAGATCTTTTTGGAAAAATTGGTAGAGCAACTTATTTCTCTAGTTTAGACTTAGCATCAGGCTTCCATCAACTTGAAGTTGAAGAAGCTGATATTCCCAAAACTGCTTTCAGCACAGAAGAAGGACATTATGAATTTGTTAGAATGCCATTCGGATTGAAGAACGGTCCTCCCAGCTTTATGCGCACTATGAACATAATTTTTTGTGACACACCAAATGCTCTAGTCTACATGGACGACATAATAGTATTTTCAGACTCATTCGAAGAACACCTTAAAGACTTAAGACGAGTATTCAAAAAATTAAGACAATACCAGTTGAAAATTCAATTAGACAAAACAAATTTTTGTAATATGGAATTATTATTTTTAGGACACATTGTATCTAAAGACGGAATTCGTCCTAATCCCGCTAAAATCGAAGCTGTTTCAAAATTTCCAATTCCTAAGACTGTCAAAGAAATTAAACAATTTCTTGGTATGACTGGTTTTTACAGAAAACTAATTAAAAACTACGCAAAAATCGCCCAACCACTTACCAGAGCATTGAGAAAAGATGAAAAAATTGATATTAATAATTCTGAATATAAAAAATCATTCAATAATTTAAAGCAAGCCCTTTGTAATTCTCCTATATTAACGTTTCCTAATTTTGATAAAACTTTTACTTTAACAACCGATGCCTCTAATTATGCTATAGGTAGTGTTTTGTCTCAAACAATAAACGGTACCGAACTTCCAGTATCATATGCATCTCGTACCCTCAACAGAGCTGAATGTAATTTACCTACTATAGAAAAAGAACTTCTAAGCATAGTATGGAGCATAAAACATTTTCGTCCTTACTTATATGGTAGAAAATTCATAGTCAAAACTGATCATAAACCCCTTGTATGGCTCAGAAATTTGAAAGAACCAAATTCTAAACTTTTGAGATGGAAATTACTCCTCGAAGAATATGACTTCACAGTTGAATATTTGAAAGGAAAATCCAATGTTGTCGCTGACGCATTATCCCAAAATCCAGTTAACGTTTCTGAAGTTTTAAATAATGAGATAGTAGATTTTAACACTTTAACTGAACTTGATTCCCAAGACATAGTTCCTTTAAATTCTCCAGCAAACTCTCTTGATGAACCAATAGACTTGGATAGAGTACTAGCAGAATTTTTCCCAAATCAAGATAATCAAGATAACGAAGAAATAAATATTCCACAAAATAATGATGACAATGACTCATTAGTAACGATTCATTCACAAGAATCCTCCAACGATAGAGCTGCTATAGGAACTGAAATGCCACAAGCAACCTTTAAAGAAAAATTAGATCTTGCTCTGATAACTTATAATAATTCTCTGAACTCAACCCATCAAATGACTCCCTTAGAATTGACCTTTGGTAAATTTAAACATTTTAATTCATTAGAGAAAACTCCTGTCCAAATAACAGAAGAATTAGCAGACAGATATTTCCAAGAGTTAGAAACTTTTCGGGGCTTAGTGAAAAATAAAATAGACAAAGAAAAGCAACAGAGAACTGAAAAATTGAACAAAAATCGAGAGGAACCTCCAAAATACCCAGATGACGTTAGATTTGTGAGGAGCATTCAAAATAAAAAACATCTCCCTAAATATTTTGAAGCGAAAGAAATTGGTAAAAATATTTATCAATCTCGCAGGAGAACCCTTAAATTGCATCCTAATAGGTTGAAACGACCTAGAAAAGTAAAAATGAAACGAATTGTTACAGATGATAATACGGCTTCTGGTACTAATCCCTCTCCTACCCCTGGTCCAAGCATACGAGTTAGTGGATCTGACTAACACTGCCGGAATAATACCAGTGGAAATTGAACGACATATGTATATAAATGATACTTTTACCTTTTTACATTACTCTAATATAACTAGTATTAAGACAGAGATCGATAATCTATCCGACTCTATAGATAGGCTACAAAATGTGTCATCTTATCATTTAAAAAAACTTATCATTCCTTTCATGCAATTGCGTGATAATCTCGTTGAAAAAGTAAGTCTATTGTTTCCAAAGTCTTCATCATCTCGTAAAAAGAGAGGACTCTTTAATGGCTTAGGAAATGCTATATCATGGATAACTGGTAACATGGACGCAGATGATAAAAAACACTATGATAAGATAATTGATAGATTAGAATCAAATGAACAAGTACTTATTGAAAATGAAAGGAAAAGCATCGTTGTAAATAATAAATTAGTTGATAAGTTTAATGATGATTTGAAAGTAATTAATAGTAATAATGAAATTATTAAGAATGTAACTTTATTGCAATCTACTGTATTGAATCAAATCCTAGCTGTATTTCTTATTAATCTTAATCTTGAATTAATGGAAATAAAAGTGAACACATTGTTAGATAGTATTGAATTTTGCTACAATTCTAAAATTCATTACTCTATTATTCATATAAAAGACTTTGAAAATATAACAAGTTCCCACAGTGGTAATGTTGCAAGTGACAATATTGAAACATTATGGAAACTCAGCTCAGTTCATTGTACTATCTCACAGAATTTCATAACATACTTTATTTCTGTTCCAAAGAAAAGCGCATTGTTTGAAACCTTCTATATGATAGAATATCCTGTAATTCTCGACAATTATTGTTATAGTATAAGTGTCAGCGAGAAAATTGTTTCCATATCTGAATCAGGCTTAATAGTATTAGACCAATGTCTACATGACTATGATGCCTCTTACTGTAAAACTAGACATTATGTCAATGACTCTTGTATTCTAGATATTTTAGCAAATAATGACTTGACCAATTGTCAAAGATTCACTATTGCGAATCCGACTCCATTCATTCGATATGATGAAGTCTGTAATTGTATTTATGGATATGGTCAATCCCATATCAAAATCAATAATGATAAAATAAATCCGTCAAAAACATTTCTCATTCATTTGAAGCAAGGTGACCAGATGAAAGACCAACGTCTTCCATCCACTTTCAAAACTTCAAAATCTTTCAAGCTCACGAATATTCCTGAGAAAATTGAAATGATTTCAAACAATATAAATAATTTGAAAAACGTATCCTTTTTTGAAAAGCAGAATCCAAATTTAAATGATTTATCAATGTTTAATGAAGTTAGTACTCAACATTTGTATTTCTTATCATTTGTTATTTTAATAATTATTTTATTTATAAGTTTGTTATTTTATTATTGTCGAATTTTAAAGCCTAATTGTAATGTATCTTTACCGACTAGTTCTCCGCAAGCCCCCACTACTTTGATTTATGCTATACCTAAACCTTAAGTTCAAACATTGAGGATGATGAAAAATTTTGGGGTGGAGGAGTTATAGATGTATTAGTGTAGTAGTGCTAAATCAGCATTATCATAGTTCATAAAAGTTCTCACGGCCTGCGCGCCGTGCTTAGTCCGTTCCAGTCTCTCTTCACTGAACGACGGGGCTATGTCCGTCGGGTCAGCAATAAAATTTATCTTTTTAAAAACTTAATTAATTATTCAACAATCCTATCTTATGTAAGAAGCAACAGCAGAATTAAATTAAAAATACTACTCATTCATCATTAAATTTATAATAAATTACTTATAACATTGAATTGAAAATTGAAAAGGGAGGTTAGGGTGGCATGTACCTTATATCACTTGAACTTCAACGAACTTTGTTACACAGAAAATAAATTTTATTTCAAAGTTATAATATTTCAATAGCTATTAAACGATTCGTAGAGTATTTCACAATTTCACTGTTATTGATTTTAGAAAATAGTGTTCTCGAAAATAGTGTTATTGATCAACGAAACTGGTTGAGTTCATATCTCGCAATCTGGGTCTGGCTGTAAAATGGCGGACGCAAGCTTTGAAAAATACGTCATCGCTGTTAAAATCGAGAGTGATTGGGCCTTCTGTAGATCTAGGAGGTATTGACAGAGCCCATAACTAAATTGAAAAGAAACAGTTTTTAAGTTTTCAAAATTATGTACTATACATATAGTACATTATACATATTAGTACTGTACTTAGAAAGTACTTGAAAATTCTTCCCAAAGTCATTTTGTACTATGTTTTTCCACATTGTTAATAACAATGTTGGGGAGTCCCACTAGGCGTCAAATCTGCAAGAAAGTAGAAAAAATGTTGGACAAATATTATTAAATATCAACTTGGCATTACCATCAGGGCCGGTCTGGGGAGGTTAGGCCCCTGGGAATTAACTACCTGGGGCCCCTTACCGGGGTGTCCGGGAATTATTGAAAAATATTTCATAGAAAACCCACTTTTTATTAGTTATATTACCAAAACACCTGCTGTACTCAACACTTTTTTGGTAGACAAGATAGATTTTTATAAGGATGTAGTTTATTGCTAGAAGTTCAAATATACACATTACACATGTAGAAGCTTGCTCAACGTTTTTGTTTAAAAATCGTTATTAAGGATTTTTTATTACATACTAAAATAAAAAATAATACTGCTTTTAGCACTGATGAACCTCCTCGCTATTTAAGTAGTTTTAATTCAAGTACATCATTAGAATTAGCCAACTAATCTATAGCAATATTTTTGTTAATGTTTGTAAACAAATCTCGTTCAACTGCCATTAGCATTAATGGTGACGACAAATTCTGAGAAAGAAATGACCTCAATCGGCTTTCAACAATTTTTAATTTTGATCTCGCATCTCTCGCACATCGCCCTTAACAATGTTTTGAACAAATAAAGTAATAAATTATTCAAAGCATCGTGTATTGTGGAATATTACAATGGGTTTGAATGAAAACATTCAAAATTAAACGTATTTTTTATTATTTCGTTTTGGGGGCCCCCTAGCTCGAGGGCCCCTGGTGATCGTCAGGTAGCCACCCGGGACAGACCGGACTTGATTACCATTGCACTAGACTGACGTCTGTTCAGCTGAACTATGAGTTATTCATTCTTACATTTTAATGAAATGGAATGAGATTTGAATGAAATCGATTGGAGATCTGCTCCAATTGTATAAATTTGGATGGATGACGCAGTAGAATTTATAGGCCACTGGTACCTTGTTTGAAAGCTAAGATGTGCACTAAGACAATGCACTGAATTTATGGTATTCAAAAGATAGTAGAGCAAGATACCACTATTTGAACATGATTCTACATGTATTATAAATATTTCGGAGCTTTTTAAATAGACTGACGCATGAATACTAGCTTTCTGTAATGCATGAATTTGAAAAATTGTCATCTAGGACAACTTTGAATTACTTTTACTTGTACTTCACTTCAATTTACGTCTGATATAATCGATTGCAGTCAACATCCACATTGCCAAAGCTAATAAAAGCATTCAGTTGCAAATGTGTGTAGTTGTGACAGTATCCATATAAAATATCATCTTTTTATCGGAATATTGATGATTTGATATAATGTTATAAACAGAGTGTGATATTTCCTAATGGTTTGATTGTATTCTTGGTAAAAATAGAAAATTGAAATCACCACTTTTAAGATTTTGTCTTGAAATTTTTAATCTAACGCATGTGTTTTTTTCCAGCTTGATGAACGATTTGCAATCCATACTCAGCTTCATAGTTCTTGATATGTTTGTGACGTGTGAGTTTATGTTATGCCTTTGCAGTTTTCAAATTTATCAGGTAAGGACAAACAAGTTTTTTGGCAATAAATTTTGAGAACCACCGTTTGAGTCTGGTCAGTTCGCTACCCAATCCAATTTCTGAATGGAACTATTTTTATAATACTTTTATAGTTACGTTTGAAGGAGATCTCTCCAAAGAGTTGTGCTTCGTGAGTGTTCTGTTTTTTATTGAGTGTTTTACCCGCTTATTAGACATTTATTTTTAAGTCATGAACAGATTATTGGACACTTATTATTAATTATTGATCGGCCTATTGATAGTAGAATAATTAGTTTTGTACATTGATAATCTTGTTATAGTAAAACATATTAATTATTAGTTGAACGTTATTAAACTGCTTGTTTCTTTATTTATGTGATAATTACTGATTACTGTCTTTTGTGGGTTAATTGTGTAAATAAAGTACGAGTCTTGATTTCAAGTGTTGTAAGCATTATGTCAGAGATAACCACCGTAACAATACAACAATCTAGATCTAGTGTATAGAGGATTTAACGTATATATTGGAAAGTTTACATATCAAGAAAATATGTGCTAAAATTAAAAATAATCCTTCTGGATTAATATCACTGCAGTTACAAGATAACGTTAAATTTTTATATCTTGTGGATTGCAATTTTAATGGTATTGTAAAAGTTGTGCATTTCATTTCAGATTTATTCAACCACAGCATTTGTGAGTCTGATGAAAAATATCTGCATGTTGGCAGCTTTAATCGTTCATGAGTTTGTATACTTTTTTTTCGGACAACGTTTAGTATCAAAGGTAAGATGATGACTGGAAGCTGACTTGGACGCATTTTTCTCAGATTCATAATGCATTCGTTTGTAATTATTCATATTGATTGATCTTCTATCTAGTAAGAATTATCATAGAAAGGGAGAAAGCCTTCACTACTACTGGATTGTACTCAAGGACTGTACTAACTGAATGACTCAATTATTGATTTATTTTTTTAATATTTAAAATCACGAAATTAGAAAGTGAAAATATATAAATTACAAATCGTAGATAGTAGGCTACTTCTGTATACAAAACATAAAATCTCCTTACTTATAAACATGACTATTTGAGCTTCTTTGTGAAGAAATGAAATGAATGAATTTTTCTTTATTTCAGAGGTTTTCATGTGTCGTTATTGAAAATATTCTGTCAAACACCGGAACAAGTTTCACTTAGTGATACAAATATTATTCAACTATTATTATTTTTATAACACCATAATGTACACTGTAAGACCTAAAAATTAAAACACATATTGCAATAAATTATTACTTTGATTTATTCTGTGAAAAGTCTTGTATAGGGTGTTTTTTTAGAGGTATAGAACTTAAAGTTGGCAGCACTGCTTCAAGTGGCAAACATTTTGTAAACTAACAGCTGATTTACGTTCAGTATTGTTTGTCATTTTATCATGAATATAGCGACACCTGAACAATGCTTGTAAATTGTGCAGATTTACTTTGAAAATCATGGTTTCATTCATGAAATATGTCACACACAATGTCCATTTTATGGCCAACATAATTGTCCATCAGAGCCATTAATTCGATTGAAAATGGAACGATTTGCATCAGAATGGATGCGTATTATCATTTAAAGTACACATGATGCAAATTTTTCCATTGTTGATCGAATCAATTGCTCTGATGCACAAATATGTTGACCATGAAATGGATATAGTGCGTGATGTATTTTATGAATGAAATCATGATATTTGAAGTAAATCTGCACAATTTACAAGCGTTGTTCAGCTGTCACTCTATTCATGATGAAATGGCAAGCAATACTAAACACAAATCAGCTTTGTAAATGCTTAACACTGGAAGCGGTGCTGCCAACTTAAAGCTCTATACCTCTTAAAAACACCCTATATAATAGTTAATCTATTTCTATTGTTCTTAGACTCAGGATCTTCATAGGTCGGTTTACTTTTGTGAATGGTACAACGAGACAAAGTCTTTCAAGAACTCAATGAACATTGTTCACATAAGAATGAATAAACCATTTACAATTCTTGCAGGAAAAATAGTTCCCGTTACACTTGCTTCATTTATCACGGTGAGTATTGATTGATTGATATTAATAACCTCAATAAATTTTCATGATATTATCCTGCATATTTTAATGAATGACAAATATCTTTGAAATTAAAATAAGAAATAATAAAAACAAATAGAAAAAATGTAGAAGTAAGAGTCCTGTTGAGAGATTAAACAAGCCTTTAAGAATGATGCTGAATGGAATGCTAGCCTAAAGAGAATAACCAGTTAATAGAGCAATGAGAAAAAATTTCAACCTCATAACATAGAGTAAGAATATACTCGAAAGTGATAAGAAATAACTTTAGAAGATAAAGTTAAAGTTTCCTTTCATCTTATGAAGTGTTGGATTTTTATCATATAAGTTGAATATTTCAGTTCATATGGATGTGTGTGAGGCACCATTCTTTGAAACTACGGTTCTGTGAGTTAATTAGTTCCCAATTTAAAAAATAGTTCAATTCCATCTAGTGCTTATTTTGATTGTCAGAAGCTAGGTCAATCAAAGAATGCCATTAGTCAATAAGCTATTCTTTGAAAGTTGATTCTCCGAATGAAAGTAACATTTCCCAGAAAGTATGATGAATGGGAACCGAAAAAATAGAATGAACACGACGTTTTTGCTCGCTGTGCTCAAAAGGTTTTGTGTTCACTTGCAATCGAATACAATAGAACTAATGCTTCTCCAATGTGTTTTACAGTGTTTGAAAGCAGCTTTTTCGTACTTCAATCTATTGAGAGCTCTTTCACATACATGATTCACTTGTTGCAACCGGTTGACCAAATTTATCAAAAATGGAATAGTGCTTTTGTGTGCATAATTATACAGTATTTACGTAGACATTGTTGAGATTGTAGTTTGTTATATTGTACCTAAAAATAAATTGGATTGATAGCATGATATTCCTTCTTATTACTTGCTTCTTATTTTCTGATTTCTTGTTGTAAGTTACTGAGTAAGAATACTGAGTCATGGCATTCTCATTCCTAATTATATTTTAACTTTCTCCCTACTCATTTTTCAAATACTTATCTGCCGTAATATGTATTTAAGTCAACTTGCAGACAAGAATTAATGGCTTATAATTATTGACAATGAAAAAGTTTCTGGTTTGAAAATAAATGTTTTAATTCCCAGTTAGTTCATTCCAGGCTTTTGCAAGAAATCGATAGAAAATCGGAGGTAGACTCTTATAAGTATTCTTATAAAGTATTCCTTTGAATACACGCAAGACATGCATGGATGGGTTCGAGATGAGTCATGGGATTAGGCAATGAACAGGGAAGGAATTTGTGAAAAAATGAGGTGGTGTCAATATGAGTTATGATAACTTCTGAATGAAAATGTCAAGAGAAGAAATAATATAATCAAAAAAGTGATTAGAAAGTTATGGAATTGATCAAATAATATACTTGTTTGAACTGTGATAAATCATCATTAAAATTAATTTAATGTAAAAAACAATATTTTTCATAGAAACGTAAAAATAGCCCAGGTCAAAGCCACCGTAGCGCAAGCCTCGCAGGTCCTATCACTCAGACACTTCACTTATGGTTATTTGTTACGGATGACGACTTGTTACACATATTGCGACAAATACTGCAATGAAAGATGTAGAGGTTATAATGCAATTTAGGAAGCAATATCTAGGATGTTTTCAAAGTGACTCCGGCACTAGGTAGGCCACCGGCAACACAGCAAGCCTACCTCTATCATACAACATAGTGTTACGGGTTCTAATTGCTAAAATAAGGCTGACAACACTAAAGTTCACACTTGCACTTTATTTATACAAAATTAGTCTATTTACACAAATTAATTGTAAGTTCAACAAAGAAAAACAAATCAACAAATGACAAGCTAATACTTATTTTCAGCAATTATTTACAAGATTTAATGAATAAGTAATTTCAGGCCGATCAATAATAAAAGAAACAAGAATCCAATAAACTGTACAAAAGAATAATTAATTACAGGCTGATCAATAATAAAAGAAACAAGAGTCCAATAAACTGTACAATAATGTAGAAAGAAATTATAAAAAAAGAGCAACTAATCACTTACAAAAACACAGTCCAATTCGTTGACAGTCCCAAATAATATCACTTAACACAACGTCTTTAAACTATTAGTAAGCTGCATAAACAGTAAACACTTGTCTCTGCACTTGACACTGTCTAAAGACTGAATAAAGCACTGTTTACTCCACTGGCACTGGATTGACTCTCTCTCAAGATCTGTAATACAATCTGTCACGCAGGTTTGTAAAAACTAACTGTCACACAAGCTTTTGTAAGACTCAACTCAATGGTTCACGTGAGCTCCTTTATATACGAGATAGTTGTCATAATTCCAAGAACTGGAATCACCAGACGCTTCGAGAAGGCCACGGAACATGATCTTGATTGTTCAGGAAAAATGTAGAAATCTCGAGAAATCAATTGAGTGAGAGAGCTGCAGACTTGAAGAATAAGAGTGACAAAGACATGTGAAGAGCTAGAGAATGAAGATCGGTCGAAGTCACGTCCAACCATGAAAACAATAGAATGATATAAATAGAACAAGTGCGTGTTTGCTTTTGTAACAATAGTTAATATTGCTTGCTCACATTGGAACAGCTTGTCTCAACAAGGAGCGTAAGCTCGGAAAATCCAGTTTATTTTTTGAATAGGCTAGAAAATACTCTTGAACGATCATTTGGATCATTAGATTATGAAGCAAATACCCATAGAAGTCTTAGATCCAGTTGTGTGGTCGTTATATCCCAAATAATTACATTTTTATTTAAATTTCATTTTATTATTCCTAATTATATAGTCTCTTAGTTCGAAACTATCAAGGTTTAGCTTGAATGGTCGAATTTTTGTCCAGACTTCGCCCTTATTACGTAAATGCTTCACATAAAATCTCATTGTTAATATCCAAACTTTTCCCGTACACAACGTACATAGTACGTTGTTATAACGTACCTGGCAAATCCTGATTTGTTTATGTAAACAAAAAAGTTTAATTAATTAAACTTTAGAGTTTAAAGGATAAATATATATTGATTTAAGCGTTAAAAATATAAATAAAAATATTTTTTTAATATCACCCCTGTAATTGTTTAAACTTCCCTATTTAAATAAAATGGAATTTTACCAATTTAATTTTAACCTCATTAAAGACTATTAAAACACCAAATTTAATTTTATAGCCTAGCCAAAAATTTTAAATTAGTTATTATCAAGATGATCATCAAATTCACTTTATTCTCGTTTAAATTTAATGTAATTAGTTATAGCATTGTTGCTATAAATTTAATGCTGTTATCATATGTGAGGATTTTCTAAACCTATAGGGTTTGCTTAATTTAAAAATATTAATGAGAAATTTATATAATACTAGCCGGCAGACTCGCTTCGCTCGCCTTAACCGGCTAGCCAGGGGGCTCCGCCCCCTGGACCCCCGGGGGGTCCAACTAATTTCCATTGTGATTAGATAAATTTACAGAAATAGGTGATTTTGGGAAGAATTTTGATACCATTACTTAGTATGCATCTACGGTCTTAATCAAACATATACATTATATCATATTTCACCCCATGTGGCCTTGAGGTTCTTGAGAAATTGTGATCAACTGAATTCCAAAAATCCTAAATTTTGAGATGAATCATGTAACCCTATTTTTCACGTGTTTAGCACCCCAGCTGAAAATTTGAACTTTTTTGGCCTAGTGGTTCTTAAAACAAATTATTATTTCATTAATAGACCTAACCTACTGAACTTGCCAGCCAAACAGCTTAAAGGAACAGCTGATAGAAGTCAACCGTTTTTATCATATGGCAGACCCCTTAGCAGCGTTATTTACACTGTCTTTGAACAGCAAAAGACTTTGCACTTTGCATGTAGGCTACCATACAGTCGGAGCCTTGCAATATGTGGGAAACATATGACTGGGTATGATGAAATCTAATTATGCCAGGTTGATTACATCTGTTAAGTACACGTCTAGGGCCTCGTCGATTTTGGGCCCATTTTGGGGCTAATTTTGAAACTTTTCTTCAAGGTACATCTAAGGCTGATACTTAACATGAATACCAAATTTTATCTGATTTGACCTTATGGTTCTCTAGAAATTGTTGTCACCTAAATTTTCAAAAATCATCAATTTTGGGCCCATTTTGGGGTAAATTTTGAAACCCTTTCTTAGCACGCGTCTAGTCCTCCTACTGAATACGTGTACCAAATTTTATCGTTTTTGGTCGAGTGGTTCCTGAGAAACTGTGATGAATGAGTCAGTCAGTGGTATTTCGATTATATAATTATATCTATATATATATACTGACTGACTCACTCATTCATCACAGTTTCTCAGGAACCACTCGACCAAAAACGATAAAATTTGGTACTGTACACGTATTCAGTAAGGGGACTAGACGCATGCTAAGAAAGGATTTTTCAAAATTCGCAATTTTAGGGGTGGTTTTTGGGGGTTAAAGTTTTGCCTATGCAAAGCACAGGTACATGGCTAGCTAGCTTACTGGGATCTTCTAATCATATGGAAAATATTTTGAAATTTGCACTTAACAGATGTCATCAACCTGGCATAATAACATTTCATCATACACAGTCATATGTTTCCCACATATTGCAAGGCTCCGACTGTATGGTAGCCTACATGCAAAGTGCAAATTCTTTTGCTGTTCAAAGACAGTGTAAATAACGCTGCTAAGGGGTCTGCCATATGATAAAAACGGTTGACTTCTATCAGCTGTTCCTTTCCTTTAAGCTGTTTGGCTGGCAAGTTCAGTAGGTTAGGTCTATTAATAAATAATAATTTGTTTCAAAAAAAGCTAAAAGCAAACGTTTATGAAAAGTATATGTTTGATTAAGACCCTAGATGCATACTAAGTAATGGTTTCAAAATTCTCCCCAAAATCACCTATTTCTGTAAATTTATCTAATCAATTTAACTAATGGAAATTAGTTGGACCCTCCCGGGGGTCCAGGGGGCGGAGCCCCCTGGCTAGACGGTTAAGGCGAGCGAAGCGAGTCTGCCGGCTAGTATAGATAGATAGATAAGCAAGTATTTGGTATGAATATTGATTTAAAAAAGAATGATCAAATCTTATAGTCTAACTATGGATATATATATTTACATTTAAAATTACATTGTTGTAATTATACTAATTCTTATTTATTTAATTTGGGTAAAATAAATTAAATTTTCTAGTTTATTCAAAAAATAAACTTGATTTTCCGAGCTTGCGCTCCTTGTTGAGACAAGCTGTTCTAATGTGAGCAAGCAATATTAACTATTGTTACAAAAGCAAACACGCACTTGTTAAAAAAGATTAAATTAAAAAATATTTATAAATATTAAATATGGGGCTATTCCTAGTATAATAAATAATAACAGGTATTATAAATTAGTTTTCGCATATAATGTTTTATTTACTTGTTATACCTTTTATACAAGTTAATTATATAGTTTTAACAAACTAATGTATCATTTTGTACAAATCTGTATTAGTTTAATTGAACTAATGTTTAATTTAATGTCATTTGAATCCTTAATACAAAATAAATTACAAAATTATTCCAAAATAACTCTTTCAACTAGATTTTTAAATACCCCATTTACCCATTCTGTGGGTAAATAATCTCATGCATATTTAAATAGGGTAGTTTAAACAATTAAAATAGGTGCAAATTTTTCTATAGGAGGTTGGTTCAAAAATTATAGGGTGCTTTTGGTGTTAATAAAATTCATTGGGGGGTAATTTTATTTAATTTGACTGGATTAATAAACTGGATTTTCCGAGCTTGCGCTCCTTGTTGAGACAAGCTGTTCCAATGTGAGCAAGCAATATTAACTATTGTTACAAAAGCAAACACGCACTTGTTCTATTTATATCATTCTATTTTTTTTATGGTTGGACGTGACTTCGACCGATCTTCATTCTCTAGCTCTTCACATGTCTTTGTCACTCTTATTCTTCAAGTCTGCAGCTCTCTCACTCAATTGATTTCTCGAGATTTCTACATTTTTCCTGAACAAATTTAGTTAGAATATATTTTAAAAACCCAACAACAGATTGGGTTTAGTTAAATTTTTCTATTGGATAAACACAACCAACCAATGTGTAGTATCTCATTTTTTCAAAATATTTAAAAATAATATTAGGTAATACTATGAGGTAATAAATTTATTTACCTTAAACAATACAAACTTTATTATTGTAATAAAGTAATATGTAATTATTTTAATATTTACAGTAGATTTAACCTAACAATTATAGATTGAATCCCATTATACTACAGGTATAATTAGCCGTTAAATATTTTTTGCACGTATATTAATAATAGTTGAAATAAAATTAATAGCTCCTATAATTTTTTTTTCCAAATCAAATCAAAGTTTATAGCCATCAGAAAAACAATATAGATACAAAAAAACAGTACAAATTTATTTAATTGATCTTACTCCTGCGATATGTAGGGAATTTAAAAAAAATAATTAAAATAGGAATAATTTTATTTATTATTTCAGAAATTATATTTTTTTTGTCATTTTTCTGAAGATTTTTCCATACAAGATTAGCCCCAAGTTTTGAGCTAGATATAAAATGACCTCCAAAAGGAATATTTTTTTCAACTTATAGCCTAATGTAGGAAGTTAATTTTATTTTTTTAATTGGGGTAAAATAAATTAAATTTTCTTTCTTACGAAAAATCTATATCTTAAATAAATTTAAACCTGACTTAATTTTTTTATCTATAAATTTATTAAAATATTTTTATAAATTAAAAAAAAATTAAATTAATTGATTTTAAATAAATAAAAATATTTAAAATAATTTACGGTTAATAACCGTAAGTGAGAGTTTGTTGTAATTATATCTATTGTCTTATAATAAAAACTTGAAAACACTTTCAAGTGGAAATTATGACTCTCGCTATGGCGTGACGCCGTTACACTTTGATGTAAAGAGCCATAAAGTGAGTTATAATTTCCACTTAAAAGTGTTTTTTCAGTTTTTATTATATATTAGTGCAAACAAGATAGATCTTCAACATCATGTATTGTGTTGTTAATGATATTCTATTTAATCAGTCACAATGGACTTTTGTAAATGAAGTAATTTTATCTTATCTTTAAATAATAGTAGTCACTTCAGCTGCAATATACTTCATTTAACAAGTAAATTCTAATCAATTGGGAAAAACTGATTTTTCAATAGGCTAGAGATTTTATTAGAATAGGAAATAGGGCGTCGTGTAGACTAAACATATTCGCCGGCATTATAAAATGAGACGAGTCTCTGTCTAATTTTCATCATAACAATACGCATAGATAATATATTATTTAGATAGAATAAACATATTAAGATAGAAAAAACATAGCAATAGTGTGGAGCCTTCAAGTTTTACTCACAATCTAATGAGCTAATGTAGCTAACAAGCTACTTTAGTTTGAGCTCGCAGTTTGTTGTTTATAGTGTTCGTTAGTTGTTTGTTGTTGAACAGACAATTGATTTACTGTTAAATTCTTCGATTTTTAATCAATTTATCAAAGTGAGTTTGAAGAATATTCTTATAATGCTGAATGATTCCTAATTACACAGCTATGAATGACGTTTGTCGTTATTCGATCACCACTTTATTCGTGATTAATTTATCACGAGTTTGTGTTGTGATTATCATAGAATAACTTAGAATAGGTACCGCAAAAATTTGAAAGCTTATGCAGTGTGATTTCATTCAGTTTTTATTTTGTCTGCGAACATAATGAATGATGTTGACTCAAATAAAACTTCCAAGATCTATTTTAATATTTTCTACTAAAAAATTGATATTGAAGAGGTTTCTATTTAGATTTGAAAGCGGGACAATGTTTGCATAAAATGAATATCCCTGCTTCTCAATATGAAGAACTTCATCTCTATGATTTCCAATGACTGTGACGTTCTCTTCAGTCTCTCTATATGTTTTTTCCAATCCACTTTAGTGACAAAATTTACTGAAAAAGAATTCCTTATATCACACAAGTCCAACGAGAGTTGGGGAGCATTGATGCTTTCATTAGTGTTACTGCAATTATCGTTATCTTCATCTTGAACACCTTGCGACTCATCAAGACTTTCTCCCAAGACCTGTTACACAAGTAAAGATAGAAAAATAAAAAAATCAAATGTCACCTTCACAGACAAATAGCTGTGCAGTAAATAACATCACACAGCTCAATCCTGAACAACAATTTTCTAAATTTTCAGTTTATAATTGTTTATGACAGACGTTAATTATAGTATTTAAACATACCATGCCATGATGTCGATGGAACACCAAATAATGATGTAAAAATCAATGCAGGATTGAACATTTCATACGCAAATGAATCAATTCGGCCAATCAAACACAATGAATGAAAAAATAGAATTCCAGTATAATTCTCATGAAACGAATTCAATAATATTACTTTAGCCTATTTGAAAAGTGTAAAACTATGAAATAACTTGAATGCACATTCATCTTGAAACACCACAGTAAAATATGAGAAAATATATTTAAAAACGCATGATAGGGATCATATCCTACAAATTTTAGAAATTCACAATGTTTATTCTGAGACTCTAAATAATAATTAGCTTTCTCAAGAATTTAAATAGATTACAGTTGCAGAGTCTCGCACCTATTTTATAGAAGTGTAGTAACACACAGAATCAGTAATTATCTCAGAATAAAATAACCCAAAAATCACAATATAATAGTTGCAAATCAACTTTATATTTCATTGAATGCAACTTTAATTTTATTTGATGTAACTAATTACTGAGAATTATTCTCACAATGTTTTATCATCTGAAAAAGTCTGATTTTATCAAATCAGTTCTCATAATCATGGATATATATATTTCTCTTTACTATCATAAATATTATTATTGCTAATGCTGTCTTTGTTACTTACCGCCTTTCTTGGTATTATGAAACTGATGGGTTCCCATTTTTGGTTTGGTTCTAAAAAAACATCACTGAACCAGCATTGCTTTTGAAAGGTAAAGCTGAAGTCAAGGAAACTTGTCAACAATTCTGTGTAATACTTTGTGTGCTCAAACAAATTTCCGGCGCAGGAGATTGTTGACATGGATTGTTCATTTAAACTGGAGTAGTATCCTGAAATAACTTTAACGACATCCTTGCTACTTTCCTTGCAGATTGAGTTTAAATCTTGCAAGTTTCTTTTTACATTTGACTCTTGGATAGTAAGGTAGGACTTGTCAATTTCATCAAACTGAAAAGTAATATTCATCTCAAATGACCAGTAAGTACAATCAACAGTTTGTTCTTCATACAAAATTGGTTGCCTTATCTTTCTTGGTCCCTGATATCTGGTTACAAAGAAGACAGACATTCTGAACGAGACTATGGCCCTATAAGAGGCTAGCAGCTGATGAATTCAATGCAAAATCATAATATTCTATCAAACAGAATCAATAATGAGGGTGCAGTTTACACCTTGGCAATGTACATTTCAGGGACCAAGATTAACCGACCTTCAACCTGAATTTCTCAAGTCGGCGATCCCCACTTTCATTTTTTTATTATTTATTTTAACTGTAATAGTAACGTCGAAACATTTTCTCACAGGACTGCTTCTATTTTATTAGGGATTGAAACAAAATAGAAAGCAAATTTACTATCTGAAAACTTTTCAGAGAATCCTTTCAAAATTTTGAGATTTGAGTTCTGTGGATGATATAGCAATAGAAAGTCAATATAAATTCACAGAAGAATTCTTTTCGCAGGAGCAGAATAGCCTCAAATTTTGAAGTAAGTTGATTAATTGCTGTAGTCATTTTGATGAGCATATGACAAGGGGAAAGGGGTAAAATGCTGAGAACGTGTTAAATTATAGTGTGAGGGTTAGAAGAGTGAGGATCACTTGGCTTTAAATTGAATTAAGATTGTTAAAAGTTTTAAAGACAAATAATATAGGCTTACTCTACTTCCTAGTTCTAGATAATATCCATTACAAAATTATTGTCTCACCTCTTCGAGAAGCCGCTCATACAACTTCTTTACCTTATAAGCAGTGCAGTTAGTTTTAGAAAGTAGATCCTGCAGTTTCAAATCGACTTGAATGAGAAACCAGAGCAAAGAACTATTGCTAATGATAGCATTCTCAGATGAGTCAGTTTGCAAGGATGTGTCTACGCTCAAAACTTGATTACCATCCATTTTCAAAAGATGATTGCACAGTTCGATAAATAAGATTAATCAAATTGCAAACATAGATTATTCGTACTTTAACTAGTGCTGTCGCAAGTTTTCTTTGAGAGTGACTGTTAGTCTATTGATCAAGATGATTATACCACAAAATAGGTAATTTAAGAATCTATAGTATCTTGTGATTACACTGTTAATAAAATGCAAATAGCAGAGAGTAAACACAGCTGTCAAGTGACAGAATATTTGTATTTATTTTCCACATGGAAATAATTCTCTACTTTATCACAATTTCTATCTTTGTAGATTCAACTTGTTTCCCAAAACGTGAAATTGAATTTAAACTGTAGCAAAAAATGGCACAAAATAATATAGAACTGCCCGACAGGTAGGAGCAAACCCAGAAAGTTTTTCGACAGGGTTAACTAAGAGAATCTATATCAACTAGGTCACAAATTTTGATGATCTATTTTTGCGAGATTGATCCTCCTTTTTAGCCATTCACCAGTAAATCACCGATTTCAAGGGGACGCAATTGAGACGCACCCCTGGACGCGATTGAGTTTATATTCATTTTGTTCCTAATTGTATGAAAAAAATAAATTCATTATCTATTTAAATAAATACTTAATACAATAGAATATTGAAAAATTTATATTCCATGATAGGCATCGTTTCACTCATGGTTTTGCCCTACCAAGTACCAACTGATACAAGAGTGTAGGCTATATTACGAATTTTCACATTGGATAGCATTCAAAATTCACTTCCTAACCTCCAATTTCACCCAAATCTATTACTTGATACCACTTTATCGAGGTATCAACTTTAATCTGGGTTCAGTTGTTCATTTCCCCATATGAAGTACATAATCGTGGTTGGTGCTACAAAATAATCAGGATTAATCCACTAGTATCATTATCTTTTTGAATTGGATTGAATTTATTCAGAAATGAGAAACACTTCACAATGCTGAACTGAGGATATGGAGTAACATAATATAATAAAAACTAGATACTATAAATAATAGAATCTAGAATAGGAAAATAACAAGCATATAAAAGTAATCGCCCATATGGACCTCTAGGATCATTAATTGAGTTGATGGTTACAGTAATCGATCAGTGACACAATACATTCGTTATTGAATCATTATATTAACAAAACAATAAAGATAACATTGAGTTTTAAGCCCGATGAAAGACCGTTGCCAATATGGAATTTAATTTTTTTTGATTTGATGAGAGAAACAAAGCTTACTCATTCAGACCCACATTCACGCACTCACTCACACCAAGGTTGAGATGAGTAGAAAAAATATACTAGTGAGCCCAACGAGCTGAAGAACTCGCTTGCAAACAATTAATTTTTGAAAGGGAAACTCATTTGGAAAGCTTATCGTAGGGGTAAGGTAGTAACGAAAAACGGTTGCTTTGAAGATACTTATTTAAAAATTCACAAGACATATCACTTTAAGTTCAAGTTCATCGTTGCTCCGATACACAGATTTATTTTCCACAAAAAAGACCTACCGTAATCATATCAGGGCAATGGAATATATTTAGTAGATATATTTATCACATAAAAAACAGCTGTTCATAAAATTATATCCAAATATCAGGGCAATGAAATTAGTATATCAGATAGAGATTCTATAAAAAACCTGATCACATTTATATTCACCTACAGCTGATAATAACTCAAAATATATTTTGAAATCTATTGCAAATGCCACCATATATAGTCTGTTCAGCGAGCCTACGGTGTGATGTAAACAAACATGTGCGTGCGTGCAAGCCGGTACTCAATGAAGCCCGATTCACAGATAGCCTAGTTTTCGAAACGCATCGAACAGGCAACAGGCCTACCCATTATAATAATCATTAATATTATTGACTTTCAGTAATCATTTTCAAACAGCTTCTTGGATAATACTTATTACTTATTGTAAATGGAAATGAATACATGAGATTAATGAATTAGATGGTTATTTTCTTACCTCCAATGCTTAGGTAATGTATCCAAACATTCAGCAATCACTGGTATCACTATTATTAGAATTGTTCATATTTGTTGGTTGAATTATTTTTACCTATACGGTACATTTGAAATGAAAAGACTGACTTGATAACTGAATTTGAAATCCAATATGTTCTTGAAATAATGCAATAATAATTATTTATTTCACAAACTGGAAGTGCGACAACAGCTGTTAAGAATAAACTGAAGGTGGCAATGAGTGTGGATAGGCCGACCGACCGATGCCAGTACAATTCTCGGAATTCCTCACTCACACACATGAAAAGTTTGTTTGGGCACTCCGTAGGCTCGTTGAACAGACTATAGTAGAATCGCAGAAACAACTATTTTCTATATATATATATATATATATATATATATATATATATATATATCTATATCAATGAAGGGCCTATTTGATTCGCCTCAAAAAGGATGAAGGAGTCGGTTAATTTTATTGGCCAACGAACTTGACCTGTCTAAAGATACCAAGAATCTGTGTTTCAAATTTGAAGTTGATTGATATAGGCGTTCGAAAGTTATCGTGGAACATACCCACAAACACACAACGCCTCGAGCCTCAAGTCAAAAGGAAGAACTCGCTTCGCTCGTTCAATAAATAACAAAATAATAAATAGAAAATAGTTTTTATACATAAATGGATTGAAGAAACCACCTGCACTCCCCCTGTACTCGACACAGTATTGAAAAAAGTATTTCTTCTATTTTCCTCGGAAAACCGAATGGAAAAGTTTTAGCTCTCGTTTTTCTTCTGTTGCACAATTTATCCGCGTTAGACGTTGTTGTGTGAACTATTGGCGCCCATTTCGTTTGTCCGTCTATTCAATAATCGTCTGCTTGCTGCTAGATGAGATTGGCGAGGCTACGCGGGGCCAGGACAAGGGCAGGAGGTGTTGCGCCACGTGAAAGTTGCGCTCAAGGAGGCCTAGGTGGTGACAACGACGACAGGGGGCATGCTCGACGCACGCGCAGCCTCGTTAGCGAGCGCCTAGAGGTGGATAGCAGTCCAGTAGATCCCGTACCATCATCGAAAAAGGTCAGTATCAACAAATACTGCCACTCCTCACGAGCATGACACTTGTTCCACGCTTTTGTTTTACCTTTTTTTTAAACGGCTTAGAATTTGTAAAATATTGTATTTTCTAGACATATTATTCCATTTCAGATTTTTATATTTCCGAATCATGTAGAATATTTTCGCATAATAACAGAAACATTATAATAGAATAGCCTTAAAAATGGAAGTATTATTAGTTAAGGATGAGAAGAGATGAACATGATAGTAATTCATGTACAACAGAAAAGCAAGTTCTAATTTCAATCAGTTGTATTTTAAAAATTGGGGAGATGAGTAGTAGAGGTGAATGTTATAGGGTACGATAATGTATTCCATGTCCATGACGGACAAAATATGTTTTTACAACATCAATAATAACTTTTTAACAGAGAGAAAAGTAAGGGTGTTCTTATTATAATAACTTGACGTTACTAAGAATTGAGAAACGTTCACTACGTCGGAGTCGGATGGTGGAAAAGTTGATTGGTATTGGGGTTGTAGTTGAAACTAAGTAATTATGCATGGATAGGTCTTATGACGAAGAATAGAAAAAACTATTTTTATTAATCTTTTTTCCACCTAGTGCTCATTTTTATTATTTTTGTTTATGTTCTAATTAATGGTTCAATAGCAGAAATTATCATAACTTTCATATGGACTAAAAAGACCGGTAAAAAGACCGGTTCCATTTCAACAAGTAAGTCATGTTTTGAAAAATGGTGCTCCTAAAATATTTCAGGAAGCATATCCAATATAAAATGTAAACATGTACAGTAAAACCTCGATTATCTGTCACCCTTTAAACCGTCACTTTCTGTTATCCGTCAGTGTAAAATTGATAAAGTTCTGACAATTTATCACCATATTATACAAACGTACCCTAGTTTACTCTAATTGCAGCATATTACTGATTACATAAATATTAATTGAATTATCTGTCTCATTTTCGCAACCTTCCCTAACAATTTTCAATTTAGAGACGGTACTTTGCACGTTCATGTGATCTCATTTTTCTATTATCCGTCAAGGTCCCGGTCCCGAAGGTGACGGTTAATCAGTGACGAAGCCAGGATTCAACTTTGGGGGAGGGGATACAAGGGTGTGTGGGGGGGAATGAATCCGGGGGCCCTCAGTTGATTCCGGGGTCCCTTCCCCAAATTTGTTTCCATATTTATAATGATTTTTTAAGCATTTCAAAGTAATTTTCACTTGGATATTCCAGTTAAAGCATTTGTTAATTTAAATGAATCTTATCTTCGATCCTGAAGAGTAAGTGACAGACACCACTCGAAAACACTGCATTGCCACAACTATACATTGTTCACTAAACTGTACATGCCACGGCAGAGTAAGAAGAGTACCATAATAACATTGTCGGCTACACTTTTCGCGATTTCCGTGACAAACGCTTGTGCTAAATAATACTAAGGTTTATTTTTGTATTGACTGTTTCAGTTATTATTTTTGTGAAAGATGACTACAAAATTTCGTGGGAGGGGGGTGATATATCCCGATAGTTCACCCCTGGCTACGCCCCTGCGGTTAATAGAGGTTCCACTGTAGTTACATAGTCTATGTTCCAATATTATTCTAAAACTTTCCGATGATAAATTATTATAAATTAATTGGACTCTGAGCAAAATTACATTGAGACTAAATGAAGTGCAGCATGATTATAAAAATGCTTCCAGTCTGAATGTTCATAATTTTCAAACTTAATTGGGTGGCATAGGAAAAACATAAAAGAGTGCAAAAAGGGTAAAATTACTCCAGAATCAACAGACCAGCAATTTCAACTTGCATCGGCTACCGATTTAACATATGATAATTTAAAATCATTCATTAAAAAAAATATTTCAATTACTTTGTGTGTGAGAAGCATATATCCACGAAATTATATTTGTGGTTCTTTGATTTGACATGTTCAATTTCAATGAACCTGTTATAACGATCATAACCAAGCTTCTCAAGATATAACAATGAGCTATTATAGCCCACATGAATCAGTTTCAACTGTGTGTAGGTCTAAATTCCCTACATGATACAGGTAGGAGATGAAGTTGGTAGATGAAGCACTCTCTTCCCCAATATAAATGTTCATTTTCCACTTCTTGGCTATTACAATGCTTCCGGACCAGGAGCTCCCAGTAACATTTGCATCATTCAGTAACAATTGTATCGAAAAATAAGCTGATGAAATATCAGTTAATGATAACGCAAGTAGAGTGTGAAATACTCATTACAAACTTCGAAGAGAATTGAATCAATTTTTTCCAAGTATGTAATAAGTGAAGATTTCAAAGCATCTGCTTCTAAGTGTGCAGTTACTCAGCAGAGGCCGAAGAGAAATTGAAATAATATATTGTAGGATTGTGCTCAAGTAAGCATGATAGTCAGTTAATAGTGCGGTTGTGAAGAGTGAAGACCTACGTGAAACTGAAGCATTTGTTTCGTGAAACATCAAATATGCCCTTTGTCTATGATGATCGATAATTGGCTATTATTTACCTTACAGAATAGAATAATTTTGACTAGCACATCGTTCAAGTTATCAGTCAAACAGGGCTACCAGTTCTTCCAGAGGGTAGAGTGTACGACTTTCTAGAATCTATAGGGTATAGAAAAAATGTATAATTCTTTATAAATGTGTTACAACGATTTCTTATTGTTTCATTTCCAGGCCTAGGATTCAAGTGGATTGATTTCATCAAGCATGAGTTTTGATTTATTTGTAATGCTTAAAAAAGTATAATTAATTTAAAAGTCAAATGTTACCATTTTTTGATAAGTTGTGTGTAACATGACAACGAAATTGGTAAACGGCACGCAACAAACGGAAGTTCTAGAGCACTATGGTTCACTATCATTATCACTTATAGCACATTCATAGCATTCACAGTGTTATAACAGTTCACAGAAGAATCTTGCCCGTTGATGTGAATAATACTGAGGTAAATTTTCACGGACCTGGCCAATACGGTCAAATACGAGTAACTGTCATCGCTAACCTTTCTTACTAGTAGTTCTGTGAACAATAGACCTCACTCGCCCAACATTCCTCACTCAAAAGGGGACATTTTAGAAAAATGTCCAAGAGCACTTTCGACTCAGTTTTCATTGGCAAACGAACCATAACAACAATTCCTTCCAGTACATTCAAATTTGACAAATATCAATATCATTTATTTTACAATCACCCCTATTCCACTTCATGTTGGATTTATTATCCAGTTGTCGATGACAATAAAATCCTACATGCGAATAAATGAACGTACCTACAAGATAAATGACCAGTGAAGTTCCATTTTATCGGCACACAAATGTCCATATGAGAATGATAAATATTGCTCATTTATAGGTGTGCAAAATGTGCTTGAGAACAAATATCTACTTCATGCAGTGTCCCCAATGACCAACATTCGGTAAAACCATCTGGTTTTTATCAATTTATTAGTTCATTTTCACATTAGGTCCATTGCAGAAGTTTCTTACTAACAATTAATTTCAGAGTGAATAGTAAAGTGAAAATTATTACAATCTACGGTTGCGGTGTATCGATATAATGTTTTCAAAAAGCTGTAGTGCAGCAATCATTGTCCGACATATTTATGGAAGCATTTATAGGTATGGGGCAGGGGCAGTGTCAATAAGTAATCTACTTTCAATATACGTTTAAGTAATCTACGTTTTGATGTATCAGGTTGACAGGTAACTAATAAGTCAATTAGTGATTTAATTGCACCAATATAAGGGAATAACAGCTGCTACTGACAGAAACCTGACTTGAAGTCTATCAATGTTTCTCTCTTGGTCAATTCGCTTAAAATCAATACTTACAATGCTTTCTAGGAAACACATCAATGAAAGTGACGGATCTAGTTTATTTTCAGTCTAAAAGAGTGTAAGAATTAAAAGGAATGAAAGGAAATGAGGGAGTTGAAAATTTCAGTTATTGATTTCATGGAATATTGAAGCTTTTGAATATTATCTTACGCGGTTTTGTTGTAGGTTTATGCTCAATGTGATAGCTGCCATGCTTCATAGACTATGGATGTGTTGAAATAGGCCTGCTTTAATTATTTACACGTACATTATGTATTTTTTTGAATACATACAGATAGATATATACCAAAAATTAAAATAAAACCAAAGTACAGCTAATATAAAGTAATAGCGGTCCACCCGTGCGTTGCAATGGGATTTTACTTGTAATAGAAGTACCCGGCGAGTTCCCAAGAGCCTAGCACAAACCGCATCTTCTTAGCTTTCCTAAATGTTATTTTTTGTTTGGTTAAGTTGCAATTTGAAAATTTTGTTTTCAGCTGTCACTGTACGAAGTACATAGGGAGAGAGCATTATGCGTTATCCGTCTGTCCGTACACACAAACTTCGGAGCAAAACCTACAGGGGCTAGAGGTACTAAATTTTCAGAAGGTAGTAGGCGCCTCATAAGAAATAAATTAAAATTAAGTCACCCCTGACTTGCTGAGGGGGTCACCCTTTTCAGAAAGTAGACTAGAAAAAACTTGTTTGTCATAGCAACGGTCGGATGTGCTATTCTGGAGCTAGAGATGAAGTGAGTGTTTGAAGTGTTAAACGATTGCGAAGGATGTTAAATTTATTACTAAATTTGTGTGCACGGTACGCGCGTACGGTATAGTCGGAGCATTGCTGTCATGTAGGAAACATGTGACTGGAGAATCATTATACATTTTATTTCTTTGGTGAAAAAAAAGAAAAATATCTAACTATTGCAATTTAACTAAACAAAAAATAACATTTCAGGAAAACTAAGGGGGGTTATGACCCCACCCCTCATTAAGCTAAACAAGATCTCAAATGAAAATAGTTTCCACTATTTAAATAAAGTTTGATTAAGAATGGTATTGGAACAACAACAACATCTCCATCATTTCAATAGGGATCTTCATAGTTTAAAAGTTATATTTCAATTACATTTTAATGACTTTTGCAACCATAGTTTTTATTGAGCATTATAGTTTCATACTTAAAATCAATGCTGTTTAAACGCTTTATATCTTTCGAAAAGTCTTTTCTGTTACACTCAATAGAAAGTAGCTACTTTCCATAGATTTGCCACATATGGAAAGTGCCTCTTTTCCGTACTAGATCGAAAAAATCAGCTGACAAATAGGGCCTTATAGCCGTACAAGATAGGAAAAAACATATGGAGTGCGGTAATAGTATATTACGTTACTAGGCTGGAAAATAACGTTTTGCCGGTCGAGCATAATGATAGTTTATGCACGAGGCGCAGCCGAGTGCAGAAACGTGAATATGCGAGAACCGGCAAAAGTTTACAGCCGTGTAATGTACGATACTTTTTGTTACACTTGATAGAAAGGCAAGATACAATCAGCTGGATAATATGCGAGACATTCAAAAGTATTCAAGACAATTGAATCAGCTGCTTTATTTAGATTCATAATTTGATGGGTGAATTCACAGATATAAACCAAAATAATGATAGCCTAGTGCAATCAGCTGGATAATATTCGAGACAGGTAATGAGCTATGTAATATTGTTACGGGTTCTATGTCTAAAATAACGCTGGCAGCACTTAAATTTATCACTCGCACTTTATGTACACAAATAATCACAACACTCACTGTTCAGTAATGTCTTAAAGAAAAATAAGCAGTTAAAATCAGATAACATGATATTGTTCAATTGATAATGAGTTTTCAATAAACTGTACAAAAATCAATCACTAAAAGTTAAAAGGCTGATCTAATATTAATTAACAACTGTACAATAAACTGTCCAATAATATTCAAAAAGAAATGTCGAAAAAGAACACTTAACTTATGTAGCACTAGTCCGTAATACAACAAAAACTATTCAGTAGCTCACTGGTATGAATTAAGCAGGAAAAAGAATTGTCACTAACAAAGGCACAGAGAAAGAATTATCACGTATACATAGACACGTATATATAGAACTGACACAACTTGTTTATCACGACGATTTCAAACAAGACTGACTCATTTACAAAAGACTTCCTCTATTTATATAAAATTTCATAATTGAGATATCTCTGGAATTTTCTGTCAACTTCAAACAAATAAATCATGAAACTAGCACCTTCCACAATATTTGATAACATTCTATTAATGTCTAATCAAACAACAAGAACATTCTACTAATTACCAAGTAAACACTATAAAAGTGTCAAAAGCTGAGTAATTAATGGCTTAAAAGTAAATATTTACATAGCAGATAACACCGAGAACCACTGTCTGTCTTTCTCTCTATTAACTCCAATTCAGACTCGCTACACTACCCCCACCTTAAGAGATTGTTCTGTCCCAGAACAAAAGCACTATGTTAGTTTGGATCTGCTCTGGTTACTGGTTGGCTCCTCATTAGTCTTCCAAGGGTTGTAGATGCAGATGGTAATCTGGACACCAGTGGATTTGAACACCTCCTCCAGCATTGGCTTAACAATTGTCCAATCCAGGCCATCATATCCACTTCCAAGCCGTGGTATGCCAAGTTTCCTTACTCCTAGTTGCTGCATTCTGTCCCTCAGATGAACCAAGCAAGTCTACAATGTGTCATAAGATGCCTTCATCTCAGGCTGTCCCTTAGTAACCAGGTAGAAGAGATTTTGACCATGCCGCTGCAGATGAATAACATTTCCTTTCTTGGGTCCTTGTTGTTCCAGATCTCCAAGACCACCAAACTTCTTCCTGAAGACTGTAGCAATGCCTCGAGATTCCACTAAGTTGCTGGAGATGTTGATCCCAATCATGCTGATTGTCTGAAACCACTTTCCTCAGATAGCGCTGCATGGTCCTGTTCATTCTCTCTACCATGCCATCTGACTGTGGGTGCAATGGAGTGGTCCGTGTCTTCCTGATGCCCATCAACTCACACACTCTGCTGAACACTTCTGACTCGAAGTTTCTCCCTTGATCTGAGTGCAGCTCTAATGGCACACCAAAACGACTGAAGAACTGCTTTATCAACACATCAGCCACTGTGATTGCTTCCTGGTTAGGTAAGGCATATGCTTCAACCTATTTACTGAAATAATCCATGGCTACTAGGATGTATTTGTTTCCATCATTGGTTGTGGGAAATGGTCCAGTGATATCAATAGCCACATGCTCAAATGGTGCCCCAACATTATAGGTCTTCATTGGTGCCCTTTTCTTCCTTTGTGGAGCATTGGCTGCTGCACAAGTTGTACATTTCCTACACCAATCCCTGATGTCCTTCTACAAGTTAGGCCAGTAGAATCTTTCTCTGACTTTTTCTAATGTTTTGTGAAGTCCAAGATGACCACCAGAACTCCCATCATGCAAACTCTTCAGTACTTCAGGTATGCGGTTGTTTGGGACAATCACTTGTTGCCTCCTCTGGTCCCCTGCTGTATTTTCAATCACCCTCTTGAGTACACCATCATTTTCAATAATGGAGTCCCACTGTGCCCAATAGGTCTTGACACTTTGAGATAGAGGTGCTATTTCCTGCCAAGTTGGTCTTCCATGTCCTGAATGTTTCCAATCCCAGAGGTGCTTCAAGTCAGGATCTCTTCTCTGGTCTTCCTGCAGCTTGTTGCTTTCCCAAAGATCAGCAATCACTGTAGTTCTTGTCAAGATGCCTTCCTTGCGGTCATGGTGGGAACAGTGCTTACAATCTTCTCCACAGGGTCTCCTTGAAAGAGCATCTGCATTTCCATGACTGATCCCTGCTCGATGAACTGATTCAAAATTGTACTCCTGGAGTTGTTCAATCCAGCGTGCCACTTGTCCTTCAGGAGTTTTGAACTGGAGTAGCCACTTCAGTGCTGCATGGTCTGTCCTCAGGAGAAAATGTCTTCCATAAAGATATTTGTGGAAGTGTCCAACAGCCTTAACCACTGCTAGAAGCTCCCGGCGGGTGACACAGTAATTGCACTCAGGTTTTGACAGAACTTTGCTGAAGTATCCAATTACCTTTTCCACTCCTTCCTGACCTGAGAAAGTACTCCTCCAATGGCCACATTACTAGCATCTGTATCCAGGATGAATTTTCCTTCTGCCTTAAGGTAACCAAGGATCAACCAGTGCTTGCCTCAGCTCATCAAATGCATGTTGACAGTTCTCATCCCAAACAAAGCTGCTCTTGTCTTCAGTCAACTTGGTCAGAGGTTTAGCAATGTTAGAGAAACCCTTCACAAACCGCCTATAATAAGTGCACAGACCAAGAAAGCTTCTCACTTCATGTTTGTCATGTGGAACTGGCCACTTGGTTACAGCCTCTATTTTCTCTGGGTCTGGGGCCACTCCAGCATCAGACACAACATGTCCCAGATAGTTGACTTGTCTTCTGAACAGGTTGCACTTCTTTGGATTCAGTCTCAGATTCGCCTGCCTCAGCCTCTGGAATACTTGCTCCAGGTTGTGTAGATGATGACTGAAGGACTTTCCCAAAACAATTATGTCATCCAGGTAAACTAAACAGGTCTCCCAAGATAATCCTCTCAACACACTCTCCATTAGCCTCTCGAATGTAGCTGGAGCATTACACAGCCCAAATGGCATTACCTTGAACTGCTAAAGACCTTCACCTATTGAGAAAGCAGTCTTTTCTCTATCCCCTGGCTTCATGCCCACTTGCCAATACCCACTCTTGAGGTCTAGTGTTGAGAATAGTTTACATCCCTCAAGGCTGTCTAATGTGTCATCAATCCTTGGCAGAGGATAACTGTCCTTCTTTGTGACATTATTCAGCAATCGATAGTCTATGCAGAATCTCAATGACCCATCTTTCTTCTTCACCAGCACCACTGGAGAAACCCAAGGACTGTTTGAAGGTTCTATGACATCATCTTCTTCCATTTCCTTGATGACTTTCCTGGCTTCCTCCCTCTTTGCTAATGGCAATCTCCTTGGATTTTGACATATGGGCCTAGCATCACCAGTATCTATTGCATGCTTTACAATATTTGTTCTTCCTTTTGGACCTGCCCCAATTTCGAAGACATCCTGGTATCTGGTGATGAAGTCTTTCACATTGGTGGCCTGTTCCTCTGTAAGGTTCTTGCAGGTGGTAGCAGTGAATTCCTGAAGTTCTTTTGGAAGTCCTTGGTTCACTTGCTGAGACTTCTGGATCTGTCTCACCACTGATGAGGCTGTTGAACAGTGTCCAAGCATGCTTCCTCCTTTTAAAGTGATCTTGTAGCCATTAACATTCATGATGCATACTGGGAACTTGTTGCTGGTCCAAAATAAAGTTCTTGCCACTAAGACTCCTTGATGTAAGTTGTCCTCTTGTCCTGCTGGTTCCAATAGTGCACTCTGCCCTTCCTCCATGTCATCCTGTATTTTCCCATAGGCCACAACTTGGCTCCTTGCAGGTAGGGTGATGTCGGTGAGTAACAATACTCTGCTATTGCTTGGCTTCCCTGGGTGAAGTATGACCTCTTCTTCTCCAATTACAACAGTTTTCATATTCAAGTCCAACTTGAGACCAAACTTGTTGAAGAAATCCATCCCAAGTATAACATCTTCTTGTACCAGGTCTGGCATATTGATCTGACGATTTTGTAGTAATTGTTATGTTGGCACCACTGTCATTGAGAAGGCGGAAATGTTGTTCATCGACAGGTCTATTCTTGCCATTTCAGTAGCCAGTATGTCGTGGTCAGGTGAACATCGAGTGTTTGTGATTGAAGCCTATTTTAAAAATAATGACTCAGTTATTTTAACACAGCGTTTATTTCGCAAACATTTCAATTTAAATCAACACGCGCCTGTTCCCAGTAGGAATACGATCTTGTTGTGGGTAAAGAATTTTAGGAACACGTCGTCTGCTTTAAAAACAAAACCAATAGGATGAAAACGGGCTGTTAGAACGCTTGAAAACATTAATGCGGTAAGAGTAGCTGTTACACGGTCTCCACGACATTCAGCAGTGAAACATGCTGTTGCGCTAGCCATTTCTGATCGAAGTGTATGACGAATTCTTCATTCTGACCTGAAATTCCATCCGTATAAGATGATGTTAGTGCAACAACTTAATGCAAATGATTGGGCATCTTGCAAAGACGCTTGTGATATCATGCTCGAAAATGTCCACCAGGATGCCATTATTCTTTCAAGTGACAAGGCACATTTTCATTTGTCGGGATTTGTGAATAAACAAAATTACCGTTATTGGGCACCTAATAATCCACGGGAAATTTTTGAAAAACCACTTCACAGTCAATATGTTACTGTGTGGTGTGCGGTTTCAAAGTTCGGCATAATTGGCCGGTATTTTTTTGAAGAGTTAAATCGCAGAGTAACAGTAACATCTCATCGATATCTAAACATGTTGAATGAATTTCTGCTACCGAAACTGAATGACTTTCAAGGACATGAAATTTGGTTTCAACAGGATGGTGCCACCGCCCATACGGCGAGAATTGCAATGGATGTTCTGCGTGAAACCTTTCCAGGACGTTTGATTTCCCGATTTGGTGACATCACTTGGCCAGCGTGTTCACCTGATCTAGCATTTTGTGATTTCTTTCTGTGGGGCTATCTCAAACATAAAGTCTTCAGTAGTCGACCACAGTCAATTGCAGAACTAAAGGAAGCCATTCAACGAGAAATTGAAGCAATTCCACAAGTGATGATTGAGCGAGCAATGGCAAATTTTAGAATTAGGTTAAGTGAGTGTGTGAGTAGTAATGGAAAACATTTGGATGACATAATATTCAAATAAAAAAACTTTGTAAGTAATAATCTATGTAATTCACTGTAAATTGCAAAATTTGATCTTTAATTTGATATATTACATGTTTTAATTGTACGAAACACACTTTAATTATTATCCCTCAAAAATCATCAGGTTTTTATGCCAGACCCTGTATATCTGCCACTAACACTTGATGCTTGAAGTTACTGCCACCAATAAGGAGGGTAGCAGCTGTCTCCCCAAAAACTGTAGCCAAATCCCCTGTAGCTGTATGGAGTGTCCACCTTGTTGACTTAATTTTCTTCTTATCACAGACTGCGCTCCTATTCAGGGTGCTCATGGTAGCTCCTGTGTCAATAAGTAGCTGTCTTGCTTGTCCATCTACAATGCCATCTATATACAAACTACTTCTGCTTCCAGCAAGAGATGCCACCTTTGCTTTTCTTACTGGGCTTTTCTTACTTCTGCTTGTGGGTTGACAGCTGCCCCTCCCTATCAACCCTCTTTAGTTTACCTGCTCCTTCTTCTCACCTGGTTTGGTGGTACACTTGCTCCTAACACGTCCAATTTTTCCACATGCCCAGCATCAAACCTCCTTCTTCCTGAACCTCCTTCTTCTCAACTTTTCCAGAACCTGTTCAACTATCTTCTGGATTGTACTTGCATCCATGACTTCAGCCTCCATAGCTCGTACCTTAGAATGGCCTGGTACTGACTGCCAAACTGCCTCGAACTCCAATGCCTGGACCAAGCATCATTCAATGTCTTGGGTCTGGCTAGTTTGATGGACTGCTGGGTCTCTGGTATTCTCAATTCATTCAAAAATTTTTCTACTGCAAGACTTTCGTATGTGTTGTCATCAGCAGATGTATATGCAGTCCTAACAAGTCGAGCAATATCAGCCTCAAACTCCTGCAAGGATTCATTGGGTCTCTGCACCCTATTATTGAGCTGAGATCGATACAACTGCTCCAGGTGTTTGTTGCCAAATCGCATCTCCAGTCGTCTCACAGCTCACTGAAACTCCACTTTTCAGCTGATGGTATTGAGTGAACAATCGCCAATGCTTCACCTCGGAGATTCATCCTCAAAACGTAGGCCTTTGTTGCTGGTGACTCACCCCTGGAACTCAGCTGCTGACTCAAACAATGTTTGGTAGTCCTCTAAAGGTGTTTTTCCATCATAGGTAGGCAGTCCAGTGTGCTGAGGTATAACTACTGACTGTTTCTGGAGATCTTCCTCCTTAGCATCCATCATTGACGTTTCTGAGATGACAATTTCAGGAAAATTAGAAGATCTACTTACTTCTTGGTTATTTCTTGAAGTTCCAGTATCACACTCCAGCTGCTTAAGTCGATTTTCCATGGTTTTCAAATCTTCCTGCAGTCGATCTTCCATTATTTTGAAGTCTTCCTTCACCTTGTTGACTTCTTGATTCACAGAGTCAGCAAGATTTTTAACCTTTTCTTCCATGGCTTCTTGTAATTCATTTTTCATAGATGAAATATTTTCCTAAGCTCACCTTTCATGGATGTCATATTTTCTTGCAGCTTACCCTCCATGGATGAAATATTTTCTTGTAGCTCGTCCTTCATTGATGTGAATGATGAAATCAGTTTCGTATCTGAAATCTCGAAGAGGTAGGTTGCTGGGTATTCTCCTTCTGCCAATAATGCATCACGAAGATAGTCTTGTAGAGTAGACTTCTTTCCAGATGTTTCTAGATCACGGTCCTCTAATTCACGTTTGAGATCGGCCACTTTTAAATCGCACAATGTAATTTTGCCAGCCATTTTTAATAAAACACAAAAAATCCCCAACTTCTGACACCAATTGTTACAGGTTCTATGTCTAAAATAACGCTGGCAACACTTAAATTTATCACTCGCACTTTATTTACACAAATAATCACAACACTCACTGTTCAGTAATGTCTTACAGAAAAATAAGCAATTAAAAACAGATAACACGATATTGTTCAACTGATAATGAGTTTTTAATAAACTGTACAAAAATCAATCACTAAAAGTTAAAAGGCCGATCTAATATTAATTAACAACTGTACAATAAACTGTCCAATAATATTCAAAAAGAAATGTCGAAAAAGAACACTTAACTTACGTAGCACTAGTCCATAATACAACAAAAACTATTCAGTAGCTCACTGGTATGAACTAAGCAGGAAAAAGAATTGTCACTAACAAAGGCACAGAGAAAGAATTATCACGTATACATAGACACGTATATATAGAACTGACACAACTTGTTTATCACGACGATTTCGAACAAGACTGACTCATTTACAAGAGACTTCCTCTATTTATATAAAATTTCATAATTGAGATATCTCTGGAATTTTCTGTCAACTTCAAACAAATAAATCATGAAACTAGCACCTTCCACAATATTCGATAACATTCTATTAATGTCTAATCAAACAACGAGACCATTCTACTAATTACCAAGTAAACACTATAAAAGTGTCAAAAGCTGAGTAATTAATGGCTTAAAAGTAAATATTTACATAGCAGATAACACCGAGAGCCACTGTCTGTCTTTCTCTCTATTAACTCCAATTCAGACTTGCTACAATATATATATGTGTCAACGGAAAAATTTTTGCCACACGCCATATGTTTTTTCCTATCTTGTACGGCTATAAGGCCCTATTTGTCAGCTGATTTTTCCGATCTAGTATGGAAAAGAGGCACTTTCCATATGTAACAAATCTATGGAAAGTAGCTACTTTCTATCAAGTGTAACAATAGTTATTTGTGCATCTAGGGACTAAAGTGCAACTTTTCTCCCTGAGGGAAACTGTTGTCGCCCGATGGCGTAGCCGAGGGCGACAATTTCCCTGAGGGAGAAAAAGTACTTTAGTCCCGTGATGCACACAACATTTTTCCTCCACCTACACCAATACCTATAACAATGTATAATTTTACTTTACCTTCACGCTTTCACACTATTTTTTTAAAAACAAAACAACATTTTTTTTTGAACATAACCTCACAATCGAAATACAGCTACTTATTTCCTAGATCTAAATATTCCAAAGATCGAAATACAGCTCTCTTGAATTTTCCTCTACCGACCACGACAGTGTTGCCACATTCCTTTCTCTTCAATCGCGGCGTTGTCGGACTTCTTCCCAGGTTATTCTTATGGAATCACTTTTACTCCCTAGGGAGTAAAAGTGATTACTTTTAGTCCCGCTAGAATCACTTTTAGTCCCTAGGGAGAAAAAGTAGTACTTTAGTATTCGATTCCAGGTAGTAAAATGCGACTTTTGATAGTAGGTGGAGGAAAAAAAGATTTTTTGTTACACTTGATAGAGAGTAGCTACTTTCCATAGATTTGTCACGTATGGAAAGTGCCTCTTTTCCGTACTAGATCGGAAAAATCAGCTGACAAATAGGGCCTTATAGCCGTACAAGATAGGAAAAAACATATGGCGTGTGGCAAAAAATTTTCCGTTGACTCACATATATATATATTATACAGGGTGGGGGAAATGTTTGGAAACGGCTTAATATTTCATATACAAAGGTGATTTTGCGGTAGGTATGATTGAGGATCCTACTCAAATTGAAAATACTATTTTACTGTGACTTTAAAAATCTGGTCCGCCATCTTGGAACCGCCATTTTGAATGTAACTTTTTTTTTTAAATAGGAAGGGGGTCATGCGATACATGATTTCAATACGGAATTTTAAGACAAAATGAATGCCGAAAACCGCACATCGATATGTCAACCCGTTTCGGAGATATTTACATTATTAATCGATACCATGAAAAGCAGAAATGAAATAAATAAGTACATTAAAATCTTACCTATCAAATTTTTTGTTAATAGTGTTTGCTAATAAACATTAAAACCCAATTATTTTAATAAATGTTCAAACTGTTTTCCTTCAGCTGTTTGACAATGTGCTAATCTTAAATAATAGCCATCAAGCACATTTTGAATCATTTCGTGTGATGAACATCTGACTCTGGATATCATAATATCAACAATAATCATGATATCAACCTAAAATCATCT
The DNA here is from genome assembly GCA_948455865.1 of Conomelus anceps. Classification (NCBI taxonomy): domain Eukaryota; kingdom Metazoa; phylum Arthropoda; class Insecta; order Hemiptera; family Delphacidae; genus Conomelus; species Conomelus anceps. Next base: position 72,865,605 of record OX418217.1, read on the forward strand.
GTAATAATCCAACTGATTTAATGAATTCTTTTTCAATCATGAAGTAGTGAGTGTGTTTAAAGTCGTTCGCAATGGCATTTTTAAATGAAACCGCACATTTTGAATCATTTCGCGTGATGAACATCTGACTCTGGATATCATAATATCAACAATAATCATGATATCAACCTAAAATCATCTGTAATAATCCAACTGATTTAATGAATTCTTTTTCAATCATGAAGTAGTGAGTGTGTTTAAAGTCGTTCGCAATGGCATTTTTAAATGAAACCGAGAGAATAACTTTGTTAATGATGCGCGGCTATGGAGATAGAGTACGGTCTTACCAAGAAGTTTCTGATTTATTTAACGAAACATTTCCCAACAGAAATCCAATTAGTAAAAGTGTTGTTTTTAAGACAGTAAAGCGGTTTCAAGAAACGGGCAAAGTGACTGATCGTGCTCGCACTGGAAGAACAAATACTGCCACCAACAATGAAAAATCTTTAGAGGTAATGCAATCATTTGTTGAAGATCCGCATACATCAACTAGAAGCGTTGCCAAGGAACATGGTATGTCTACTCGTTCTGTCAGAAAAGTTCTTAAGGAATCTCATTTCCATCCGTTTAAGCTTCATGTATTACAAGAACTGAATGAGGATGATTTCGACCGCCGGGTAGAGTTTTGTGACATAATGATGAACAAGTATGACAATGATCCAAACTTCTTTAATAATGTAGTATTTTCGGATGAAGCTACGTTCATGCTTAACGGCAATGTAAATAAGCAAAACTATCGTTTCTGGACCGATGTCAACCCATACTGGATGAAGGAGGGTCATACACAGTATCCTGAAAAATTAAACGTATGGGCTGGTATGGTAAATGGTCACATTGTAGGACCATTTATTATCGAGAATAATTTAACAGGTGCCATTTACGAGAACATGTTAATAAATTTGATCGTTCCAGCCATCCAGAACATCAACGGACAAGAGTTACATAACTTGTGGTTTCAACAAGATGGGGCATTATGCATTAGGAGTGCGGGATATATTGAACCAAACATTTCCCCAACGCTGGATAGGTCGTAGAGGTGCAATAGAGTGGCCCGCTAGGTCACCTGACCTCTCTCCACTTGATTATTTCTTTTGGGGCTACATGAAAGACAATGTGTACAAAAAGAAACCAGCAACAATTAATGAACTGAGAGAATGTATAACTGAAGTGGCTAACAGAATTCCACGCGAAATGATTCAAAATGTGCTTGATGGCTATTATTTAAGATTAGCACATTGTCAAACAGCTGAAGGAAAACAGTTTGAACATTTATTAAAATAATTGGGTTTTAATGTTTATTAGCAAACACTATTAACAAAAAATTTGATAGGTAAGATTTTAATGTACTTATTTATTTCATTTCTGCTTTTCATGGTATCGATTAATAATGTAAATATCTCCGAAACGGGTTGACATATCGATGTGCGGTTTTCGGCATTCATTTTGTCTTAAAATTCCGTATTGAAATCATGTATCGCATGACCCCCTTCCTATTTAAAAAAAAAAGTTACATTCAAAATGGCGGTTCCAAGATGGCGGACCAGATTTTTAAAGTCACAGTAAAATAGTATTTTCAATTTGAGTAGGATCCTCAATCATACCTACCGCAAAATCACCTTTGTATATGAAATATTAAGCCGTTTCCAAACATTTCCCCCACCCTGTATGTGTATATATATAGTCAGCTCATTACATTACTCATTACCTATGACTCAATACCTGTCTCGAATATTATCCAGCTGATTGCACTAGGCTATCATTATTTTGGTTTATATCTGGGAATTCGCCCATCAAATTCTGAATCTAAATAAAGCAGCTGATTCACTTGTCTTGAATACTTTTGAATGTCTCGCATATTATCCAGCTGATTGGAGCATGCCTTTCTATCAAGTGTGACAAAAAATATCGTACATTACATGGCTGTAAACTTTTGCCGGTTCTCGCATATTCTCATTTCTGCACTCGGCTGCGCCTCGTGCATAAACTATCATATGCTCGACCGGCAAAACGTTATTTTCCAGCCTAGTAACGTAATATACTATTTTCGAAAATATCACTTACTAGTAGTTCTGTGAACAGTTGACCTCACGTCCAAGAAAAAGGGTGCTTGTAAAGTAATTTACTCTACAATGAAAATTAATTTCGCAATTTATTTGTTTATTCAATGTTTCCAGGGATTTATTCAAATGTTGTATGCTCTTATTCATGCTGTACTTTTATTTTATCGGTAGTAAACCGGCCGCCATATTGAATTTGAGAAAAATATATATACATCGCTGGGCCTAGCAATAAGGATCATCCATATGAAAAATCATAGCAATTGGTCTAGGTAGCCTATATGCAAAGTGCAAAGTCTTTTGCTGTTCAAAGACAGCGTAAATATCGCCGCTAAGGGGCCTGCCATATGATTAAAAACTGTTGACTTCTATCAGCTGTTCCTCTAAGCTGTTTGGCCGGCAAGTTCAGTAGGTTAGGTCTATAAAATAGATTAATTAATAATAATTATTAGCTCCCCTATTAAAATTTGAAAAAAAAAATTAAAATTTGTATAACTTATACATCGCTGGGCATAGGAATAAGGAACATCCATTTGAAAAATCATAGCAATTGGTCTAGGCGTTCGTCTGTAATCGTGAGACAGACAGAGAGACAGAGGAAATGCCGATCGTCTTAAAGGGTAGACCTCACTATCGTTCGGTCAATTAAATCTCTTCAAATAAAAAATGATTTAAAACTTATAAAATGTGACATGTGAAGATGGTGATTTTTGGCCGAATGATGCCCACATGAGTCTTGATACTTGTGCATGGGTAATGAGATGAGTGGGACCAGGTTAAAACATCTAAGACTGAATGAGACTCGAACTCGAGCAACAGCAGTCAGCCAGTCTTATCTAATCGAAGACTAGCGCTCCAACTAACTGAACCACCTAGGCCAACATTTATTAGAAGGAGGTTTTGGAATATGCCATACATTCTTCACACCAACTGTGGGGTTTGATTATCTCAGAACAATAATTATTGTCCACACTTACTGGAAATAAATTGATGTCGGATAGATCAGATAGATCAAAGTTAAAGAATTTCATCCCCGGGCAGCAGAGATAAAAGCTTGATGCATAAGAACTCCAAGCGTAAATTTGGGTCGCAAATGACTGAACATTGAAAAAGAAAGAAAATCGCAAGGCTGAGGACCTACCACAAACTGTCAATTATACATTCTCTCAATTCTAACTTCCTGTTGGTTTCTTTATACATGACTGTCCAATTTTTTGTATAGCTTACTTTTTTATTCTATGTACGATAATCACGAAAAATCATACTAAAAAGTGTCAATTCAACCAACAAAAAAAAACCATCATCTAATAAGTTCATGATTTTTCCGATATTTCCCATCGAGAATGGAATCCATTAACTTATGAATCATAATTGAGTTTCGCCTGGAAAATTAACAAAAATTGCAGCATTTACTTTATTTTCTCAAATATAATATCGTTCTTTACATTATGTCAATATCAAATGAAATATTCAATATTGTTGTAGTTATTCCAGTAAAATTATTACATTTTTTTCAAATAATATAACAAATTATGGAGAATCACAACCTTCAACTAATAACAGTGATTGATTTCAATCAAAGTTTCTTAAATCTTAAGTTCTAGTAGAATTTTGAGTTATCACTTTAATAATTCTAAAATTTTCTCATTTAAATTTTATTTTTAAATAAATTTTTCCATTCATTTTTTAGTCTTTTAAAATCAGTCCTTGTTTAAAAAGTCCTAACCAATAAATTCTATTCTTAATAGAATTTTCTAAAAAAAAATGTTTTAATAAAATTTTGCATTATTGCTATAAATTATGACAATTCCTTCTTTGAGTATTATTCACAAATAAAATAAATAATTCATAATCACTCCAACCATCTAACCCAACACAAACATGCAGCTCTCAACTTCATGATTCACAGACTCATCAACATACCCCTGAACTCCACTATTACCAAACTGAACTCAATACCATTAAATACATAGCCTCAAAAAACGGATACAACCCATTCATCATTGACAAAAAACTCCATAGAATCATTCACAAACAACAAAAATCCACACAACCCCTACCAGACTCCAAATACATCATATTAACATACATCATTCATACAACACAAACAATAGCAAATACCTTCAGAAAGCTCAACTACACAGTCGCATTCAAAACCAACAACACCTTAAGAAAACTCACCACCAACTACACCACCACCATCACCAACATTCATAATCATTCTGACACTTACAAACTGACATGCAACGAATGTGACAGCTTCTATATTGGACAAACTGGCCGATCTTTCACAACCAGATTCAAAGAACACATAAAAGCCCTCACCCACCCACAGACAAAATCAAATTATGCTGAACATCTACTTACAAAAAATCATTCATTCACCAACATTGAACAAAACCTCCACATCCTTCACATTGCCCCCAAAATTCAAAAACTCAATACTCTTGAACAATTCGAAATTTACAAACATTCCATTTCACATCCTCAATTCATACTCAATGACCAACTCAATTTCAAATCTCATACCCTCTTCAACATCATCACAAACCCCTCCTAAAAACACCTCCACCGCACCTACTTCCCCCACCACATCCACTCCTCCCACTACCTTCCTACGACCACCAGACCTCACATACTAGAAAACTACTCAGTCAGCAACCAAGCGCCGAAGAAGAACGACATAGTTCGAAACGCGTCCGCTGTGACTCAAAAAAGGTCAGTTCTGCTCAGCAAGTTTATACATATGATTAGCACAAATAAAAATTTCCCAAACAGTTTCCTGGACTCTATTTTCAATCATTCTTTAAAAAATCCTTTTCAATGGATTCTATTTTCTAATAGAATTGCTTGTTGCTAGTTCTTGGTCTATCAATATAATTCCAGCGTTTTCTTCAGCTATTTCATTTCTTGCCAGAAGACTGGCCAAAAGTTGAATGTCTTTGTATGGACTGGGAAGAAATTTGCTTGTAATAAAGTCGTTTGTGTAATAGTCTTATTTGAGTCTGCAGTTTCGGTAATTTTTTTCCGTGATAATAATATTATAGTACCTCACGAGCCTGATAAAATATGATAAAATAAACTATTTCAGAATTTTGGGAGGCGCTTCACTTCTTACTTCTCTAGAAAAAGTAAAGTAAACTAATAATAATTTATGATCTGGACTTAATAATGATGTAAAAAGCACATTTTGATTCAGTTTTGGCCAAGAATTGAACCTCATCGGAGTTCCAAAACACTTATTGGGTTATAAAGTTGAAGCTTCAAATGAAATACGTGCTCCAAAAGATGTTTTCTACTTTCGTTCGATGATGCTGTAGAAGAGACACGAGTTCCAAGGTAACGACTTAAAACTTCTTGGCTCTAATAGCCCATTACCGGTATGAAATCGTTGAAGAGTGTGAAGAGATTGTGTAGAGGGTGGTGAAAGAGAGAATTTGCTGTAGCCTAGATGATAGTCATCTTTTCATTTCTGTATTCCAACAAGTTTATTCAGCACCACACTATCAACGTGTAAAGTATGTCACAAATGTTTTCGAGGTTCATTCGTAGTGCTCATACTCATTGCAGTATTTTAGTGGAAAGTCTAGTTTTAAACTATTCAGGTGTGGTCATTAATAATAGGCTATCATTGGATGAACGTGTCAGTAGAATGTTGCTATAATCGTTTTTTCTAGGCAAACTAATATCTGATATTGTGATCAGAAATTGTTTGAATTTTCAAGAATAAGACTTTTGCTTGACTTTTGCAAGACTTTTTACTTAAATACTGTATGAGCGCCATTAATATAAATTGCAGTGGCCTCTCGAATTTTCTATTGATATTCTTATTGATTTATTTTGGTCTGAGGGCGACTCCGCACATTAATTCGCTGTTCAACAATGAATAACCATGAAAATATGATCTTTCATAACAATAATGTAACATGATTTTATACAATCATGCAAAAATTGTAAATATTTAATGAATGAATAATCTCTCGAGAATAAAAAAGCTATATATTCTATTATAAAATGTTAGAGTATTCTGCACTGCATATACTTTTTATAAAGATAGATTGATACTTCTAGATATATTATGAATTATTATTGAATAAATATTTTCTCAAAAATAAACATTAATATGTCACACATCGATAATAATTCCTCCCTTTGCGGATCACTTCTTGTAGTTGGATAACAGTTCTTGATCAAATCTTGATTTTCATATTGATAACAATTCTATCTTTTTAAGTGAATTTCTCCGTTATTCACTAATTAAAAATCGAACTACGAGTATTATACTGATTATTATAACGGCTATAATAAGGCTCCAATCGATTGTACGTTCCACAGATTAATTTTAAACTTTTGTATAGAACCCAAGATATTGATTCACTGAGTGATGAGCATAGACCTTTGAAGTTCCAGTTGGTCTGCCTCTACAGTAGAGTGGCGAATTCTCGAAGATGATATTTCTCAAGGGACTTGCGAGAAGAGAAAACTCAGTTAGGGCATTTATCAGCCAACGTTTAGGGCGAATGCAATTATTGGTCTTCTCCATTGTTGAGAGACTTAGCTCCAACCTCCTACCGTACTGTACCTTCTGGCCTGTTACCTCCAGCATCCGGGACTTAACTCCGTAATATTATTTCACAGCAGATGTTTCGACCACGTCGCTACGTTGGTCATCTTGATTGTCTGTGCCATGAGTCATTAGAGTCATCTCTTGTCCCTTCCTTGTAATCATTAAGACTTCCATCATCATAGATCCTTGTATCAGACTTGAGAAGTGTGCAATGAGAAAACCTGTAGTTGTGATGACACATAATGAAATTTAGGGCTTAAATTTTAATAATAAACTACTGTACAACAGAATAATACATTTTTTTTTAGGATGAAACTTACATAGGTCTGAGACCTGTGCGTGGGTAATGAGTTGGATGATGGTGATTGATGAGCTGGAACTACAGTTTTAGGTGGGTTCCGAACCACCGGGGAGTGATTTTACATCAGAGATCAGTGTCTTTTTTGCTGGCCAATCTAATCGTTCACCCTTACAAAGAGTGCCTAGGAAAACATAGCTTATCTCCATCTGATTGAACAGATAGATACCTGCTACGGCTCACGGCTATCACTTCCACAGCTATTCATAGTACCAACATGATGAATTTTCTTTGTAGTGGCGAAGGTGATATTGTGGAAGGTATCCATAATAAATTTAATTTTGAACGGGACAGTTCATCCAAACACTGGTAATTATTTACAAGTAATATTGTCTGTTGAGAATGAATTGAACTGTTATCAACAGATAATTTTTTGAAAATGAAAATTTTGAAGAGAAATTCAGACCATTATTAGACAAAGGGATCTTGGTGGAAGATCTTGGAGGGGATCTTGGATCTTGAAAACTGATCGATATAGATTCAGTCTTGATACTCTAGGTAAAAATTGTTAGGCAGAGTTACTTGAATTACCTGAGAGCTCAATTGATTCGAATGAGTATTATTGCCCTCTGTTTGTCACTGTTCTTACTGTCCTTGAGCCCCCCTTTCATAACAAACTCATAAATTGGAATAAGATAAGTTACTTGAGGGAGGTGGATTCTATTATCAAAAATATTCCTTTAGAGAACTTCACAAAGATCTTTAAAATTGTGAATAACAAATTTCATAGAAACTTATTCATAAGGATCCTTTTCAAGGATTTATGAATTCTTTACATTTCAAGCGATCACTCTTCCAATCTTTTATAAAAGAGATTTTACAGTGTAAAGTCTCAGTTCCGGATGAATAACCAGTAAATCTTGTACCGAGGGAGTATCGATAAAAATATTGAGTTTTTAATCGTTAATGTAAACTTTTTTGTTAATGTTACGAGAGAAATATTGAGCTGTCAATCTTAAATATTCGAGTTATTACTGCTCTAATGAGCGGGTACATCAATGATGTACGGTAGTTATTACATGGATATCTTCCCTCCATAATGCTATGAACCAATTTCAAATTTAATGATATTTAATGACGGTTTATTTTGGTCTCTTTTCAACCTATTTGAACAAAATTCTTTTTCCGAAAATTTAGCATTTAATTTAACAGATAATATAGTTTCAATTGAGGCTACAAACAAAGGCCTCTATAGAGCTTTATAATATAAGCTATGAATCGAACAGGCTCTAATCTGGTTCACTCGGAAATTGAAACGCTATTCAGGGAAGATTAATCCAATTGTCCTCTTGATTGAGAACAATACAAAGTAGAAAGTATGGCATTCAGCATTGGCTTCAAAGAAATAACTCAACGACAATTTAATAAATGCAATTGCAAACAAATCGAAAATCTCGTTTCATAGAATTGGAGAATAGCAATTACTTAATTGATACTGAAAGATGGATTCCAGAAGCGGAGTTTATTTCCTTTGATTGGATTGAGTTCTTTGAAACGCAGTCTACGGTGCTACACACACCAACTTGAAGTAAGAGCAGGTACCTGTTCTTAGTCGTAATACCTTTTATTCTGTTGCTTGACAATCATTAACAATATCATTCAAGCGTAGCCTACTACACAGATATTGTGAGTTAACTGACAATATCGCCATAGAAAAAAATACTGTAAATCTACTTAGCAAGCATCATGTGAATTCTGATTTTTTGAGATATTACATAAAATAAATTTCTCTATTGATTTACTTTTGCAATTTATGATTAATTCTTCTTTCTTCACTTTTCTGAAAGCTGAAGACTGTATATAATATACACTTTCACATTTGTGTAAGAAAGCTCTTTTTAAAAACCAAAATTTATTCGTGTATGAAGGATAATTCTTAGACATGAAATACCGGTAAAAAATTTGGTATAATACTGAATTAATTGAGAATCAACTGTTAGAATTTATTGTAATTCTCCATTAATCTGATTTAATTTGGGTTTTTTTTAGCGCAAAAAAAGCTTTTTTATTTTGTTGTGAAAGGTCCCATGGTATTATGATATTATGGTATTAAAGGTATTATGATATCCAGTGTCTTATAAGTATGTGGGTATCATTGGCATATGTAATACTAAAAGAGATACAAAGTGATGGGGGGGGGGGGGGAGAGAGACTTCACAACGAGTGTTCCAATGAGTATTATTATGGTCCTATAGTTTATTGATGTGGCTCATAAAACAACTAGGACGTGACCAATGACTTTGAAGTGAATTGTAGGTCTTCTTGAATCAAATATAATGAATTGGAGCTTCCCAATAGTATTCGAAGACTGTAGTTATAATAATTTACTTATTCGAACTGAGGAGCGGCTCTACAAGCTGCAAAACTCATGCTAACATCTCAGATAAGACCATTCTAAAGTAGGCTAGCAGGCTATTTCGGCGTATAACATTACATGCAATACACTTATATAACAACAGTGAGTTTTTGACTACAGTTTTTATCAATTTTTTTATAAAACCTGAGACTTTATATAATTTATTAGATTTATGAAATCTCTTTCACTTGACATCAAAAAAGATCTTATATATTTATACAGTGGCGTACCGAGGTTGTAAGCGCCCTGGAGCGGAAGTGTCTTACGATGCGACCCCCCCCCCCCCCCTTAAAAAAAATCAGTCTCACACTCAACCACCCGATTGGGCTGATATTAATATAATGGTCATTTAATGAATCAGCTGTTTACCCACCTCTAACTATGTCGTATTTGTCAGAGATGCGAATCTCCGATGAATGATTTTTCGCCAGGCCAGATTCTGCTTTTATCAATTTCCAAACAGCTTGTTTTTTATTTTTTCACTTTTCTATACATTTATTTGCAGTTATTTTTTAAGCATTTTGCAAGTCATTCCTATAAAAATTTTCTTATATTTTGGAAATAGGATTCAAACGAAGTATTTCAGTCCTGTTCTTGTTAGTATAAAAGCCATTGAACTTCTTGTGGATTTATTTTTCCAGAATAAATTCAAAGTCTTCATTCAATTACTTGAAATTGTTATACCTTTTGTCACACAATTTAAATTGTTTTGGCTTTGCTACTTTCGACTATTCGCTTCTTTTGACTCAATCGTTTTGCATTCTGTCTGTTTGTTACGCATTTACGGCTAAATGCGTGAACCGATTTCTTTTAAATTTGACATGAATGTTCCTTTTAGTAATGCGCAGCTATGTATACATACGATTTTTTAAAATTGTGTTGCATTTTATCCTTTTGGCCTTCATTATATGAATACATTTTTTGTAAGTAAAAGGCAATTTTCTCTCAAAAACGGTGCGCCCCTCAGAGCCTTGCGCCCTGGAGCGACTGCTCCACTCGCTCCATTATCGGTACGCCACTGTATTTATACATTGTTTCATATCATATAGTCGGGTAATAGAACGAATTCTAAACTTCTTCGTTGAAAAATAATATGATTAATAACAAGTTTATGATCAAAAAATGATACAAATCTTACGTTCGCGTAGCTACCTGAGTTTTAGTTGAACAATTAGATTTAGATGCCTTGTTTGGAATCATTTTCCTAGCTAAAAATTGTTTTCAATTGATTTTAGTTAAATGTTTAATGAAATATTACTTAATTTATTACAATTGTCAACTTGAGACTATTTAATTACAAGAAAATTTATCAATATCGGTACACCTAACCTCGAAAATAGAATTTGACTTTTTATTAAGATACTTTAAATTATAATACACAAATTAATAATGGAGATTATTAAGATATTATAAATAATAATAATAATCGTATGCATGCATATAGTACTATAGCCGATTCGACTGATCAAATATTAATTCGAACGGATAAGTAGTATTTTTGTTTTTTATTATTATTATTAGTATTTATAATATCTCAATAATCTCCATTATTAACTTGTCTATTATAATTTAAAGTATCTTAATAAAAAGTCAAATTATATTTTCGAGGTTAGGTGTACCGATATTGATATATTTTCTTGTAATTAAATATTCTCAAGTTGACAATAAATTGTAATAAATTAAGTAATATTTCATTAAACATTTAACTAAAATCAATTGAAAACAATTTTTAGCTAGGAAAATGAGTCCAAACAAGGCATCTAAATCTAATTGTTTAACTAAAACTCAGGTAGCTACGCGATCTCAGCAATTATTAACAAAAAAAATCTCCAACAGCTCTTAAAGCTACTGTAGATGTAGAAGAAAAGGTTACTAAACTATTGAGTGTTCACACCGAATTGAAAACAAAACTAGAAACATCACTAAGAATAATGGTGGTGGATCACATAAAATCTCTGGAAGTTATTGTAAAATTGCAGCAGGAAGACCATAAAACTGAAATACTAAATCTCACGAGTCAATGTAGGTCTATGTCAGAGGAAATCGAAATATTAAAATCAAAAATAAACTTGGCTAATGTAAGATCTGAACCTCTGATCAATACAAAAAAAGTAGAACCTAAATCAAATGGGGAAAAATTAATAGAAATGGTCAAACAAAAACGTATAGTCAGGTTTTGCAAACAGCAACCAAAACTAAAGTAAGGGCAAATAATGATAGGAAAGGTAGAGTACTGCTCTTGATATCCAGTCATGGACGAGACTGTAGTGACCTACTAAATAAAATATTAAAAAATAAGTATGAAGTTCAGAGCTTTTTCAAACCAAGTGCCCCTATAAACGCAATCGTAGAGTCAGTACAGGAACAAACTAACGATTTTGGTAAAAACGATTTTCTAATAGTACTAGGTTGCTCAAACAATATAAATGAACCTAATCTAAAACATCTTCCTGAAATAAATGAAAAAATTAAAGAGATTGTGCCACTCAGCCAAAAAACTAATGTAATATTAAGAACAATTCCGTATAGGCCAGAGCTAAATGAAGCCATTAAGTCAACAAATAAATCAATTCATAATACAATCAACAGCCTAAAAAATAAGAATTCTAAGCAGTTGGGGATTTGTTTTCTAAATGAAAGGCTGAAAAAACAAAACTTCACTAATCATGGTCTACATCTAAATCAATCGGGCAAAGTAATATTTTGTAATAGGCTGGCAGAGCTGATTGAAAGTCGTTTGCAATCTACTGTCAATAATTCTCCTAAACAATCATCTAACGAACCTTTTTTAGTAAAGTGGCTCAAAACCGGGAAGGAAAACTAGTTTCAAATGATAAATTCATATCTTCAATTGTATTAAAAGACGTTAATCGATCAAAAAATCAGGATAGCATTAGTGGAAGGAACTCTTTTAGCAACCTGATAGGCTCTCAAGATTCTAAGAGATTAAGTAAATCTACTTCAATATGCAAAAGCAACGATAAAGTAATAAGGGATGATAGGGAAGTACCGGTACTCACTGTGTTCCATCAGAATATTCAATACATTCGTAACAAAATAGATAGAATCGAAGTATTTTTTAAAGAAGAGGCTCCTGATATACCGGTAGCTATTTTCACAGAGCATGGTTTAAAAGAAGATGAATTGTCACAACTTAATATTCCAAACTATTCATTGAAAACGTCGTATTGCAGGACATCTCATCGAAGTAGCTATCTTCACTAAAAATGCTAAGAATATGCAAACATTTAATTTAGAATATGTAGAGAAATTTGCTGTAGAAATGGATTTAGAAGTTTCTGGGTTAAGAGTAAAAATCGACGATAATTTCGAAGTAGCGGTGTTAGGTATTTATAGGTCACCAAATGGGGAATGGAACAATTTTTGAAAACTATTCAATAGGATTTTAGAGATTACTACTACTCGTTTTACAAACGTTATCGTAGCGGGAGATTTCAATACAGACTTTGCAACACAGAATAAAATGACAGAAGATTTAAGGGATATTATATACATGAATAACTTGGAAATAAAAGTTCATGAATATACCAGAGTCACAAGAACATCACAAACAATAATAATTGATAACATCCTTACTAATATAGATTACTCTAAAACAAGATTAGGCGGCTCGGAACTATCTGATCATGACTATCAAATCTTAGAGGTGGGGTTGCAAGGTCATAAATCAATTAAAAAGAGTAGAGTAATGAAAGAAATTCAACAATGTGAACAGGGGAATATCGATTGTTTGAAGCAGAATCTGCTACAAGAAAACTGGAGTAGGGTTTACAATAGCAATAGTTTGAATAAAAAATATGATAGTTTCATTAATATTTTAAGTTTTCATATTACTATGAGTTGTCCAGTTATAAACGTCCCTGTGAAAAACAAATTAGACAAAATTGAAGAGTGGATAACTGATGATATCCTTGCAGAAAGAAATAGGGTTAAAGATGCATATGATGAATTCAAACTATCTAGAAATATGTTAAGTGAAGATAATTACAAAGCTCTAAAGAAAAACTATATGAAAGAAGTGTAAAGAGCGAAATGTAAGAAAACAGCTGAAATATTGAATAATAGTGTGTACTTTAACACAGCAGTGTGTGATGTAATAAACAAAAATAGGCAAGTAGCTCATGTAGATGCTTATACTAGTGTCCCCAGAATAATTAACGAAAATAACAAATATATTGATGATAGTGTAGACATTTGTAATTTCTTTAACAGATATTATCAACTGGTTGCTAAGGATCTTCAAAAATCTCTTAATACAGGTATTAGTGATGCAAACATGAGGAATACTGAGGGGATTAAGAACGAATTAAAATTCCACCCAGTATGCCAAGACGAGTTGTCAAATATCATTGATAGTTTAAATAATAAAAAAACTGTGGGAATGGATGGGGTATCCAGTAAAATTCTGAAAGAATGTAAAGATCAATTGTTAGACCCTTTGATTCATCTGATCAATCATTCATTAGAACAAGGTGTTTTTCCAGATAACTTAAAAGAGGGGAAGATCTTGCCAATCTTCAAAAGTGGTGATAGAGAAAAGGTAGAAAACTATAGGCCCATTAGTATTTTAAATGTAATAAGTAAAATTTTTGAAAGAGTAGTTCTAAATAGGTTACTTCTGCACCTTCAAGAAGCTAACTTTATCTGTGATGAATTTGATGATGGCATTTGATATTGTTAATCATAGAACTTTATTGGAAATACTGCAAAATGTAGGTGTAAATGGGGTTGAACTGAAATGGTTTGAATCATATCTTATTGGGAGAAAACAATGTGTAGAACTAACTACAGTAGTTGGTAATAGTATAGTAAAGAATAAATCTAATAAATTAGAGGTGCAAGCTGGAGTGCCTCAGGGGTCAATACTAGGTCCATTGCTTTTTTTGTTATATGTCAACCGTTTACCTAAAGAATTAATTAGTGGTAGAGCCCTCTTATTTGCTGATGATACATCACTCATTTTCAGCAATTCCATTCTAGATAATTTAGAAATAAGTGCCCATATAGGTGTGCAGTCCATTGTCCAATTTTTAAATCAGTTGAAATTAACTATAAATAGTAAAAAATGCCAATACCTTCAATTCAAAAACAAACATAATTTGAATGAAGATAGGGCTATAAACGTGTTTGTAAACGATAATCAATTAGACCAGGAAGAAAAAATTGCATTTCTAGGAGTTATGTTGGATAGACGATTGACCTGGACTCCATACATTGAGAAAATATGTAGTAAAATTTCATCTGGGGTATTTGTCCTGCGACAGCTCGCTAGATTGAATGACAAAAAGTTACTTTTTACAGCTTACCATGGGCTCTTACTGTCACATATTAGGTATGCTATCTTAGTATGGGGTAATTCATCAAAACAAAATCTTGATAGGGTGTTTAAGATCCAAAAGAAAGCGGTTAGGTGTATAGAAAGAGTAAATAGATTAGATTCATGTAGGCCGTTGTTCAAGAGACTTGGTATCCTAACTGTACTCTGCTTATATGTGTATGAAGCTACTTTATATGTAAAAACGAATGATATTAACCAAAATCTTGATGTACATGATTATAATACAAGAAGCCGAGGAGATTATCACTTGGTGAGTCACTATAGTAGCTTATTCAAACAAAAACCTAGTTATATTGGTAGGAAATTCTACAACAAGCTACCACAGTTTTTGAAGAGTCTTGAAAATATAGAAATATTTAGAAAACAATTGAAGAAATATTTAGTTGATAAAGCTTCTTATAGTGTACAAGAGTTCCTTTCACATCAAAATTAAGCCTCACCTCAACTAATTTAAGTAATTATGGTATCTAGTGTTTAATATTGTTGATCTGACTTGTCTTATACTCCTTAACTGGAGTCTCCAAGATGTAATCTACAAAAAAAAAAAACTGTAGGTGACTCGTCAGACCTCTACGTTTTGTTTAAGTCCAAAGAGCGCGTAGCCTACCACACAAACGAGTTGCTTGTGATTGCTTTCCTCTCTGAGCTAACAAAATTGTATCTGTATGCCAAGCCCACCGAAACAAATTCTGAAGCTCTATGCCTTACAGTCCACTGTCCACCTCTACACATGATCTGGCTGCACAGGTGAGTGTGCATACTATCTAGCACACCTCTGAGCTACTTCCTGCGTCCAAGCCATCATTCGACAGAGACGTTTGGAAAGCAACACAGTATTGATGTAACAAACAAAATTTAATTCACCTCAATAGTTATATACTTAGCCATTATAATTATAATAATTAGTATATAACTAGTAATTCTCAACTAGTAGCTACTTTCAACTAGTTAGTCTGTGATAGAACGTTTAAAATATTATTCGTGTTTCGATTCTGTTCTTGGAGAAGTTGTCTGGAAATGTGCGACTCTACCGTACGACCGTTCAATGTCATCACAGAAAATTTTCAAATTGAGGTGGAATTTTCTCAATCCGATACTCATTCATACCTCTCAAATAGAGAATATGATAATACAAGTTCAAAGCAATTCGAAAAGCTTGTGCTTCGTGACTGGAGTCATGCAATATATCTGAGCAAGCTTTCTGCTCTGTGAGATTTCAATTGGGCTTTCAAGATAGTTCTTGACTCTTGATTAAGTCTACGTAAGTGCACCATACAAAAGAGAATCCTCCATATGAACAAATTTCATTGTGAACCTGTAATTCCAGACATGCTTCAATGGAAATCTCACATAATAAGTTCGTGTGTGTTGTCTTCACTGACACTCAACTAAGTCACCTTTACATTCTAAAGCATGAGAAGGAAATCTTTTTTGTAGAATTATTGGCCAGAATCAAGAGCACGTTCAAGTTTTGACCAATTTGACTCTAGGTCTGTGCTCCAGAGTACAGCATTACCCGTCCATTCAGGGACGATCGTTAAAAGTTTGGCATATTGGAAAAGGTATAATTATTTCAAGTCATGAAGCTGACGCGATGACGAAAAATATTCTAACGATAGAGAAGTAAAGGTAGCTGCTGAATTCATATGACTGGCCAATTTCGACAGAGACAAATTCGAATACTTTACTTCGAATACCCACTAAACCGATAATTTTGTGGAATTTTGTTCAATTCCATTAGAAAAAAGAGATCTACCAACGTATAACAAACGTATCGAGTACAATCTATGAACAAGATCAAAATCTTATTTATCACCAGGTCTCCTGACAATGATTTTTTGAATCTGAGATGATTTTTTATCAAAAACTGTATCGGATAGAATATAAAAAAATATTAAATTGCTTCAAATACGATTGGTATTTGGTAATTTTCTGATTTTTGACTCTCAGATACTAAATGTTCGTGACTTGTGACCCACCATAGCATATGGAATTTATTTATACATTATCAACTAGGACCTTGTCCAATATCAACAATACCATATCAACTGGGACTCCAAAGAAATCACTGTGCTTAGCCTATACGTCTGAAGAAAATAGTTGATAATCGTTCCAGAGATAATCATTATCTTCTTCAATGAGAAGGAACTCAATCAAGAATTCATTAGATAAATCAATCATGAAGATTATTATATATTTATGCAGGACTGCGCTATTTGGCAGGTCCTTGTATTGTTTTCTGCATTTATCTAATCTTTTGGATTTATTAAGCCTTTTCTGGTATTTTGATAGAGTATGCAGTCACAAGTATGTGGAACAAAAGTGAAGCCTGCAAAAAGTGTAGTTTTAAATATTTTGAAGGCAACCGAATAAAATGGACCTGAAATCCTTTCATATCCAGTATTTGTGTTCTCTTTTCAGATTTTCGAGAAAATCACGGATGAAAAATGTTTTTCTTTGATGATCAGAAACTGATAGAATACGAGTGAGCAACTTAGCTTTTTACGATAGACCCTTTTGAAAAGCTTCAATCTCTCACTTCATAGTCTGCTGAAACATGCATTTCTCGAAGAAGACTCTCATTCATGAACAATAAATATACATTTGAGGAAATCTCTTGAAAAATTCATGCTGTCATTGGCCGATTTTATGGTGATCGATTGAACCCTTATCAGAATGTTTTCCTGAAAGGGAATAGAGTAATAGAACGACAACAAAAGTTCTGTTTGTTATTCTCATTTTTGAAGACACACAACTGAGGTCATAACTTCTTGATGATGTTGATATGATTGTATCCTAGTAGCTTACACAAAGTTCGTCTGCTGTGAGATTGCTGCTCCATCAAACTACTTCGCCCTGCCTATAGAAGTGATAATAAGAAGTTAAAATAAAAATTGGGTGTTTATAATATGCAAAGTAGACTTACGCTTCTTGTTGTTGATCTGCTTCATCACTATCTGATCATCAATTGCAACCCTCAATGGATGAAATCTACTCCACTAACTCAATCCAGTTTCTAATACTATTAATTCCAATTTCCCATGAGTCCTCATACAGTATAAACAAAAAATATGACAGTTCGGGTCTTTAAATTAATTGAAAAGACAGAGCAATACCCTCGGGTGGCAGGAAACAGGTGCAGCAGAATTAGGAAAGAGGTAAACCGGCAAACAATAAAAATGTTTAAAACGGAAATGTCTATGCAATATTTTTGAAATCCTCTTCATGGTCTATGTAGCTTATCTCGGTCTATCATATATCTCATATAACATATATCATATAACATTCTCATATAATATCACTCAGTCTCTAGTTAGAGACCAATAACATGACTATTAATTCACTCTTTAGAGTCATCCACTCTATTCATATCTAACTTAATTCAAATTCATTATATTACGTTTTCCGTACTGACCAAATTCTAATCTCCTCGAATAATAGTTTCTGTTTTATAAAATCATCCTACTAAAATCATATTAGATTATTAAAGAATTTAGAAGCTACACAATCACTATCGCTCTTTCCAATTAAATACACTTCGGAAGTCAGGTCTCAAAAGATAACCAATTATCAAAAGATAGAAAGCTACAAAACTTCGATAAATAACAGCTCAGAACATGCGAACCACGAGCTCGTTGATAATTATTTGAAAGGGTCTGAGAAAATTCAAGCTGAAAAATAAAATGGATCCGAAGGCATGAAAAGCTCAGCTGAAACTTGTACAAGTCAATGAACAAACTTTCAAAGTGCATGATTCTCATAGTTCGTATACCAACCAAACAAGCTACTTATTTTATCATTCAGAGCCAGTTGTGGAAATTTTCAAGTCTCAAAGTCTCAGCAAGAGGATATTCCACTTTCCAACTGCTCACTCGCCATGCTGTATGGTATGATACTTCTCAAGTTGAGAATAATATATTGTTTTCTGTGAGAACATCAACGTCTTGTTTCAAAGTGGATTTGTATGAAGTATTGACGAACTTGAGCGCTGCAGCTAAGGAAGTTGATATTCTCATTATTCATACGGGAAAACAGCAGTAACTCGGCACAGTATCGAGCGACTAACGAGGGGGAAAGTTTATTGACAGTAAATGATGAATTTCGAATGAGGTTCATCTTAAAGTGGCTTTCCAACATCAAATTCTGTTTTGTTACTGATTTGTGGAAAATGATCGAAGCCAAAAAGTAATCCTATTAGAAAATAAGTGAACAAACATTTTCTTGAGCTATCAGATTTCATGTAATGATAAAATATAATTTTATTGATAATGTAATTTCAGAATGTCTTGAATGATTGTAAGTCACTATAGACACGTTTTTCCACAAATAATAGTCTCTGGTGTTTCTAAGTGATGCTAGTGTTAGATCCTTCTATCAGGTAAAGTCCCAAGCTATGACAAATAAGTATTAGGCCTAAGCGTTTCTAGTGAAAACTCCTTATCTTTTATCTGCAACACTTTATTCTATGAAGTCAGTATCTATCTATAGCAATGCATTGTGTAAATATTATTCCTCCACATGCTATCTTTAATTTCAGCACTCCGAATTTAAATTTGTACAAATAAAGCAAAAAAAAAAAAAAAACATAAAGCTCAGCTTTTATGGCGCTAATTCAAGCTCATTTCTATTGTAAAATATTCAATGATTGAGCTATTATTCACATGCTTGAATGTGTGTGAATATCTTGAAAATCCACGTTCTATATTATTTTGTATTTCTGTTCATGAATATCACAATTTATTCTATCACAAATATCATTCATGAATCTGGAAAGTAATCAATAACTAAAGCTTTGCTGAAATGTTGGATTGGCAATTGTTCTCGAAAGTGAATGCGGCTGATGGATCTGAAATAAGTCCATGAATCTAAACTTTTTAGATATGAATTCGTCGTTCGCAACAGAGGTTCATTTGTTAGAAGAGCTTTCAATGCAATCAGATAGATAGATATCTACTGTTCCCTGCACGCAGTCTACACAGAAATTCTTTTGGCGCAAATCTATTTTCATTTGAACCAATTAATACAAAAAAGAGGTAAATCATCAGAATCGTCTGATTCTTCCCATAGGGATTGGAATGGAACTGTATTTCAAGACATCTATGCATTTACCAAACATAACCATCGACCAAGCATACTTTTCATGTTGTAGTCAAAATTATTTTGACTAATGTCTGCAAAGTTACATTGAAAATTCCTAGCATGAACCTATTAACATCATTCGGGTGAACCCTTTCAGGAATGATTCATGCACTAATATTCTTTTGCATCTGTAGCTAGAGCTTTCAATGATGTCATTGTTTGAAAAGTCTTTCTCTCATGAACTTGAACAGTTTTATTCCAACAAATGTGATATTCTTTCTTCGAACATTTATATTTTGATGCCTGCTTCTATGAATTAATGTAGATATCAGAATATCTGTTGAAGGACTGTTTTGGGTGCTATAGATTCAATATCCCAACAATTTTTCGTTCTCCAAAGTATTTGATAACTTAAAATTTTGTCATGAAATTTGGTCATTCCACGTTTACCGCAAAACTACATAAACTGCATTTGCGAATGCATAGAATTCCTTACCTCTGATTTTCGAATATTGACATTTTTGTTATTCATGGATAGATTTCCAGACTTTATAAAGTCTGTGTAGGGATCCTCATTGGGAGAGAACTGGATTTTGTTCTCAATACAAACTCAAAGTTCGAGGTACTTAATTCAAATTTTATATTATCACGATCGATACTGTGATTTGAATAGATCCTGGTATCAGCGCGGAAACTTGACTGCAAAACATTTTTCACTGCTGGAAAGTCGAGGACTTATAAATTCCTTATCTCACTCTCCAGTACAGCCCCTATAACGCATAAATCCTGTTCCTCAGTTAAGAAAAGCGTTAAATCTTCTTCCGCCGCTTGAATCTTACAGAAACCCATCTTTGGGAAACCACCATCTGTTTATCAGAATGCAACATTCTTCGCATGAAGAGAAGTGACTTATTGCATAAAAGAAAAATGGAATCAATGTTTCTTTCCATTCCAACATTATAACATCTCCGCTCAGAAATGTTTTCTCAAGTTAGACATGGGAAGATTTGACACCTGACACATTCCTCACACAGAAACTTAGATCACAACTGAATGTATAAGCAAGAATTTGACAATGAGAGAAATGTGATGAAGAGATTGAAGAGTACAGGTGAGTACACATATGCGTATGTGTAAAATATATAAGATCAAGTCCCCGAACCTCTTCTATAACAGGTGCAAATACTATTGCATGTACAGGTCGTGAAATAAAATGTATCCACTAGTATTTCTACTCGCAATACAAGTTGATGCAATTGACCTATTACCAGTGGTTCCTGGATTTTCATGTCTGTGGAAATGTATAATGTTATGCAAGGCATTGATAATTTAATTGTTCACTCTGGTTTAAGATAAAAGAATTGGTAGCGAAAAAATCAGAGCTAATAATTTCGCAATAAACATGAAAACTCATCACAAACCTGAGCTTTTTGAAATCTACAGGGAGGTTTTCAAAAAAGGTTTTGATGTTTGGTCTGTGACTGGTTCTATTATGATAAATTTCTCTTCAAGGCGCACGCGCAAGCCTCAGGAATCATTATTTTTGCAAGGGGAAAATGAAAGCTATCATTCCATCAATAAATAAGTTACGCTTGATATTTGTAATAAAAAAATAGTTATGCACAATATCCAGAATACAGAATTTAAACAAAACATTTTCAAAGCTCATTTAAATAAGTAGTCAAGAGCCAAATTATTTACAAACGTGTTGAGGCTCAATAATTGAAAACAAGGACTTGATTAGTCGTCTTTATCGTAGTTCATTCCAAACTCTTGAAAACATATCAAACTTAGAAAAATAGCCTACTGTTCAAAGTTGAAAGTTGGAATCCGATGGTTGGCAAAGATACGGTACGAGTTTGATTCGTATGTTTTGTCGCTCATCAGCTGCAACAGGGGCTTGAGCAAACATTCGCTTGATTGGATGGTTCTTGCTCTCTTCCTTGTTCAGTGAAACAAATCATTTGTGGAAAAATCAGCTCCACGCATTTTCCGATAGTGGAATTTGATGAAATTGCAATTTTTCGGTTGCCTCGGTTGACCCAGTTTCTACAGTAGTTTATTGGCTTCATAAAATCTTAAATTGAAATAACTCGGAACAGTAGTTTTAAAAGAAGCAATATCTTTTAGAAAATAAATTCAGAAATAAATCAATAAATAATGAATATGATCACAATTAGCATCTTCTACAGTCAAACGATTCTTATATCTATTACTTTTAAAATAAGATAACCGAATTCTGAATATTGAACATTATTATCATGTTAAGACCTGAGCGTATTGAAAAATATAACATGATAAAATACACGGAGGAAGTATGAGAGGAAATCTTTCCAACCTTTCCTATCAGCCGAGACCCTAATGGAGAATAAGATTAGAAACAAAGAGTAGGACACAATTTCATCATTATGAAGAGTTGTCCTCTTACGTTGTTATCATAAAAGTTGTTATCTTCAAATGCAAATTTTAATAGAAATAGTCATATAAGTCTCGCATTGTAGGCCACTTATTATTATTATAGAAAGAAAAAGAAGAAAGATAAGATGCAAAATAAGTGAGAATAGATCTTCTGGAAAATAAAGAAGAGAAAATTTGAATGCAATGAATCGATACAAGTACATTACAAGCAGTGCCGGATCTAGGGTACTTGCGGCCCTTGGCCAAATTACACCGAGCGGCCCCCGATAACTTCACGATTATGTAATTAAAGCATAAAGCACATTTCATATTAATACATAACGTTTGTTTTAATTTTACTTTTTAAAATTGGTACAACATACAAAGCATAACATACATGAATAGAAATGGCACTAGTGTTCTATTTGAATACGGTACATAAATAGGTTGAAATGTTGTATTCGCTAATTAAATAATCTTGGTTTACAAATTTGACTAAAACCCCAAAACAGGTCTAACAACAATTTCTATATTTATAGAAAATATATTAAAAAAGTTAGCAAACAGCAGTTATTTGTAAAATTATTAATATTGCTAAAATTATTATATTATAAATTAGTATTTCATTTAATTGTTAAAATTAAATAGCATTTGTTTCATTCGGGGGGAAAAGTACAGGTGACAACAAAAGACTAAAATAAGCCGAGTTGAAAAGACATTATAAGTAAAAGAACAAGCAAAATAATAATATGAACTGTAAAAGTAATAAGCTACGGTACTGAAAAATAAAAATATTAAGAATACAACAAATAAACTTCTAGATCATTCAATTCTTACATTATTCTCTTATACTGAAAATCGTCAATGTCATGTTCTTTGGATAAAGTTGGATAATTTTAACAATTTGGATAAAGTTGGATTAGTGATTAGCATTGACACTCACTCCACTCCATAGTCATAATTAATAGGCTACCTATACTCTAAACACTCACTTTTCTAGGCTGCAAAATCTTTAATCAAATCGTTAAAGTCTAAAGCTTGAAAAAGCTCAGCATTTGAAACAAAACTAGCCAAACTAGACAATCTAGAATCTTCGTCAGAAGTCGAGTACCTCAAGTAGTTTTTGATTCTTTTCAACATGCTGAATGATCTTTCTCCAGATGCATTAGATGTCATCATGCATAGTAGAATGCGCAAAGCCGTGTCCATATTCGGAAATAATGTTGTTAACTGTTTTTCACGAATGAGTTTCAGATACTCCAAAAGTGTATTCCTCGGAGGCTTGGTAATCTTGTTATCATGAGGTTCCCTTTCTTCATCAAATATACCTTCAACAAAGCCTTTGAACTGTACACACTCTTCTCCAAAGTCACCATCTATGTTGATTCGATACTTTTTAGCCAAAATAGAAGCTTTCCCCTGATTTCTTCATTGGAAATTGACGATAATTTGTTTAAAAATCCAAATTGGTTATTTTAATTAGATTGTATTGTTTATGTACAAAAGTAATGTACTTGATTCACAGTAGCGGTAATTATTAATTAATTTTGGAAAATAAAAATTCAATTTTATTACCAAAAAAAGTTTTTATTTTACAGAACGCTGCGGCCCCCTTTTGCCTGCGGCCCTAGGCCGCGGCCTAGTGGTAAATCCAGCACTGATTACAAGTGAGGTATATCTTCAGCTAGGGGATAACCGTTTATTCTAGGGGTGGATTCAAATGCTTTTTAAAGACTTTTGGGCTGTCTGAAAATATATCCACCGCACCACTCAAACTATTCAGCAGCATAGGCATATGATTCAAGGTAAAGTAGCGTACCTATTATCTGTCCGAAATCTATGGATGAAAAATAAGGTATGTCATCTACGCATTACTAATTCTCCATTCAATTATCTTAAAAAATTGAGTATTCAATCTCCCACAGCCATTGAAAATCTATTGCAAGTTTGTCATTTTTCATGGAAAGAATTATTGAATTGGACTAGGAGACTATAATTTATTCAAAATGAATGAATATGGTATATATTGGTATGAGACAGGCTACCGGTGGTATCAAGTTCGCTGCGATGCGACGTGGATTGATAGTTTTTAATTCCTTCGAAATTGATTTTTCGGAGTTCCAATCCCTTTGAAGTTTTAAAGGGTGCTTGATGCTAATGGGTTGTACTTCGAGTTTTGGAATGTGATACAATCATGAAAGTTCTTGTGAAACGTTTCAGTTCATTAAATGATTGTATACTCATTCGGAAATAACTGAAAAATTTAGCGTCGTCTCCTTTCAAATTCTGGAATAAGGTAACGAAAGCTCCTTTTAAAAGTCGTGCAGTTACTAATGGATGCGTCGAGTACCTTCTTTTTGATTTGCCGTAATTTAATATTCGATAGGCTAGTAAAGCCAAACATTTCGTCGCTTACGCTGCGACATTTTCATTACTATGGAGCAGACCAAATCAATGTTTGCATCCAGCAAGCTATAGTTTGATAACCATTAACCATGTGTTTCAAAGGGAATGTGTCTCATTGTTGGCGGGAAAAGTTAATTGCTCTTTTCTGAATGCCATACTGACTGCTATGTAGCAATGGAAAAATGAAAACAAAGATAATATTGCGTACTCCACTTATTCAGGTCTTCACAAGACCAATTCATTTTGTATATGAGTTTTTCTTAAAAATGACAAATGCTTCATTTTGAAACTTGTAAAAAGTTTTCTTTCAGTTCTTTTCATTGTTTAATTCATTGTAAGCATTCATTTTATTATTGTGTTTTATTTTATTATAGGCACCTGCTGTAAAACCTTTTCAGGTTTAGCGGGACCATTTTGTAATGTCTTTTCATGTAATAAAAATTGATTGATTGATTGAAGTAACTAATATTTTTTCGAACATTGTTCGGAAAAGGCTGATTTTTAGAATAACGGTTCTCTTTAAGTTATTGAAATACCAAATATTGTGCCTTGGAATACTGCTCACAATATTTTATCCGCCTATTCTGAACAACGTTCGTGAAAATACAGGGTTTTTTTTTAAATAAAAAAGTAACAAGAAATAAGGAGAGCATTAGTTCTTTTACGAAAAACCTGTATACAAAATTGTTTTTTTTTACAGTTTATCTTTGCAACATAGAACTAAAACATCTGGGCAGGGCAGACATTGCTTCCATTAATAGTCGCACATTTGCTTGTTCAGAAATTTTTATGGGTTGCCGTTTTAAGGAAAATGGGAGTTAGAAATTGTACTGTTCTTATTTTCGAAGATCATTGGAGAAAGAGTGCAAAAAATCAATTTCAAAAATGAAAGTTCTTGATTCGTTTGAGAGCTAGTATTGCAGGCATGCAAGAAATCTATTTGATAGCCTAAAAATGTAATTTTAGTGATAGAAGAAAAATTCAAGTTGAATTGGATTGAGGAGACTCAGTACAACAGCATGGGACTTTAAGAAATTTGAATATCTAAAAATTTTATGTTTTTTTGTATTTGTATTAGGAAAAAGTTGGCGACAGCTCTGCGATTCATAATTGCTAAATTGCTCTGACTACAATCGCGCGATTGTAGCTCGTGTCAACCAGACCTTAACTGGAGTCGCCAAGACGTAATCTACAAAAAAAGTACTTACAAACAAATTGTAATTTCGCAGAATCTGAATGTAGATGATAACGCTGCATCAAAGAGACTGATAAGTTTAAGTACCTGGGTTTCAATCTAGCACATAATGGGAGTTCCGAAGATGGAATAAAGACAAGCCTGGCATAAACAAGAAGTTGTATAAGACATCTGCATCCCATTATTTGAAGTAGAAGTATTCACAGGAAAACTAAACATGATATTCAACACTATAGTCAGACTCAGAAGCATCATGATTTATGGTGCTGAAGTATGGGTGACGAATAAGAAGAGTGGGATTAAGATACTGGCGGTAGAAATGAAATATTGTAGAAGGTGTTGTGGGGTCACCAGGATGGAAACAGGTTAGAGTGTGACTAAATTTTGTGTTGAGACTCCCTACAACTTCTTAACAACTTCGCTCTAGCTTTCGTTTTGCATGACCAGAAGCTTATTGAATTGCCATCTAAGCTCATTTCCTGAAATCCTCTTTCCTTCTAGAAGTTAACGCGTGCACTAATCCATCTGCTCACGGTATGAGACATAATCTTGTTATATTTTGAAGAGGCTGTCGTCCATACGTTGCTTGAAATTGCTTTGTTTCCGGTCAGAGATTGAGTCGATAATCGTCGACATTCTGTCTGATCGTATCTCATTTATTACTAACTGCTACACCTTTCGATCAGTGTTGGCTTCATACGCTCGTCATTCTCCCGATTGGCTCAATCAACGTTCTATTGATCACACGGTATTATTCACGGTAGTTGAACAGAGAAAAAAGAATTGATTCATACTATTTTTTATTGTAGAGATTTTTTACTAGAATTTCAATTCTTGAATAACCTCTTTTGAGCATGAGCATTAGAGGAAAAAAGTGGAAGTAGATGTTCGTGCACGAAGAAATACTGAAGAACGCGGTCATAAACTGTTGTTTACTACTGTTAGTTTTAGGCATCATTAAATAAACTGTCTTCTGCTCTCACGAGGAATTCATCTTGCAAGTCTTTTGTTTAGGAAATGTCTTCAATCCTTTAATTCACAATGACTACTCACTATCCGCATTCAAGGGCACACCGTCATTGTTCCATGGACGAATAAAAGTGATGCTACCATCGGAGTTGAAACAGGAGAAAGTATTATTTTCATTGTATGAATCAATACAAATTATTAAGCTACGTGGGCAATACAGACCAAACTGATTCAGTGAAGACATTGAATGGAAATGTGTAAAAAAAGACTGTGGGTTTCATTCAGATTGGAAATCTCATGTGTTGGTTTATTTAAGTATAGCCTAAGCTTGGGATTGCCAAGAACAATTTGAACGTATTATACGGATAAGTAAAGATGTTGCCTTAGGCATGCTCAAGGGTGATGCCACCAGTGCAGCGGCCCCAACATTAGATCAAGATTCTTTTTTTTTTTTTTTTTTTGTAGATTACGTCTTGGAGACTCCAGTTAAGGAGTATAAGACAAGTCAGATCAACATTATTATACACTAGATACCATAATTACTTCAATTAGTTGAGGTGAGGCTCTTAATTTTGATGTGAAAGGAACTCTTGTACACTATAAAAAGCTTTATCAACTAAATATTTCTTCAATTGTTTTTTAAATATTTCTATATTTTCAAGACTTCAAAAACTGCGGTAGCTTGTAGTAGAATTTCCTACCAATATAACTAGGTTTTTGTTTGAATAAGCTACTATTGTGACTCACCAAGTGATAATCTCCTCGGCTTCTTGTATTATAATCATGTACATCAAGATTTTGGTTAATATCATTCGTTTTTACATATAAAGTAGCTTCATACACATATAAGCAGAGTACAGTTAGGATACCAAGTCTCTTGAACAACGGCCTACATGAATCTAATCTATTTACTCTTTCTATACACCTAACCGCTTTCTTTTGGATCTTAAACACCCTATCAAGATTTTGTTTTGATGAATTACCCCATACTAAGATAGCATACCTAATATGTGACAGTAAGAGCCCATGGTAAGCTGTAAAAAGTAACTTTTTGTCATTCAATCTAGCGAGCTGTCGCAGGACAAATACCCCAGATGAAATTTTACTACATATTTTCTCAATGTATGGAGTCCAGGTCAATCGTCTATCCAACATAACTCCTAGAAATGCAATTTTTTCTTCCTCTTTACATTCTTTCAGAATTTTACTGGATACCCCATCCATTCCCACAGTTTTTTTATTATTTAAACTATCAATGATATTTGACAACTCGTCTTGGCATACTGGGTGGAATTTTAATTCGTTCTTAATCCCCTCAGTATTCCTCATGTTTGCATCACTAATACCTGTATTAAGAGATTTTTGAAGATCCTTAGCAACCAGTTGATAATATCTGTTAAAGAAATTACAAATGTCTACACTATCATCAATATATTTGTTATTTTCGTTAATTATTCTGGGGACACTAGTATAAGCATCTACATGAGCTACTTGCCTATTTTTGTTTATTACATCCCACACTGCTGTGTTAAAGTACACAATATTATTCAAAATTTCAGCTGTTTTCTTACATTTCGCTCTTTTCACTTCTCTAGTATAATTTTTCTTTAGAGCTTTAGAGCTTTAGAGCTTTGTAATTATCTTCACTTAACATATTTCTAGATAGTTTGAATTCATCATATGCATCTTTAACCCTATTTCTTTCTGCAAGGATATCATCAGTTATCCACTCTTCAATCTTGTCTAATTTGTTTTTCACAGGGACGTTTATAACTGGACAACTCATAGTAATATGAAACCTTAAAATATCAATGAAACTATCATATTTGTCATTTAAACTATTGCTATTGTAAACCCTACTCCAGTTTTCTTGTAGCAGATTCTGCTTCAAACAATCGATATTCCCCTGTTCACATTGTTGAATTTCTTTCATTACTCTACTCTTTTTAATTGATTTATGACCTTGCAACCCCACCTCTAAGATTTGATATTCATGATCAGATAGTTCCGAGCCGCCTAATCTTGTTTTAGAGTAATCTATATTAGTAAGGATGTTATCAATTATTGTTTGTGATGTTCTTGTGACTCTGGTATATTCATGAACTTTTATTTCCAAGTTATTCATGCATATAATATCCTTTAAATCTTCTGCCATTTTATTCTGTGTTGCAAAGTCTGTATTGAAATCTCCCGCTACAATAACGTTTGTAAAACGAGTAGTAGTAATCTCTAAAAGCCTATTGAATAGTTCACAAAAATTGTTCCATTCCCCATTTGGTGACCTGTAAATACCTAACACCGCTACTTCGAAATTATTGTCGATTTTTACTCTCAAACCAGTAACTTCTAAATCCATTTCCACAGCAAATTTCTCTACATATTCTAAATTAAATGTTTGCATATTCTTAGCATTTTTAGTGAAGATAGCTACTCCCCCACTTCGATGAGATGTCCTGCAATACGACGTTTTCAATGAATAGTTTGGAATATTAAGTAGTGACAATTCATCTTCTTTTAAACCATGCTCTGTGAATTCGGAATCAAGGTGTAGAATGTATCTTTATTTAGAAGAAACTATATCAGTTCCTCTCGGCGAACTTATGATGTTGAAGATCCATCTTGTGTACTGTGGGTCGTCTGATGATGCTCTAGACAACAGAGCGAAACGGCCGTCACGCCATAACGTGAGTCAATTTCCATTCAAAAGTGTTTTTTAAGTTTATAATATATATCAGTTCCACATTGAACTGTTGAACATGTTTGTGTCAATTTGAAGTGAAAATAATTATTGTTATTTTAGGCAGTAAAATTTTAGGAATAAAATAAGTTTTTTTCACTTCCTTTTGAGAGTGTGTGGAGCTAGGGAAAAGGAACAACATTATAATATTTGGTTATGATTATTTTCTAAAACTTCTGAGTTTTCAACACTTGTTTAATTCGCAGGAGCTTTGTCACAAAGAAAATAGTAGAATATCAAACTCCCTTCAATAATATGTATATAAATGTGGTGTGCTTTAAATACCATCGTTTCACTTCTGCGTTGCAATGGGATTTTAGCGGAATAGCGCTTTTATGGAATAGCGGTACCCAGCGCTAGTACTTAGCGGTACCAGCATGCCTATGGCTACATCTTTACTTATACATATAATTAATGTGTTAATTAATAATGTTTAAATTGTTCTTTGCAATCTTGAGTTCAGGCTATACTTAAATAATTCAACACATGAGATTTCCAATCTGAATGAATTCCACAGGTTTTTTTTACACATTTCCATTCTATTTTTTCATGATGAACCAGTTTGGTATGTATTGCCCACGTAGCTTAATAATTTGCATTGATTCAAACCTGGTGGTTTGAGCCTAGCACAAACCGCATCTACTTAGCTTTCCTAAAATGTTATTTTTTCTTGGTTAAATTGCAATTAGAAAATTTTGTTTTTTGTCAAAGAATAATGGATGGAACATAAGCTGGCTTTGATTCTCCAGTCATATGTTTCCTACATGACAATGCTCCAACTACAAGGTACGCGCGTAAGTCTGCAGACAGCATGAATATCGCCGCTAAGGGCTCACTATATGATTAAAAACTATTTACTCTTTTCAGCTGTTTCTTTTAGGCTAGATTTCTCTTTTTTGTGTCCTTCAGAGAATACTTTTGAACTCCCAAACTCCACAGGAACCATCTCGGGACTATTCCACATTGTGCCTGAAAATAACGTGGCATTTTCAGGTTCCTGAAACCTCATATTACCAGTTATCCACTTTGCAACTACAAAATGTAGTCAGGGAATGGAGGGGGGCTCCCAAGGTTCCCAATGGATTTCCAATGCATAGATCATGAATTAATATTTGAAATTTGCATCATACATTCAATTCAAGCACTTTTAATAGAGATAAGTTGAAATGTATGCATGGGAGAATGATATTAGGGAATTTCTTTTCCTAAGTCAGTGATGAGCAAACTACAGCCCACGACA
The DNA here is from genome assembly GCA_948455865.1 of Conomelus anceps. Classification (NCBI taxonomy): domain Eukaryota; kingdom Metazoa; phylum Arthropoda; class Insecta; order Hemiptera; family Delphacidae; genus Conomelus; species Conomelus anceps. Next base: position 72,896,364 of record OX418217.1, read on the forward strand.
GCATGCAACATGTTTTTGAGTCAACTCCAAGATAAAAAATGTGAAATAAATTATAATTTGAGAAAAATATATGTCATATAATGTAAAATATACATTTTGTATTGCTAAGTTTGAAAAACTTATTCATTGCTTTTTTCGCTTCAAAGCACAATATTATCATTATCTAAGTTTAAACTGAGTGTTTAAAATGAATTAGTGAAAACTGAGAGTTACTAATGAATTGGGCTGCTCGCAACAAAAACTTGTCAGGGAGAAGGATTCAAATAACAAGTTTAGTAGTTCTCACCAGGACTACTACTTCTAAATACTAACTATACAATTAATATCAATTATATAACATTAAAAGAAATTATGTGTGCACTGTATAAAACATTCACACCATTATCACTGCTCTGATTCATCACAACACCTCCACACTACACAATTCAATGGGTTTGAAGGGTTTAGTCCACTTCAATCTGTGCAGAATTTTGTCAAGCAGATGCATAACTTCTTCATTCTCATGCAGCTAGATTTTATCTGCGGTTTGCATGTGTAGCGCCCAATTTCTCTTGCAATGAACTCCACCTCCAGGTCCCTGTGGATATTGGTGTTCTGGATGAAGCATTAATGATGCTTCTCAAGACTTCGTTCTTGAAGCATTGAATTAAATCCACAATGCTGTTGCTGGCAGAACCACAAAGTTGGATTTTATACATCCATATGGGTTTCAGAATTTGTTTATAGATAAGAATCTTGTTGTAGATAGATAGGGTGGAATTCCTACCTATCAGCCAGAAGATTTTTCTATTTCTGACTCCTAACTCTTTTCCTTGATATGTGCCTTCCAGCACAGCCTAACATCTAGTGTCATGCCTAGGTATTTGGCCTCATAAGCATATGGAGCAGGATTCCCATTGATGATTAAGGGAATTTACAAACATTTTCTGTTTGCAAAGTCCACTTGAAAAGATTTGGTGTTATTCATTTATTTATTTATAACACATAACACAATCAAGTAAAAATACAACAGGCATAGCCCACAACTGCTTTCTTTACAAATTTTTAAATGAAAAATCCAAATTTTAGGTTTTAGGAGTTATTGATTTTGGTTTTCCACAGTTTAGACCAATTGGAAATTTCATCAGCAGCATCCTGAATTTTTTGCAATGATTCCAGACTGTATTGCCCAAAGTTAGTATAGCCGTGTCATGAGCTAATATTTCTACTGTATTATTCTTCAACTGAGGTAGGTCATTTGTGTCTAACAAATACAGAATTGGGCCAAGAACACTTGTGGAACTTCTGCTTTAATCTCAGTTCAGAATAGGTTGATGCTTCCTGCTCGACTCTATAATATCTTCACACAAGATAGGACTCTAAAGTTTGAGAATATTCAACTGGAAGCAGAGTTCTCAATTTACTCAATAGCCCATTGTGCCACACTTTATCAAATGCTTGTGCAACATCTAGAAATACTGCACCACAAATTTTCTTATCCTGAAGCACCATTTCAATCACATTAGTGATTCTGTGAACTTGTAGTTAAATAGTGATTTTGTAAAATTGCAGTATGCTTCTCTCTGAATCCAAATCAGAGCTTTGGGATCAGCTCTTTCATCTCTATAATTGGTTTCAATCTTTTCAAGAGCAGCTTTTCAAAAATGTTTGATATTACTAAGCAGAGATCAGTCTATAAGAAGTGGCTTCATATTACGTTTTTCCTGCATTTATCAGAAATGTAAGCTTTACAAGAGCTTTAATTGGCAACTGCTTCAATACTTCACCAGTTATGAGATCAAACCCCAGTGCCTTTGAATTTGGTCTGGGATATAATTGCAGCTTGCTGGTTTCACAAGGTTTCTTGTGTAGATAGTAGATTATAATGGAAGGATGGGTATTTGGAGCTTAGTGAAAGGATGTCCAAAAACTTGTATGTCTTGAGAGAATTGAAGAGAAGGGAGTGGGGAGCCTTCATACTTTGTTACCTGTTACCTGAATAATTCTGTACCTTATAAAAGGTATTTTATAAGGTACAGTTTATTATTTTGGGATGGTTCCTCACTGTGTGTGTGTGTGTGACAAGATATTTGAATCTCAGAAAAAGACAATGAGGATTTTTATTTGGACTCAGTCATAAGAAGAGCTGTAAGTCACATTTCTGGGCATATAAACTTCCAATTGCTCCAGCCATTTCCATACTTGATCTTATCTTTTACTTGTCAGACTGCAATCGTTTTTCTCTGGATTTTGTGCGGCACCCTTATGGGACGAGAGGTCGCGGTCTCACACTAAGCTATCCTGCACATAGGCTGAGTGCATTAGAGAAGGGACCTGCGACTTTTCAACTGCCTACCAGTGCATCTAAGGAAGACGATAAAATTCAGCTAGTTGTTGAGAGATTCGCTATTTAACGTGCTGTCCCTATTCTGTGGATGAGTTTATAAACACAAATAGGATTTAGTTTTCTTCTCAATTCCTTTTTTGTGTATACCTCTGTTTCAATTAATTGTTATCTGTGTCAATTTTATGTGTTAGAATTTCAATCCACAGAATATGTATGTGTTTCCATGCACTCTGTAGTTTTGTATTCAATTGTTTTATTTTTATAATATTCTTCTTGTATCCTAGTATAGTTTAAAAATATCACGTGTTGTCTGTAATCGGGGTCACTGTCACTTCCAGCTGACGTTATCAATGAAATGTTTAATAAATAAAATGATGAATTAAATTTTTTTATTTTTCTGACCTAGTTATAATTGACAATGCTGAATAAGCGAAAGTGTTCAAGGGTGATGATGATGATGATGATGATGATGATGATGATGATGAGGATGATATGATAATTACACCTACAAATGCGTTTATGCGGACGTTTTAAATAATTGGGAAGATTATCATCAGCATCCATTACTTCCCCACCTTTAACTGAAGCCTGGCATTTTATAGTTTTTTTCATTTAAGGTGAAAATTAATAACTTATGAAGGCTCAATATTGTATTGGAAATTATTGCTCAATTGAACTACAGTAATCAACCAATCCAAATACACCACGTTATTGTAGGTGTTCATGATATAAAGTTTATTTGACGTATTAGATGTATGAATTGGCGTTTATTTTATTGACGTATGTATCAGGCCCAACATTTAGGATGAAAATAAAACAGAAAGCGGTATTTTAGACATTACGTCCTTTCAGGACTCATTCAGGACTTTTGATGGGAATGTCATATCTATCCACTAAAGCAGGAGCGTTCAAAAACCTTCAATATAAAATCGTTGCTTTTGACACTAATTTGATAATAAATTATTTATGAACTCTCATTCTTCACAGTTATAGCTTTTAGATTCACGTTTTACGATTAATCAAGGATTTTTATGAGCACTCTCACCTGAGTTTGGAATAATGAGCAGATTTTCATTTGCGGTTCGGAAATATCTGATATGATAACGACTAAGCATCTGCTGATGCCATAATCAAGAAGAATGATGCAATTTATTGGTGATCGCATCATGTGGCTTATAAATAAATGCTTTTACCATGGAAAAAGGGGAAATTCATCTCAAAGATCTATTCAGAAAACTGAACTTCATGTTTTGTAGAGAGTTTTCTCGAGAAATTCTAATTAACTGTCAGGTACAGCCAACGTGGCTGTCATAAGTGAAATAGTAGCCCAATTTAATCTGTTGGTTGTGTGCCGAAGTTGACTGAATGCTCACGATATCAGGTAAAGAGTATTATAGAGTTTTAATGCTTCATATTATGACTGACAATTCATTATCTTTCTTCAATTGAAATCGGAGTGATTTTTTTTCATTGTGTGAATTTTAAAAGTGTTCACAGAAATTACTTCTGGATTTGAATACTTGAGCTCAAACAATTTCTTTATCGAGCAGCATGACTTTTTTAATTAAAATAATGATTTTTTTTCATCAATGGAACTTTACTGTGATTGTACTTCGGTGAACACATGAAAATAAGGACTCGTTAAGAATACTTTTCAACACAAGTGTACTTGGCATTTAACATTTTTACTTTCATTTTCAGTAATGAGAAAAAGGTGCTACATTCGATTTGAGTTATTTAAATATACTCAAAATATGTTCAAAATCAATGAAGGCCTGCTTTTAGTTTCTCATTTTGTACAATATATGGGGGAGGGGAGAAATTCATTTGAAAAACGAGAAGAAGGCTCAATATGAGTGACTTTTTATTGAGCGCCTTGGTTTATTTTGAAACACCATTGTATTGATTTCATCCCGAATGTATTACTTTAGGATTTTGATTTGAGTGAAGTGGTTGACAATGTGAAATAAAATGAAAAAAATACCTTGTTAGAACCTACTAAACTTGATTGGTGAAATACTTCAATACTTCCCTAGAGTGGAAACTGAGTAGAATCTATCAGAGAAAAATGAATTTTGCTGTTAAATCATTCCAGTACTTGGCAGGTGGGCATGTCTAAAAAACATCTTCTTTTAATGTGAATATGGTGAGATACAAACAATGGATTACATTTTTGCCATATTTCACAAACACGTTTCCAGAGCGAGTTTGAACAATAAAATTCTGTTGCTGATGAACTCAAACTGAAGCTTGCTTCAATGCAAACATGCTACATTTTCAAAGATCCATTAGTCGCAAAGACAATGGTTTAATTAGGAGACGGGCACCGAGCATCAGTGTATTCACTTCACAGATGAATTTTAAACATTCTTGAAAATAGCAGAAAGGGTGACCGATTGGATTGATCAGAAAAAAGACTCTGCTCCCTGATGTAAAATCACTTCCCGGTGGTTCGGAACCCACCTAAAACTGTAGGTGCAACTCATCAATCACAATCATTCAACTCATAAACCACGGACAGGTCTCAGATCTATGTGGGCTTCATCCTTGAAAAATAAATAGTTTTTTAATTTCTGCTTGACACTTATTCCAGGGGTCTGACTTTCTGTGGCTCATTGAAACTCTTCCTCAATGGAGAATAATACAAAAACGAGTAACTTGGTAAAGTTCCACCTCTTTACGAGTAAGCAAACTCATTCTTTTCAAATTTCCTTTCTCTTCTTAATCTTTGGTTCTCAATCTACAAAAAAGATTCCTATATTAGTGTCAACAAAGGCTGACTGATTAGAAATGAGATACTTTCCTGTTGAGAGAGAGAACCTGCTCAGCACTAAAAACGAACCCAGACATTTCTCATTGAATAAAAATTCTGATGAGATAAAGTACGCTGTATTGAAAATGTCAAAATCTTAGAAATTTTTTATGATAATATTTGTTTATTGCCGCAGAAGATGATCAGAGGTGTGAAAAAGTGACAGAAGCTGGTTGTGAAAAAATCAACCAGGGTTGGTCACAGACATTAGGTTATAAGGAGTGATACAGTATTCCAATCCTATCTTGTCATTTTCCCTGATGGAACAAAGCCCTCAAGGCCTGTTTCACATATATATCAATTTCAGCTGTCGGATAAAATCTCAAATGGTCCAAATTCCAATAGTAGCATGAAAAAATAAATGATGCTCTTTCACACACGTTGATATCATGCTGAATCGAAGTAGTGAGGAATCATCGGTTCTGCTGCCCCTTGTCTTAAACCTAACCTCAAAATCAGCTGATCAATAGATATCATAGAGTACTAGAGTAATGGAGTACTGCAAATGTACTGCTGCCCTTAAACCTAACCTTGAAATCAGTTAATAGCTATCATAGAGTAATAGTCTACCTATTGCAAGATGATCAATAGCTGAGTACTATACAAAAGTGTAAAGAATATTTCATGAAGATTCTCAATGACATATAAATCAAAATCAGTTGATCAATAGCTATCATAGAGTACCTACTGCAAGCTAATCAATAGCTGAGTACCTACTATACAAAAGTGGACAGAATGTCCCAATCATGAAGAGTCTTAATGACATAAAATTATCAAATCAATAGTACTCAACCCAACCTCAAATCAGTTGATTTAGTTATGCATAGTGGAATAGTGGCTTAGTAGAGTGGACAGTTCTAATATCAAATAAGGTAATCAACAGCTGAGTAGAGTTGCTATTTTTTCAGAAGAAATGAATCACTCTCTCAAAAATATACTGGTGGGAAAGGTAGGTAAGCCACTTTAAAAAATCAACTTTCCATTATCCTCCTTAGTAGTAGTAGGCAGCTATATTGTATCTATACCAAAGGAAGGAGTTGTGTTTTTGTGGATATAGCTATAATAAAAGAATACAAAACTTTACATCTTGAACTGTACTATAGCTATATATATCTATACATGAGCCGTGTGCAAAACATGCTGCAGAGAATGATTACAAGGAAGGTAGAGAAGAAAAAAAAAGAACCAGCAGTCTGCTGGACCAAATACAAACTGGTTTTTGTGCAGCTCTTGATGAATTTTATGTTTGCCATAAGCAATTGTGCTGCATACACAACTATTAGGAGCATCCATGCTGATTTTTGAAGGACGTCTTCCAGACAAGGTGAGTCCTATCAATAAAAAAGTCTACTTCTTCACCCCTCACCATAAAGCAGACGAATACTACTCTAATAATCACTCCATATCATGCTACCTTCCAATTGACCTGTTCAAACATGTTTGTCTCTCAGATGCTCCAGTCTCTTACTCTCTCTTTCTACTTTTCTCCCTCTCACACACATCCATTCATCAACAATTTATCTTGATCTCTCCTGCATAATACATTTATCATGCTCTCTCTCTTCAACTCTCTCTCTCTCTCTCTCTCTCTCTCTCTCTCTCATACACATCCATTCAATCTCATTCTCTCCTGAGTAATACAACTCACACACACTGTCTCTCTCTCACACTAATTTGATATAAAATCAGTCTCTCTCACTCACACACTAGTTCCACCTTTCACTCCAACACCCAATATGTATAATCTCTCACTCTTTTCTCTTTCCACAATGGTGTGATTATTCAAATGGACAGCTCCTTAGGCTGTGAGGTGTCACACTACATCTCACACTCTCTCACATACCCATTCATCAAATGTAGCCTTCAACTATTTATTTTATAAAGTCAAGTTAAACACTCATAAAGAGAGAGTGTGTGTTTGTGGGTGAGATAGATAAATAAAATGCCTTTATTTCGCACTTTACAATACAAAAAGTGCTGTGGGTGAAGTTGAGGCATACAAGCCCCCTCTTCCACTCAACCCACAGTATCAGATGAGAGAGAGAAAGGGTGAGAGACAGAAATTGTGAATTTGTCATGAATAAGTGATAATCTAATAAGATTATCACTTATTCATGATAAATTCACAATTTCTTTTCAAATTTTTTTTTTTTTTTCTTTTTTTTTTTTTTTTGAGGATGAAGCCCACATAGGTCTGAGACCTGTGCGTGGGTAATGAGTTGGATGATGGTGATTTATGAGTTGGACCTACAGTTTTAGGTGGGTTCCGAACCACCGGGAAGTGATTTTCAGCAGAGAACAGTGTCTTTTTTGCTGGCCAATCTAATCGGTCACCGTTACAAACAGGACCTACGAGAACGCAGCTTATCTATCTGATTGAACAGATACCTGCTACGGCTTGCGGCTATCACTTCCCTAAAATTTGTACATATAATATTTTAACATCACATAGGAGGTAGACCTGGTTGATATTATTTTTACATTTTGTTGTGAATAATTAAGAGTGATCTAATGAGTAGAGCCAATGAAATGAAATTCCAAGTTTACATCAAAAGGTGAAGCTTTTACAAAACTTATCCATTCAAGCACTCAATCTCAAAAGAGAGAGGGAGCAAGTGAGAGAATGAGTTAGAGACAGAGTGAGTGTGAGAGAATATGAGTGAGAAACAATGTGGATAAGTAAGAAGCAAGAGGAGTAAGCAAAAAGAGTGAATGCAATCTTTTTGCATCAAGAAAGAAAATTCTTCTTGTTTTACATCAAGCCAGCTATTCCTTCCCCTCCTACCATTACCTTCAATACCTGACTACAGTATTGAAACTTGTCTTTTCCATTTAGAGAGTAAGAAAGATTGAGAGTAGTTGATTGATTGGATGTCTTTATTTCCTAGGAGGGCGAAGTTAGGATGCAACCGGTCCTCTCTCACACTTAACCCTCCTATACAAATCTAACTATACTACACTGAGTGAGAGGGAGTCTGTATAAGTGAGAAGAAAGTGACTGAGAAATTATAGTATTCTTTATAGACTTGCAGAACTTGTGAGCAGGTCTACTATGTTGTAGAGAATATTTATTGAGAAAGTTGAACTCAATAGAGACTGTTCTACTCTGTAGACTGATATACTATTTAAGATGGATTTCAAACCATAACATTATACTTACATCAAATTGCAACCTATTTATGTTATTATGTAACATATCATGTTAGTTAACACAATAAGGTATCACCAACTCTGAAATCAAATGTTATCAAAACTTACTAATATTAAAATTTAAGTTATTCTGCCAATTAAAACATTTTTTTCTTGATTGTCATGAAGAAAACGTAAAAATATATAATTCCAAGTTAGCTGATTGTAAGATTTTCAATATAAATCTAATCAGCATTCCCCAATAAAGGTTGAATTCGAGAGGAAACTCTCTATTAGAATTATGTGAATTATAAGCAAGACATCAAAATGCATAATATTAAACAAAGATATAAGTTTCGAATAATTGTCTTATGTTACACAATACAACTCAATGAATAAACTAACCAAATTTCTGTGTCAACTTCAACTCACTCTACCAAACTAACCTTTCATTCTTACCAACAAAATAGATATATTTCTATGCTAATCATCAACTGTTGTCAAAATTATCACCATTGATCTTCTAGTTACTTCATCTTTATACCAGTGCTGCCAATTATAACATTTTTTCAATGTCATTTTTTTTCTGAACTCAGTGTTGTCAATTTTGGCAAGACACTTCCAATGTTAACAATTGTAGTTTGTCATGCACCAATAAAAACACCAGTTGTAACACTCATTTTGCAAACCTATCTCAACAGATGTGTAAGAAAACAGTTTCGATCTTCACAATTTGAAAACCCACACAATAATCAAACCTTGCGAGCCCAATAGGTTATAAAAAATAAATTTTTAACTGGTTTTCACAATGAGTCATTTGAGAAGGTTTAAAAAAAAGAGGGTTGAAAAAAAAGGCTGAAAAAAGGTTGAAATGTATTTATTGGCTAGGTTTCCACCTCACTGTAGGATAATTGACATATAAATTCTATTCATACAGAGTTGAATTTACATTTTAACTATCCATGCAGTACTAACCCAAGGCGCTTTTTTTATAGTGGTCTCCCCAGTATTAACAACTACAAAATAAAATCAATTCATCCACTCATACACAGAGGATTCCAGGTATGAATAAATGAATTATTGCTCAATGTAGGTTATACTATGCCTATTCCACTTTCCTTTTTCTTCTTCTCCTTTTTTGTTTTTTTTATTTATTTTTTGTGTTTTTTCTTCTCTGCTGCTCCATTATAAATAATCATGATCAAGCTTAATCCTCTTGACATGTCTTTCCACCATCTCCTCCCTCTCCCTTTTGACTTTGTAATGATACCAACCAAGTGTATGAATACCATCATCTGTTATATATCGTTTATCATCATATGGACTAAGAACAAGTTTGGCCTGTTCAATGGAATATACATTGTGGAGCTTACTCCCAATGGAAAATGAAGATCTAAAAGATAGTGTACGGTCAAAAAGACACTTTTTATACAATTCAAATGTCAAGTCATTGTTTATAATTGTTCGTGAAACACCCTTAGCCACTTTTTTCGTGCATATTTCTTCACACTTATCATCAATATGAGTGAATGAGTACATTTTTGCTCTCAATCCTACAAATTCTGTTATAATTTTTCTTTTCATCTCATCTTTGAATTTTCCCAAGACTTTTGCATTTTTGGGATCATAGCATGGATGGTGTTTGGGATACTCTGACAAGTCAAAAAGATCTGATTTACACTTAATATCTGCATATACATCATCTGTATTTATTAAATACATTAAACTATCTGTATCAGACATGAGTAATTGTATAGCATCATGAGAGTACATATTCAAAATTTTTTTGTAATGAAACTCATACATGATATTCTTTGCTATTTCTAGTATAGTCATACCAACATATACTGGACGATTCAAGTAGATCTCAGTTTTATCCAGACAAACACCAACAACATTTTTAGCAAAAGTATACCAATTTCTAACATTCAACTTTGACATGATTTTATCAAGTTTTGATTCATTAGTCACTAGTCGAAAATCAGTGCGTAATCTTACATTTTCCAAAGTTTTTCCATATATTGCATTGTTTGCCAATTTGAAAAGGTCCTTCTCAAAATCATTTTTAGCTTTCTTTCGCAATTCTGTATTGAAGTCAATATATGGTTTCAACCATGGACTCTGTTTGAATTTCATCACACGGTGAACTTTTTTCAATTTCAACCCCAACTGTAAGTAAAGCTTCAAATTTCTATAGTGTAGAATATAGTTGTTTTTATCTTTCAAAGTGGTCAGCAATTTTTCAACTACTATTTGCCTACCATTTACATTAGTTTGATAGTTTGAGAAAAGGTCTTTTGGAGGACACTCTTTTATTGGTGCTAAAGGAAATTCATTATGCAAATCATGAAGTTTTTCAGGATAAGCAAGATCTACTTCCAGGAAAAATCCTATTTCTGAATCATCAGGAATTGTTAACACATTTAAATTTTGAATTTCTTTATCAGTAAGCCATTCAAATCCACTGTGAGGGAGTGACTCACACATACTTGAACCATAGAGGTTATTATAGTCCAAGTATAGGATGTATGAGTTGGATACAGATTTTTTATACAATTCACCCATATATGGGTTGTTTGCTTTTGCATAGCGGGTGGGAATAACACTAACCCCACCACGAGTCCCTTTTTCAACAAACAAATGCATATCTGCATCTGTAAGCAATTTCAATTTTACTTTTGTCATCTTTAGCATTGCATTCCAGCAGAAGTGTGGAAGTGAGTAAAAGTGACATGGATCTAACATGTATTTTTAAAAAATGTTTCTCTAAAGTTTTCAAAAATATCAGCAAGAAGGAGTACATCAGTTGTGAGATAAAGATCATGATATTCCCCTAAATTTTTCAGGTTTAAAGTATTCCAAACTTTTTCAACATGCTGATAATCTTCACTGCTAATCATAGATTTTGATAATGTATTGTAGAATGCATTAATTGGTGGTAGTTTGATTTCATTAAATCTATCATAACTATCCATATATTCATATGGATATACTCCTTTCCTTATCAATAAATCTCTCTGCTTTGAATTTTTGAAATAACTACACATTCTTTTGAATTTATCCTCAATTGCATTACAATCTTTTGATAAATTTGAAACCAATTTTTCAAGAGTTGAATTCATGAACTGAAGAGAATCTAAAAATCGAAGTGGACCCAGTGTTATAGAAAGAAATTGCTCACTTGACCTGGCAATACATTGAGGATTTTGGTATTCTCCTAATGCCTGTACAATAAAATGAGAGTCATAACCACGAAAATTATGAAAAAATACTGGAATAAAGTCTGGTCTCTTTGCATTCAGATTGCAAACTGTATGAGCTGCTCCAACAAATTCTCCAGTTGTATGCAAATGATGATGAACAGGTACTTCATTTGGTGCAAATAATTCATTACATAGTACACAGTGGGTGGTATTAATAAAGTATTGTTGCTGTTCAGTTGTCAATTGATGCATGGGCACCTCCTGGGTTATTTCCTTCTTCAATTTATTGCCATGCTTCATTAATTCAGCAATAAATTTAGTAATAATATCGTCATCACATTGCTGAGCATGATATGTGAATGGTCCAGAATGAATATCACCTTTTTCATTTACAATCACATAGCTATAGCCTGATGGAATGTGTCTTGATACTTTTCTGGTATAACTTTTCTGAATTTCTTCAATGTTGTCTTCTCCTCTTTCTCCTTCTTCTCCTTCTTCTTCATCTTTTTGTCTTTCTTCCACTACTGGTTTGATGAATGACTCAAAATCTGCATATATTGTGTAGGGTACTCTAATTGTTGATGAAAAATTTCGAAACTTTAGGATTTCCTCTCTTTCAACCCCAGCTTTTGGAAGTCTAATCCGTTGCAGCCCAAAATCTTTACACAGTATCAGATGCTTCTCTAGATTTTGCTTAGCATTAACTCCTTTTGATGTTTTTGAAGTGAATCTATGAAAGCAATAGGGACAAATTGCTGTTTGATAATCATTTTTGGTTATTCCAGCTAAAAGTCGACTCAATCCATTATACCCTGGTCTTGTGTTAACCAAGGTGTAGTGATGCTGTTCCTTTTTCTTTCCAGATAACAACAATAATATTATTAAATGTTCACGATCTCTCTCATTTGTCACTTGATGAGGATAAACTCTATCATATTCCTCATCATATGCAATAACATTTATAGCAATGGATGGATTAAGCTGTTCAAATTTGGTAATATCTCTTATACTAACAGGAAATGTCATTCCTGTAATATTCACATCATTTATCTTTGATTTCAATTTTTTTAATCTGCAGTCTCTATTTTTGGATGTATAGAAGTATGCTAATACTGACCACAGAAAGCATTTCTGATCACTTGGATTTTTAATATTAATAACAGCTTTTTTCCTAGCAATTTTCATAGGTGTTTCTATAAAAGATGAATTGGAACCATGTATAGGATTAAATCTTACTAAATTTAAATCAAGGTGATTGATTTTTTCCACAACCCATCCACTTCCATCACGCACATATTTATCCAAACTATTCAAAATTTTTGACTTTGCAAAATAAAACTGTTTACTGAATTCCTCAATGTTATCAGGTATATTTATTATAATTCTTGAAGAGCTATGAAATGTAACACCGTTTGCCCTAACATATTCTGTATGATTGTCAAAAATATGGATCTTTTTTAAATCAATAGATACAGCAATATACCATCTAATATTACCATCAAATCTTTGTCCTTCCTGAATCAATAAATCTAATACATCCGGTTCAAAATGATTCAAAACAGTATTCAAATCTACTTGTTGACTAATGAATATCCAATGTGCCCTCACCACATTGTTATTTATAGACCAAGTAAAAGTTGTATTGATTTTCATTTTCTAATGAAGTCAGAAGTCAAATAATTGTTGAATTAAAATTGTATTATTGTTCACAATAAAGTAAATATTGAATGAAATGTTGACTAAATAGGAAAATCAATTGAATTGTTATAACTCACCACCTGGTACTAATAATGATGAAGATAATTTTCACTGAATAAAAAGTCAATTGATTGAAGAAAAAAAATGCTCTCTCACACTTGAAGTTGTGTAAATCACAGATTCTGCTGATGCTATGCTCATACCGATTGAGCTCAAACTAAGTGGAAAACTGAGTGACTAACTCATACCCCCTTATTTTGCTATGTTAAAAAAAAGAGTTTGTAAACACCTGCAGTCATCTCACAGACCTGTTCAAACATGTTTGTGACCATCATTATAATTGAATGCAATGGGATGAGAAAGGGAGCAGGGAGTCTTGTACAAAGTTGAATGCGAAGAAGATAGTTGAGAGAGATAAAAAATAAAATAAGACAGTCCAGAAGGATAAAAAGTAGTAGAGAGACCCGCTCATGGCTGCATCTAAGACCAAACAACTTCCCAATCAATCTCACTCACTCTCTCAATCTCTCTCTCTCTCTCTCTCTCTCTCTCTCTCTCTCTCACTCTCATCTTGCAATGCAACTGTATTTGATGAGCGTGTAATCTGCTGGTTAGCACAAGTCATTTTAAACTCACCATCTTTTATGTGATACAGTAATAAAACTCAATGTTGTTTCTATTCTCAAATGAATTTTTTTGTAGTAATAGAATCTGATGCCATTACTATTTACTCTTATCCAAATTGCATTGTGTCAAAAAAACAAGGATGTATTTAATTCCAAGTGCATTAAAAATTTTGCACTTGAGCACCAAATTTTCAGCAAGGTCAGTGTAGGCCTACTTTGATATTTCTTAATGCATGTTTTACAGAAGTTTATATAGCAAGTGCAATACACTAGATAGAAGCTTATTTTAAATTTTTTTTAATTACAACATACTGCATCCTTATCAGTTTCTCCAGGTAGAATGTTACATTATCATTCAAGATTGATGTGAATATATTTGATCTAGAACAAATTGTTATAAATATAGTCGAAAAAATATGCTAATCAAACTTTTTTGTGTCATTTTAGATGAGTATCATGTACTGATCTCAAATATTTTTCTTCAAAAGTAGTGAAAATCTACTAAACAAGCAAATCAACATTATTATCATAGAACCTCCATTGAATATTGCATTTTTAGCTACTTGTCAAACTGTTTGACAACACACAAACTATACCCACAAGCCTATACACCTGCTTATCATCACTTTATCTATTCGTTTTGCTCTATGTAGCATACAAATTTCGAATGTTTATACAATGTATTGTCAAACTCATCATTTCTCTCATAGCACATTTCCTGTTTGATGATTATGCACTTGGAATGTTTTCAGTATAATGTGCAGTAGAACATTATAGAAATAAAACTGATAGAGAATAAAGTGTAATTAATTTCAAAATTTCACCAATAAAGACTAAATTCTATACTATGTATATAATAATAGCTTCAATATTTTAGTAGATTCACTTTATTTTATCAAAATTATTACTAATGCTGAAATTGCTACAAATATTATAAAAAGGCTGTATCATATTAGCATTTAAAGGTTATTTCTTTTCTAATGGTTGTATTGGATATCAATGGGCAATTTGTATGAAATCCAATGAAAAATGCTTTTTTGAAATTGGAGTTGGGGGTAGAACTATGTTAATGATAACGAAAATGCTAACCTGAACACTCTATCCATCTACCTGCTCAGAAAGCAAGATGATAGAGAGCAAACAGCTTACAGCATGCTGAAATTGCTACAAATATTATAAAAAGGCTGTACCATATTAGCATTGAAAGGTTATTTCTTTTCTAATGGTTGAATTGGTTATCAATGGGCAATTTGAATGAAATCCAATAAATAATGCTTTTTTGAAATTGGAGCTGGGGTAGAACTATGTTAATGATAACGATAATGCTAACCTGAATACTCTATGCTTTTGCCTGCTCAGGGCGTTAATGATAACGGAAATGCTAACCTGAACACTCTATACATCTACCTTCTTAGATGCGTATCACATAAAAGATGGTGAGTTTAAAATGACTTGTGCTAACCAGCAGATTACACGCTCATCAAATACAGTTGCATTGCAAGATGAGAGTGAGAGAGAGAGAGAGAGAGAGAGAGAGAGAGAGAGAGAGAGAGAGAGAGAGTGATTGAGAGAGTGAGTGAGATTGATTGGGAAGTTGTTTGGTCTTAGATGCAGCCATGAGCGGGTCTCTCTACTACTTTTTATCCTTCTGGACTGTCTTATTTTATTTTTTATCTCTCTCAACTATCTTCTTCGCATTCAACTTTGTACAAGACTCCCTGCTCCCTTTCTCATCCCATTGCATTCAATTATAATGATGGTCACAAACATGTTTGAACAGGTCTGTGAGATGACTGCAGGTGTTTACAAACTCTTTTTTTTAACATAGCAAAATAAGGGGGTATGAGTTAGTCACTCAGTTTTCCACTTAGTTTGAGCTCAATCGGTATGAGCATAGCATCAGCAGAATCTGTGATTTACACAACTTCAAGTGTGAGAGAGCATTTTTTTTCTTCAATCAATTGACTTTTTATTCAGTGAAAATTATCTTCATCATTATTAGTACCAGGTGGTGAGTTATAACAATTCAATTGATTTTCCTATTTAGTCAACATTTCATTCAATATTTACTTTATTGTGAACAATAATACAATTTTAATTCAACAATTATTTGACTTCTGACTTCATTAGAAAATGAAAATCAATACAACTTTTACTTGGTCTATAAATAACAATGTGGTGAGGGCACATTGGATATTCATTAGTCAACAAGTAGATTTGAATACTGTTTTGAATCATTTTGAACCGGATGTATTAGATTTATTGATTCAGGAAGGACAAAGATTTGATGGTAATATTAGATGGTATATTGCTGTATCTATTGATTTAAAAAAGATCCATATTTTTGACAATCATACAGAATATGTTAGGGCAAACGGTGTTACATTTCATAGCTCTTCAAGAATTATAATAAATATACCTGATAACATTGAGGAATTCAGTAAACAGTTTTATTTTGCAAAGTCAAAAATTTTGAATAGTTTGGATAAATATGTGCGTGATGGAAGTGGATGGGTTGTGGAAAAAATCAATCACCTTGATTTAAATTTAGTAAGATTTAATCCTATACATGGTTCCAATTCATCTTTTATAGAAACACCTATGAAAATTGCTAGGAAAAAAGCTGTTATTAATATTAAAAATCCAAGTGATCAGAAATGCTTTCTGTGGTCAGTATTAGCATACTTCTATACATCCAAAAATAGAGACTGCAGATTAAAAAAATTGAAATCAAAGATAAATGATGTGAATATTACAGGAATGACATTTCCTGTTAGTATAAGAGATATTACCAAATTTGAACAGCTTAATCCATCCATTGCTATAAATGTTATTGCATATGATGAGGAATATGATAGAGTTTATCCTCATCAAGTGACAAATGAGAGAGATCGTGAACATTTAATAATATTATTGTTGTTATCTGGAAAGAAAAAGGAACAGCATCACTACACCTTGGTTAACACAAGACCAGGGTATAATGGATTGAGTCGACTTTTAGCTGGAATAACCAAAAATGATTATCAAACAGCAATTTGTCCCTATTGCTTTCATAGATTCACTTCAAAAACATCAAAAGGAGTTAATGCTAAGCAAAATCTAGAGAAGCATCTGATACTGTGTAAAGATTTTGGGCTGCAACGGATTAGACTTCCAAAAGCTGGGGTTGAAAGAGAGGAAATCCTAAAGTTTCGAAATTTTTCATCAACAATTAGAGTACCCTACACAATATATGCAGATTTTGAGTCATTCATCAAACCAGTAGTGGAAGAAAGACAAAAAGATGAAGAAGAAGGAGAAGAAGGAGAAAGAGGAGAAGACAACATTGAAGAAATTCAGAAAAGTTATACCAGAAAAGTATCAAGACACATTCCATCAGGCTATAGCTATGTGATTGTAAATGAAAAAGGTGATATTCATTCTGGACCATTCACATATCATGCTCAGCAATGTGATGACGATATTATTACTAAATTTATTGCTGAATTAATGAAGCATGGCAATAAATTGAAGAAGGAAATAACCCAGGAGGTGCCCATGCATCAATTGACAACTGAACAGCAACAATACTTTATTAATACCACCCACTGTGTACTATGTAATGAATTATTTGCACCAAATGAAGTACCTGTTCATCATCATTTGCATACAACTGGAGAATTTGTTGGAGCAGCTCATACAGTTTGCAATCTGAATGCAAAGAGACCAGACTTTATTCCAGTATTTTTTCATAATTTTCGTGGTTATGACTCTCATTTTATTGTACAGGCATTAGGAGAATACCAAAATCCTCAATGTATTGCCAGGTCAAGTGAGCAATTTCTTTCTATAACACTGGGTCCACTTCGATTTTTAGATTCTCTTCAGTTCATGAATTCAACTCTTGAAAAATTGGTTTCAAATTTATCAAAAGATTGTAATGCAATTGAGGATAAATTCAAAAGAATGTGTAGTTATTTCAAAAATTCAAAGCAGAGAGATTTATTGATAAGGAAAGGAGTATATCCATATGAATATATGGATAGTTATGATAGATTTAATGAAATCAAACTACCACCAATTAATGCATTCTACAATACATTATCAAAATCTATGATTAGCAGTGAAGATTATCAGCATGTTGAAAAAGTTTGGAATACTTTAAACCTGAAAAATTTAGGGGAATATCATGATCTTTATCTCACAACTGATGTACTCCTTCTTGCTGATATTTTTGAAAACTTTAGAGAAACATTTTTTAAAAATACATGTTAGATCCATGTCACTTTTACTCACTTCCACACTTCTGCTGGAATGCAATGCTAAAGATGACAAAAGTAAAATTGAAATTGCTTACAGATGCAGATATGCATTTGTTTGTTGAAAAAGGGACTCGTGGTGGGGTTAGTGTTATTCCCACCCGCTATGCAAAAGCAAACAACCCATATATGGGTGAATTGTATAAAAAATCTGTATCCAACTCATACATCCTATACTTGGACTATAATAACCTCTATGGTTCAAGTATGTGTGAGTCACTCCCTCACAGTGGATTTGAATGGCTTACTGATAAAGAAATTCAAAATTTAAATGTGTTAACAATTCCTGATGATTCAGAAATAGGATTTTTCCTGGAAGTAGATCTTGCTTATCCTGAAAAACTTCATGATTTGCATAATGAATTTCCTTTAGCACCAATAAAAGAGTGTCCTCCAAAAGACCTTTTCTCAAACTATCAAACTAATGTAAATGGTAGGCAAATAGTAGTTGAAAAATTGCTGACCACTTTGAAAGATAAAAACAACTATATTCTACACTATAGAAATTTGAAGCTTTACTTACAGTTGGGGTTGAAATTGAAAAAAGTTCACCGTGTGATGAAATTCAAACAGAGTCCATGGTTGAAACCATATATTGACTTCAATACAGAATTGCGAAAGAAAGCTAAAAATGATTTTGAGAAGGACCTTTTCAAATTGGCAAACAATGCAATATATGGAAAAACTTTGGAAAATGTAAGATTACGCACTGATTTTCGACTAGTGACTAATGAATCAAAACTTGATAAAATCATGTCAAAGTTGAATGTTAGAAATTGGTATACTTTTGCTAAAAATGTTGTTGGTGTTTGTCTGGATAAAACTGAGATCTACTTGAATCGTCCAGTATATGTTGGTATGACTATACTAGAAATAGCAAAGAATATCATGTATGAGTTTCATTACAAAAAAATTTTGAATATGTACTCTCATGATGCTATACAATTACTCATGTCTGATACAGATAGTTTAATGTATTTAATAAATACAGATGATGTATATGCAGATATTAAGTGTAAATCAGATCTTTTTGACTTGTCAGAGTATCCCAAACACCATCCATGCTATGATCCCAAAAATGCAAAAGTCTTGGGAAAATTCAAAGATGAGATGAAAAGAAAAATTATAACAGAATTTGTAGGATTGAGAGCAAAAATGTACTCATTCACTCATATTGATGATAAGTGTGAAGAAATATGCACGAAAAAAGTGGCTAAGGGTGTTTCACGAACAATTATAAACAATGACTTGACATTTGAATTGTATAAAAAGTGTCTTTTTGACCATACACTATCTTTTAGATCTTCATTTTCCATTGGGAGTAAGCTCCACAATGTATATTCCATTGAACAGGCCAAACTTGTTCTTAGTCCATATGATGATAAACGATATATAACAGATGATGGTATTCATACACTTGGTTGGTATCATTACAAAGTCAAAAGGGAGAGGGAGGAGATGGTGGAAAGACATGTCAAGAGGATTAAGCTTGATCATGATTATTTATAATGGAGCAGCAGAGAAGAAAAAACACAAAAAATAAATAAAAAAAACAAAAAAGGAGAAGAAGAAAAAGGAAAGTGGAATAGGCATAGTATAACCTACATTGAGCAATAATTCATTTATTCATACCTGGAATCCTCTGTGTATGAGTGGATGAATTGATTTTATTTTGTAGTTGTTAATACTGGGGAGACCACTATAAAAAAAGCGCCTTGGGTTAGTACTGCATGGATAGTTAAAATGTAAATTCAACTCTGTATGAATAGAATTTATATGTCAATTATCCTACAGTGAGGTGGAAACCTAGCCAATAAATACATTTCAACCTTTTTTCAGCCTTTTTTTTCAACCCTCTTTTTTTTAAACCTTCTCAAATGACTCATTGTGAAAACCAGTTAAAAATTTATTTTTTATAACCTATTGGGCTCGCAAGGTTTGATTATTGTGTGGGTTTTCAAATTGTGAAGATCGAAACTGTTTTCTTACACATCTGTTGAGATAGGTTTGCAAAATGAGTGTTACAACTGGTGTTTTTATTGGTGCATGACAAACTACAATTGTTAACATTGGAAGTGTCTTGCCAAAATTGACAACACTGAGTTCAGAAAAAAAATGACATTGAAAAAATGTTATAATTGGCAGCACTGGTATAAAGATGAAGTAACTAGAAGATCAATGGTGATAATTTTGACAACAGTTGATGATTAGCATAGAAATATATCTATTTTGTTGGTAAGAATGAAAGGTTAGTTTGGTAGAGTGAGTTGAAGTTGACACAGAAATTTGGTTAGTTTATTCATTGAGTTGTATTGTGTAACATAAGACAATTATTCGAAACTTATATCTTTGTTTAATATTATGCATTTTGATGTCTTGCTTATAATTCACATAATTCTAATAGAGAGTTTCCTCTCGAATTCAACCTTTATTGGGGAATGCTGATTAGATTTATATTGAAAATCTTACAATCAGCTAACTTGGAATTATATATTTTTACGTTTTCTTCATGACAATCAAGAAAAAAATGTTTTAATTGGCAGAATAACTTAAATTTTAATATTAGTAAGTTTTGATAACATTTGATTTCAGAGTTGGTGATACCTTATTGTGTTAACTAACATGATATGTTACATAATAACATAAATAGGTTGCAATTTGATGTAAGTATAATGTTATGGTTTGAAATCCATCTTAAATAGTATATCAGTCTACAGAGTAGAACAGTCTCTATTGAGTTCAACTTTCTCAATAAATATTCTCTACAACATAGTAGACCTGCTCACAAGTTCTGCAAGTCTATAAAGAATACTATAATTTCTCAGTCACTTTCTTCTCACTTATACAGACTCCCTCTCACTCAGTGTAGTATAGTTAGATTTGTATAGGAGGGTTAAGTGTGAGAGAGGACCGGTTGCATCCTAACTTCGCCCTCCTAGGAAATAAAGACATCCAATCAATCAACTACTCTCAATCTTTCTTACTCTCTAAATGGAAAAGACAAGTTTCAATACTGTAGTCAGGTATTGAAGGTAATGGTAGGAGGGGAAGGAATAGCTGGCTTGATGTAAAACAAGAAGAATTTTCTTTCTTGATGCAAAAAGATTGCATTCACTCTTTTTGCTTACTCCTCTTGCTTCTTACTTATCCACATTGTTTCTCACTCATATTCTCTCACACTCACTCTGTCTCTAACTCATTCTCTCACTTGCTCCCTCTCTCTTTTGAGATTGAGTGCTTGAATGGATAAGTTTTGTAAAAGCTTCACCTTTTGATGTAAACTTGGAATTTCATTTCATTGGCTCTACTCATTAGATCACTCTTAATTATTCACAACAAAATGTAAAAATAATATCAACCAGGTCTACCTCCTATGTGATGTTAAAATATTATATGTACAAATTTGAAAAGAAATTGTGAATTTATCATGAATAAGTGATAATCTTATTAGATTATCACTTATTCATGACAAATTCACAATTTCTGTCTCTCACCCTTTCTCTCTCTCATCTGATACTGTGGGTTAAGTGGAAGAGGGGGCTTGTATGCCTCAACTTCACCCACAGCACTTTTTGTATTGTAAAGTGCGAAATAAAGGCATTTTATTTATCTATCTCACCCACAAACACACACTCTCTCTTTATGAGTGTTTAACTTGACTTTATAAAATAAATAGTTGAAGGCTACATTTGATGAATGGGTATGTGAGAGAGTGTGAGATGTAGTGTGACACCTCACAGCCTAAGGAGCTGTCCATTTGAATAATCACACCATTGTGGAAAGAGAAAAGAGTGAGAGATTATACATATTGGGTGTTGGAGTGAAAGGTGGAACTAGTGTGTGAGTGAGAGAGACTGATTTTATATCAAATTAGTGTGAGAGAGAGACAGTGTGTGTGAGTTGTATTACTCAGGAGAGAATGAGATTGAATGGATGTGTATGAGAGAGAGAGAGAGAGAGAGAGAGAGAGAGAGAGAGAGAGAGAGAGAGTTGAAGAGAGAGAGCATGATAAATGTATTATGCAGGAGAAATCAAGATAAATTGTTGATGAATGGATGTGTGTGAGAGGGAGAAAAGTAGAAAGAGAGAGTAAGAGACTGGAGCATCTGAGAGACAAACATGTTTGAACAGGTCAATTGGAAGGTAGCATGATATGGAGTGATTATTAGAGTAGTATTCGTCTGCTTTATGGTGAGGGGTGAAGAAGTAGACTTTTTTATTGATAGGACTCACCTTGTCTGGAAGACGTCCTTCAAAAATCAGCATGGATGCTCCTAATAGTTGTGTATGCAGCACAATTGCTTATGGCAAACATAAAATTCATCAAGAGCTGCACAAAAACCAGTTTGTATTTGGTCCAGCAGACTGCTGGTTCTTTTTTTTTCTTCTCTACCTTCCTTGTAATCATTCTCTGCAGCATGTTTTGCACACGGCTCATGTATAGATATATATAGCTATAGTACAGTTCAAGATGTAAAGTTTTGTATTCTTTTATTATAGCTATATCCACAAAAACACAACTCCTTCCTTTGGTATAGATACAATATAGCTGCCTACTACTACTAAGGAGGATAATGGAAAGTTGATTTTTTAAAGTGGCTTACCTACCTTTCCCACCAGTATATTTTTGAGAGAGTGATTCATTTCTTCTGAAAAAATAGCAACTCTACTCAGCTGTTGATTACCTTATTTGATATTAGAACTGTCCACTCTACTAAGCCACTATTCCACTATGCATAACTAAATCAACTGATTTGAGGTTGGGTTGAGTACTATTGATTTGATAATTTTATGTCATTAAGACTCTTCATGATTGGGACATTCTGTCCACTTTTGTATAGTAGGTACTCAGCTATTGATTAGCTTGCAGTAGGTACTCTATGATAGCTATTGATCAACTGATTTTGATTTATATGTCATTGAGAATCTTCATGAAATATTCTTTACACTTTTGTATAGTACTCAGCTATTGATCATCTTGCAATAGGTAGACTATTACTCTATGATAGCTATTAACTGATTTCAAGGTTAGGTTTAAGGGCAGCAGTACATTTGCAGTACTCCATTACTCTAGTACTCTATGATATCTATTGATCAGCTGATTTTGAGGTTAGGTTTAAGACAAGGGGCAGCAGAACCGATGATTCCTCACTACTAATCGAAGTTATGCCATCCTCCTGAAGTGAAACACCTAGCCCATCTTGACTATCCAATACCAGTGCGGTAAGTCACTGGGTGGTATGTAATCTTAAGCATGTAATCTTAAGTATGTTATCTGGTTTACACCAGAGTTGACAACCTTCAGTTGCCAATTTTTATTGATATCTCTGTGTAAACACAACAGCAACTCATTAGGTTGTCAACTAAGGCCCAGCACACATGTAGCAACTGTTTTGTGACAATAGTTGCAAACCAGTTATGCTTGCAACTGTTTTGCGATCTTGACAATGGATAGTAATGGGGAAACACACACTAGGTGACCGATTTGAGACCAGGCAGAAAGTAGTTGTATGCAATGTGGATCTGAGGTCACAGATTTCATTCGCATGAAACCACCAGGAGTGTACTGTATTTGTTTTTTTTTGGAGGATGAAGCCCACATAGGTTTGAGACCTATCTGTTTGTATTGAAGTGTTCAAATGTGCGATCAGGAATTAAATTTGAAATTTGTAGGGGTGGTGAAGAAGTGTGAAGTGCTATATAATTACAAACTTTCAGGTTATTAGTAATCTTTTTTGTGCAGATACACATTCCCTCATTTTAGTATCTATTTTCTCCAAGGAAGGGCCAACCATATTTGTCAATTCCATGAAAGATTCCTTTGACATTCTGCAAAAAGCTATAAACTCTCTATCTGACTGAAAAGTTATTCTGCTGCTACAAATAGCCTACAGTATTCACATAATTTTTAAAATATGGATGAACCCAATGCTCTCTCTTTACCTTGCGTATCCTGCAGCATTGATAATAATTAACAATATCTTCCTCATCTGAATCTGACAGCAATATTTAACAAACTATGCATTGACTATTGAAAATTGTATGATACTGATCTACAAAACAGACTATTGTCTGTGGACAGAGTTTTTGTTTCAATTGCAAACAGAGGTATGTTTTAATTGCAAACTGGTTACAAAAACAACCAGTTTGTAACTGTTGTCGCAAATTAGTAGCTCCATGTGCACTGGGCCTGAGTTTAGAGGTTGACATCAAAATTTCAGTTGCAAACTGTTTCCCGCAAGGAGTTGGTAAAGACAAAAGAAAATAATAAACTTCAGTTGACAACTAAAGTTGTAACATACTAACAGAGTTGCCAAATAGTTCTCCTCTCCCCCCCTCCCCATCATAAGCAAAAATCTTAGCTCCTGTAGTTAGGTGCTTGCAGCCTCACTCATTGACTCATTGCACTTTTTCTTCCTTCCTGTCACTAGTCAAAACACAACCCTAGACCCATGTCAGTTACAGTGAGGGACTTTAGCCACTGTACAGTGATGTATACTGTACAGCACTACAGTGATGATTACAGCCACTTTTTCTCTCACTGGGATAGCTTTCTGGTAATGAGTCTCTTGCTTACAAATCATGTGTCTACTGCAGAAATCAATAACTCAAAATCAGTGCTTGTCATTCTTAGAAAGTTTTTAAAACTACCATTGCACCTCAATTCGCCTGTCAAAGGATCACTGTCATCTTTGTTTCAATATATGGGTCATTCATTAATGGACTACCACTGTATGTAGATCTTGCATGAAGTGAAGATCTTGCCCAGAATCTCCTTGGTGTTTGGTGACGGTTAGCTATATCATGAATGTTGTCACAGCAAGAATAGTGTCGTCTGCACTCAACATTCCAAAAGACACTGAGGTCTGAGGTGGAAGTATTACTAATGGAGGAGGGGGTGCATTGAAAATAACATGCAATTAACTGTATTTCAGTTTAAAACTATCAGTTTCTAATGACACTTTGCAGATCAAGATTTTACCAGGAGTTTAACAAGAATATATTAGTCACTCTGAAAAGAATTGGCATTTACAATTTCCTTAATTTCGGAAAAAGGCTGGCAACCAAATTAAAAGACAAATTGAAAACTTTGTATATCTGGTTGCTAACTCAGGTTTTCAACCAGAGTTGTCAACTAAAGTTGGCAACTTTGGTTGGAAAATTTGGTGTAAACCTGACTTTATGGGGCTATTTCGTGCACATCAAATATATGGCAGTACAAAAACTGGCATTGTGCAACTCGTTGCTAAGCAACGTTGCATCATATAGAATTCATAGACCTCACCCCCTCAGAGCTAGTCACTACATGTGGTCTCGATCTAGTGCTTCATTCCAGCTGCAAGTCAAGTTCATAATGGATGTTGCTATCATTGATAATGAGTTCCTGATTTGTCTAGTGGAAGCTAGGCCAGTCCTGTGAGATAATATATTTAATAGATACAAAGACAGGACTATAACCTGTAATACCTAAAGGGAGATTTGCAATGCTTTGAATGGAAATAATTTATGAACTTTATTTGGTCACTTCAAAGTGGCTGGTATAGGTTGCAGAGGATACCTGCATCTGATCTTCTTCCATTGATTGGGTGGATTCATAAACTTTTTTTCTTGAACATCTTTTTTTAAGAGCCAATAAAGCAACCACATAGCTACCACATGCGGCACATACCTTGCTCATGTGAAGGAAACTGATAAATGAAGCAAATGAAATGAATAGAGGAGCTTTGAAACGTGTCTGGCCTTCCCTGTCTCAGTCTATCCCCATAAAACCTTTCAGAATTTTAATTATTCAAAATTTGTTCACTTTTGTACATTTTGTTTGAAATTTCACTGTCCAAAATTTTATCAAATGGCTGACATCATTATGTATCATAATAAGAAAAGGATTATTCAGATGAATAGATCAAATGGACGAATATGGTCTGAATATAGTTGAGTATAGTCTGACATGCACAGATAAACAGATGCAAATGGGATTTCCATGGAGAAACACTTTCTATACTTGACAATGCTCATTCACTCGCACTCTGAGGGGCTAAGTGCTAAGCCAAATAGTGCATAGTAATGAGCAAAGTTGTAAAAAGACAAAAGTGTGCAAGTGCTCTCACGGGATTGGTTTTTTACTTTGATGACTCATTCTATTTTCCACAATATTGAATTTTATCAAAGAGACTCTTTTATAAGACTCTTTTATAAGACTCTTTTAAAATTCTTCACTCCATCTTTTGAGGTATTTATGAAAAATAGTTTTAGACAACAAATAAAATTATTTTCCTCATGTAATAATGTTTTTACAATACTTGAAAATAATGAATTCATCAATAACAATATTATTTGGAAGTGGAGATAGTAGAAATCAGCCACTAGCATGCTGAGCACCCAGCTACTACACTGAGCATGATATTTTTCCAGCTTTTTTTTATTCATACTCTCAATAATAAGCGGCCAAGAATATTTCTTGGATTCTAGAGAAGAGATTTCAATGATTTGGTTAGCATTTCCCAGACCTGTATTTTCGATTTCAGTGAGGATTAAACGACCTGACTTACTAAAAAAACAACCCTTCATAATCCTCTTGTTCACACAGATCATTCATCAGACTGTAAATGAGCACAATGTGTCCTTCACACAATAGCTCTACGCTCATTTTCCTCCATACATCAAACAAATTGAAGAAATTGTGAAGTTTCAGTCAAGATCTGATAAATTTAACCTAGCAGTCATTCATATTAATGCTAGTGGAAGTTTGCAACTTTATTCACAAAAGTGAGTTATTCGCCATATGTGTCAATCAGATTGTTGAAATCAATCTAGTTGTGAACATACACATTAGTGTGTTTTGTCACGATCATATTTATAGAGGAAAAGCCATGATTGGACAGGAAATAAATTGGATGGGAATGTTATCAAGTCCATTGGATTAGAGGAGCTTTTAAGGGAGCTTAGTTGGTATGGTGAAGTGTTCCAGATACAGTGCAACCAATGTTCACTCTTACAATGAATTACTAAGGAGACCTGGCTGGTCACAGGCAATAAATTAGAAAAGCAGTGATCCTGACTTGAACAATGAATGGACTAGTACTTGATCACTTTCTACAATTTATCATCCAGCCCCCTGTTGTTATTACTCAAGAAACAGTCGGAATTTATCACTTATTACATCAGCTCAATATTTAAAATAAAGTAGAAAGGCTTTTTTCATATTTTTTCATCACTTGTCCAAGTAACAGAGAAAATTTTTAGAAACTAAAAGCTTATCAGACATCTAAAATACAAACTTATATATTCCTAGTATTTCACATGGTTCTGGTCTTTTGTTGTGGAGAATTTGTTTCTAAGACACAAACATGGTGTAATAAACAACAATGTGGTGCTACAAAGAGATTTGATGTATTGCAAAAGAAATTCAAAATTTTGATCAAGTAAGAGGCTGTAATAGGTATAATTCTACATGTAAGAAGAGAATAACCAAAAATTATTCAGTGCGTTCTATTTAATAAATAGTAATATACCTATGGAGTGAATACTTATCATGATATCAAGCCCGAATGGTTACGGGGATAATGAAGCCAAAAGCCAATGATATTTTTGAAGATATTGCTAAGATTGCTTTTCTTATCAGTCATACTAAAAACATTAAAATATTAACTTTTTAAGTTGATTCAATGACGTGCAGTCGAATTTTTAAAAAAGTCATAAGAAAATTTGACTGCAAGTTGTTGAATTCGCTTAAAAAGTTAATATTAACAACGCAGTTCGCCATGGAACAAGAAATCCAGTACATTAAAATAGTATGAATCATCATGTTTTTGATTGTGATGAGTTATAACTGCTGATTGAATCATTCTTTTAATAATATTATTATGAGATATTGTTTTTTCATTTTAAACCAGCTTCAATCCCGTACTTGGAGAATTGCTCCACTTGAAGGAATAAATAAAGTGAGGTATGATGGTAGGACGGAGCTTCTGACATGCCTGATATTTTAGACACAGCACTAAACTTGAAAATGTTTTTACAGAAGAAAAGTCGATGAAAAGTGCATGGCTGCGACAGGCTTTTTGAGGAAAGCTATCAATTTTGAAGTTACTTTTACTGCAAAGTAATTTGATCCTTCACTTTGATTCCTTATAACAGCTCCATATTACATTGTTCTATCCACTCTACCAGTCAATGAATAAGACAAAAATACTATCGATATATTTCTATGGTCAATAATATTCTAACACTTCTTACCACTGAAGCAGTCCAAGAACACACTGACATTTTAACTCACGTCCTTGTAACAGAAATACAGTAATATCATCCATTAGATAGAAAACTAATAAAACCATTAGCACTTCCACCTCATGCATTTTGAACAAACCTGATTGTTTTGTTGTTTCTTCATGTTGTTTGAATGAGTCTCACTTCTTTCTTACTGCTGAAAATGTGATTAATATCAAAATATAAATATAAATATAAATATAAATATAAATATAAATATAAATATAAATATAAATATAAATATAAATATAAATATAAATATAAATATAAATATAAATATAAATATAAATATAAATATAAATATAAATATAAATATTAATATTAATATAAATATAAATATAAATATAAATATAAATATAAATATAAATATAAAGATAAATATAAATATAAATATAAATATAAATATAAATATAAATATAAATATAAATATAAATATAAATATAAATATAAATATAAATATAAATATAAATATAAATATAAATATAAATATAAATATAAATATAAATAAAAATATAAATATAAATATGAATATAAATAAAAAATAAATATTAATATCAATACTAAAGGGAAAATAGGGATTAATAAAACGAGCTTCGAGTAAGAATTTGCACTGTAAATTTATTTCTCTTATTTATGTATATCTTATTAGATCAAATCTTATTCTCAGGCACGTGTAAAAATGTATATCAATGTTATTCTGGGGATAAAATCCAATTTAAATTGGATTAATACATATCTTTTGTACAGATCACAGAGTATTTGAAGAAGCAATTGAACAACTATGATTTCAATCAATTATTTTATCTTTGTATTACCAACTTCACTGTACGATTAAGAGAATGATGACTGTGCAAAGCCCGATTCTTACTTTGGATAAATGAAAGAACTTCGAATGACAGATAATAATCTTACGAAAAAAGGATTCGTTTTCTTCTCATTTCAATATCGGTTTCCTATCATGCATTTTCATTCAACAAGTGGAGAGTGGATATATGAATTTTTTGAGCGATTTAACAGGTAGGTACTATAAAAAACTAGAAAACTAGATGACAGGGAGACGAGTGCGCCTAATGGAGTATTAATTTTTGTGTTCGCGGCGATTGGTACGGCGGCGAGTTGGCCGCGGCGAGATGACCGTGGCGAGTTGGCCGCGGCGAGTTGGCCCATTCCGCTAAACCCTAATGGGCTGGATTGAGTTGTCTGAATGAAAATGAAAATAATAGGCTTTTGCAGCTACCAGTGGCCGTTGTTCAAATCCAGTTATTTCCTTATTCGATCAATACTCTGTGGTAGGAGATGAAACGGATGATTTAGTTTTCAAGTTTATCCAATAGATTCGATGTTGTGAGAGACGGGATCAGAATCAGTAATGAATCAGTAACTTCTGATATTAAAATTGACAGCGGTTAAACCAATTCAAGGCTGATGGATGATGAATGGTGCTGGTGGATTTCGATCAGAATATTTTATAATATCTGATTGGATTAATTCATCAATTCTATATTGCAAATTTGATCAATGAAAATTTCAATTCTGAAAATAAATGTCTTTTTACTACATTAATATCTCATTTGTAATGAAAACAACTGATACATATTTGTCAGTAAACTGAAAACATTATTCATCCTTATGAACTCACCTTATCAAATTGGATTTAACATAATCACATCTGAATAATAAATACACATTTTTAAATAAGATTGGAAATAACTATTTGTGTTACTAAAATGCAAAATGGGGTTTTTCTGCACCGATAGAAACAGTTTTTTCACGAGCCGAAGGCGAGTGATAAAAGTTTCTCAAGTGCAGAAACAATACTTTGCACTCGAATTACACATTACATTTTTCCTACAGTAACGTATAAAGTAATTTAAACAGAACAAAACAGGATATTCATAGCCTGACAATTCCTCAAATAACCTATCTACAAATCAAATCGATTTCAACAACTACAACGACTATTTCGTTGCTGAAGCAGAGTAGTCAACCTATTTTTGAATGCAGAATAGGGAACATGCGTATTACATGCTCACTATTTTGTGTTGTTCGGTTGCTAATCTGGAGTGCGGAAAAGTAGTTTGTCGCACGGGAATTTACTTTCCCGCACTGGTGCAGGAATAGACTATTTTGCGTGCTACAGTTAGTGCAAAAATAGGCACTTTTTCGGGTCACTGTAGGAAAAGGACTTTAAAAATCCGATAAATCACAAAACATAATGGCAGAATAACAAAGCGGAATCAAATCTTGAGCTGAGCTTTCGTGGAATTTGAACGTTGTTTAAATGATCTATGTTTAAATCATCTAACATCAAATTCATTCTTCTTAGTGTATTTTCTATTTATGATTTCACACTTAGAATAGATAATAGTTCATATTGAAATCCTACAAAACTCCAATATAATACAGTACAATTTCGATAATGTTGTAGTTCAATATTCTGGTTTTCAACCGAGGATCAATAATTTTTGTAGAGCTTTAAAAACGAAAAGATCTTTAATATTTTTGCAGTCCACATTGGACACCTTCCATTTCTCTCTTCGCTTTCTTTTCTGGTCATTATTGGATCCTTCTCACCTTTTTCTCTCGTTCTCTTCTATTCCATTTCCTCTCATTATTCTTCCCATTGAATGAGCCATGACAAGAAAAACTCGCAAGAGCTCCAAACCTATCCATTTCTTTCACTGCAAGATTATTAATCACTCAGTAGAACAATACATCTCCTAGCAGTGTTTCTCAAGCGTTTTTCTTCTCAAGAAAGGAATCTGGATAATATCTCATTTCCTGAGTAGAAAATATCACAATTTACAAACCGAGTTTGTTTTATTTCCAATTATAAATTGAATCCGTTTACATTTGATAGATAGAATAGAATTGATTCAAGCTAGTTGAAAGCTCAAACTTGAAAAAATATTCCTCATATGTCTATCCTATTATAAAAAGATGCTTCAACAGGTGAAAAATTTTCACCCGATTTGAAAACAGTTTGGAAAAAATATTACCAATTTTCATAGAATTCAACAGGAATAAGTTTATTTTTATTTTTTTGAATAAGTAAAAAATAAAGTCTGATTAATTTGACTTATTGCATCAAGATTAATTTTCCTCTAAATATTAAACGTTGATGGGAAATAATTTTGAAATGGAATAAAGAAACAAACAGTTCAATAATGTTCAACTGATAATGAATCACTATATTACTGCACTAACTGACAATAGGCCGATCAATAATTTAATAATAACTGTTCAATAATGTGAAAAGAAATGTCTAATAAACGGTTAAAACACTCTAGAATAAACTGAACACTTATGGAGCACTTATCTGGCATGGTACTTGATATGCATAATCAGAATATATAGCAATATCACTGTATATTGTTATGTGTAAACTGTCCCTTACTATGATGGAAAGTTCCTGAAATCTAAACAACAACTGACTGCTCACTAAGCTAAAATCTTCTTTGTTTATTGTAGAAGTCTCCAGATACATCTATTTATACAGAGATAAGCGTTTGCTGGATTATTCATCATAATGCTCGAAAATTTTCCATAGGCCTAATGCTCAAACATTCCAGATCACCATTTAACATATTAGAGTAAGAAAGATGAAGGGAGCAGGAATAGTGGAGGAAAACGATAAACAAGTGCTTGTTATCAAAGCACTGTTGACATAACACGACATTGATGGATTTTTTTGCTGATAAGGCGCTGTCATGCTGGAAGACATTTCCGGCTCGTCATTAAACTATATTATTCAGGAATTAACATGCATAGTTTCATCTTTTTGATATCGTCCTATTAAAAAATAATATTACACACAACAACTATACTGAACTTACTTTTAAAAGAAAACTTATAAGAGATTTCTACTCCATACTCCATACTTTTACTCACTTTATCCACTTCTTTTAACCTTATATATAATGTACAAACTCATGATTGCTAGTGAGAAGATAAATCTGAGGTCTAGACATTTCCAATTCATTTTAATTATTACATTCTTGTGATGGGATTGACATTGAAAACGAATGATGAAGACAATATTCTGAAAGGAATTGAATAGAGCTTCGCTTTTCTGCCAGATGAGCAAACTTTCATCTTCTGTCCCCTATAATTTGAATTGTGTCTTGATCACCGAGTAGCTGCACGGAGAGTATAAAGCAAACTCTGGAAACGTTCATTAAAACCGCATCTGGTGAATGATGCTGGTGCGGAGAAGAGAGGTATTTAATATCTCATCTTGAAATTGGTAGATGACTTTGTAAGTTTGTTTTAGAGAGATTAATGGCCCTATTGAAAAATCTTCGTCATTGGCCAAGCATACTATGTAAGGTTGTATGCATTTGCGCATTCCATGCTCATGTACAATATACTCTTCTACTCGCTCTGTAATAGACCTACTCTAAGTTTGTAAGTTAGTAGCTTGGGAGAAAATACAATTAATTTGAGGTTCTTACTGAAATTGAATTGAAAAAAATGTGGGGGTCTTATAAAAAAAGCCAATCACCATTGACTCACTGATTCATCACTGTTTCTCGAAAACCACTCAGCCAAAAAATTTAAATTTGGTACACATGCTGAAAGCGTGCTTTTAAAAGGGGAATAGAATAAGACTACTCCATACATAGAGGTCTAGAGAGTAAATGCAGAAAATTAAACAATGTAAAGGTTTTATAAATTTCTCCAAAAATATGCCCGAGATTGAATAGGTAACGCATTGTTAAGGGTCGGCTGTAGCGCAGCCATGTTGGATTTGTATCTCCATGAGAGCAATGCTAATTTCGAAACCATATAACTCACCTATTTATGATCTTAAAATTACTGTCAATGTCTTATTTTGAAGGTCTGATTATGCTCAATCGACTTTGCTTTCTGAAAAACTCATATTTCTTCCACTGTTTGTTCTAAATGAGGATTTATGAGTCACGAATTTATGATTTTTTTCTGACGTTTGTGATATAGATATCAAAAAATGACAAAACGGGTCCTCTCTGTTATAATGTTTTTCATGACAAGGAATTTTTTCTCAATTATTGCTTCATTTGTAAAGTTTTTAAATGGTTTTTTGTAGAGGTAAGTTCCACAAGTTAGTTGTTGTTCAGTCCACTGAAAACGGGCTTGTCTACAAACAGTAACCGGACAGGGAGCGCCAGCATGCACAAACACATATGCACTAGGAAGGCATTGAGTGGCCTTGAAGCTTGTTCGTAAATGGCAGCAAAGACAATGTACTGTAATGTAACAATGTAATGTAATTATTATATTGTCTTTGATGGCAGTCTCCCTTCTAGTACAGTAGGAATAATTAGTCTGGGCGCACGGCCGTTTAGTAGTCAGCCATGGCGAGGGGAGTGTTTATCGCTCATTTCTAAAAACATGTGGCCCGTGCGACACTGCAGATGTCTTCAAGGTCAACTAGTCAACTTTTAACAGGACGGCTAGTAGTGAAACCAGAGCCACGCGCCCAGACTAAATGTTCCTACTGTACAGAGAATCTTCCTTGTCTTATCTTATTGTTCTCTTCTTCTTCTTCTTCTTCTTCTTCTTCTTCTTCTTCTTCTTCTTCACTTCTTTGGTCTCTATTCTTTCACCAGTCAGTTGTTAGCCGAGGCAATGAATGCAGAAAATAGCCATTGTAACAAATTAGAGGGAAGCTGAATTTTTGCATGATGTTAGTATACAGTATAGCCCTTTGCTAATACTGTTGGGCCCCTCTCTAAAGAGCGATCTGTTTCACTCCATAACTTCATCTTCTCTGCTCTTTAAGGTGATTTCAATTCATAATTATGTAAAATTGTAATGTGGTGGACCGCTTAGCATAGTTGGTTGGGGCGTTGCAACTTCAGCTTCCTGTCCTGAGTTCGTTTCCCAGTCCTCCGTCTGGCATCTATGTGTAAACATTCTCCTCATTACCCACACACAAGTCTCGGACTTATTTGGGCATCATTAGCAAGAAAAAAATGTCACATTTGACCGATAATTTGGGCAGTTTTTTATAAAGGGCAGTTTATAGGGTCTCCTATGCCAGACATGGGAAAACTTTTCAAGGAGGGGGCTTGGTAAAATGAGAAATTATGTGGGTGGGCCAAAGAAATTGATTAATAAAATTTTTTATATTTCAATCAATTAAAAATTCAATTCTTGGATTTCTTGTTCCATATCGATCTCTGTTGTTGATATTAAAGGCTGACGAAGCTTCTTTTCAGAAGTGAAATGCATTCCTCAAGCATCTCAAATATATGTGAGTAAAACATTATTTAAAAGTGAAATACAGTGTCAGTTTTAATACTAGATTAAATTGTTGTTGGAAATTTAACAACTTGCAGTCAGTTTTATATTGTGAATGTATGATAAATGTACTCACATTCAGCCGAACGTTTTCGAGGTATTGAATCTCAAGGCCTGGAAGATGAGATTCAATACCTGGAAAACGTTTGGCCGAATTTATCATATATTCACAATATAAAACTGACTGCAAGTCATTAAATTTACAACAAAAAGTTAATAATTCAAGCCTCAATGTTGATTATCCTTAATAATTAAATATATATTAGAAAGGCTTGTTTAACTCGCAAAGGGATGCAGTAATTGTTAGGAGCAGAACTTTTCAAGTTATGGGGAATAAAAAACGTTCAAAGGTCCAAAAACTTAAAAATCAAAAATAGGAAAAAAATACACTTGGCACAATCTAGCGGTAAGCAGGGTAATTACATTCTCAGCATTGTGAAACCAAGAGTTGGATTACATAGTATTGGATGTAATCATTCCCTATGGGTTTTTCATTTTGAGGTTATGTTGACTTAAGATTTATAGGTTAGATTTAATGTAATAGATTATGTAGTATTGGCTTGGATTGGATCATTTGTTATGAGTTATCCATTTTGAGGTTGTGTTGACTTTAGATTTATAGGTTAGATTTTATGCAATAGATAAGCTTGGATGAGATCATCTCTGCTAGGTCATCCATTTTGAGGTTGCATTGTCTTTAGATGTAATGCAATAGATTACGTAGTATTGGCTTGAATGATTCCTTATGGGTTATCCATTTTTAAGTTACATTGACTTTAGATTTGGATGTGATGCAATAGATTGCATAGTATTGGCTTAGATCATTCCCTATAGGACATCCATTTTGAGGTTATGTTGACTTTGTATTTAATACAATAGATTACATAGTATTGGCTTGGACCATTCCTTATAGGTTATCCATTTTGAGGTTGCGTTGACTTTAGATTTATAGGTTGGAAGGTTGGGTTCAATGCAATGGATTACATAGTATTGGCTTGTTGAAATAGAGGGGAAAATATTGGAGGAGAGTTAAATTTAGGGGAGGGGGGTCTTTTTGAGAAAGGGGGTCATTTTTAGGGAGGGGGCATTTTTGTGGTAGGGGGGCATTTTTGAGGGGGGGATATTTTTGCTGAGGGGGGGATATTTTTGCTGAGGGGGAGCCATTTTTGGGAGGGGGTCATTTTGGGGGGGGGTCATTTGGGGGGGGTCATTTTTTGTGAGAGGGGGCCATTTTTGGGACGGGGTCATTTTGGGGGGGGGGGTCATTTGGGGGGGGTCATTTTTTGTGAGAGGGGGCCATTTTTGGGGGTGGGGGTCATTATTGGGGAAGGGGGGCCATTTTTTGTGATGGGGTCATTTTTGGGGAGGGGGGGTCAGTTTTGGGGTGAGGGGTCATTTTTTGTGAGGGGGTAATTTTTAGTGAGAGAGGGAATTTTTGGGGAGGGAGTCATTTTTGGTGAGTGGGGCAAGGTTGGGCTGGTGGGGGGGGGGGGCAAGATTGGGCAGGGGTCCAAAATTGGTGACATTGGGGGGGGGGAAGATAAGGCATGGGGCCAAGATTGGGCAGGGGTGGGGGCAAGATTGGCAGGGGGCCAAGATTGGTCAATGGCAGGGGGGAAGATTAGCAGGGGGCCAAGATTTGCTAGGGGGGGGGTAAGATTGGTCAGGTGGCAAGAGGGGACAGTGGCAGGAGGTGGCAGGTGGCTAAGAGTGGACAAGGGAGGGGGGTAAAATTGGGCAGGGTGGTCAAGAATGGGAAGGGGAAGGGCGGCAGGGGCGGTGACGTCATCCGAGCAAGAGAGAGCATAAGAGTGAGGGGGGAGAGCAAGATTGATCGATTGATTTCTTTATTCATGCAAATAATAGTTGGACAGTTACTAGTATAAAATACAATATATAGGCACCACCAAGTATTATTACATAAAACATTATCAGTTACTTATTACATAAACTTTTTAACTATATACAAACATGAAATTATTACTGAAAATGATATTAATATGATATATAAAAAAAAAATGAAAAAAGCTTGGTGATACATTTGTATGAAAAGGCGAAGTTAGGGACGGTGTCCCTCTCTTACACTTAACCTATAAATTCTACCTGATAGTGTCTACACATTATGAAACTAAATAAATTTTAATAATAATAAAAAAAATAAAATAAAATAATAATAAAATAAAATAGAATGAACTAATAAAGAAAAAAAAACGTATAACTAACAGGGTTTTGCCAAAATTTCCCACGCCATCACTCTAGGGCTGAACAACCATAGACATTCGCTCAAGAAAATGCTTCCTCAGTGAAGAAGCAAAACCTGTCCGGCTCTCCAAATTCCTTATTGCAGTTGGGAGTGAATTCCATATTTGACAACCACTTACAACAAATGATTTGTTGTAAATTGCTGTACGGTGGTTTGGAATTCTTAAAGTTCTACCACCTCCTCTTGTGGTTGTTACACTATTGGCTCTTCCATCTGCTACAAATTTAAAATTATTTTTGAAATATTTCGGATTACCATATTTCAATATGTCATTTACCAGTTTTGATATCCAAATAAGTCTTTGTTCCGGTAGTTTGAGGGTAGAGCTTTGTATATAATAATGAGTTATATGCTCATGTCTTTGGAGTGAGTATACAAAGCGAAAACAGTAATTTAAGCTGCGTTGTAATCTTTCACTTAGAGAAACAGTCATGTCATTGATAACAGCATTGCAATATGAAAAGTATGGAAAGATGACAGATCTCACCAACAAAAGTCGGATATGTCTAGGAAGAGAATCTTGCATCTTTTTCAAAGAATGCATAGCAGCAAATACCTTTTTACAAGTTCCACTAACATGTTCTGTCCAGTCAAGAGTGTTTGTCATGGTTATACCTAAGTTTTTTACAGAGTCTTAGTAAGGCACTAACTGTCCATCAACATGTATTTTAGGAACTGAGTTGAAGTCAATTTGATTGATGAGTCGTGAATATCCTACTATGATTGCTTGAGTCTTATTAGGATTGAGTTTCAGACCATTCCTCTTTGTCCAATCAGTTATTCTTGCAACATCATCATTAATAATTCCTATAGTCTCATTCAGTTTAGTAACAGGGCAACTAAGGAAGATATGTAGATCATCAGCATAAGTATGGTACTTGCAAGACTGAATTGAGGAAGGGATGTCATTTGCATAGAGAGTAAAAAGAAGTGGGCCTAGAATGGAACCTTGTGGTACTCCCTGTAAAACATTTCTTGATTCAGACCTGATTTCCCCAACTGCAACGCATTGTTCTCTATCACTGAGGTATGAACAAAACCACAAGATTGCTTCTTGACTAAATCCTAGAAGGTGAAGCTTAGCAAATAGTATATCATGATTGACTGTGTCAAAAGCTTTGGAAAAATCAAAAAGACATAGGACAGTACATTTCTTCTGGTCCATTGCCAGTCTTATATCATCTGTAACTTGTAATAATGCAGTTTCTGTTGAATGGTGCTTGCGGAAATCAGATTGAAAATCATGGAGGAGGTTATTAATTTCAATGAAGCTTGTAACTTGTGAATGAACTATTCTCTCAAGTGCTTTAGAAAGAGCAGGTAATATGCTGATTGGCCTATAGTCTTGGACTCTAGTTGGTGATGGAATTTTGTTTAAATGACGCACTAGGGCATACTTCCACTTCTTAGGAAAGGTACCACTATTAATAGATGCATTGAAAATAAATGTCAATATTGGCAATACTGCAAAAAGAATTTTCTTTATCATTCGAATTGATATTTTGTCAGAGCCTGTAGCATTAGTTTGGATATGATGGATAGCTTTGAGAGTGTCAGCATCAGAGATTTGTTGAAAGGTGAATTGTTGGTCGACTGGGATAGGTGCATTAACAGTTTGATCATTTAGTGAGTCTAGATGATTTTGAACGACAGTCTCAACATTAAAGCTAGAATGAGAAACAAATAACTCATTTATGTCATTTAATGGTAGGTCTACAGGTGTCGGTGATTTTTGTTTACCAAATCCTAGTCTTTTAATCCCTTGCCAAAGTCCAGCTGTATTTTGTTTGTTGTCAGTCAGTAAAGAGTTCAGGTATCTCATTTTAGAATTGGTCAACTGCTGTATGACCTTATTCTGAAGATGTCGGTATTCATTGAGGCTATTCAAGTCATTCCTTTTCTTAGCTCGTCTGTGAGCAGAGTCCCTGAGAGCCATCAACTGAATAATTTCTGGAGTCAACCAAGGAACAGGCTGTTTCCTGTTTACCCTTCTTGTTACAACTGGTGCATGTCTGTCGTAGATTTCAAGTATCATAGTCTCAAGAGTCTCTACCATCTCATCAACTGAAGATAGACCTCCAATTTGACTCCATGGGGCTTGTACTACGTCCACAAAAAATGCTGCTTCATCCATTTGCTTAAAATCTCTGTAGGTTGTATATTTTTGTTCTGGCTTTGGAGTTTTATAGGATAAAACACAGTAAATT
This sequence comes from Conomelus anceps, assembly GCA_948455865.1. NCBI lineage: Eukaryota > Metazoa > Arthropoda > Insecta > Hemiptera > Delphacidae > Conomelus > Conomelus anceps. The sequence continues at coordinate 72,935,480 of OX418217.1, forward strand.
AAGTCATGTCCTGATATAGCTGGTACTGAGATTTGGCCTTTATCTAAGACTTCATCTGGATCACTAACAATTATAAGATCTATAAAAGTGTCAGATTCAGCAGTGTGATGAGTTGGATCAAGTGGTAATATAGTCATGTTCAGGCATTGAAATATTGTTGTTAACTGAGTATAATCAAAATTTGGATTTGTCATATTCATGTCAGTATTCATGTCACCCATTACTAATACATGGCTGTAATTTGGCATAAACGTTAAAAGAGCATCTTCAAAGTCAGTGAAGTAACCTATTTTTGGAGGGCGATAACATACCCCTATTAATAGTTTATCTGATCCTGATAGGGATATTTCTAAAAGAATAAATTCAGGTCAGAATGAATCTTCCTGTTTGGAATGAGTGAGAACTTTGGCTTTTAAACCTTCTTTTACGTAAATAGCTACTCCTCCACATGCTCTATTCAACCTATCATTGCAAAATAGATTATATCCCGGTATTTCTACTTGGGAATTGAAATCGATGGCTTCAAAAAAGTCTCACATATACCAATGATGTCAAAGTTTTTAAATCTAAAAATCTTTCTTAGTTCATCAATGTGACAATTAAGTGACTGAGTATTCAAGTGACATGCTTTAAAACATTTCTTATGTGTTTTTAGTTTCCTATTTAAGTAAGCACCAGAATCTAGAGAATTGGAAAAAGTATTGGAGACCGGACCATCAGCATCATCAATGATGGGCATCAACTAGGCTGCACGTCAACGATCACCCCTCCCACAAGCTAAGCATGGCAAATCCCGGCAAAACACTACAAAAATAATCATACCTTAACCTATCTAAACTAATAAAGTCCCTTCAATAGTCCATTAATGATGCGGGAAATCACATCGGCTCCATTTTTGTGCAATACCAACTGTGCAGCTCATGATGATATGTGGAACTGAAACGAAGTAGAAGTCGAAGTAGCATACGTGGTGGCAGCAGAAGTTGTCAGAAAACGTCACGCAACAGAGCTCCTCGGATGAGCCACTGAGGCACTGACTGGCTGCGGGGCAGCTGCATCCTCTGCTCCTGAATGGGCTGAAACAGAGAGCAGAAACGGCAGAAACGGCAGAAACGGCAAAACGAAAAACATTTTAATGATGAATAGTTATGAACTATGAGAGAGCGGAACGCAGAAGCAGAAAAGGAAGGTGAGAGAACAAAAAGAAAGAGAGAGAAATAGATAACAAGAGAGAGAGTGAGAGTGATAGTGTGAGAGAGAAAAATTGATTGTTTGGGGGTGGAAGTGCATGTGAGTGAAAAGTGTGAGGAGAGGGAGGTAATATAGGTTATTCAAGTATAGTAAAGGAATAAACTGATTGCCATAGCGAGTATGTCTGTGAGAACAAGAAAATAGAAATAATAAAGTGAATGGAGATAAGAGAAGAGAAAAAGGATTAACTTGGGTTCTGTTCAGTTTCTACCTGTGCAGTTTAAGTGCCTATTATAAAGACAAAGTGAACCGAATCATAGTTGAAAGAGAAAGAGAATGAGTAAGAGAATATGAGTGTGAGTGAGAGATGATGAGAGGAAGGGAATGATTGACAACGGAGTTGGTGTGAGAACGTTTAGGAGATGAAGAACAATAGTGTAGTCTCATTGATGAAGGAAGTCTAGACTGAGTTCATATAGTGTTCATATTATGGTAACAAACTTGACAGCTTGATTGATTGTTATTATCAGTAAATTGCAACCTTGCCGTAGTTCAATCACAGAGCTTGCACTTCTCCATAGAGAGAGCATGAGAGAGGGAAAGAGAGAGAGAGCAAGAGAGTGGGAGAGGGGAAGAGAGAGTGAGCAAGAGAGAGAGGGGAAGAGAGAGAGCAAGATAGAGGGTGGGGGAAGAGAGAGAGAGAGCAAGAGAGAGCAAGAGAGGGTGAGAGGGGATGAGAGAGAGCAAGAGAGTGAGAGAAGGATGATAGATAGCAAGAGAGAGAGAGAGAGAGAGCAAGAGAGTGAGAAAGGGGAAGAGAGAGAGCATGAGAGAGAGGGGAAGAGAGAGCAAGAGAGTGGGTGGGGGAAGAGAGAGAGTGAGCAAGAGAGGGGAAGAGAGAGAGAGAGAGAGAGCAAGAGTGAGAGAGAGAGTGGCGAAGAGTGGAAGGGGCCCGGAAGGGGGTTGGTTGAAGGGGGAAGGGGGTTAAAGGTCATAGGTCATGGTTGCACTGAATCTGTCCTTTTTATACTACTGACGGGTGATAGTGGAGCTGAGAGCAAAGCGTAAAAGAGCCTAGAGTGAAGAGTCCGTGATAAAATAGCAAAGAATTACTGTGTTCATAGTGAGGAGTTGAACACATCAAGCATCTCCCCACTGTCCAGTTCGTTCACAACCACGTGCCATGTATCGCAATTACAATCATTGAGCATTTACTTGCCCATGTCTCTAAGGATAGTAGAAATAGGAAAATCTTTCTTTGTGGGGATTTTAACATTGATTTGCTTAGGGAATCATCTAACAAGATCGAATTTGTTAATCTCACAAATTCTAACAATTTTAATTTTGTGACAACAGTGCCGACTAGAGTGACAGCTAAGACTGCCACTTGCATTGATAATGTCATAACAAATAATAGCTTAGAGGATATTGACTGTGATACAGTGGATTTGGGAATATCAGATCACCTCGCCCTGATTGTTCAGCTGAAACCGAAATGTGTACTCCATAGCACAACTTACACATCAAAGCGTATAATAAACGAGTCTTCAATTAGAACATTTATTAACTTAATGAGCAATATAAACTGGGAATCTTGTTTCAATACTTCTTCAGCGGAGACTGCATTCAACTGTTTTTTCTCTAAATTTCATTCGGCCTTCTTAACTGCTTTCCCAATAAGATTTTTCAAGGTAAAAAAATCCCATAATAGAAAACATTGGATGACTCAAGGAATTAGAGTGTCATGTGCTGGGAAGAGGAAGCTATTCATGGAGGCAAAAACCAATAGAGACCCAATTTTCCTACTCTATTTTCAGAGGTACAGGAGGATTCTTAAAAAAGTTATTTCTCTAGCTAAACAGCAAAGTAATGAGGACTTCATTCATAAATCCTCCAATATAAACGCTGGTACATGGGCAGTTGTTAGAAATGAGCTAGGCTTACAAAAAAAGGATCTCACCAATATAGAATTAAATAGTGAGAACAATGTGGTTTCTGATCCCAGTATTGTAGCTTCGCTGTTTAATGATCATTTCCTTCAGTCAAATGATGATGTTTCTGGGCAAAGGTCGTGGAGGGATAGTATGAGGCTCCTTAAAAATTCTCAGAGACAGGAAAACTCATTCTGCTTCAGGGAGTTGAGGGCTATTGAGCTACAAAAAATTATTTTAGGCTTGAGAAATACTAAATCGGCTGGGTGGGATGACATTCCAAGTGCAGTCATAAAAGCGGTATGTCCTATAATATTAGAACCTCTGAGACATGCTGTAAATCTGAGCTTGTCAAGTGGCGAATTCCCAGGCAAACTCAAGTTTGCTATAATTAAACCACTCTACAAGAAGGAGGATATCAAAGATGTTAAAAACTATCGTCCTGTGGCCCTTCTGACCATTTTTTCTAAAATCTTTGAGAGGGCTGCATTCAACCAGGTCATCAGATTTCTGGAGGGCCATTGCATATTACATGAGAGGCAGTTTGGTTTCCGTAAGAATCACTCAACTAAATCTGCAATTTTTGAAATGGTTACTGGAGTGTTGAGGGCACTGGATGGATCTCAGAGTGCTCTTGGTCTCTTTTGTGACCTGTCAAGGGCCTTTGACATGGTTGACCATGAGTTACTGTTGAGAAAATTGAATTTCTATGGATTTACTGTCAAATCATTGAGGTTCTTCAAATCTTATCTGTCTGATAGATTTCAGGCAGTTAGACTGAAGACAGGAAATGGCTGTATGGTTACATCGGAGTGGAAGAGGACTTTATGTGGTGTTCCTCAGGGATCAATTCTAGGTCCAATCCTTTTTAATATTTTCATTAATGACCTACCTCACAGTGTTGACTCAGATCTGATTTTGTATGCCGATGATACTTCGGTGCTTATAGAAGACAAGAATGATTGTGAGGTACAAGGAAAGGCAGTCCGAGTACTGAACCAACTGAGTCACTGGTTCAGTTGCAATTATCTCAAGTTGAATCTGGCTAAAACAAATTTTGTAAAATTTTCTACAATTGGAGGTCCTACGGGTTTTGTTGAGAATATCTATTCTGGTAGGGGAGAAGAATGTCATTCCTCAGGATTGAGTCGGTTTCTTGGAGTAGAGCTGCAGAAAAATATGAAGTGGGATACTCATTTGAGGGCGCTTGATATTAAATTATCTAGAGCTCTTTTTGCCTTAAGAACTATAGCGAGGGTTGCAAATGTCAGGACCTCTCTAGCTGTCTACCACGGCTATTTTTTGTCCCATATTCGCTACAGTATTATATTTTGGGGTTGTAGTGAAACCAATATTCGGACAATTTTTCGTAGACAGAAGAAAGCAATAAGGTTGATTGAGAGGGTGCACTCCCGAGTATCGTGTAGACCGATTTTTAAAAGGCAGAAACTTCTCACTGTACCGGCTCTTTATTTTTTTGAGATAGCCTCTTATGTTTATAAAAATAGGGGAAAATTTATGGAGGACAACCTTTCCCATAATTACAACACAAGACATAAGACAACAAATTTACAATATCCAACACACAGACCACATTATGCTGGGCTTAAGGTTTTTAATTGCCTTCCAAATAAATTGAAAATTATCAATAGCTATAATGTGTTCATTGCAGCTTTAAAGGATTTGTTGATTGAAGCCTGTCCATACACAATAGGAGAATGCTACAGTTTGTTTTCAAATTCATTTTGACCCTATAAAATAGGAAATAATTGGAAATTTAGTAGAGATATTAGATAGGGTCCATTATAAATTGAATTTCTTGTATCCGGCTCAAAGCACTCACATGTTTGAATTAACTTAATTATTATTGTTTTTTTTTTGTCTATAAAATAAAATGAATAATGAACGAACATAAGATAATAGACTAACATAAGATAATTAATTATCTTGAATATTTTAAATATTAGGTTTTATTTTCAGTCTTTGGTTGCAGCAGAATGAGATGCGACAAATCGCACAAAGATTATTTAAATGTAACGACACAGTGCTTGGGCTGGTGTTTTGCCAGATATAAATGTCCGATATTATGGAAAATCTGTAAATCTGGCAACACACCTTGATTTCCATGGCTTTGTTGCGCTTGTCTTGGGGCATGACGAGATACGCGCGACGGTCCATGTTTAGCACTTAAAATAGAATTTAAAAAAGGTTCCTTCATTTTTTTAATAGTAATTTGACGACTGTACCTGCTGTAACCTAATGGCTATGTAACTGAAATTGCATTGACGTGTCATACACCGCTAGAGCTATGCTCATCATAATGCGGTTTCATGTGACAAAATAATAATAATAATAAAATCGCGATCGCATTCGCAAGTATTTTTTGTTCTATGAAACATCTCCACTTAAAACCATAAAACGCGGTATATAATTAATCGTTTAAAAAGAAGTGGAAATAGAGAGAGAGCAAGAGAGTGGGAGAGAGAGAGCATGGGAGAGAGGGGAAGAGAGAACCGGCTCTCTCAACGTTGAGAGAAGCCGGCTGCTCGTAATTAATATAGGAGATCGATAGTTTTATCAGAAGATTTCTGATGGAGAATGCGGATTTTTTTGAAAATATATTTTCTGTGACAGAGTGTACTTTTTTATTTTAAGAATAATAAGGATATAACTTGAAAAGCAATTAGAAATTGTTGTGCTATTCTTTAAAACGGGAATTTTCCGTTCTCATGCAATAGATCTGATGCGAAGGTGAATTTCACCACATATTTTGTGATTTAAGAGATGATCCTATTAAATTCAAAGAATATTTTCGGATGAACATGGATACTACCGACTATTTGCTACGCAAAATAGAACACATGCTGACGAAGAATGACAAATTTTAAGTTTTTAAAAGCTGAACGTATGCTGAATGCGATACGGGACCCCAAAAAAATTGCAGGACCGGCTGGCGTCGTTGAGAGAGCAAAGCCAAGAAATCAGACTTGTTTTATCTAATTCGAAGCGCTCTGCACTTTCCAGGCCTCCTCACGCGAATTGGACGCACTGCTCCACTATGAACAACTACATTACCACAACATGTGTTTGAATTCGAGGCGTTGCTCTATGGCGTTTGAAGCAAGCCGGCTGCTCGTAATTAATATACGAGATCGACAATTTTATCAGAAGATTTCTGATGGAGAATGCGGATCTTTTTGAAAATATATTTTCTGTGACAGAGTGTACTTTTTTATTTTAAGAATAATAAGGATATAACTTGAAAAGCAATTAGAAATTGTTGTGCTATTCTTTAAAACGGGAATTTTCCGTTAGTTTCTTAGAAAAACTTGAGATTTGAGTTGTTGAGAGGAAAAATGCAAGTGTCATATTTTCAGTTTTGACGAAATTTAATGAATTTTGACTGATTCAGTATCAACTGAGGATTTATTCATTTATTGCTTATTTCATTGTCTGAATGATGAGATTGTTATAGTGACTGTTAAATGTTATAATTAATCATAAATACATTATAGATAATCATAAAAAAATGGCGATTAGAGTATTTTTTCATTTTGAAATGAACACGCTCACCCATATTGAACTATATTGATCTTTTCTAACATTTTGAACTCGGGCAAGCCTTTTAACCCGACTTTGTTTTTCAGATAGAAATAGGGTTTTTGGTCTCTCAAATACATAGGTTGCTGTCTAGTTAGCCCTTTTCATGCCCTCATACTCTCATAAAGTGTCTTTACAAAGAATTTGCTTTCATAAAATTTTCATGAGTGAGACCAGCTAAAGGGGTGTGCCAGCCAAAAGGGCAAACCGGGACACGCCTCGGGCCGGACCTGGGTTTTGAATAAAAAAAAATACATCAATAACTTCCCAAGCATGAATTTACACTTTCTCAGTCACTCACTGACGCAGTAATACTATTATTATCTTGATCGATGATTGTGCATGATTTTTATGGGTAATTGAAACTCAATGTGGCAAAACGTAGAACAGTTTGATGAACTCTCTTGTCTGTATTCGATAAAACTGTTATAAGATACTCCAAGCATTAATTTGAGGTCCACAATGTAAGAGACTCTGACTGATATTGGCGTAAGGATCTGGACAGGTTCCATGAAATAATAACAATAACTACTTCCAAAGAGCTAGCCTATAATTAATTAAAAACATGATACATGAAGAATGCTGTAGCATTATTTTAGTTCTAGTTGGATAGATTAGTTTATTTGAACATGTTAGATGCATAGTTTAAAGAATATACTAGTTTTCAGAATTATGATGAATTATGTATTACCATATTTTTGATTTTGATTTTATCCCGAAGAGCTTTCATTCAAGAGGATAACAACTGAATGATGGGCTTTCACATGAGTTGACATACCAATTTCCTGCCGGCCCAAAAAATATTATCAGAGGTGAAGAATTATTGTGAATTCCAGGGTGAGAGACGTCAATGTGAGCGTAAATGGAACATCACATAATGGAGTTGCGGGAAGTATGATGGTGGAGGAATAACTTCAACCACAGTAGATTTACTCTAGAGAAAAATGCTGCGGCCTATCGCAAATGCGTTTTGTTCGGGATAAAGGCGAGCATCATTCTCGATATGCTACGTGATTGGTTAGTTATAGATGATCTTGTTATGTAGCCAGTAGCGTAATAATTATTTGAATTAAAATCAAAATTAAAATAATTATTATCATTATAGTAGAATACATGTCTTCGTATAGTTTACACTCCTAGTAGAAATAGGAAGATGAAATTATCAATAATATTGCTCATAAAAATACAATATTTAACTTGTAGACTCAAAAAATTATAAAGAATCTAGAATTTTCATCAATTTCTAGAAAAATTTCGGAGAGGACTCCCGAGCTCCTTACTTCTTGGTGAGGGGGTATTTCATACCCATCAAGAACACCAGCTTCCTCGTCAATTAGTCTCTACTGCCTCCAAGAGTCTCCCAAGCTAAGCCTGGCTCAAAACATTTATAATATTTTATAATATTGTTCCAGGAACTTGTTTCAAGGACCTTGATAGAGCTTTTGATGCACAAAATTAATGAATTGTTCCTGAAGTAGTCTAGCCTGAATGAATCATCAATAATTATTATTCTATGATGTTTTCCATGACGAAATACTTGGTGAACGGCTACATTTCCAAGGCTCGCATTTTCAAGACCACATGTGGTGACCGAGTCTAGGTGTAATGGGGAAAGTTCTATAACCTCTATTTGACACAACGTTGCTTAGCAACGGATTGCGCAATGCAAATTATCGTACGGGCAAATTCGATGTGTTTGAATCTGCCCACAGGTTTACTATACCTCGACCAACGAACCCATAAGACCATTGGTCTTATGTGTTCGCTGACCTCGACCCATGGCCTACCGAACGGCGGCCGTCCTGGTCGAGACATTGGATGGCTGTTTCACGGCAACGGACGATTGTCATCACCGTTTGGCATAATATTGATGTGTGTGAAGAGCATCATTTATTTCTTCACATCACTGTTGGAGTGTGGAACGTTCGAGATTTTCCCAAACGGATGAAATCGATGTGTGAAACGGGCCTCACACTCGAATTGCATACAGCATTATTCCTACAACTGCAGTTTTTTATTTCCATTCAATAATTATTTTGTGAGATTATCATTTCCATACACAATACACCATCGTTGAGGTTATAGAAAATTGACCTGGCAATAATCAGCTGGCAAGCTACAGTGTTGTCAATCGTATGAAAGTTATCGTTTTGTATGCTAATTTGGTTCTTGTATAGTGTACAAACTGGCTAACTACAATCTGCACTTTTGTACGATAATTTCAAAAAAATCTCATTACAAAAAATTATTTTAAAAATAATTTAAAGATAGTTATTCTTTATTAAAACGTGGATAGTTGTAAAATATTTGATAAATTTTGAATGTGAGTCTTGATAATCTAGGCTGAAAGGTTGACAACCCTGGCGAGCATTAAGTGAAGCTATGATGTAACCGATCATAAAGTACTTAATTGCTTGCTCCTCAGTAAACTGCTGTTTTATGATTACTTTTCACAACGTAATAGTTATTTATGTATTAAGAGCGTGAAGCGCGACTTTATCGCTCGAGCCAAAACATTTACTGCGCGACGCATAGCGGAGCGCAGTAATTTTGCGAGAGCGATAAAGAAGCTTCACGCGCGAATTGCATACAATATTTTTCCTAAAACTGCAGTTCTGGATTCCAACACAATAAAAGCTTTAGTTTGTAACATCACAGACCGAGCGCGGATTTGGTTAGCGTTCGCCATTGTTGAGGTTATGTGACTTTCACGGATTCCGTGATCCACCAATGAGAAGGCATCAAAATCAAAACAGAAGCGTAAAGAAAACAGCTGGCGAGCGTAAAGTACTTAACCGCTTGCGGAGCAGTAAAGAGGTATTTTACAATTAGTTTTCAGTACGTAAAGAATGACTGTACGAGCAGTTATAGGAAAACTCCTTTTTCAGGAGCAGTTGTAGGAAGAAGAATCTATCAGCGCTGTTAAAGTTGATAAATTCTTGACAAATTTTCGGATGACATTGAACTATCACTCACCCATGAAAAATCTCAAGGAATAACAGTGTAGCGCAGGGTCGCTAGATTTGTTGATACGCAGAGAAAATGAGAGCCCTGAGATGAACGTCTATCAGCCTCCAATTAGAGCTTTATCAGGACAGCCTTCGCCTCACTCATAACTAATGGCTTTGCCTCAGACGTCTTGATTTGATAGATTAAAGAGTCATGTCGGGTGAAATATTATGCTCGGTAACTATTTGTTCACTCTTATTTGCAACGCTTTGACTGGCAATAGATGGTTTCAAATGAATAAGTTCTTCAACCAAGTCTTTTTAGAAGAGAAAAAATCATAACGGCTTACGCTGCTAGTTTGTTCTCTTTATGTGGAACATAATTCTCAGAGAATATAGTTCTCTTTATGTGTGATATGAAATGAAGAAAGCCATATTTTTTGTACTCATGATGTCCACATGAGTCCGAAACTTGTAGAATTTATGATTAATGGTGAAATGATGTTATGGATGGTGCACCTACAGTTTTTGTGGGTTCCAAACCCCAGGTAAGTGATCATATTATTATAACGTTATTTTTTTCCGATCATCCTTCCAAGCACAGTCCCAAGCGCTCGTGACTGAACATCACGATCGTCGTAAAACATGCTCAGAAAGCGGTGCATCACTTATTAGTAGCAATGAGTCAGCCAGCGCCAAAGTACCATAAATTTTATTTTGATGGAATATTATTAAAAAAATGATGAATCACAGGTTCAAGATATGATGAATAGGGGTGAATAAGTCTTACAGTTTGGCACAATGTTTTTGAAGATGAACATTGGATTAGTTCAGATATCTCGAGATACTGCACACAACAAAATTGGAATAATAGACTAGAGTCAAGACTGGGAAATGAAAAGCTATCATAAAATATTGAGAGACTTGTCTGGAATAGTGAATATAATAAGTAGTATTATATGGACAAAAATGTATCTTACCAAATTGCTTGATCACGTACTATGAGATGGTTCATCCCAAGTAGTTACGTTAAGAATCTCAAACTTTTCCAACTCTTTCCCACTGATTCAAAGTTTCAATGGCACGATTCAAATACTTAGATCAACTCTGATGATCATGATCCAAGAGACAAACTATGATCTACTTCGAAAGGAGTGAAAAACAATTAATGCTAGACAGATTTATCGAACTCATATCATGAAGCATATCGTTAAGGACTCACCCCTGTAGAAAATGCTTTGACAAGGAGGCATTAAGGAGGCAGGCATGATAGTTATCATAATCGTATAGACCTTATTCGCTTGCTATCGTTTAAGCGGTCGTGAGTTCGAATCTAACTTCTACGTCTGGCATAGATGTGTTATCATTCACCTCATTACCCACACACAAGTCTCGAACTCATGTGGGCATCATCAATAAAAAAACAATACAAAAACAAACCTTATTCGGAACGATCAACATCCTTAAACTTTTCAACATGAAAGTTTTAACTCTCCGGAAAGAAAGGTAAAGAAAATACAATGCTTGAAAAAGACCCCTGAGGTCCATATGGGCGATTCCTAAAAATCAGCTCTGTTATTATTTTTTCTCTATTCATACTATCCTTAGCTGCAGTAACCAGCAAATGTACGTTATTTTTTTATTCAAGTGTATGAATGATCTTGAGTTTTATCAATAGAACAATGTAAGTGCTAATTTTTGAAATAAACTGAAACTAAAATTATAAAACACAATGCTAGAAAGTTTGAAAAAATACAATGTATGGAAAACAAATTAATAATAACAATTTTATCGCACAATATTTTAGGCCTATATAGAAGCGGTACTAGCTTTCTTCTAGAAGTTGATATACGATTTCACTCTTGTAAAACGACTTAAACAGAATCTTATGCATAAAAATCTTGGATTTTTCAATGCAACAGTGGCAATGAAACTTGATTCTCAAATTCAGCATTAGTTTAATCGAGGAGTAGGTCTTCTATGCTATTTCATGAGATAATTATTAAATTATTTACTCTCGGAAAGTAATGAATCGGTAAGTGACTCACGATGTAGCCTCTTAGAAATAATCATACTACTTGAAGGGGATATCGTTTCCATTATCCATATTACTATTCCCATGCAATGAATCCTCTTCAATTCAAATTCCTATTGATTATTTTCTTTTCTTGATATCGATATAGACAGAATTCATTGTAGGACTACTAACATGAGTCAGTCAAAGCTTGAAAAATACAATGTATGGAAAACAAATTGATAAATAATAATTTTTTCGCACAAAGTTCTGTTTCAAGTTACATATTTCCAGGTTTTTTATTTAATATCCGTAGAGAAACGGGAAAGTTGTCTTCGAAAACTAATTTTTTTAATTCGAGGAAATTACTTCTACTAATACAACGCTAAATTTAATTTTTTCCAATATTGTAAATATTTGGGTTTTAAGCTGTGAACGGATTGTTTAGAAATCTCATTCAAAACATGCGCTGGTATGTCCAGAATTAGAGCGGATGTGATTGGGGACAATGTAGCAGAAGTTTGCTTTTTCAGTTCCATAGAAACTGGACTGCAACTGGAATTGGACCCTCAAATGAAGTTATTCTCCTTTCAGTTGCAAATGGACAACATATATCTACAATGTACACATGACATATTTTCTATCACGTTTCACAGTAGGGAAAATGGGTGTAACGCAAACCGAATTCGAAGGATCAAGTCCGTGAAGTAGATGAAAACAATGAATTTTCCGCAGCTATGATTCCCTCTCACCCATATACGAGTAAAATAATAAAATAACAATTCAGGCGCACTGACTGATGTTATGTTGCTTTTTTTCGCTCCTACTCGTTCATCTATGTCACTGCTCAATTATTCTCAAATGTAACAAGCTCTCACTTCCTCATACATTTTATCACTCATTCTCTCTTCCTTTCTCGTGCACAAGAGAGATAATTTCGTCCCCCAACTTATCTGGTTCACTCACGTGAACTCAGTTGAATCAGGGTGTTGTGTATTTTAGAAAAATGACGATACTGTACTCACTGATATCGATAATGATTTAGCAGAATTTCCATCTATAATTGATTAGGAGGGCAGCTGCAGCTTTTCGATCCAATTACCGAGTCAATAAACGTTAACGATACGAGAATTCACATGAATCATTTGAATTTCTTCACTGCAAAGCCGAAATCGATCAACAGAGTAGGGTTAGTGAATTTTACAGACCTACATTGGAAACTATGATTGAAAAATAGACCTATTTTTGCTCGAGTTGACAATATATGAGAGATACGATGTGTCCGGGTGATCTTGATGCTCAGGGGTGACCGGCAAAAGTAACACTATATCATCTGTTCCATTATCACTTACCTGATGGATCGGAACTCACTTAAATCTGTAAGCTCATCCATATCATCATTATCATTTACTCATTACTCAAACACAACTCTCATATGGGTATCATCAGCACGAAAAAACTAAACTTTGAAGAGAATCTCACTACAGTTAGATTTATTGTTCAAATTAAAGTTTGAATTTACTATAAATGTACTGTGTTCGAGAACTCAGATTGATAACAAACATGAAATTAGTTGTTCCAGGAGTTCAGCAAGTCTAGGGAATTCGTTCAAAGTTTTGGTACTGAGAAAAATGAATGTAGTAATGATGAATTATAATTCTGTGAGAACCTACACCGAACTTTTTATCTAACCAACTTGGCGGCATTGATAGTAAACTAAGGCAAACTCATAACAAGCTAACAATAAAGAAAACACACTTCTATTTCTAATGACATGCTTTTCAATTATCGTGTTAGACTTCCCAATTTCTTGAGGGTGGATGAATTCTCTTCTTTCTAATTGAAAAAGAAAGTTCTTTTGGGTTGAAGCTTCTTTATCGGGAATTCAAAATGAATCTTACAACTTGAACTGAGTTATTTCAGAGCTATAGAATTTTTTTGTTATCAACCAAAAACAATACTTCTATCCAAGAACAGTCCTTTGTTCAGAAAAGGGTAAAGGAAAACCCGTTGTTTCTCTTATCAGTAAATGCAGTTGACTGATACATGGCAGTTAATGACGGATCTAATAGTTCAAAGCAACTTACCCCATAAAATCAATATTGATGGTGGCTTGTATAAAGCTCTCGAACAGATTGCTATTTGGGACACTTCCACTTGAATCTTAGTTGTGCAGTGGTCTACAATAATTATAGGATAGCTGCTTTGCATTAACTAATCCACTACTCTTATGATCCAGTAGTAGTGCATAATCTTACTATAGTCCTCAAAAGATATTAAGATCAATAACAATATTCTGCTCGTGATGATAAATAGAAGCAATAAGTTTTCACACAACATATTAAATGCTTTTTTCATTTGCTGCTGCCTATTTTGCATTGCTGGCTATCATAGTGGTTCAACTGTTTACAATACATCTTTATATTATTTTATAATTCTAATCCCATTCTTATAATTTATCTCTTTTTCATCTATCTCTCTTTTTCAATGTCTGTCAATGACTCTCGGTCTCATCCACTAAGATATTATTACTCTTATTGTATTATAACCGGATTTTCTTCATTGCTGCATGAACTTTGATACGAAAAAAGGAATGAAATGAAAATTGTGTCCACAACATGAAAGCCAAGTAATCCAATAAATGCGAACTTAGAATGTATTTCTTCTCTATTTCTGGCGAGGAAGATATTTCAAAAGGAACTTAAGGAGCATTGTGGCAACAGTTTGTGAGATCTCGCATCTTCAATTCTTCGTTCTACAACATATTTGTATAGTGCCAGCCTAACAACTGACGCTTTATCAATTTGGGTATTGAGATAAGTAATAATTATTCTTCCTCTGAACTAGGCTACTGCCTTGTTTCAAAGCATGCACGTTGTTATTTCCACCATCTTTAACTCTTCAACGAAGCTTTCTTGAGCTAATACATTCTTTTGCAAATAACTTTTAACAGAGAGCTCATTAATAATTGCCAAGGGGGGTGTTTCCATGCTCTACGAGGAGAATCTATAGAATTGAATATTTACGAGGAGAAACAAAAAGGACTGGATAAAAAGAAAAAACGAACAAGGAAACGGAAAATGAACTTTGCAACTTGGAACGTACAAGGAATCAATAAAAAATAAAAAAATAAAATGAAGTAGCAGAAGGACTTAGAAAGTATAAGATTGATATTGCCGCACTCACTGAAACTAAAGAAAAAAGGAAATGGTTTTGAAGACATGAAGGACTATGTACTCCTCAATAGTGGAGTTCCAAAAAGTAGTAGGACGCGAGCTGGAGTTGCGATTGCAATTAGTAAAAAATTGAAAACCTCTGTAAAATCATGGCAAGAAATCGATGAAAGACTTTTGAAAATAGTTCTTAAGGTCGGGGGTCATGATATAGTTATAATTGCGGTTTATGCTCCAACTGACGACTCAAATAATGAAATAAAAGAAAATTTTGAGGATAAACTGACAGATCTCCTAAGTATTATTAACCAAAGACATGAAATAATACTTCTAGGGGATTTTAATGCCAGAACAGGTAAGAAAATAGATGAACCGATTGTAGGAAACTTTGGAGAAGATGCAGTTAATAACAATGGTACCCGTCTTATAGAGACATGTCAGGAATTTGGTCTAAAAATATTGAATGGTCATTTTCAACATCGCAACATACACAAGTTTACGTGGACTCAGCCAACATGGCAATTAAAATCTATTATAGACTACGCAATTACCAAGAAAACTACTTCCCTGGATGTTCATGATGTAAGAGTCTACAGAGGTGCAGAATGCGGAACAGATCACCATTTGCTGAAAGTGACAATGTATATACCTCACAAGAAAATTTGCATTCAGGTTAAGGATGTCAAAAATGAAGACAAATCTGGCAATTTAACCCAGAGGAAATACATGACTGAGAGTTTAAAAGATGACTATGAATTTTCTTTATAAATTAAGATTATCATCCAAATTAACGAATTGCACAACAGGAACAGCAGAAGAGGAATATATAAAGTTGAAAGAGGCAATTCACAGTGCAGCTTTTGAATCACTAGGAGAAAATGAAAAAAAGGTGGGGCAAAAAAGTGACTTGTGGTGGACTGATGGAATACATAAAATTGTGACAGAAAAGAAAAGGCTTTATAATAACTGGTTAATAACAAAGAATGATCAAGACAGGAAGTTATAACAGCAGAAACGTAAAGAAGTAAAAATAAAGATACAGCAAGCCAAAAACGAAGAATGGGAGAAAGTCTGTATATATATATAGCGTATGGCTTTTTTTTTTTAAATAGGTTTTTCTGAGAAAAATTCACACTATAAGTGCACGTCCAAATTTGAAATATACTGTATGGCCTGGGGGCTTGCTACAGTAAAATCATATGGCTCTCCCAGGTAGGCATGTCTTTCACATTCATGAACAATGTGAACTACTGTCTGTTCAGCTGCCCCACAGTCACACTGTGGGGATTCTACAAAGCCCCATTTGAAAAGTGATGCATTGCATCTACCATGTTTTGTCCGGATTCTGTTGAGAGCCACCCAAGTGTGCCGGGGGAGGTCAAAACCTGGTGGCCTAGAGCACAGCCTCAGACTGGAACTTCTCAGGGTACCTCGTCTCTCCATTTTCCAATCAGAGAAAAGTTTTCTCTTTTTAGGTGCTCTGCCAGCTTCACTGCTGGTCTTCTTGACTTTAGCTCCCTCAACCCTAGGTCGGGGATGTCATTGTGGATTGGGAGCTGTTGATTAGAGCATATTTTGTCATTTAAATGAAGGAGAGCATGTGATCTTCGGAGAGGAGGAGGTGGAATGCTACTGAGCACTGGTAACCAGTAAACTGGAGTTGATCTTAAGGCTTCAGTGATTATGCGCATTGAGGTGTTTAGCTGCACATCCACTAGCTTTGTGTGGGAGCTGTTTAGCCAGGATGATGCACAGTACTCAGCAGCAGCATATACCAAACCGAGGCTTGAGCACCTCAGAGTTGCTGAAGTTGATCCCCATGTTGTACCACATAGTTTTTGGACTATGTTGTTCCTTGTTTTCACCTTGTCCACAATGTTCTTCAGATGTTGTTTGAAGGAAAGTGTTCTGTCAAGAGTGATTCCAAGGTATTTTGGGTACTTATTATGCCTTAGGGCTGCGCTATTCATTGTGACTTTCAACTCAGCATTTGCCAGTTGGTTGTTCAAATTGAATTCTGACACTTCTGTTTTTCCCACACTAGGGCATAACCTCCATTTCGAGCAGTAGTCTGCTAGCACAACCAATTCACTTGTAAGTGTCTCTTCACCAGCTCTAAGGTCAGTGGTCTGTGCTGCAAGTGCTATGTCATCTGCATATGCAAAGACTCTTGATTTGAAAGAAGGTATATCTGATATATGCAGATTGAAAAGGAGGGGGGACAAAACAGAACCCTGGGGAAGGCCAAAACAGAACCCTGGGGAAGGCCATTATCCAGCCTTCTAGTCCTGCTCATCTTACATCCCATTGATACTTGAAAAGATCTGTTTTTCAGCATGTTATTGATGAGCTTAGCAATAAGTTGGCAAGGGATCACTTGCAGCAATTTAAATATGAGACCTTCATGCCAAACTGTTTCATAAGCTGCCTTCAAGTCAACAAATGCTACAGCTGTCTTTTTCTGCCCCTGGTATCCTGCTTCAATAAATGTAGTCAGAGCTAGGACCTGGTCCTCACAACTACGCTCTGGTCTGAACCCTGCCTGCTCTATCGGAATTTTTTCCAGAAATGCTGAGCTTATTCTTTTAAAAGTAGCCTCTTAAGCAATTTGTAAACTGAGCTCAGCAGGGCAATAGGTCGGTAACTCTCAACTTGGTCACCAGGCTTACCAGGTTTTAAGATTGCAACAATCTTGGATCTTTTCATCTCATGTGGAATTTTTCCTGTGAGCAGTATATTGGTGAAAAACTGGCTCAGCCATCTCTTGGTGTTTTTCCCTGCATGTAAAAGGAATTCTGGGTGAATGCCATCAAAGCCAGGAGCCTTGCCAGGTCTTAGGTCTCTCAGAGCAATGTCCACATCCTCAACACTGAAAGGAGCAGAGAAGTGTGAGTCAGGTAAGATCCTCTTCCTGAGATGGGACAATTGGTCTCTTATATTTTCTGTTTGCTCCATACTGTGATTCACTAGAAAGTCTGTGAAAGAATGGAACAGTATATAGGTGGTACTAGGACAAAGGAAGCATGGAGTGTTATTAAGAATCTGAGGAAGGATAGTAAAGGCTCTGCAATCAATTTGATTGGAATTGATAGATGGAAAGACCACTTCTCTGAGATCTTGAAAGAAAATAGACCAGAATATTTGCAATCTGTAGTAGAAGCAGAGTCAGAGCCTGAAGATCAAATACAAGAGGTAACTGTAAAAGAGGTACAATTGGCCATTAAAGAAAAATGGTAAGTCACCAGATCCAGGAGGTATCCCTATTGAGCTCTTGAAACACACAACTTCCAGAACTCATGAAATACTTGCTTACATCTCTAACAGATGTCTCTTTGCACATGATAAATTGCCTGAAGATTGGAAAACTGGTTACTTGACACTCATTTACAAAAATGGACCAAGAGACAAATGTGCAAATTATACAGGTATTACATTGTTGGCTACAATGGGGAAACTGTATGGATGCATAATGAGGAAGAGAGTTGAAAGAGAGGTTGAAATAGGTGAAGAACAGAGTGGGTTCACTGCAGGACGCTCATGCACTGACAATATGTTCTCTTTGAAGCAGCTGATTGAAAAAAGAAAACTTATAAATTTAGAAACACATTTAATTTTTATTGACCTCCAAAAAGCTTTTGACACTGTGCCAATCCAAAAGCTCTTCGACATTTTAAATGAGTCAAATATCAACAAACATTATATATGTGCAATCAAGGCAATGTTTAAAGACCAAATAAATGTGATAAAACCCTCCAGTAAAACATCGACACCATTTGTCACAGATAAAGGCATATGTCAAGGCTGTTGTCTGTCACCATTTCTTTTCAAAATATATATAGAGAATATATTGCTCAATTGGAAAAGAAAGTGTAGATACATGGGCATCCCAATCGATAATGATCACATTTATTCTCTGTTGTTTGCTGATGACCAAGTAATAATGGCGGGGGACAAGCATGATATTACTTATATGTTCAGAAAACTTGTTGAGACATATGAAGAGAATGGTATGAAGATAAACTTAAAAAAGATGAAATACCTAGTACCAGGAGGTGAGGCTAGAGATCTTTGTATAGGTGCTCAAACACCAAAAAAATGTGATGAATATAAATACCTTGGAAGTATTATAACTTCTGAAGGCAACTCAAGAGAAAGAAATCACAAATAGGATTGGGCAGGCTAGACAGGCAACAGAGTTACTCAACTCTATGCTCTGGTCCAAAACTATAAAAACCCGCATCAAAGTTAGAGTTTACAACTCCATTGTACAAAGCATTTTAATATATGGCTCAGAAACGTGAGAAATCACAAATAGAAATAGCCAGAGACTGAATGCGGTGGACATGTATTTCCTACATAGAAGTTTTCTTATATCTCAGATGGATCAGGTCAGAAATCTGGAGATAAGAGAGTTGGGAAGCAGTATACAACGCTTGATGAGATCAAAAGAAGGCGCCTTGTATGGATGGGACACACGCAAAGAATGAATGATGAACGGTGTCCCAAAAAGATATTAAATTGGAATTCTCCAGGAAGAAGAAAGAGGGGAAGGCACCTGAAACATGGATAAAACAAGTAAGGATTGAAAATTAACTCTCGCTATATATATATATATATATATATATACACAACTGGAAAATGGTACTACTCTAAATCTGGCCTATTCTCATTATCCTTTGAAATCATTCTGTAGCTATTGAAATTTAATAGCTTTCAAATTAATTCACAGGCTACTAAACTGCGTACGGAGTAATAGAATAGCAATGCTTCTCTCGGGACTCATAATTTTACTCTTGATACCTCGTTTGAAGGCAATCATTAATAACGGAGACATTCGCCGTACCGAGTAGCACTAACTTTATTTTGTTGTCTCCTTTTTTGTGCAAGTAGAATACTAACATTCGCACAAAATTTCTATAATTATTTGGCCGTTGTATTGTTACAGATTCTTGAAACGTTAGAAATGAGCAACTCGAACATCAGAAGCGTTCAGGTGTTTATGATGGGACTCAAAAGATATTGCCTTTCATCACTTCACTTTTCCCCGCTTCAAAATTGGATTTAGTGCTCTCTGAGATGATTCAAGAGGTAGCTGGAGCTAAGAGATTGAAAGGAAATTCGATATCACTACCAGTGATAGCTTGTTATTAATACAACAAATTTGTACAGATATCTGGTGAGAGAATTTTTATATGATGTTGAGTGAAAAAGATCTCGGAATTCTCAAGCCTTTCCAGGAACCCTGCACAATATTCTTTTGTTAAATTTTCCAACTAGAGAGGCTGGATCACTCCCAGCTAATGAAAGCTATTGATCCTAGATACATATTTCAATGGATTTCTCTTAATTTTTCTCCACTCATGCGTTCCATGAACGTACTTTGAGTGACGTACACCTGCACAGGCACATTATCACAACAAAGTAATACATAGTAGAGGAAAGTTAAATATGTAGTTCTATTCCTTATTTTCCCTCAAACTATATTCGAATGAGAATGATTCAACGAAATTAATTTATTTATGTTTGATGTTTCAACGTAGTTTATGGTTTCTCTTCGTACTGAGCTAACGTAGTTATATAAGTAAGACAAGACTACCAAAAAAACCTGAAGCTTCATGATCAACACTTCATTCCCATTACTACACAAGATCTGACTGCATAGTTAAGTGTGTATGCTATCCAACACACCTCTGAGCTTCTTCCTTAACACAATAAATTATTGTTGTAGCCTTTTTTGTATTTGAAATTAACAAAACTCAATTCACCTGAAGCCTCAAAAACGTATGTTCAATCCTTATTACAAGCATTCTATCAATAACTTTTTCTCATCTCTTATGATTTATCTGTTCACTCATTTTCTAATCATTAAAATTTAAAAAATCCCTACACTGAGAATAATCATACTTTTTCACCCAATTAAAGTAATTTTTATTCTAATTTTATACTTCCAATCATGGTTTCAATTGATTACAATTCATCTATTGATTACAATAATAACTGAGATACCAGTAATGTAAAACAAATTTTAAAGATTATTGAAGATTTTGAAGATTATTATTTTTTTAAAGATTGTTCAAGATGAATTTTCTCCTTTTTTGACATATCGGAAATTGATAACTTCTTTTCTCAAAGTTATGATAATAATTATTCTGTCGAAATAGCTTTGATGTGCACTTTTTCATTCTTCAGTCGTCTTTATCAAATCATTGGCCTCCTATCACATTTCTGTATCACTTCTTGCCATAGACGATTACTCCTTGCTATGAAAATTATTTTTCTTTGATTTAGAGATGACCATGAAATGCAAAAATACTACTGAAACGAATGTTGGTGTGACCAGGCATTCTCTATTCTCATTTTCTATTAGGATTCAATTCTACACTGGTTACCACTCTCTTCAATAAGTAGAATATTAGAGAACTCTTACTGAATTTAGAAGCTTTAAATCACATGTAATGCTCCATTTCATGTTATTGTACTCACATGACTGTAAGTAATGATCTCCTTGAACTTTCTAACACTGCTACCGATCGCCAAGGACTGAGAGAGAGAGTGAGAGAGAGTAGTTAGAATATCGCTCAATAGCCTGGAAAAGGATACTGGTCCTAGTTGTCGGAAAGTTTCCAAGTAGGACCAATGAATAGGATTTGATGAAACAAGTCTTCCCACAGAAATTTCCAGAATCGTATAGGTTTTTTTTTTTGTAGATTACGTCTTGGAGACTCCAGTTAAGGAGTATAAGACAAGTCCGATCAACAATATTATACACTAGATACCATAATTACTTCCAATTAGTTGAGGTGAGGCTTAATTTTGATGTGAAAGGAACTCTTGTACACTATAAAAAGCTTTATCAACTAAATATTTCTTCAATTGTTTTTTAAATATTTCTATATTTTCAAGACTCTTCAAAAACTGCGGTAGCTTGTTGTAGAATTTCCTACCAATATAACTAGGTTTTTGTTTGAATAAGCTACTATTGTGACTCACCAAGTGATAATCTCCTCGGCGTCTTGTATTATAATCATGTACATCAAGATTTTGGTTGATATCATTCGTTTTTACATATAAAGTAGCTTCATACACATATAAGCAGGGTACAGTTAGGAGACCAAGTCTCTTGAACAACGGCCTACATGAATCTAATCTATTTACTCTTTCTATACACCTAACCGCTTTCTTTTGGATCTTAAACACCCTATCAAGATTTTGTTTTGATGAATTACCCCATACTAAGATAGCATACCTAATATGTGACAGTAAGAGCCCATGGTAAGCTGTAAAAAGTAACTTTTTGTCATTCAATCTAGCAAGCTGTCGCAGGACAAATACCCCAGATGAAATTTTACTACATATTTTCTCAATGTATGGAGTCCAGGTCAATCGTCTATCCAACGTAACTCCTAGAAATGCAATTTTTTCTTCCTGGTCTAATTGATTATCGTTTACAAACACGTTTATAGCCCTATCTTCATTTAAATTATGTTTGTTTTTGAATTGAAGGTATTGGCATTTTTTACTATTTATAGTTAATTTCAACTGATTTAAAAATTGGACAATAGACTGCACACCTATATGGGCACTAATTTCTAAATTATCTAGAATGGAATTGCTGAAAATGAGTGATGTATCATCAGCAAATAAGAGGGCTCTACCACTAATTAATTCTTTATGGTAAACGGTTGACATATAACAAAAAAAGCAATGGACCTAGTATTGACCCCTGAGGCACTCCAGCTTGCACCTCTAATTTATTAGATTCATTCTTTACTATACTATTACCAACTACTGTAGTTAGTTCTACACATTGTTTTCTCCCAATAAGATATGATTCAAACCATTTCAGTTCAACCCCATTTACACCTACATTTTGCAGTATTTCCAATAAAGTTCTATGATTAACACAATCAAATGCCTTTGACAGATCTAAGAAGATTGCAGTAGCTTTATCACCTGAATCTATTATATCTATTAGTTTTTCAACTAGAGAAACTATGGCTGTTTTTGTTGATCTCCCTTTCTGGAAGCCATGCTGTTCATCACAGATAAAGTTAGCTTCTTGAAGGTGCAGAAGTAACCTATTAAGAACTACTCTTTCAAAAATTTTACTTATTACATTTAAAATACTAATAGGCCTATAGTTTTCTACCTTTTCTCTATCACCACTTTTGAAGATTGGCAAGATCTTCCCCTCTTTTAAATTATCTGGAAAAACACCTTGTTCTAATGAGTGATTGATCAGATGAATCAAAGGGTCTAACAATTGATCTTTACATTCTTTCAGAATTTTACTGGATACCCCATCCATTCCTACAGTTTTTTTATTATTTAAACTATCAATGATATTTGACAACTCGTCTTGGCATACTGGGTGGAATTTTAATTCGTTCTGAATCCCCTCAGTATGCCTCATGTTTGCATCACTAATACCTGTATTAAGAGATTTTTGAAGATCCTTAGCAACCAGTTGATAATATCTGTTAAAGAAATTACAAAAGTCTACACTATCATCAATATATTTGTTATTTTCGTTAATTATTCTGGGGACACTAGTATAAGCATCTACATGAGCTACTTGCCTATTTTTGTTTATTACATCCCACACTGCTGTGTTAAAGTACACACTATTATTCAAAATTTCAGCTGTTTTCTTACATTTCGCTCTTTTCACTTCTTTTGAATATTTTTTCTTTAGAGCTTTGTAATTATCTTCACTTAACATATTTCTAGATAGTTTGAATTCATCATATGCATCTTTAACCCTATTTCTTTCTGCAAGGATATCATCAGTTATCCACTCTTCAATTTTGTCTAATTTGTTTTTTACAGGGACTTTT
Source organism: Conomelus anceps (assembly GCA_948455865.1). Lineage (NCBI taxonomy): Eukaryota > Metazoa > Arthropoda > Insecta > Hemiptera > Delphacidae > Conomelus > Conomelus anceps. Next base: position 72,959,174 of record OX418217.1, read on the forward strand.
ATAACTGGACAACTCATAGTAATATGAAACCTTAAAATATTAATGAAACTATCATATTTGTTATTCAAACTATTGCTATTGTAAACCCTACTCCAGTTTTCTTGTAGCAGATTCTGCTTCAAACAATCGATATTCCCCTGTTCACATTGTTGAATTTCTTTCATTACTCTACTCTTTTTAATTGATTTATAACCTTGCAACCCCACCTCTAAGATTTGATAGTCATGATCAGATAGTTCCGAGCCGCCTAGTCTTGTTTTAGAGTAATCTATATTAGTAAGGATGTTATCAATTATTGTTTGTGATGTTCTTGTGACTCTGGTATATTCATGAACTTTTATTTCCAAGTTATTCATGCATATAATATCCTTTAAATCTTCTGCCATTTTATTCTGTGTTGCAAAGTCTGTATTGAAATCTCCCGCTACAATAACGTTTGTAAAACGAGTAGTAGTAATCTCTAAAAGCCTATTGAATAGTTCACAAAAATTGTTCCATTCCCCATTTGGTGACCTGTAAATACCTAGCACCGCTACTTCCAAATTATTGTCGATTTTTACTCTCAAACCAGTAACTTCTAAATCCATTTCCACAGCAAATTTCTCTACATATTCTAAATTAAATGTTTGCATATTCTTAGCATTTTTAGTGAAGATAGCTACTCCCCCACTTCGATGAGATGTCCTGCAATACGACGTTTTCAATGAATAGTTTGGAATATTAAGTTGTGACAATTCATCTTCTTTTAAACCATGCTCTGTGAAAATAGCTATATCAGGAGCCTCTTCTTTAAAAAATACTTCGATTTTATCTATTTTGTTACGAATGTATTGAATATTCTGATGGAACACAGTGAGTACCGGTACTTCCCTATCATCCCTTATTACTTTATCGTTGCTTTTGCATATTGAAGTAGATTTACTTAATCTCTTAGGATCTTGAGAGCCTATCAGATTGCTACAAGAGTTCCTTCCACTAATGCTATCCTGATTTTTTGATCGATTAACGTCTTTTAATACAATTGAAGATATGAATTTATCATCTGAAACTAGTTTCCCTTCCCGGTTTTGAGCCACTTTACTAAAAAAGGTTCGTTAGATGATTGTTTAGGAGAATTATTGACAGTTAGGCTATGAAAAACGAAACCCCTTTTTCGAAGACAAACTCTTTGAATAAACCAAATCAGGAATGGCTGCATCTAAGGCTCTATAAATAGAGACTTACTCTCATCTACAATAACTAGGTCTCAGCTGAACTGAAGCTATGAAATTTATATGAAGAATATTGATTAAGGAATGAACTTTATAAGTATCAATAACATAAGCTCCCTACACCGGCCTCCCAATAGAATTATATGCTTATACTTCTAATATTATGGATAAAGAGTTTAATCCACGTTTTCTAACTGATTACCTCATAAGCATATTCTAGTGTTGTACCGCAAAAGTTCAAGTGAACAAAATCACTGAAATCCTCATTTTTCAAATACAATCTCTCTAAATGTCAATCGTGGTTCTGTTAGAAAATCGAATCAATAAGGAAATATCTTCTAAATTGAACGAATTCCACGAGATTCGATCACTTACTCAATTTTCCATTATTTTAGAGTATCAATAAAATAATTTGGTGGGTATGAATAGAGATGCAGGATCACAACATAGAACAGACTTTTCAAAAATAAGTTCACCTATTTCAATCTATGTTAGATAATTTCTCGTATTTTAGACCTCGTATAAATTGGCTTTGGAAGTTTAATCCCGGCTGCTTCCATGAGAAGAAGTTTGACAGCACTCAAGGTGGGCTTTCCCTTAACATTTATTCAACGAGACGCAGTGAATAGGGAAGGATAATTTAGTGCTCCCGGCGGAGATGTGATGGCCTCTCTAGACTTGTTTGTCCCTTGGCGGTACTGTTATTAAAGACGGATGGTATTGCACGACTACCAATGTTCGGTTTGATGAAGCCTAGCGCTGGTAACGGTAAATTGCCACTCGGCTCATTGCTGCTCTACTCTGAAAAGGAAATCACATAGAAAATATTCTACAAATTAAAATTTTCCACCTTGTTTTCTCCAGGATAGATGCAATTTTAACATATTTAAGTTATGCAGACTATGATATGCATTGTGAATGCATATTGTGTTATAAAATAGATATGCAATTTAGTTGCAGCATTTCCTATCATGCAATTCCTTTCCAGTGGATAATAAATGTTTTGTCTATCTTAATACAATAATAATGTCAACTTACTCTTGGCAGTGCGCAGTAACATATTTTTGTTTTGTCTGGGCAGCGTAGACAGTGTTCCAAGCGGGTGTTCCAAGAGCTAGTCTTTCTTGTGACCAAGTATGTGAGAAAACCTTGTTAGCATGAAGTAGTAGTCATTAGTAGATAGCAGCCGATGTCCAAAACCAATTCATCTGCCAAGAATGATTTGACAACCTTTACTCATTGCAAGAGATAATAATGAAAAAGCAAAAGAATTCACAGAATTCTTAGTTAAATTTTTCCAGCCTAATGAAGTTGCAACTGGAGTTATCATGGAGACCATAGAAAATACAGACTTCTATACTGTTCAGCCTGTCAAACCATGTTTCACCATGTAAATAAATTAGCTAGGGAAATTAGGACAAATCTCAATACAGGGAAAGCACCAGAAATTGATCTTATTACTGGAAACATAAACAATGAAAATCACCATATGACCTTAAATCCTACAGGCCAATATCATTAAACATCATTTCCTGTTATTCCAAAGTTGTTTGAGAAACACTTTCTAAAACTATTACTGCCAATAATAGAAGATAGAAATCTAAAACCAACTCATCAATTTAGCTTGAGATGAAAAAACTCTACAACTGAGCAAATTCACAGAATAACTGATATTATAGTGAAATCTCTGCAAAAGAAGTTTAGATGTTCTGCTGTTTCCCTGGACGTTGCTCAAGCCTTTGACAAAATTTGGAATGAAGGTCTTCTTCAAAAACTAAACTTGTTTTTGCAAAAAAAAAATTGTGGAGTTAATAACTTCTTATACAGTATATCAGATATGACATTTAAAGTGAAGCAGGAAGACAACTATTCTAGCCTGAGAAGAATTCAAGCAGGTGTTCCTCAAGGTGGCGTTCTAGGACCCATACTGTATGAAAATCAGTCATGAAAAGTGTAGGCAGAGGATAATAAATATTTTGGCTATCATAATACAATAAAAATGCTAACTCACTCTTGGCAGTGTGCAGTAGCATATTGTTTTAATCCATGTTTTTTAAGTGATTACCTTATAAGGATATTCTAGTGTTGTGAATGTGAGAATATGTTTTATTGATAATTATCTTATACTAGTAGTTCTGTGAACAGTAAACCTTCACGCTCAACAATAAGGGCGCTTGCACAGAGAAACATTCTCAAAGTACTCAATCACCATCGCAAGATTAAACAGTCATCAGATCTAACCCTTGATTCAATTCGCGTAGTCTATTTAATGCCTGTTTTTCATCAACAAGGATGTGCTTTCTATTTGCAAGACAGCTGATTGCTCAAATTAGATTTCAGACGTCTGATGAATGAGTTTGAAAAACGATATTAATTGAATTTGTATATAATTTACTTAGTTATCACTTGTTATTATACTTAATTGAAATATTAAAAATGATTTGTCTCTCTCAAAAGAATATGTTATTCTTATGAATGATTACTTTATTCATATGAAGGCTCAACCCAATAAGGGGCCCAAGAGCTATCTGTGAATCTGATTTCAATTGCATGTGTGGAGAAGCTCATTTTAAAAATCATTTGTTCCCGAGGCCTCAGAGCCTTACTTTTTTACTTTTAAATATTCTTTAAATGCAAGCAAATTTCGCTAATCCTTACACATACATCGCTGGGTATTCCTTGAAGGAAGATCCATGCAGAATGTCATTGAATTTAGTTCATTAGTTTAGCCGTAAATGCGTTACAAACAGATAGACAGGCAGACAAATGCAAAATGGTCGATTTGAAACAGAGAACTCTGTCCGTTTGGTCAATAAATCCCACTATAAAGACTATTATGTTGGGGCATCAAGGCCAGTCTAAGGAGAGGGGGAAGACCAAAGATGTTGCGGGGAGGGTTAGACTCTCAGTACAACAATAATATTATTATTATAAAAGTAATTTCAAGAAGTAGTCCTACCGGCAGAGGATGAAAGAGGAGTCTTTTCTACGGTAAATAAAGCCATATGCATATCTATTTATTTCAAAAGGGGGGTTTGGAGATACCACGAGAAATTTTTTGAAGAATGTTCTCTCTCAAACCACATTTCAATTAATTAGAGGCATACATTTATCTAATTTACAATTTCAATCCACGTTATATGTCAAAGTAAATTCTATCTAGTTCTTAAGCTATGTCAATAGAAAGTCCAGACCATCTTTGGATCATACTCAAAACTTTCACTCAGCTATATTTGATACTCCACTGTTCCTGATTGGGGTACCGTACAGTATCGTAGCCTGCTTAGAAATTTCATTCAAAAAGAGAATCGGGGGGAGGGGGGGTACTCCCCTGGAAACGTTTTACATTTTTAGTGATTCCAGACATCTTCTTAGACTCTCTTGCCGATAATTATCCCACAAGGCCTTCTAAAATACAGAAATTTCATTAGTCTCTGGGTATCTTGTGGTGAGGGGGGTGATCCGTCTCCTAATTCTCCTAGACTCAAGGGAAACGGGGGACTAGGGTGATATCTGAGCGAAGTAGGGCTAATAACACGAGTCTGCTTTTTCTGCCATAGTAGTCCTCAGCCATGTTTTGATAAGCCTCAGAGACGAGAAAAACCTTTTGGAACTGGCGTTATTAACAAAACAAATACTGAAGTACATAATATTTGCAATAGAGAATCAATTAATTGTTGTCTCATTTTTCTCGCTTGTCTGCAACTTCAAAAACGCTCCTTCATTTTCTTCTATTGTTCATTTTTCTCCTTATTTCTTCTTTTTTTGCCCTATTTTTGATTTTTATCTTCCTCCTATCTATCTCTCTCCTTTTACTTCTTGCCATCTTTTTTTCATTTCTTCGCTTTTTTCAAAGTCCGTGAAGTTAGCCCACCCTTCATGGAAGTTAGCCCCCCCCCCCCCCAAGTGGAAATACTCAAGCTATGAAGTTGAAAATGATGTCAATCGTTAGTGATTTGTTAGTGTTCATCATTGGATCAAATCTTATTGTTATAGCTCTTCTGGTTCCTGAGATATATGCGAAAAACCTTGGGGGGGGGGGGCTAACTTCATGGAAGTTAGCCCCCCCCACAGTAGAAATACATGACATATGAAGTTGGAAATGGGGTCAATCGTTAGTGCTTTGTTAGTGCTCGTTATTGAATAAAGCCCCATCGTTGGTGCTCTTTTGGTTTATGAGATATAAGCAAAAATACCTTGGGGGGGCTAACTTCCATGAAGTTAGCCACCCCCATGATAGAAATACTGGAGCTATGGAGTTGAAAATAGTGTCAATCGTTAGTGCTTCGTTAGTGCTCGAGAAATATCCAAGTCCCATCGATAGTGCTCTTTTAGTTTGGGAGATATAATTGAGAAACCTCAGGGCGTCACCACGCCCTTTTTGAAAAAATTTAGCTATGAGGTCGAAAATGGTGTCAATCGTTTGTGCTTCATTAGAGCTCAAAAAAAGATACAGGTCTCATCGTTAGTGCTTTTCTGGTTCAGGAGATATAAACTAAAACCCTTGTTATAGATACAATACTTGAAAACTTGAAAAATATGTGTAAACAGCCTAAGGGGGTCATCACCACCCATTTGATAAACTTGAGCTATGAAGTCAAAAACGGTGTCAATCTTTAGTAGTGCTTCGTTAGTGCTCAAAAAAAGACACAGGTCCCATCGTTAGTGCTCTTAAGAAAAATTGCTCTTGGAAAAAATTAATAAACATATAAGTGAAAGTTGGTGCTTGTAATTACTACAAGTTGGTCCCATCGTTAGTGGTCAGTATGAGGTTACCAGAATATTTGGAAAAAGTCACTGCATTCCAACTGTTTTATTGGTAGATAAAATAGTTTCACAGTTCCTGGTAGTATATAGCAATAGTTCTATGAAAATAAGAAAGATAATTTCGTTTGAAATAATTCGCTGCTAACTTCTACTTTGAAAACATATTTGTGTCAACAGAACAAATGTGCTATCACTGTGATTAATGTAGCGAGAATAGAGAGGAAGAAAGAACAGTGGTTCTAGGTTGTTATATGCTATGTAAATGTTTACTTCTTAGCAATTAATTACTCTGCTTTTGACACTTTTATTGTGTTTACTTGGATCATTGTAGAATGTTCTAGTTGTTTGATTAGAGATTGATGGAGTCTCATCGAATATTGTGGAAAGTTCGAGTTTCCTTGATTGTTGATAGAAAAATTGAGATATCTCAATTATGAAAAATTATATAAATAGAGGTAGACTTTTGTAAATGAGTTTAGTCTTGTTTGAAATTCGTTGTAATAAACAAGTTGTGACAGTTCTATATATTGTGCTTACATAGTGATTATTCTTTCTCTGTGCCTATAGTGATAATTCTTTTTTCTGTTTAATTCATACTAGTGAGCCAATAAATGGTTTTTATTGTATTATGGACTAGTGCTACGTAAGTTAATTGTTCTTTTATGACATTTCTTTTTTGAATATTATTGGACAGTTTATTGTACAATTATTATTCAATATTAGATCGGCCTTTTAACTTTTAGTGATTGATTTTTGTACAGTTAATGAAATCTCTTTATCAGTTGAACAATATCGATTTATCTGTTTTTAGTTGCTTATTTTTCTGTAAGACATTACTGATCAGTGAGTGTTGTGATTATTTGTGTAAATAAAGTGTGAGTGATAAATTTAAGTGTTGCCAGCGTTATTTTAGACTTAGAACCCGTAACATTAACAAAAATAGGAGATTTCTAGGTAGGGATTTAAGATTAATAAGAATTATAAGAAGAATTTGACACAGATTTCTAAATTATCGGACCACTAGAAAAATATTCAAGACCTTTTGTAAGTTGATGACAATAGAAAAGTTAGTTTTGGCAAGAGGTCATATAATTTGATAAGTAAAGATAAAAGAAATTAAAATTTTGTTCAAGCTGACCAAGAAGATTACAGAACCTTAAGAGTTCCATCAGGGGCGTACTGTACTCAAGGGGGGGTGGCCGGGTCCGGACCCCCCCATTTGAGATGACTAAGCACTAGATAGAATGCTTCTTTTCTGTAGGAATGGTTCTTGAGAATAATTCTATATCAGTGATTATAATTCTAGTAAACAAAATTTTATCTAGACGGAATTAATATTACAATATTGGAGTGTTGAGAACTGAGCATGGCGGCTGTTATTGTAGCATTTTTAGTCTATGTTTATATGACAGAGGAAAGAACTTCAATGTATGGTAAATTATCGAGAAAGAGTGGGTTAGAATTTCATAACAAATCTGGGAGAAGTCATTAGTCTAGAAAAAACCTATTATAGTAGCATAGCTCGCAAAAATGTTGACATTGTGAATTCTTTTTCCATGATAAAATAACAAAATGATTTTATAGACTTCCGTTTGAGCTTTTCAACTGCTCAGAAGCTCGGTTTCTGCGTGGAACACGGCCGGTGTTGAAGTAAAATTAATAATTTCGTTCTCGGTCCTGGTACAATACCATACAATCGTGCATTTATACAAGTTTTAATAGTGAATAAAATAATTACTGCGGTTTAATATTAGTTTTTAATTTTTCAATTGGATTTTTGATTTCTGATTTTAAGTTTGTTTTGCATGAAAAAAGAAAATATTCGCGTTTAATCCATTACTTTTACGCAAAAACAGCTAAAACATTAATAATTAAAGAGACATCGACTTCTCAAATAGTATTTGTGATTTTTCAGACATCAATCAGGCGTGGGATTTCTTCATTATGTTGAAACAAATTGAATCCAATCTCAGGGACTTTACGCTCGCCGGCTGTTTTCTTTACGCTTCTGTTTTGATTTTGATGTCTTCTCATTAGGCTGCTATTAGCCGTGAGCAACTAGCACGGCAACTGATTGAAGCAACCGATTGCCGGGCCAGTCTCCCATTTGAGCAACTGAGCTGAGCAACTCATTCGGCAACTGCAGAAAACCTGTTAATAATAGTTAATTATTATAATAATATTATAATTATATATTATAATATATATAATAATTAATAATTAAAATTATTTTATTATTTAAATTATTAAAATAAATATATTATTATATATTTTAATTATATAATCATAATAATGCTATATAATAACAGCATTTAATAATAACTACCTACACTCATAATAAAAACTTAAATAGTAAACAATGATAACACTTCACCTGCATCAGACACAATTTAAATAATTAAAAAAAAAAAAAATTATTAAATTTTTTCAAGTTATAAATTATAATGAAAATAATATTATAATAATAATAATAATTATAATCATTATTATAATTATAATAATTGTATAATTATTTTATTATTTAAATTAAATAATTAATATATTATAATATATATTTATTATATAATTATATTATTATAATAATAGTAGTTAATAATAACTCCCTACACTAATAATAAAAACTTAAAAAACAATGTTAACTTCACTTGCATCAGACATGAATGACAGATGAGACTGAGCGGGTTTGTTTAGGGTAGACTAGCTATTGTGCCCGTCCTTCGTACGGATTATGTTTAGAAATAAGACTAAATATGTTAACTTTTCATGTGAAATTTAACGACTTGCAGTTTGAATGCAAGTCGTTAAATTTCCCATGAAAAGTTAATATTAACAACGCAGTTCGTCATGGAACAAGAAATCCAGGAACTAAATATGTTTCGGCTTTTTTGATAGCAACGATCATGAAGTTGTTAGCAGCTTAGGCTCCGTTCAGACGATACAGTTTTTTTGCGGTACGGTTTTTTTACTGTACGGCGTCAACTGTTCACACGGTCCGGCTTTGCTGCTTATTGCTGTACTCTCCTCCTTCTTCAATTGCGCTTCCAGTTCAGTTTTATTTATTCCAGTCCAGGATTTTTTTATTTGTGTAAGATTTTTTTAAATAAGTTTCTTACTGAAGGTTTCTCTTAAATTTTGATCAAAGTACGCAAATTCTGGTTTCAATATTCTACACATTTTTCTGTCATTATTTTTATATTAATCTTAAGTCTTGTCCCACAAGGCGGGTCTCTCATATATTAGAGAAATTAAATTTTCACAATTAATATCTTCCACTTCTGGACACTGGAATTCACTAATAAGAAGATCAATGCTGAAGAATATCAATGATGAAGAAGATCAATGCTGACGATCTGAAGACTGCTTCCAGCGTAATAAGCGTATCGTTTGAACATATCCATTACCGGTACAATACATGTGCCACCGGATACGGATAGTTATTTTGCGGTACAGCTGATTTTAGTGATACAGTTTTCGAAGACAAAACCGAATGTAGAAATCGGCTAGAACAGCTTTTTTTACTGGATCCAGTCGAAACAGTATTGTGTGAACATACAATATGAAATTTACATGCAAACGAAAGCACTGCAAAATAACTGATACAGCAAATTTACTGTACCGCACAAGAACTGTATCGTGTGAACGGGCCCTTAGTAAACAACTTAGAATGTAAAAAATTTAATGAGAGGCATCAGAGAGAATATTTTTTGAGAACAGCTGATTGATATATCATGATAAATTACGTGATTTTTTCTAACATGGTAATAATAGTGCTACCTGGCGAATTCCCAAGAGCCTGGCACAAACCGAACCTTCCTAAAATGTTAATTTTTGTTTCGATAAATTGAAATTAGAAAATTTTGTTTTTTTCAACAAAGAAATAATTGATAAAACATAAGATGAGCTTTAATTCACCAGACATATGTTTCCTAAAAGACTGCAATGCTCCGACTACACAAGTCTGCAGACAACGTAAATAACGCCGCGAAGGGCCCACCATTTATATTTGAGAACAGCTGATTGATATATCATGATAAATTACATGATTTGTTCTTATTCTTATGTGGTAATAAAACTTGGAAGAAATGTATCCAAAATCGCACAATACTTGGTTTTTAAACGTTTATTATTCTGTTGAAAAAAAAGTTAATTTAGTTTTTTATAGCTAAAGACATTGTCAATAATGTTTTCAATACTGATCAATAACTAAAATCCCGATCGATGCTCTCGTTTTTGAGGAGAAGGCCGCGTAAAATGTATCCAAAATCGCACAGTACTTGGTTTTTAAACGTTTATTACTCTGTTAAAAAAAAAGTTAATTTAGTTTTTTATAGCTAAAGACATTGTCAATAATGTTTTCAATACTGTTCAATAACTAAAATCCCGATCGATGCTCTCGTTTTTGAGGAGAAGGCCGCGAAAAATACCTTTGCGGCCGTGACAGACAGACAGACAGACAGACAGACAGACAGACAGACAGACAGACAGACAGACAGAGTGAGATAAGACTATTTTCGGCTTATTTAATGTATAAAACGTAAAAATAACCAAAAAATATACAATTCTGATAAATGTACAGACAAAACTCTAATTTTATTTATATAGACAGATCGGTGATGCGCATGCGCATGCAGTCAGTTGCCCAAACCTAGTTGCCTACGGCTAATAGGCGCCATATACTACTGACGTCTAGAACTTCTGCTGTCAAATTGGAACAGGAATCTTTCTGGTCAATGGTGGGGGTTTCCTGATCACGACCTTTTAAACATTTCGTGCATGCGCAGAAGCATAGTCTGCGTGAATAGAACGAAGTGGAATGGAAACTGGAATGGAACTGCATAACCAAACCTTTCCTAACCTGGCTAGATGTGACAGAACCACCTCTGTAAATTTGTCATTGAAACGCAACGTACCATTTTATTGGGAGGACACCATTTGTACGACTGTCGTTTTGACCGACCTAGTAAACAGAGGTGGTTCAGTCACATCTAGCCAGGTTAGGAAAGGTTTGGTTATGCAGTTCCATTGCAGTTTCCATTCCATTTCGTTCCATTCACGCAGACTACGTCCCCAATAACCCCCCTCCCTCGTTTCGCCTATGGTGATAACAACACAAATTAATTGCCTATAAAAATTATAATTAACCTCTTTGTTCATGGCACGCGACCATCGTAAAGTTGTTGTTTTTTGTTTTATACGAAAAATATATGATTTTTATTCAAAGCTATTCTGTTACTTGGATTGAACAGTATATTGTGCAGACGACACATCAATTGAGGGGAAGTTGTTTAGTGACAACAGCTGTCCGTGGTCACTAAACAACTTCCCCTCAATTGTCGGGCAACCCCCACCATTGACCAGAAAAATTCCTGTGCCGATTTGACAGCAGGAGTTCTAGACGTCAGTCCATATACTCCAATGCCCCCCCGATGGCAGGGAGACTGAAACAGTTGCTCGCGTAGTTGCCACAACTGCATGGACAACTTTTTTCTCTTCGGCAACCGATTGCTCACAGCTAATGGCTCCCATTTGATTCAATGCCCCGCTACTCCACCGGCAATCGATTACTTGCCCAGTTGCCGAGCCAGTTGCTCACGGCTAATAGCGGCCTTAGTGGATCACAGAATCTGTGAAATTCTCATAACCTCAACAATGGCACACACTAACCAAATCCGCGCATGGTTTGTGATGTTACAAACTACAAGCTTTTATTGGGTTGGAATCCAGAACTGCAGTTGTAGGAAAAATATTGTATGTAATTCATGAGTGAAGCTTCTTTATCGCTCAAAATTACTGTGCTCCGCTATGCGTCGTGCAGTAAATGTTTTGGCTCGAGTGATAAAGTCACGCTTCATGCTCTTAATACATAAATAACTATCAATTCAATTGAATTAATTCAGCTGCTGTCTTGACCAATAACATAATTATTTTCTATTTCAGTTTATTATTAATATACCAATGTGATATTCCCACTTGATGTTTATTTGAGACTAGCTATTGTGCCCGTCTTTCGTACGGATTATGTTTAGAAATAAGACTAAATATGTTTCGGCTTTTTGGATAGCAACGATCATGAAGTTGTTAGCAGCTAAGGCCCCGTTCAGACAATACAGTTTTTTTGCGGTACGGTTTTTTTACTGTATGGCGTCAACTGTACGTGAAGTTCACACATCCGGCTTTGCTGCTTATTGCTGTGCTCTCCTCCTTCTTCCATTGCGCTTCCTTCTTCTTCTTCTTCAGTGGCCCTACAACCATAGCTTCCTAAAGACAAGGCCGCGGCAATGTAGAAGTGGCAACGTCGCAAGGAGGCTGGCTACAAGCCTCCAGTTCCATACAAAACAAATGGACTGACAGTACGCGCTCACTTTTTTGGGCTATTTTGAATGTGATTTCAGACAGTTGAGTGACAGTTTTCTGTGAAACTATGCCTAAGAAATGTGTCGTTCCTGGGTGCAGAAGCAATTACGATTCCGAAATTAAAACAGAAGGGTTTGTCCCTTGTTTCAAGTTTTGTGTATACAGTATTCATATTTATATTTTAAAAGAAAAGAGGCATTGTGGTATTAGCAATCTGGACTTAGCTAGAAAGATAGTTTTAATAATGAGTAATATTGTGATGAACAATTACTCGAAGGCAAGTTATCAGAGAAAACTTAAAATTTTGTCATAATTGTAATTTTTTCATTTGTTGTTTTTTTATAATACAGTATTGTTGTTTGATCGTAAAATTGTGTACACAGTACAACAAAACTAAAATAGGCCTATGCTTATTATACTATACTATGTTTATTTGTTGAAAAATAAATTTCATTACCAGTATCTGGTAGCTTTATGACAGCACTATTACAAAATATTGTCATTCCACTTTACTAAAAACGTCTACTTTTAGTCCAGGAGACAACTAATTTAGTTAGGTATCATTATAACAACTTGCAGTCGATTTTAATTTTGTCATTTTTAAAATTGACTGCAAGTCGTTTATAATGAAATGAAATACCTAATTTCAACATCACAGATTGTAATTTATCCAGAAATTCTAGTTTTAAACTAATTTAGGTTTACTGTACGATGGTAACACTCCTTCCCTGTCTATGCTCGAAATAACCATTTCCGATCTTCAGCTGATTCAAAATAACAATAAATTACGAAAACTAAAATAGCATGGCAAGAAAATTTGTTTTAATAGCAATTCAATCTATGAATAACAAGTTGAGAACATGAGGTGTTGGTTACACGAGCACTGCCTGCTACTGGCAGAGCCGGCCTCCTTCCTGCTGTAGGAGCGGCGTTGACAATTTTCTCGCCGGGGCCTTGTCTTCAGGGGGCTATGCTACAACCCAGGACGGGTCTTGGCCTGCACTAGTAATATTGTCACCAACGGTTCCTATCCAGCGGTCGTTTAAATGTCTGTTCCTTTACTAAATTCCTTGAATGCCGTCCGTTCCTATCATTTTGTGCTTCCATAACAAATGTTTTTTTTATGGAGTGGGGGAGTTAGCCCCACATCCAACCCCCAACCTGGAGGACCAGGGAATTTTTTCAGGTTTCCTTCCTTAGCCTTTAACAAACCAATGCTGAACTACAAGACAGCAGTCAATTTTCTATTGGGGTTTTCTTCCCCTAGCCTTTGGATTTCCATTGACCTCCATCTGCAAGGCAGCAGTTTCTATGCTGGTTTTGGTCCACCCCGGGTATTTCATTTCCCCGGTACCACCTATATCTAGGAGGCATCCCCAAATCCGCCACCTGGGGAGGCGCCCGATAGGAGACCAGCAACTCCCACCATTGCGCTTCCAGTTCAGTTTTATTTATTCCAGTCCAGGATTTTTTTTTATTTGTGTAAGATTTTTTTAAATAAGTTTCTTACTGAAGGTTTCTCTTAAATTTTGATCAAAGTACGCAAATTCTGGTTTCAATATTCTACACATTTTTCTCTCATTATTTTTATATTAATCTTAAGTCTTGTCCCACAAGGCGGGTCTCTCATATATTAGAGAAATTAAATTTTCACAATTAATATCTTCCACTTCTGGACACTGGAATTCACTAATAAGAAGATCAATGCTGAAGAATATCAATGAAGAAGATCAATGCTGACGATCTGAAGACTGCTTCCAGCGTAATAAGCGTATCGTTTGAACATATCCATTACCGGTACATGTGCCACCGGATACGGATAGTTATTTTGCGGTACAGCTGATTTTAGTGATACAGTTTTCGAAGACAAAACCGAATGTAGAAATCGGCTAGAACAGCTTTTTTACTGGATCCAGTCGAAACAGTATTGTGTGAACATACAATATGAAATGTACATGCAAACGAAAGCACTGCAAAATAACTGATACAGCAAATTTACTGTACCGCACAAAAACTGTATCGTGTGAACGGGCCCTTAGTAAACAACTTAGAACGTCAGCAATTCAGTGACAGGTATCGGAGAGAATATTTTTTGAGAACAGCTGATTAATATATCATGATAAATAACGTGATTTGTTCTTATTCTTATGTGGTAATAAAAATTGGAAGAAATGTATCCAAAATCGCACAATACTTGGTTCTTAAACGTTTATTATTCTGTTAATGTTAATTTAGTTTTTTATAGCTAAAGACATTGTCAAAAAGGTTTTCAATACTGATAAATAACTTTAATCGCGATCGATGCTCTCGTTTTTCAGGAGAAGGCCGCATAAAATGTATCCAAAATCGCACAATACTTGGTTTTTAAACGTTTATTACTCTGTTAAAAAAAAAGTTAATTTAGTTTTTTATAGCTAAAGACATTGCCAATAATGTTTTCAATACTGTTCAATAACTAAAATTCCGATCGATGCTCTCGTTTTTGAGGAGAAGGCCGCGAAAAATGCCTTTGCGGCCGTGACAGACAGACACATAGACAGACAGACAGACAGACAGACAGACAGAAAGTTAGATAAGGCTATTTTCGGCTTATTTAATGCATAAAACGTAAAAATAACCAAAAAATATACAATTCTGATAAATGTACAGACAAAACTCTAATTTAATTTATATAGATAAAACTATGGATTGAATTGAAATTTTTTGATACATTAAATTATTCTATTTACCCAAAATCTGCCACTGGATACGCCCCTGCTCCAGTGGCCTGAATTACTGAATCGTTTTTTTTTTTATTACGGATGATGCCCACATGAGTCTGGAGACTTGTGTGTGGGTAATGAGGTGAATGATGAGAAACATCCATGGCTGAATGAGATTTCCAAGACTGCGGGAAACGAAGCCAGCCAGAGCTCCTTATCTTATAGACAAGTATTCAAAGCAGGTGAATAATTTCAATAAAATTTATTGTTTAGAGTTTTTTGTAGTGTTGTGATTCTATTTCGAGAATTTATAAATATTGAAAAATAATGCAGGATTTTTCTTACCACTTTTGTTGGGATTTGCAGATATTTCCTCCTATACGACCTCCTTCATCGTAATATTGTAATAGTCCTTGTGTGACAGGTTGTATAACATTGGATATGCCTGTACCGCTGATATCAGGCGTTCATCAAAACTCATCTTGATATTGTTATGGGTTCTATGTCTAAAATAATGCTGGCAACACTTAAATCTATCACTTGCACTTTATTAACAAAAATAATCTACAACTCACACTGTTCAGTAATTTCTTACAGAAAAATAAGCAATTAAAAACAGATAACACGATATTGTTCAACTGATAATGAGTTTTCAATAAACTGTACAAAAATCAATCACTAAATGTCAAAAGGCCGATCTGATATTAAATAATAACTGTACAATAAACTGTCCAATAATATTTGAAAAAAAAAATCGTCTAGGAAGAACAATTAACTAACATAGCACAAGCCCGTAATACAGTAATAGGTGAAAGAATTATCATTATAGAACTGTCAAGAGAATTATCACTACAGACAACGAAAGTTCATTGCATGGTTTGTAATAGCGCCAACGAGATTTCACTGTCTGTATTAACAGGAACTGTCACTACTGCCACTTATCACGATGAGTTTCAAACAAGACTGAACTAGTTTCTACAAATGCATTTGCCGAAATAGGTTTTTCAACAATCAAGATATCTCTACATTTTTCTATCATCTTCCAAATGAATAAATAAGGAAACTTGCACTTTCCACAATATTTGATAAGACTCCATTAATTTCTAATCAAACAACTAGAACATTCTACAAATTACCAAGTAAACACCATAAAAGTGTCAAAAGCAAAGTAATTAATTGCTTAGAAGTAAACATTTACATATCAGATAACACCGAGAACCACTGTCCTTCTTTCTCACTATTCTCATTCTCATATTCACTACACTACCCCCACCTTAAGAGATTGTTCTGTCCCAGAACAAAAGCACTTATGTTAGTTTGGATCTGGTCTGGTTACTGGCTGGCTCCTCATTGGTCTTCCAAGGGTTGTAGATGCAGATGGTAATCTGGACACCAGTGGATTTGAACACCTCCTCTGGCATTGGCTTCACAATTGTCCAATCCAGGCCATCATATCCACTTCCAAGCCATGGTATGCCAAGCTTCCTTACTCCTAGTTGCTGCATTCTGTCCCTCACCTGAACCAAGCAAGTCCACAATGTGTCATATGATGCCTTCATCTCAGGCTGTCCTTTAGTCACCAGGTAGAAGAGATGTGGACCATGCCGCTGCAGATGAAGAACATTTCCTTCCTTGGGTCCTTGTTGTTCCAGGTCTCCAAGACCACCAAACTTCTTCCTGAAGACTGTAGCAATGCCTCAAGATTCTACTAAGTTGCTGGTGACACAATGTGCCAGTGCATACTCCTTGGGCAGGGTGAACAGATCCCTTTCACTTTACTGGATCACTTTCCAAACTGTTGTTGAACTGTGATCATCTGTAGACTTCTCTAGGGACAGAGTATGCTGAACCTGAGCTGCTTGTTTTTCCTTTGCCTTCTTACTGCCACCTTGGTCTGCTGTGATGATATGCTTTTCCTTATTCTTCTTGTTCCTGTTCGTTTCCTTAGCACTATTGACATTACCTTGCCAGGTTGGTTGTCCTTGTGTCAATTGCTTCTGGGACTCCATGTGTTTCTGGCCAGGATCTTCCTTCTGTTTCTTCTCAAACTGGCTTCTCTCATTGAACCCAGAGATCACTGTAGTCCTCCTCATTAAACCCTCCTGGGACTTTTCTGCATTGGACTCCATTGAGAAACTGCCCACTTTCCTGTCACTGTTTCCAGATTGATAGATGGTTTTATCTATACTCTTCCTCCTGGTCTGCCTTTTCTTCTCACAAGTATAGCATTGAACCTCCTTCTTGGCAACCATAGGCGTAAATCGGGGGTGGCACGGGGTGGCAGTTGCCACCCCAATATATTAAAAAATACTACCTGTTGTACCTAATTAAAGAATCAAACCGTAAATATATTCGTATAACTTAATAACTATTCTCCATTTGACAGTATAATAGTTTTAAATAAAAATGTTATCATCTAGATTCTGTCATTTTTACTTTTAATCAAAAGTGGGAATTTTAAGTTACCGGGGGCCGGGTGGGAATTTTCACTTGTTTCACCTGGCAACACTGAGCCAAACACGCGGTTGTGGCTGGTTTGTTTGTTATGATTGTCAAGTATCCCAAGATCTAATTGTTTTCAGTACCGTATCTATCGTGTCGTGTTTGATGTTTATCAGTTTATGTTTTAAGAAAGATGTTTTAATGCCATCTACGACATCATGAAGGTAAGTTCATTTGATTATATAATAATGTATTAAACATCTTCGCTACAATAATTAATAACGTTGTTCTCACTCTGAAAAACCTAACCTAGATTTCCTAGATTAAAACAACCCTTTTTGGCCCGAAAACCCCTAAAATACGGGTTTAAATGTTTTGTAAAAAAACGTCTATAATGATTTTGATAAAATTTTCACCATTTGTGGCGTCAATAATGGTGGTTAATTAGACACCTCCCGTATGTCTGTTTTGTGGTTTATAAACATAAAATTTGGAATTTAGGTAGGTAATGTTACTAAAACCACACAACAAATACAAAAATATTATATAATATTATTTTTGGTACCGTTTGTTTTGCTTTTTTACCATCTGGGTCAAACCGTAAATAAATGCCGCCTCTCCCTATCCCCTCTATAGACTACTAGGCCTAATAGGGAGGGATTCAATTTTTTATCCCACTGTTTTGTTATAATCGTTTCTTTCTTTTCAGGCTCAACAAAAAGGGCAAAGTTCACTACTTAAATTTTTTGGGCATATAAACAAAAAACCTCGTCAAGATGAGGATAATCAGGCATCAGATGTTTCCAATATTGCCCAACCTTCAACATCCTTCGCGGAAGAGCTTCCCACCCCAGAAGAATGTTGTCCCCCTCCTACTGCTCCAAAAGACGTTCAAAAGCCAGACCCTAAAATTAGTAGCACCACTACCACACTTCCTACATATGCACGTGATCCATGTAATGATACATTGCTAGCAAAGAATCACATTAATGAGGGCCCATTTCAACCTATTTTGAATTTTCCAGTAACAGACGGGCGTAAATTTCGGCCCGAGTGGTATAAAATGTATCCATGGCTGGAATACAGCCCTTCAAAAGACAAGGCCTACTGTTTTATTTGTAGAGCTTTTTATCAAGGAGTGATGAATAAATCGGATGATGCTTTCACTGTGAATGGCTTTTGTAAATGGAAAAAAGCAAATCGTACCTTTGATAATCACAACCAATCACAAGTACATGTGAATAATACTGTAAAATTGTCTTCTTTTAAACAGTCTCAGCAAAGTGGCACTGTTATGGAAAAAGTTAATTGTCAATTTTCTAAAGATGTTAAAGAAAATAGAGTATACCTTCACTCAGTGTGTGAGTCATTAATATTTTGCGGTAAGCAAGGTATCGCATTAAGGGGTCATGCCGAAACTGGAGACTCTAAAAATAAAGGAAATTTTCTAGAGCTGATGGAACTTCGTTCTCACGACAGTGATGTTATCAAGCGCCTTTATACTCAACGGGAAAAGAATTTTCAGTATGTTGCTCCAAGATTCCAGAATCAGTTATTGTCCATTATTGGTGATCAAATTAAACATAAAATATCTTGCGAAGTGAAAAAAAGTCAAATTTTTGCTATAATTGCTGACGAAACTCAAGATATTGCAAAGCATGAGCAAGTGGCTATAGTACTCAGATATGTTGATGACGATCTAAACATTCATGAAGCATTTGTTGGATTTTATAGAACTGACAAAACTGACGGTGAATCTCTGGCAAATCTTTTGAAGTCAGTTCTCACATCATTAGATCTTGACATAAATAATCTTCGTGCACAATGCTACGATGGTGCATCTAGTATGAGAGGACCGTATAAGGGGGTGGCTTCAAGATTGCAGAAAGAAAACACAATGGCTATGTATATACATTGCTATGCTCATGTGTTAAATCTATGCATAGTGAGCTGCTGTACAGCTGTTCCTGGCATTAGGAATATATTTTTTGACCTTCAGAGCCTATATAACTTTATTGAACGGTCGTTTAAACGTCATGCTATTTTTGAGAAAATTCAAAAAAGTTCTCGTTCTTTCTTTGGGGGAACTACAACACTGAAGTCTCTGAGTGACACCAGATGGTACTGTAGAGTAGAAGCAGTTAGATCTTTACTTGATAACTTTGATGAAACCATCACAGCCTTACAAGAAATTGCTCAAGATGACCCTTCAGTTGGTGGTGAAGCCAATTCTCTTCTTAACAGAATTGAAGACTTACATTTTGTATTTTGTCTTTTTTTTCTTATGAGAGTACTTACTCAATGTGACATTCTGTCTAAGACTCTGCAGTCTAGCAAAATCAACTATGCAACTGTAAGTGAAGTCGCTAAGAGTACAATCGAAGTGTTAACATATTTTAGAAGTGACTCTTTTTTTCAGCAACTGTGGGATCATTGCAGTAAATTAGCAGAAAACTGTGATTTAAAGCCCGCATCTCTCCCAAGGATCAGTAGAGTTCCTCAAAAGTTAGGTGGTGCTGGTGGCCCCAAAAACTCATTTAACTCAGTTGAACAGTACTATAGAGTTACAGTTGTTTATCCTGTAGTAGATATTCTTATTTCAGAGCTTAGAAACCGCTTTGCAGAAAATGACTTGACAATCCTTCATCACCTGTCAAGTATCCTTAGTGCAAACGAGCTGAATGAGCCTAGCGCCAGTGAAGTCTGCAAGTTTTACAACATGCCAAAAGACCAAGTTTTAGCTGAACTGCAATGTTTTTACAGCATGAAACCCATGAAGCAAAAGTCCTTTGATGAAAGAGTAACCGAGTTTTTAGAGAGAAACTTAAAAGAAGCTCTTCCTATGGTGTTCTACTTATTTAGACTTCTACTTACTATACCAACAAGTTCAGCATCCTGTGAGCGGAATTTCTCCTGCCTAAGACGACTGAAGACTTACTGTAGAAATACCACCGGTCAAGAAAGGTTGTCATCTCTGGCCCTTCTGGCAATTGAGCGGGATGTGGTGGTGGACATCAACAAAGTTATAACCGAATTTGACTTAAAAGAAAATCGAAGGCTTCATTTCAAGTAAAAAAACTAGTAGATTTTAAGTGAATATTAAACAAAGAGTTTTAAGTGCTTTTTTAACCTCAAGTGATTTAATATGTGTACTATTCAACTATTTAAAGACAATAGTTAGTCAAATGTTCATATGTTAGTACCTATGATTCTTTTAGTGTATATTTTTAAAACATGTCAATAAACATAGGATATGTGTTTTTGAGTTAAAACTTTTTGAAAAGTCTTAAATTATTGCCTCATCTCTAACGAAAATGGGCTTTAAGGCTCAGGTTTTAAAGTAAAAATTGTGAATCAACAATAAGTTTGTAGTTGAAAACGTCTCTAAAAAGGCTGAAATGTACAGTTTTAAAACTAAACTATTCCATACCCCCCCCCACACCCGGGAATTCTCGCCACCCCAATAAAATCCTGAATTTACGCCTATGTTGGCAACTCCCAACTGTTCCAGAACTAATTCCACAACCTTCTGAATGGTGCATGCTCCAATACTCTCAGCTCCCATAGCCCTCATCACAGAGCCTCTTGGCACTGACTGTAAAACAGCTTCAAACTCCAATGCTTGGGCAAGAGCATCTCTCAGTGTCTTTGGTCTGGCTAATTTAACTGATAGCTGGGTTTGTGTTGGCCTCAATCCACTCAGGAACCTTTCTACTGCTATACTTTCATATATGCTGTCATCAACAGAGAGATATGCATTCCTCACAAGTTTAGCAATAGCAGCCTCAAACTCCTGCAGTGATTCATTTTGTCCTTGAACTCTTGTGTTGAGTTGGAATCGATATAACTGCTCCAAGTGCTTGTTGCCAAACCTCATCTCCAAACGTTTCCACAGCTCACTGAAGTTCCACTTTGCAGCTGAAGGAATTGAATGAAGAATTGCTAACGCCTCCCCTCTGAGATTCATCACCAAGACATAGGCCTTTGTTGTGGATGACCAGCCATGGAACTTGGCTGCTGTCTCAAACAGAGTTTAGTAGTCCTCTAGAGGTGTTTTTCCATTGTGGGTAGGCAGTCCAGTGTGCTGAGGTATAACTACTGACTGTTCTGGAGATCTTCCTCCTTAGCATCCATCATTGACTTTCCTGAGATGACTATTTCAGGAAAATTTAAAATTTTACTTATTTCTTGGTTGTTGCTTGAAGTTCCAGCACCACACTCCAGCTGCTCAAGTCGATTTTCTATTGCTTTTAGATCTTCCTGCAGTCAACCTTCCATGGTTTTGAAGTCTTCCTTCACCTTAGTGACTTCTTCATGCAATGAAGTAATATTCTCTTGTAATTTGCTGTCTATGGATGCCACATTTTGATGAATATCCAAAATTTTCACCTGTAGTTTGTCCTTCAAGGATGAAATATTCTCTTGCAGCTTAACTTCATTGATGAAATATTCTCCTGCATATCCTGAATATTTCCTTGTAGTTTGCCTTCCATGGATGAAATATTTTCCTGCATATCCTGAATATTTTCTTGTAGTTCACCCTTCATGGATGTGAAGTTCTCCTGTAGCTTGCCCTCCATGGATGTGAATGATGAAATTAATTTCGTATCTGAAGTCTCAAAGAGGTATGTAGCTGGGTCTTCTCCTTCAACCAATAACGCCTCACGAAGTCGTTCTTGTAGAGTTCTTCTCAGATGTTTCTAGATCACAGTCCTCTTATTCACGTTTGAGATCGGCCACTTTTAAATCACACAATGTAATTTTGCCAGCCATTTTTGATAAAACACAAAAAACCCACACCTGACAATTGTTATGGGTTCTATGTCTAAAATAACGCTGGCAACACTTAAATTTATCACTTGCACTTTATTAACACAAATAATCTACAACTCACCTGTATGAACTCTTTGAGTCCTTGAACTCTTGTGTTGAGTTGGAATCGATATAACTGCTCCAAGTGCTTGTTGCCAAACCTCATCTCCAAACGTTTCCACAGCTCACTGAAGTTCCACTTTGCATTTGAAGGAATTGAATGAAGAATTGCTAACGCCTCCCTTCTGAGATTCATCACCAAGCCTTTGTTGTGGATGACCAACCATGGAACTCGGCTGCTGTCTCAAGCAGTGTTTGGTAGTCTTCTAGAGGTGTCTTTCCATCGTAGGTAGGTAGTCCAGTGTGCTGAGGTATAACTACTGGCTGTTTCTGAAGATCTTCCTCCTTGGCTTCCATCATTGACTTTTCTGAAATGATTATTTCAGGAAAACTTGAAGATTTACTTACTTCTTTTGGTTACTTCTTGAAGTTCCAGTACCACACTCCAGCTGCTTTAGACAATTTTCTATTGCTTTAAAATCTTCCTGCAGTCGACCTTCCATGGTTTTGAAATCTTCCTTCACCTTAGTGACTTCTTCATGCAATGAAGTGATATTTTCTTGCAATTTGCTCTCTATGGATGCCACATTATGCTGGATATCCTGAATATTCACCTGTAACTGGCTTTTCATTGATGTCATATTTTCTTGTAGCTTACCTTCCATGATGACATATTGTCTTGAATTTCACCCTTCATGGATACAAAGTTCTCCTGTAGCTCGCTTCCTCTTCAATTGTGCTCCGCAGAGAACTTTGTAGGAATATGGACCATTCTTTTTTACAACTTTTCCGGCCAACCAACCTCTACTATTCTCATTCTTTATCCATACATCTTCCCCCTCTTCAAAACTTCTAGCCTTCTTTCCATCATGTTTCACCTGTTCTTTCCAAAGTTTAACCTCCATTTTTTTTCTGATATTGAGTTTTAAATTGTCAAATATTGTAGGCATTCTTCGACCTAAGAACATTTCAGCCGGCGTCCTTCTAGTTGTTTTCTGAGGTGAATTTCTGTAGCTGAAAAGAACATTTTGTAGTGCTGCCATGGGGTTATCATCTTTTTAAGGTTTTTATCATCCTCTCTACAAGTCCATTACTTTTTAGATGATGAGGAGTTGTCTTGATATGGCGTATTGAGTTTCTTTGGAAGAAATCTTCAATCTCTTTGGATATAAATTGCCATCCATTATCATTCACAATTTCTGTTGGCAATCCGTATCTACTGAACCAGGATCTCAATTGTGAAATAATAGCTGTAGAAGTTGTTGTCTTCATACAGTCTACTTCCACCCACTTGGACAGTGCATCAATACCAACAAGCCACATGCATTATCTATTCAATTCTATCTATTCTATTCTATTCTAATCTATTGGGCCAGCCAGGTCGATGTGTACCCTTTCCCAAACTTTATCAGGTACATTCCAGGGATATAGTGGTACCTCTCCTATGCTGTCACGATTTTCTTGACACCGTGTACATCTTTTCACAAAAACCTCAATATTATGATCCATATTGGGCCACCACACATAATATTGTGCTACAGACCTCATTGATGCAATTCCGGGATGTCCTGAGTGTAGAACTTTTAAAACGTCAGGTCTCATGCTTTTTGGAACTACAACTCTTCCAAACCACAGCAATAAATCATCTTCCACCACAAGTTCGTCCTTTCTATGCTTATAGGGTCTTAGAAGTTCAGGAACTTCCATAGGCCATGCATTCCTTAAAACATAGTTTTTTGCTAGTTTGAGTTCTTTATCTTTCAGTGTTTGCTCCTTTAAAAGTTCAAATGACATGATAGTGTTAACCTTATCCACATTTGAAAACTTAATGCAAGTTTCTTCTGGCTGATCTTCTTCAATCAGAAGTCTGGATAAAGCATCTGCACAAACGTTATCCTCACCTTTCCTATATTCTATTTGATAACTGTATTGGTTGAGCTCAATAGCCCATCTGACTAAACGATTATTTATAACTTTTGGAAGGTCTCTAGAATTTCCAAATAATCTCTGTAGTGGTTTGTGGTCTGTAACTAGTGTGAACTTGCGACCATAGATATATTTGTGAAATTTTCTTAATCCATATACAATTGCCAAAGCTTCTCTATCAATATTAGAATATCTTTTTTCAGCAGGCATCAATGTACAACTTGCAAAAGCAATTGGTTTTTCTAGCTGTTTCTCAAATCTGTGCATAAGCACACTGCCCAGTCCATTTTCTGAAGCATCACAAATCAATACGAAGGGTTTTGTTTCATGATATGGTACTACTGTGTCTTCACTTGACAGAATCATCTTCACTTTTTTAAATGTTTTCTCTTCGTTTTCAGTCCATTTCCATCTTGAATTGGTTCCCGTCAGCTTATGAACTGAGGGCATGCACATATGGCATTCAACTGAGGGATAAACTTCTCATAATAGTTGATTGATCCCGAAAATGATCTAAGTTGTTTGACATTAGTAGGTGAAGGAGCATCTCATATGGCTTTTATTTTCTCATCTGTAGGGTGTATGCCATTTTGGTCAATAATATGTCCAAGGTACTTTACTGATGGTTCAAAAAACTTGCACTTACTAGGTTTTGCTTTCAACCCAGCCTCTTTCATTCTTCTTAGGACTTCTCTCAAATTTTTCATGTGATCAATTGTATTAGTTCCAGTCACAATGATGTCATCCAACAGAACTCCTACTTGTGGTAATCCTTCTAGAAGCTTCTCCATGTACCTCTGATAAATTCCTGGGCTTGATGATATTCCAAAAGGTAGCCGTAAGTATCTGTAGTAACCATTGTGGGTTGCAATTACAAGGAACTTCCTGTGTTCCTTCAAGTTGCAGGTAAGCATCTCGTAAATCAATAATTGAAAACTTTTTCCCTCCTGCCAGTTTACTTGTAAGCACTTCAAAGGTAGGTAGCAGAGACGTTTCCAAAATCAAATTTGGATTCAGTGTTACACGAAAATCTCCACAAATCCTTATGGATCCATCAGGCTTCTCTACATTTACTGTTGGAGTTGCCCATGGAATAGGCGTTTCTGCAGGGTCAACTTTTTCTATCACTCCTTGTTCAACCAGTCTTGATAGTTCGTTTTCTATTCTTTTCTTTAGAGGGAATGGAACTCTGCGGGCCGAGAAATGTTTTGGTATTGCATCCTCTGTTACATGAATCTTTGCTTGATGTCCCTTGATCTTCCCTAATCCATCAGAGAACACCTCCCCATATTCTTCAATAAGCTTCTTCACCTTAGATTTTTGAGACTTTTCTCCGTTTATATTATTTTGATTTTCCACCTTGCTTATTGTTACATTGGGGGGTAGTTTCATGTCGAAAGCCAACATCCAAGGTTACCCAAATAGTGGTTTATCATTTCCATTTACTACAGCAACTTTCAATTTACGAGTCTTGTTACCTACTGTAACTCTTACATAACATTCACCCATTATATCTAATACGTTATTGCCATATGCTACATATCTAGCATTACACTTGTCTAGGTTGGGTGATCCAATCTTTTCCCAAAGAGGTCTCCCTATCATTGAAGCACGTGCTCCAGAGTCAAAGTCCATGTTCACTTCAACATCATTTAGGTTCAATTTTATGCGAGCTTGCTGAATTTTCCCCTTTTTTTTACTCCATATATTTTTAAATGCTCACTTCCCACCTCAGAATTATCATCAGAAACCTCGTTTACTTCATTTATTTTTTTTAGCCTACAAACTCTTGAAAAATGTCCAACTTTTTCACAGTTAAAACACTTTTGTTGGTATGCAAAACATTTTCCAGGTTCATGCTTTGATCCGCATTTACTACAGTTAGTATTTGAAATTTTAGATTTTCTGGGCTCGTTATTTTTAATTTCTACCACCTCATTTGATTTACTTACTTTATTCATATCTATCCCCATAGTTTCCCCTCTGTCTATTTCACGATTTGCTCTTTCTATTGATGAAGCTAGTTCCAATAAGTCTTCTAATTTTAATTTGGAACCATCATCTTTTACACCACTAGGCCAACATTGACTTATTTCTATTTCAAATTTTGGAAAGTTTATGCCCCCAGCAAATCTGTCACGTATTCTTTCATCGAAACTAGCCCCATATTTACAGTATTGTGCTGGATCTTTCAGGTGTATTACAAAATTTGAAAACGATTCCTCCTCTTGCCTGACACATTGTTCAAACTGTAGCCTTGCTGAGAATATAGTTTTTTTAGGCTCAAAACAGATCTTAGCCCATTAACTACCTCATCCCAAGAGGCATTGTATATATTTAATGGAAGTAAAAAATTTGATACCTTCCTCAATGGTGTAGGTCCGATATAGGCCAGCAAAAGGTTTCTTCGAGCTTCGTCTGTCTCTTGAGAATTCTCTCCCAACCCTTTAACCTTGCACAGCAAAAGAAAATGATTTTCATAATCCTCCCAGTTAGTAGACTCATCATAGCTTTGACACGAAAATTTTTCTATTTTCCTCTGAAAAGATTCGTCTCAG
Organism: Conomelus anceps; assembly: GCA_948455865.1. Classification (NCBI taxonomy): domain Eukaryota; kingdom Metazoa; phylum Arthropoda; class Insecta; order Hemiptera; family Delphacidae; genus Conomelus; species Conomelus anceps. The sequence continues at coordinate 72,986,006 of OX418217.1, forward strand.
TTCATCGTTTCGGGAAATCGCTCATTCCCGTTTTTTGATCTTGATATATTTCTTTTACTCATCGTCGCCAATATAAGATTATTCAAATAACTTCGAAGATAATCATTTTACAACTGCTTTATTCTATTTCCAAAAGGAATCTGATATAAACAAACTAACAACAAGAATAATAAACATCTGTCTAAAAACATATGATAGTTCCACTATCTTACAGATGTGAATGATGAAATCAGTTTCGTATCTGAAGTCTCAAAGAGGTATGTAGCTGGGTCTTCTTCTTCCACCAATAACGCATCACAAAGACGTACTTGCCCTTATGAAAAAGTCCCAGATCTGGTTTTGGAACATTAAAAACCCGATCTGGCCATATCTGAGTTCCAGATCTGGCCATATCTGGGTTCTAGATCAGGCCAGATCTGGGTTCTAGATCTGGCCATATCTGGAACTCAGATATGGCCAGATCTGGCTTTTTTAATCTGGCCAGATCTGGGACTTTTTCTGAAATTCAGATCTGGCCAGATATGGATACTTAATTCTAAATAACCTACATTGTTTGCTATAGTAGAAGAATTTAATGTTTTATGTAAATTCATAATAAAATAAAGGAATCAACTTTTTATTCAGTTTAATTATAAAATGAAATAATTGGAGAAAGAATAATAATTTAATGAAATAATTTACAGTATTAGGCTAAATATAAAATAACTAGCTGGCCCGATGCGCATTGCTGCGTTCTCATAAAAAATTCTTGATTTTATTATTTGTCACCTCCCACTGAGGTTACATTTCAAATTTCAATCTTCTAGGACTATTAAGGAAGAAGTTAGTCCTAGGGCTCTTCCAGCTGATCAGAGAGGCCTCCTTCATTGTTTTCTTACACAGTAAGACCTTACTCACCACCTCTCAATGAGCATTTCAAATTTAAACCTTCCATGACTATTAGGGTAGAAGCTAGGTTTTTTATTTTATTATTCGCCACCTCCTACTGAGAATACATTTCAAATTTCTAGCTGCATTGGTTAACAGATGTCATCAGCCCGGCATAATTACATTTCATCATACAGATAGTTTCACTGTGCATGGCGTCTCGATGGAGCATGCGCGCTGAGCGCTTTCTCCCACTAGCGCTAGCGGTACAGTTAAGTTCAAATATTCTCCAAGTCCGCAACCGCTAAAAAGTCCAGCAGTGAGTGTATTGGACGCGACTGTACTTGACGGCTGGAGGGGAAACGTGGTGGGAAAGACTTTCTGTCTCTCTCGCACTGCCTCCCCTGCCACCAGCGAGACGCCAAGCACCGTGAAACGGTCTGTACCCAGTCATATGTTTCCTACATACTGCAAGGCTCCAACTGCACGGTATCCTACATGCAAAGTTTTTGCGTTCCAGACAACATAAATAATGCCGCTAAGGGGCCTGCCATATGATTAAAAACTGTTGACTTCTATCAGCTGTTCCTTTAAGCTGTTTGGCCAGCAAGTTCAGTAGGTTAGGTGAATGATGATTTGCAAAACACACAAACAGCTTGTTCATAAAAACAGCATGTACAGCAGATCGATAAATTTCAAATTATTTTCCATATGATTAAAAGATCCCAGTAAGCTAGCTAGCCATGTACCCATGCTTTGCATAGGAAAAACTTTAACCCCCTAAAAACACCCCTAAAATTGCGAATTTTGAAAAATCCTTTCTTATTGCACGGTGAAATCCTATAAGGATTGTTCATACGAAATTTCAAGTTCATAGGCTTAGTAGTTTTGGCTCTGCGTTGATGAGTGAGTCAGGGTATCATCCTTTTATAGATAGAGATTAATAATTATTACATTATTATTTTTTTTTTTTTTTTTTTGTAGATTACGTCTTGGAGACTCCAGTTAAGGAGTATAAGACAAGTCAGATCAACAATATTATACACTAGATACCATAATTACTTCAATTAGTTGAGGTGAGGCTTAATTTTCATGTGAAAGGAACTCTTGTACACTATAAAAAGCTTTATCAACTAAATATTTCTTCAATTGATTTTTAAATATTTCTATATTTTCAAGACTCTTCAAAAACTGCGGTAGCTTGTTGTAGAATTTCCTACCAATATAACTAGGTTTTTGTTTGAATAGGCTACTATTGTGACTCACCAAGTGATAATCTCCTCGGCTTCTTGTATTATAATCATGTACATCAAGATTTTGGTTAATATCATTCGTTTTTACATATAGAGTAGCTTCATACACATATAAGCAGGGTACAGTTAGGAGACCAAGTCTCTTGAACAACGGCCTACATGAATCTAATCTATTTACTCTTTCTATACACCTAACCGCTTTCTTTTGGATCTTAAACACCCTATCAAGATTTTGTTTTGATGAATTACCCCATACTAAGATAGCATACCTAATATGTGACAGTAAGAGCCCATGGTAAGCTGTAAAAAGTAACTTTTTGTCATTCAATCTAGCGAGCTGTCGCAGGACAAATACCCCAGATGAAATTTTACTACATATTTTCTCAATGTATGGAGTCCAGGTCAATCGTCTATCCAACGTAACTCCTAGAAATGCAATTTCTTCTTCCTGGTCTAATTGATTATCGTTTACAAACACGTTTATAGCCCTATCTTCATTTAAATTATGTTTGTTTTTGAATTGAAGGTATTGGCATTTTTTACTATTTATAGTTAATTTCAACTGGTTTAAAAATTGGACAATGGACTGCACACCTATATGGGCACTTATTTCTAAATTATCTAGAATGGAATTGCTGAAAATGAGTGATGTATCATCAGCAAATAAGAGGGCTCTACCACTAATTAATTCTTTAGGTAAACGGTTGACATATAACAAAAAAAGCAATGGACCTAGTATTGACCCCTGAGGCACTCCAGCTTGCACCTCTAATTTATTAGATTTATTCTTTACTATACTATTACCAACTACTGTAGTTAGTTCTACACATTGTTTTCTCCCAATAAGATATGATTCAAACCATTTCAGTTCAACCCCATTTACACCTACATTTTGCAGTATTTCCAATAAAGTTCTATGATTAACACAATCAAATGCCTTTGACAGATCTAAGAAGATTGCAGTAGCTTTATCACCTGAATCCAATATATCTATTAGTTTTTCAATTAGAGAAACTATGGCTGTTTTTATTGATCTCCCTTTCTGGAAGCCATGCTGTTCATCACAGATAAAGTTAGCTTCTTGAAGGTGCAGAAGTAACCTATTTAGAACTACTCTTTCAAAAATTTTACTTATTACATTTAAAATACTAATGGGCCTATAGTTTTCTACCTTTTCTCTATCGCCACTTTTGAAGATTGGCAAGATCTTCCCCTCTTTTAAATTATCTGGAAAAACACCTTGTTCTAATGAATGATTGATCAGATGAATCAAAGGGTCTAACAATTGATCTTTACATTCTTTCAGAATTTTACTGGATACCCCATCCATTCCTACAGTTTTTTTATTATTTAAACTATCAATGATATTTGACAACTCGTCTTGGCATACTGGGTGGAATTTTAATTCGTTCTGAATCCCCTCAGTATTCCTCATGTTTGCATCACTAATACCTGTATTAAGAGATTTTTGAAGATCCTTAGCAACCAGTTGATAATATCTGTTAAAGAAATTACAAATGTCTACACTATCATCAATATATTTGTTATTTTCGTTAATTATTCTGGGGACACTAGTATAAGCATCTACATGAAGCTTAAGTGTATGAAGCTACTTTATATGTAAAAACGAATGATATTAACCAAAATCTTGATGTACATGATTATAATACAAGAAGCCGAGGAGATTATCACTTGGTGAGTCACAATAGTAGCCTATTCAAACAAAAACCTAGTTATATTGGTAGGAAATTCTACAACAAGCTACCGCAGTTTTTGAAGAGTCTTGAAAATATAGAAATATTTAAAAATCAATTGAAGAAATATTTAGTTGATAAAGCTTTTTATAGTGTACAAGAGTTCCTTTCACATCAAAATTAAGCCTCACCTCAACTAATTGAAGTAATTATGGTATCTAGTGTATAATATTGTTGATCTGACTTGTCTTATACTCCTTAACTGGAGTCTCCAAGACGTAATCTACAAAAAAAAAAAAAAAAAACATGAGCTACTTGCCTATTTTTGTTTATTACATCCCACACTGCTGTGTTAAAGTACACACTATTATTCAAAATTTCAGCTGTTTTCTTACATTTCGCTCTTTTCACTTTTTTCATATAGTTTTTCTTTAGAGCTTTGTAATTATCTTCACTTAACATATTTCTAGATAGTTTGAATTCATCATATGCATCTTTAACCCTATTTCTTTCTGCAAGGATATCATCAGTTATCCACTCTTCAATCTTGTCTAATTTGTTCTTTACAGGGACTTTTTTAACTGGACAACTCATAGTAATATGAAACCTTAAAATATTAATGAAACTATCATATTTGTCATTTAAACTATTGCTATTGTAAACCCTACTCCAGTTTTCTTGTAGCAGATTCTGCTTCAAACAATCGATATTCCCCTGTTCACATTGTTGAATTTCTTTCATTACTCTACTCTTTTTAATTGATTTATGACCTTGCAACCCCACCTCTAAGATTTGATAGTCATGATCAGATAGTTCCGAGCCGCCTAATCTTGTTTTAGAGTAATCTATATTAGTAAGGATGTTATCAATTATTGTTTGTGATGTTCTTGTGACTCTGGTATATTCATGAACTTTTATTTCCAAGTTATTCATGCAAATAATATCCTTTAAATCTTCTGTCATTTTATTCTGTGTTGCAAAGTCTGTATTGAAATCTCCCGCTACAATAACGTTTGTAAAACGAGTAGTAGTAATCTCTAAAAGCCTATTGAATAGTTCACAAAAATTGTTCCATTCCCCATTTGGTGACCTGTAAATACCTAACACCGCTACTTCGAAATTATTGTCGATTTTTACTCTCAAACCAGTAACTTCTAAATCCATTTCCACAGCAAATTTCTCTGCATATTCTAAATTAAATATTTGCATATTCTTAGCATTTTTAGTGAAGATAGCTACTCCCCCACTTCGATGAGATGTCCTGCAATACGACGTTTTCAATGAATAGTTTGGAATATTAAGTTGTGACAATTCATCTTCTTTTAAACCATGCTCTGTGAAAATAGCTATATCAGGAGCCTCTTCTTTAAAAAATACTTCGATTCTATCTATTTTGTTACGAATGTATTGAATATTCTGATGGAACACAGTGAGTACCGGTACTTCCCTATCATCCCTTATTACTTTATCGTTGCTTTTGCATATTGAAGTAGATTTACTTAATCTCTTAGAATCTTGAGAGCCTATCAGATTGCTACAAGAGTTCCTTCCACTAATGCTATCCTGATTTTTTGATCGATTAACGTCTTTTAATACAATTGAAGATATGAATTTATCATCTGAAACTAGTTTCCCTTCCCGGTTTTGAGCCACTTTACTAAAAAAGGTTCGTTAGATGATTGTTTAGGAGAATTTTTGACAGTAGATTGCAAACGACTTTCAATCAGCTCTGCCAGCCTATTACAAAATATTACTTTGCCAGATTGATTTAGATGTAGACCATGATTAGTGAAGTTTTGTTTTTTCAGCCTTTCATTTAGAAAACAAATCCCCAACTGCTTAGAATTCTTATTTTTTAGGCTGTTGATTGTATTATGAATTGATTTATTTGTTGACTTAATGGCTTCATTTAGCTCTGGCCTATCAAACCTATACGGAATTGTACTTATTATTACATTAGTTTTTTGGCTGAGTGCGTAGAGTAGACTTCTTTCCAGAAGTTTCTAGATCACGGCCCTCTAATTCACATTTGAGATCGGCCACTTTTAAATCACACAATGTAATTTTGCCAGCCATTTTTATCAAAACACAAAAAATACCCCACACCTGACACAAATTGTTATGGGTTCTAAGTCTAAAATAACGCTGGCAACACTTAAATTTATCACTCACACTTTATTTACACAAATAATCACAACACTCACTGATCAGTAATGTCTTACAGAAAAATAAGCAACTAAAGACAGATAAATCGATATTGTTCAACTGATAAAGAGATTTCATTAACTGTACAAAAATCAATCACTAAAAGTTGAAAGGCCGATCTAATATTAAATAATAATTGTACAATAAACTGTCCAATAATATTCAAAAAAGAAATGTCATAAAAGAACAATTAACTTACGTAGCACTAGTCCATAATACAATAAAAACCATTTATTGGCTCACTAGTATGAATTAAACAGAAAAAAGAATTATCACTATAGGTACAGAGAAAGAATAATCACTATGTAAGCACAATATATAGAACTGTCACAACTTGTTTATTACAACGAATTTCAAACAAGACTAAACTCATTTACAAAAGTCTACCTCTATTTATATAATTTTTCATAATTGAGATATCTCAATTTTTCTGTCAACAATCAAGGAAACTCGAACTTTCCACAATATTCGATGAGACTCCATCAATCTCTAATCAAACAACTAGAACATTCTACAATGATCCAAGTAAACACAATAAAAGTGTCAAAAGCAGAGTAATTAATTGCTAAGAAGTAAACATTTACATAGCATATAACGGGAGTATCTCACATCGTCTAGATTTCAGATCGCCTAGGTGCTATTTTAAAACGAATCTGGAGTATGTGAGACGGCTGGAAGTATCATGCGCTGATCGTCTCAGATCGTCTAGTATTCACATCGACTAGCGTCTCACTTCCTCTATATTTCATATCGACTAGGTTCCATAGCAGCCAGGCCGGTACAGTCAGCTACCGACTAAAATAGAGCCCGCCAGCTGTAATCACACGTTCTAATTATTCCATATCGTTTCACAATGCCATTTCACTATCTGAATTCCAACGAAAAAAAATAATTTTGGTACACTTGACGAATGGTATTACGTGATCCCAACAATGCAAAAAAACATCAATTTGAAGCAGTCGTTCAGCTTTTAAAATGTTTCAAAAATTTTTAAATGTGAACTGAAAAAAAACTCTAATAGAGAATTTTTCCCATTTTCATGGAAAGTTTTAAAAGTGGGAAAGTTGTAGATAGAGATCTTATCTTGAGTTTATATTTCAAACTTTTATCTCTATAAGGTGAACCTTCTTCTCTTTAAATTAGGAGCAGAGCTTACAAGTTGGATAAATAAAACTAAGCACTTGGTTCCTTTCAAGTTGTTTAACGATTTAGTTTTTCTTCTACAGTTATTCACTGTTATTCTTTCAATGTTATTAATTGCTATAGTGCTATATTTACAAAGTTTCATTTTGATGTACAGTATACAACGTTTTCAATATAGGCCTACAGCAATATTTAGCTTAATTTATAACAGAAATATACAATGCCGTGGATAATTACTATCCTATAGCCTACACTGGATAAATATACTGCAAATACTTTCAATAACTTACAATAAGAATAACTATTTATGTTATAATAACTTACAATTAAGGGAAAGGCTCCGTTGAGCCTGCCTTTGGTTAGAGTCAGTTAGAGACATTATATTCTATATCATATGTCAGAATTGAATCACGTTGATTTCAGCTCTAACTGAAAATCATAAATTCAAATTGATTTTTCAAATACGAGTAGCTTTGGATAAACTCTACATAAAGAAATATTTCTTATTGATTTCATAATTCCTAATTCATGCTCTTTATTTTTTATTAATCTATCCATATTGCAGGAATATTTGTCTATCAAGTCTCATTTTTAATTATTTTTGAACATGCAGGGTTTTCTTCTCAAAAAATTTCACGAATTATGGAAGCGGTACGTACATAAATCATTTGATTTCAAAATCAATAGACATTGGAAATTATGTTTTTACTATCATTGCCATAATGAATATCTATATCATGTCTTAACAGGAAAATGTCGCAAATTTTGTCCAGTTTTTTTTATGGACATGTACTCCATTTTTGTGAAATTCAAATTCGAGTTCGCTGTATCCACTGCAATCAATAGGAGAGGGTTTGGGGGGGGAAAGTTTTAGGAAATGAACTCTCAAAAACTGATTTTTAGCAGTTTTTTGCGGAGGATAGTATCCACAAAAGTTTAAAGCTTGTGCGTGTGTAATGTGATTGATGTTGATGAAAGATGAGAGAACCTACAGTCTCAGCTACAAAGGTAAATGGCTGTAAACAATATCAGAGCAGCTGGAAAAGTTGAAAACAGTCAAACGGTCACCGTTTTAACCGCTGTCACGAGTATTACGTGACTTATCTTCTGTTGCTAGGAAGACCCAACGATTTCTATACATAAATATTCATGTAGCCCCATAGAAATCGTTGAGTAGAACACGTTAGCAATCATAGAACCATCCACTACTCAAAAATAAGTTCTTGATATGAGTCGGTAGTGTTTTCAAGTGAATCTATTTCATTTACCATTCAAGGAATTTTGAGTGGACCGGACCCCCGGAATGGAGAAGTCTCGGTACACAGGCTAGACAAGTAGGACAAGGATTCATGATGAATCATTCTGTACAAGCAAGCACAAGTTCCCTATCTTCTTTGTCTAAATCCAAAAACTATTGTAGGCTACATGTTTTTCTGGATTGTACAGCGATGTGCAATGATGAAAAATTATTATAGAAGCACAATAGCCTATAATTAGCTCATAATTATTATGTCTGAATTTAAGCCAGTATGATTTTTTACCAAGAGTTTTGGTGAATTTTTTAATAAATGAAATGTTTGTAGAATCCTGTTTCTGCTAGATTGTGTTCATATGAAGGAAGACTCGAAATGAAAACCCTCAAATCGAATTCAACATATTGAGTAGGTATTTGAATAAAGTATGTATTTAATGAAAAATCGTAACTTTTTATTTCTCCTGTGTTATTGATGAATTGGTAGCCCTTCTACAGTTTCACTCTGATACAGCGTCAATAATATTGACAATAAATGATGTTATAACTAAGTCATACTGTATTTGTTTTACGGAATCACAGTGAGCTCTATATAACTTTCATTGAACTGAATATTGAGACCATGGAAAATTGACAGTTGATAAGGCCCCCACCGACCCCGTTGCGCAAAGGTAACGAACAAGTAAAAAGGAACAAACTGCTTTGATAACTTTTTTATGAGTTTGTGATACAGTATTTCAGTGGATCTCAATGATAGAAAAAATGAAGGATGTAGTTTTATTCAAGTGAATCAAAAACCTAGGTAGCAAGAGTAAAATCCTATCACATTAAGTGAGCAATTTCTGTATCTGTATACCGTATTTCTATCCAAAATTTAAGATTAGCACAACATTTGTGAGTCAGAAATGATTTCAAATGCAAAATGAAATTGGTTTTGTCCAATGTTTTTCTATGAAACACTTGAAACACAGCCTCCCTGAACGGAGCTCGGTTCATTTCTTCCATTTAATAATGATGTTATTCTATGGTGGAAATTTTCCATATATAATGTGATTAAGTTATAATAATACAGTACTAGAAATATTTTTCTGCCACTCTAGAATGTCTTTTTTATTGGGTGAAAGGTTGAAACACATACATTTCACAGCTAATAAAGACAACTTCCTCAATTTCGAGTATTTTAGATAAATGGGCTAGTGTGTGGCCACGAATCTGGAATCTGAATTTCTTCCTTTTTTGCGCGATTTAGGTTCGGGTGGAAAGGATGAGTCATACTAATACATAAAGTTTGTAGAATTATTTATATAAAAATGGCTAGTCTCGATACGGCAATATTTGTTTAGTGTCGCCGGGCTGTCGCGCCGGTAATTGCTTATTTCCTGTCTAGTTCATCCCCTCTCTCTCAAATACTGTTTTTCAATCTCATACCAAAATTTAGCATCAGTTACTGCTGCTAGTACAGCAATAAGGCTGTGCAGGCAATTGTGAGTCTGTGAATTATTGACAAAAATATTTTCCCCACCAATCCAAGAAATGTCGAAATGGGCTATTGTAATTTATTTTGAATCTTTATGTAAGTATAAGAATGTTTCATATCAATTCAAGGGTAGCCCTAACCAATTTGAGCAAGAAAGGTCCCAGGATGGGGGGGGGGATAAAATTGCGTTTATCTACTGGAAGAGACATAAGGGCGAAGCTGGTCTCCCCAGATCCCGATCCCTTTCCCCTTGGCGATGGACAGTTTCCAAGTTATCAAATCGAGTTTAAAACCGATTAAAACCAGTTGAAATTTATTTCAAATTGGTTATCGATTTAAAAAAATCAACACTTCCCTGCTCACGACGTTTTCCCTGATGATTGGAAATTCTCAATTGTTATCCCCTTGAACGAAGTTCCTAATCCTATTTCTCTTTCTGATTATAGGTCTATTAGTATCTCCTAGTGCTTACCAAAGTTTTAGAAATTCTTGTTCATGACCAGATGAGTAAGTTCATTGCTAGATAAGGTTTGATCAGTGACTTTCAGTCTGGTTTTAGAGAGGGACTTAGTACCCTTCTGAGAGTCACTGATGATATTCGTAGGGCATTGGATGGGTAAGAGTTGAATCTGATCATTCTAGTTGACCTTAGTAAAGCCTATGACTACATTTTTCTCCCCATTCTATTTTATAGATTAGTAAATATGAGCGTCTCTCATTTCACTATCCCTCCACGGTCCCGATCCCTACCTCCTTGGCGATGACTCAAGCACAGTTTTCACAGTTATCAAGCACTATTAACTTTAACCCGTGAAATGAGTTAAAATAGGAGGATTTTAAGTCTAGAAACGATCAAAATGTGGCTATAGATAGGTTACTTTTTCGGAGGGAGGGCCCCTGGACCCCCTTTTGAGCATGAGAGCCACATATTTTTCATCATAATTGTGAAAAGACAGTTTTGAGATATGGGCCTACTGTGAAGGTAGACTATAGAGTTTGTCTGTCACAATTAAGGGCAGGCTTATCGGAACCGTTCACCAAGTTATAGTATTGTGTTCGAATTCACTTCTTTTATCTTTTGTGACATAGATTCATATGATAATTTATTACTTTGATAAAAGCATTGTAATTCAACAAGAAACATATTTTTAGAATGAATTTAAGTGGCGAGTCTTGGAATGAAGAATGAAAGATAATATCTGATTGAGGTAGTACATTATCATTGTTGTTAGTGAGGGGGGAGGGCTAGTTTGTACCCCCCTCACTGGAAATTTCTGGTCACGCTTACGGGCGGTGGGAAAGAGGAGAGGGTGGAGGGGAATTTTCGCAAAAAAGGTCAGCAAAAACTCATTCATGACCACCCCCCCCCCCCTCAAATTTAGAGCTGGGACCACCCTTGTATGAGATAAGAAGTCACTCGTCTCAAGTGAGGTAGTGTAGTGATAGCTGCTTCCAGTTCTTTGTCACTTTCAAAATATATCCTGCCAAAAAGTCCTTCAGTTTATATGTGAAGCATGTTTGTCAAAAAGACTTGGTTTTTTCAAATTTCAAAACGGGTATTACTTTCCGGATGCCTAAGTATATTGAACAGCATTTAAAGAAATTTGAAGGACTCTATAAAGCAATTTGACAATACGTTTTAACTCTTTCATTTGATGGAAATAAGATCGTAGAAGCTTTAACACTGATAAACCTATTCATATTTCATGAATGTTTTAGTCATATTGATCATTTAATTTAACCTTTTTCATTGTTTCAAGCTCGATTTATGCAATGAACTTTTAAAAATTCCAAATAAGTAGGTTGTTACTCATGATTTGTGATTTAGGCTACATTGAAATGATGATGATGTGAATTGGATTGATTAGGAATAAACAGAAGAAACAATTCAGTATACTTGTGATTTATTGAAACAAAGTTAAAAGGAATAGCAGATATTGAAATAACTACACAGTAGTTATTTTCAAACAGTTTGTTTCTCATAATTTTTACAAAAATAATCTATTTTGTTCAGTTTGATCAATTGAGCAATTTGTTGATATGCTGTAGTTATATTTTTAAAAGAACTGCCATGAGTATTCCGTCAGGAGGATGGTCTTGGAATAAAATTTTGTGTATTACTAGGCTAATTTATACAAGAAATTTCAAGAACTTCAATAGAGAATTCTTGTTATTGGACCCTATCATCAGAGTTGTTAACAATTCATTAAGAAATCAATCTTCTACCTTGTATTAATTAATTGAGATTGGGACACTTATTATATTGGACCTTATCATTAGAGTTGTAATCAAATCATTGACAAATAATTATTTTGTACAATGACATTTGTAATGTTTCTGTTTTTTTATGTGGCAATAAATTCAATTCAATTCAATTCAAATCAATCTATCAGCTTGTTTTATGCTAATTGAGACAGAAGTGATGGGAAATACTGAATCATATCTTATGGCGAAATTGAACGCCACTGTGCTGGGCGTAGCGAGAGGAGTCCACTTTAATTGGAACCGAGCATACTAGACGAAGTGAGAACTGGACGGTTTGAAAACTAGACGCTCTGCGACAGCGTAACGCAAGAAACTAGAGGGTCTGCAATCTAGACCACCTGACACAGAGAACTAGATGGTTTGAAAACTGGACGCTGTGACATACTAGATGCTCTGCGACACTAGACGGTCCGAAATACACCCCATATAACAACCTAGAACCACTGTTCTTTCTTCCTCTCTATTCTCGCTACATTAATCACAGTGATAGCACATTTGTTCTGTTGACACAAATATGTTTTCAAAGTAGAAGTTAGCAGCGAATTATTTCAAACGAAATTATCTTTCTTATTTTCATAGAACTATTGCTATATACTACCATACCAGGAACTGTGAAACTATTTTATCTACCAATAAAACAGTTGGAATGCAGTGACTTTTTCCAAATATTCTGGTAACCTCATACTGACCACTAACGATGGGACCAACTTGTAGTAATTACAAGCACCAACTTTCACTTATATGTTTATTAATTTTTTCCAAGAGCAATTTTTCTTAAGAGCACTAACGATGGGACCTGTGTCTTTTTTTGAGCACTAACGAAGCACTACTAAAGATTGACACCGTTTTTGACTTCATAGCTCAAGTTTATCAAATGGGTGGTGATGACCCCCTTAGGCTGTTTACACATATTTTTCAAGTTTTCAAGTATTGTATCTATAACAAGGGTTTTAGTTTATATCTCCTGAACCAGAAGAGCACTAACGATGAGACCTGTATCTTTTTTGAGCTCTAATGAAGCACAAACGATTGACACCATTTTCGACCTCGTAGCTCAATTTTTTCAAAAAGGGCGTGGTGACGCCCTGAGGTTTCTCAATTATATCTCCCGAACTAAAAGAGCACTATCGATGGGACTTGGATATTTCTCGAGCACTAACGAAGCACTAACGATTGACACTATTTTCAACTCCATAGCTCCAGTATTTCTATCATGGGGGTGGCTAACTTCATGGAAGTTAGCCCCCCCAAGGTTTCTTGCTTATATCTCATGAACCAAAAGAGCACCAACGATGGGGCTTTATTCAACAATGAGCACTAACAAAGCACTAACGATTGACCCCATTTCCGACTTCATATGTCATGTATTTCTACTGTGGGGGGGGGCTAACTTTCATGAAGTTAGCCCCCCCCCAAGGTTTTTCGCATATATCTGTGGAACCAGAAGAGCTATAACAATAAGACTTGATGAGCACTAACGAAGCACTAACGATTGACATCATTTTCTACTTCATACCTTAAGTATTTCCACTTGTGGGGGGGGGGGCTAACTTCCATGAAGTTAGCCCCCCCCCCCAATGTTTTTCGCATATATCTCTGGAACCAAATGAGCACTAACGGTGGGACTTGAAGCACCAACCAGCACTAACGAAGCACTAACCATTAATATTATTTTCAACGTTAGTGCTTCCATGGGGGGGACTAACTTCACGGACCTCTTTTTTCATCATTTCCCTTCCTTTCCCTTCTTTCGTTTTCTATCCTCTCTGTTTTCCTTCCCCCTTTTCTTCTTCTTCTTCTTCTTCTTCTTCTATGTTTGGGGATCTCTAATTTCCCCCCCCCCCCCTCCCCCCATGGATCCACCACTGCAACTAAGTAAGATTATTATCAATCATCCTACCATGGTTTCCCCCAAAGGAAGAGAGAATGTATTGTAGTAATAATTATGATTAGATGTTCAAGTCGGGAAAAGCCTGCAGCTATTTGTCTTAGCTGCAGCCTGAAACAAACATTCAGCAATTTGTTTCTTTAGCTTGAACTTGCTTATCACTTTAAAATATTCTCACACTAATAGGAGAAAGCTGTGTTCCAAAATGTTCATAATTTGAAGTTTTGAACAACTAGAAACTAGTGGGAAAATCGTGAAACTAAGGAGCGAATACAATCCCTTTTGGTTTACACTAATATTTAATGGGAGAAGATTTTAAAACCAAATCAGAACCGAGTAAAAGAGCATATATACCGGGATAAGTGATCAACACTTATATCAACACTTGTCAAAATGCACGGAGTACTCAGTACTCAGTACTCGGAGTATATAATAATCATATCAGTAATTCATTACTAATAGATCGCTCTACCAACATATTTGTAGCGTATCCAATATCATGAAACTGAATCTCTTGTAGTAGATAATTCATTATCATCAACATATATAAATTATTTCGATTGCGAGACTTAAAGCTTAACGCATGATCTTCCTATTTTGCATTATGACTTAAATGTAAGAATAAAATAAAGCCCCAAAAATATTTATGTAAATCACGTTCACTATAAATAGCCGGCTGTGGAGGCAGTTCTTTCTGCATCAAGTTAGAACGTGAGCTGCTTTGAAAGATTTCAAAAAGCACTCCAAGAACCCCATGGCTCCCAACTGTAGACTGAACTATGATGGGACCTCAGGCAGTTGAACACTTCGGGCTTTGTGAAAACAGTAATCCAACACCTTTAAAAATTATGCTTAAGCCTGTTTTTCATAGTGATTGAACCAAGTAAAGATAGATAGTTAGATAGATATTTATGCATCCACTGGCCTCCCATCATGGGGGCATCTGGATTTGTCCAATGTTAAATTTAAATTTATTATTTCCATTCAGGCTATATTAATTTAGGATTTTCATAATACTCTCTATATTCTTGGCTTGGGCATCATCCAATTCATTACCCACGCACAGGTCTCAGACCTATGTGGGATTCATCGTCCGAAAAAAAGAAGAAAAAAAATAAACCACATTCCTCTTAAAACGAGTAATGATGTATCCTATTACCTGTGACGAAGCGATGCAAAATAATGGTGTAGAGTTGATTCACTCACTTTAAATATCTTATACAGACGATAATGTATAGTCTACTTACATTGTTTAGCTACCTTTACTGTACAACTTTCACATAATTCGTTAGCAAAGCTTAATAGATGAAAAGTCAAGTTCAAGTACTAGACCAAGAGACCAAGGAAATTATCATTCATCTATTATCTATCATTTATAATGTAATCGTATAATCGTGAAGGTGCATACAAAATTTGAGGCTCTGAATTCATACTTTTTTTATGTACCTTTACAATAATGATATTAGCTGTTATCTCAATATCAAATTGATTCCAATCAAATAAATGAATTTCAAAACTACTTGGAGGCTGTACAACATTTGTTTTTCTTGGTGCGTTAAGCCTCATATCCATGGAAATAAAAATAGTGGAGCGAAATGATCGGAATTTCGTGTCTAAGTGACGCTGCTACTACCAGAGCAGAGAGGAAGGCTCACACTCAATCCTTTGCTGTGCTTTATTGCTGTGAACGGCCTCTCGAGCCACTCGGTCGATTTGTCTTAAACCCAGGGTTTTTATTCCATTGTCGTTCCTTCGTCGCCCTCATTAGTAACAGTCTACCGGAGTCTATTCATCACTATATCCACCCACATCAACTACATCCAAAGTTCTTCATTGTTCAACTCATTTCGATTAAAACTTAGCTCCGATATAATTATTGTAATGGGAAGACTAATTCAGACGGAGTATTTCTTTCTAAAAAAATCCTAGACCAGCTTCGATTTTCGATCATCAGGAAACTTCTACAACATATTAAATCTTATGAAAATTTTGAATGATCCATGGCTTGGTCAAATATAGCCTCTGATGTTGATTTCAGGCAAAAAAATGTGATTTGTTTATGACTGGGGATGTTGAACTGAAGAATAGAACTATTACTTGAGATGTAATTTTTCAGAGTAACTTTCTAGTAGTGGTAATTTTCTAGTACATCTGTAATCTTTGTAGCTTCCTACTTGCTGTACAATTATTAATTAGAAAAAAGTTTTTCCAGAGCAATTGGAAAATAATTAAATGGAATCTCATTAATTTTGTTTGCATGTACTTGAGCATGGGTCTACATCATCGAAAAGAACCATTAAACTTCCACTTCAGTGAAGCAGAATGTGTGCTATCTCTGTTCGGTTCGAATAAGAGGAATTATATCAATATTACAATAGAGAGCAGAAATAGCAATAGGCCTGGTAAAAAGTATATTGATTAAATTAATCAAAGGATATTAATTTAAGTTTTATGAA
Organism: Conomelus anceps; assembly: GCA_948455865.1. Lineage (NCBI taxonomy): Eukaryota > Metazoa > Arthropoda > Insecta > Hemiptera > Delphacidae > Conomelus > Conomelus anceps. The sequence goes on from OX418217.1 coordinate 73,002,506, forward strand.
GTAATTCAGACCAATCAAGAGAGAACATGAAGTTGCGAGAGAGCAGTGAGTATCAATCTAGTCAGGTGAAATAAGCGAAACGGATGGTACTATGCTTATAATAACATTGAATTGAATCCTTAGCGTGGGCTATAGTGCATGAAATAGGATATCTCCTGGTCGAGAATTGAGCTCGGAAGTATATGGTCAGTTACTTGGGGGTCAATCTTCTATTTTTGGATAAAGAAAGACTATCTATTGACAGAATATTCTTTGTTAAATTTGCTACGGATGAGAAAATTATTTCGCAAAAGAATATTTTACTTCTCCTCTCCATTCAAGGGAACAAAAAATATCAAAAACTGATGAACAATGGACATTATAATAGACTTGGTATAAATTATCTTTATTACTGCTCTTAATAATAATTTAGTATGAAAAGTGCTTCACAATTTAGAAACTGAACTATAATTTGGTTCTTCTAAATGACTTCTTGAGTTGGCTAAAATATCATATTTGAATAAAATATGAAAGAAAAGAAGGACGCATATGAAAACGCATTATATAGCGATCAAGCGTTGAAGTAGCGTACTTTAAACTTCTTCTAAAAAGCAGTTTATTTCTATGGGAGTAAACGCTCAAGCTGTAGACGAGATGAAACGTTTTCCACAGACACAAATAATGATATGTAGTATGCAGTCAGGTTATTTATTCACAAAGACTGGTGGTGCTTTCATAAGCTGTCTTGACCAGAGAAAGCGTAATTTCATGGGTGAAATACATTGTACAATAACAAAGTAGTTAGAACAGATTATAAAAGCTCTGCAAAGGTTTTCGCCCATCAGCTATGATTTTCATGTTTCATGATCATCTGCAAGGATCTCTTCATAATCCATGACGTCACATGAATCCAATTCAATTCAATGGAAGTAGAGTGGACTATTTTGAACATAGAGCTTCAGTATTTGGTTCAGCGAGCTTGGTATACTGACATAATTTTGTTTGCTCAGTGAGCACATGAGAGTTGCTTCCAATTTGGCAGAAAAGTTCTTTAATGACTATTAATAGTCCTTTTCAGCCGATTCCGGCTGGGTAATTCATGATTCATAAATATAATAATAGTACTGTTCCTTTCAATTTCACAGAAAAATTCATCAGTAATTATTAGTCGCATTTATCTGATTCCAGCTGTGGGTTACTATGGTCTAACGAGCGGTCGTGGCAAGGAGGAGTGAGGTAGGTTGCGATTGTTTCCCTCGCTTAGCTGACAGAGTTATATCAGTATGTCAAGCTCACTGAAATTATATGCTTAGCAGTCCACTTTTGCCATAACATAGGGTTTGGCTGCATTGGAGATGTTCAACTACCATCAACTCCGGTTAATGCAAACCTTCTATAATAAGCCAAGAACTTCTCGGTAATTTGAAGTATAATTATTTTCGGTCACCAGAGAAATACTGATAATTTGAACAAAAACAATACACTTGATAATTCTAAGTAAAATACCGTACCTGGGTCGACCTCAACACGCGATAATTCGAAGCTATCGATAGAATCTCTCGACAATATGAACTTTTTGCTATTTTATGTTGTAATTTGCTTAGAGTAGTGTATAATATACAGTATAGTATTATTCATTACACATTATACACATCGGAATGAAAGTAAGTGTTTTTTGTAGATAATGATAAATTCCTGTTCATTAATCTGAATTATAACTCGCTATCAACAGCAACTCTAGCTAATTATTTACTTCCAATGTTTTAATGAAACTCGATTTAATCTAAGAAGAGCAGAGTGATTCTGAAAAAAATAATTTGGAGCTTAAGCATGATATTGACAGCACTCATTTGAGCATATACAGTATTATTGCCATAGGCCTACAACATGCCTTCCACCGATGGTTGATTACATCCATATTGCTCGGCGAATCCCCACTTTTCTCCACGGTTACAAAGCACGCCCCAATCTGCATAACTCGACTCGAGGCAAATCCTCTTATAAAGCAGTTTGTTGTCGTCCGGAACGGGATCTCTGCTGATTCCCATCAGTAATTGTTGAGCTCAAGATATTATATTCCAATAAGCATTGCAATCACTAGGATCGAGTCAAAGGTGCAAGTGGGTGTCTTATGGGATACTGCAGTTTGACAGTAGGATTAGTTGGTAATTATAAACTTATTTTGCTATCAAGCTATCATACCTGCAGGAATACATTATTATTTATAGACCTAGGCCTTTAATAATCTTATAGTATTAATTTTGATGTTTTAATATTGATTCTATGTTGATTTAATGAATAATTCTATTCCTTCATCAAATTAATTGAGAAGCTCCTGCTAATATTACTGCAATATCTCCGACTTTGTTTTTTACTGGGAAACAAGTACATTCCTCCTCTATTATTCCTTTTTCTATTACTTGTGCTCCACACCTACAGCCTTTTCCATGTTGAGGTCTAACCACTCCATCCACTCTGGCAGCTGCTGTACAATCACATAGAAAGTAGAAAGTCATTTATGTTCTACAACTCAAGCAATAATTACCTGCAAACATAATCTTCTATTCAATAACGTTTCACAGTGGAAGACTGCGTTTTTCAAATGGTGAATAGTGATTTTGAAATGTTTTCATATTTATATTTAAAAAAACCACTTGATAAGAAATCATTTCAAAAGCATAGGGTTGAACGTATTTTGAGCATAAAGGAAAATCTCAAGTTATAGAGACAGAACTTCTACATGGCTTGACATTTTTCAAATGTATTTCTTCTTTGCGAGATCGGAAACGGCAAGGATATGTGTGACGCTTAATAACCTCACGGGAATGAACTCTCGCTGAGGCATTTTCTTCGTGTCATCTGAATATCTGAAGAAAAGCTCCTATGAAATTGTTATGAATAGCTCACCTCTCGACCAACAAGAATGTTTTCCGTTTCTAAGAAGAAAAATATGGGAATAAATATTTATGACCATATTTATGGTCTAGCGTGCAGCTTGAATGGTGTGTGTAGCTTACTGTATTCAAATTTCATGATGAAGTACGTGTGCTTTGAAGAGATGAGTATTGTTATTGAATACTGTCACTTCACATCTGGATCTTATTTTATGACAGTTGTACATCCCAATCATGTCATACAAAACCAGTTTGATGTAAAATGAACCATCAAGACTTTTATCATAAAAAATTCCACTCGGAAATGAGACATATAAGGAATGAGAAAGACATTGGGTATTGGTGAATTATTAATTAATTCTTATGCTCCCCATGCAAGATCTATTTATCAGAATAGAGTTATGTGAGAGAGAACTTTGTGAGCTGATTGGATTTTGAGGTCTTTTTCTCAGTCAGTTTAACCTGACAATAATAAATTATTCTACCAAATAAATAGAAGAGAATCTTGAGTTATTCCCTTTTTTATCGCGAGCTCTCTGAATATGATGCTTCAATAGATACAGCTCAAAGATACAGCAATAGATTAATGAAGAGCGGATTATTCGAAGATGGAATTTGGCTATTCAGAGTGAAACTTATAACTGAAAGTCAGTTATCGAGGCGTTTCTTCGAAAACAGTAATAGTGTACAGTATTAAGGCCAACGCACACAGCAACAGACGGACGGATTCAGACAGACGGATGAAAAATCGCTCCCCAGCTTATTAAATGTTGCAACGCACACAGACATCCGTCTGTCTGCGTCTGTTGCAGACGTCTGCTTGCAGACGTTTCAGATTCGCTCCGGGGGCGATTTTCAAAACGTCTGGTGCCAGACGTTTCATATCGCGCATGCGCTAACTAAACTTATCGACAGTCCCGCAAGAGGCGCTATAGTTTTGCCTGCTTTCGGTTACATGTGCGTCATTGTGTTTTCTTAATTAATTAATAGAATAGGTAATTTTGTTTTAACTGACATCATGGAACAACTAATAGAAGCAGTGAGAATTCACCGTGTCCTATGGGACACACGATTACCTGAGCACCGTGACTCAAATGCCAGAGAAAAGGCTTGGAGTGAGATCGCAACCGGCTTAAAAAAAGAAAGTAAGTACGGTACCTGTTACATATGATAGTTCTTTATTTCAATCCTATATTTGCATAAATAACATAAGAAGTAGATGATAAGTAATATAAAACAGAGCAAGTCTTTGACGAGGGTCCCCGTTCCTTTTCTTCCTAGCCTGCACACATAATTTTAATATTGTAATAAGGTGAAAATCATTATTACAACAGTAAAAATTTATCACAATGAAGGCAATGTCTCATAAAGTCTTATGCATAAATATAAATGTAATAGCCAATAAGTTAATTCCCAGATCTGTTAGGCCTATTTATATGAAGAAATCTAGTTTGTAAATAGAATCACTCATTAATTTTGATTGACACACTTGCTAATCGAAATAAGATATAAAATGACTTTATAATCATGAGTTGTTTGATTGATGTTAAATAAAGAAATATATTTGATAACACTAGTGCCGATGATTGAAAATACTGGTGCTTCATCGCTAAAAATAACAAAGGTAGTATATGTCATTAGCCACGACTTTTAAACACTCTCCCGTTGCCAAGGTACACTCCCTTGTTCTGAGAAAAAGTTTCTACGAATTCTGCTATAATGTTTAAATTTTTCATCGTCTTCTGTCAAATCTTGCATAAGGTGATGGTATTCACCATAAATTTTACGTTTTTTATTAATGGGATGAACCCAATGTGACCTGTTAGATAATGAGAATAACAGTAACAAATCGTCATCACTTGAAGAATCATCGTCCTCTAGCCAAGGAATATTTTTTGAAAAGTTTGTGCCACACCACACAACAACATTTGACGCCATCTCACTGAAGACTAGCAGCGGACGATCCCCCATCCGTCTGTGGCTGTGTGCGTTGACCAAAACGTCTGTCTGCATGCAGACGTCTGTCTGAATCCGTCCGTCTGTTGCTGTGTGCGTTGGCCTTTAGCGTATAAAGCAATGTGATGTTGATAATTTTAGTCATTTCCAACTTGTAATCATTTTTCTTAGTGAGTTGATTTTCCACTGAATAGTATACCAACGAATAATCATTGAGACTGTTAATACTCATTGATTATTCAGTTATTAGCCGTGCTCGTTTCTTATAATTATTTCCTCAATATTTGAGTAATAGAAAAAATATGTAGAACCTTTTATTCTGTCTTTTTTCGCTAATGATGCCCACGAGACTCTAAGGCTTGTGCATGAGTAACGAGGTCAGTGATGACACATAATATGTCAGGCAGAACAACGGGAATCGAACCCGTGACCTCAGGAGAAGTGAGTATTGTCAGAAATGACGCTCCAATCAACTACACCAGGCACCACTGCGGCCAGTATTCATTCATACTTCCAAAAATAGCTTCAAAACATACTCTCAATTTCTTCGAATGTAATGAAAGTCTAATCTTAGGAATAATAATGTGTGAGTTCTCATCTGGAACATTTGTTTGAAAAAACTACCCGAGAGGTTTCGAAGAAACCATCCTATTCTCATTTTGGAAGAGTCTTACTTCACGTGCAGCAGGAATAGCTTTGGCCTAGTAAAGAAGTAAATTAGAGCTTTATGTTATCATATTATATGGGTTCAGGAAAAACTAGTTTTCATTAGAGTGAGCATGAAAGAAGTCAGCAAAAAGAAACTTTCTGTTGAAAAAAAAAATTAATGCGGTGGAAGAAAATAACAAGTTTAACAAGTATATACTTGCTTGTTTTATCAGAAAGCTGCATGCATTTTGTGTGTCCTCTGTGAGTTCCCGCTGAGAATTTAAAACTCGGCTCAAAGGGAAAGGCTTCGAAGCCATTCATATCGTTGCCGCTCTTTGAAAGATTTGGCCTCGTACGTCTCTCATCTCTTATAATCATAATGAAAAATACAATATCACCTTCGCCATTACTAAGAAAATCTTATAATCATCCTCCCAATAATTGCTGTCCGAGTACAAACGTTATGCTTGGTGTCATTTATATTTCTATTTCGTATTTTTGAAGGAAGCACGTCACTTCACAATAATTCTATGCTGCCTACAACAATCGCTTTTTGTACTTTTATGTTGCAGAAGTAAATAATTAAACGTTATTGTCGAATCCATCCAGCTCAAACATTTCAACGAGCTAAATTGTTATAAAATTGAGTTGTTCTGTATCGGTTTTGTTCTTTATTTCATGCTCATTTTTATGAGTTGAAAGATTCTTGTTTTCACGCTCCTAGAAATATATGGAACATTCTGAGGAACAGCCTAACATGTGCCTTGATTCTAGACGGAACAGAGATCTGAAGTGTGTTAGTTTTATCCGCTTCAGCAAATACTATAAAGTTTGCCAAGATCTTTAGCTTTTGGAACTACCACTTTCCTATTCTACAGACTGATAGTCCGTAGGCTACATCTGTGGAAACTCTCTTGCATTTATTGAAAGCCTGCAGCTCAGTTTATTTACACTTGCATCGTTTCCTAGTTCGCGTACTGTATATTCGCCATATTGATTAAATTTTTCATCAGCCAGGTATTATTTATTTCAACGAGATTCCCTGGATCGTTTAATTTTTTAAGCATTGTATCACGTAAGTTATAGTAGTTTTCATATAACTTGGCAGCAGCAGTTGGGTTCAGATGTAGCATGTCCCATCTGCTACACGCTGCCAAGTTATATGAATACTACAGTACATTTCTTATATAATATTTTTCGACTTTATCCTGATAAATGAGGATTTTATGAGTTTATAATCAGAGTGAGGATAACTATACTATCAGTGAAACTGACACGGAAATTAACATTCGATGATTTTGGTAGATTATCCCTTAGTTCAAATTTTGTGGAAGGAACCTGTTGTTCCCTTCCAATTTGTACAGAGTTGTATGATGAGTTAAATCCGATAAATGTGTGATTATTTCAAAAGGAAAATCTACCGGTAACTAATGTATTACAAAAGCTTCATAGAATAAATTTAAATGAATTGATGTTAATTGAATTGGTACTATTCTCAACAATGTGTCAAGTTGTGGAAAGTCCATTATAATTTCCCCCTGATGATGGCCTGCCAGGAATAAACGCAATGATACTAACGTATGGGCTGCGAAACCACTCTAAAAACTATTCCGGCAGTTGACAATAAAATAGAAGAGTGCACGTGTTATGCAGAACTTCATTCAGGGTGAAGGGGTAAGGGAGCCTCCAGCCAAAACTCTGCCACGTGCCAAAACAGGTTTATGTGTGGCCCTGATTGGGGTAAATTTGAATAATAATTCCTCCAAAATCGTATTTTAACAGACTCTAGACTCATAACTAGAAATGTTTTAATCCATTCATTTTAGTCCACATCATGGGAAAATTTTGGTATTCTAGATGCTTGATTTGAGGCTCAAAAACTGTAATTTTAGATGATTATTCATTGAAAATAAGTTTATGAATTGGGTAAAGTGAAAGCTTAAATTTAATAAATCAGCATTGCTTTCATTAATCGTTTGTTTAAGAGCTTTTGTACCCACTTTTCGTAGCCTAAATTGTTAGTTCATGTATGAAATATTTAAAATAATACTTTTATAGTGCCAAAGTATAATTAAATAAGTTTTAGTGATTTCAAATAATTATCACAATCAGGGCCACACAGAGACCTGTTTTGGCATGGGCAGAGTTTTGGCTGAAGGCTCCCTTACCCCTTCACCATAAATATTTAGTCAAGAAATTCCAAATAACACGTGCACTCTTCTATTCAATGGCTTGTCTATTTTATTGCCAAGTGCCAGAATAGTTTTTAGAGTGGTTTCGCAGCCCATACGTTAGTATCATTGCGTTTATTCCTGGCAGGCCATCATCAGGGGGAAATTATAATGGACTTTCCACAACCTGACACATTGTTGAGATTAGATTTATTTTCTTGGTGTTTGGTGTGGTCAGTTCGTGACATATTGCTGCGCTGAGAGATATCTTCATCTACCATCCACCTTGTCTGATATTATTTGTTGTGGACAATGTTTTGAGATACTCAGGGCTTAGAATAAGCTTTTTTTTATAGGATCATCCCATCATCTCCATAGTAATGTGTAACTGCTGGACGTTCATCAAGAGCAACCAAACCAAAGACTTGTAATCAGGTAAATCGATTGAGAGCAAGGTCTTGATGGGAAATAATTCAGTTTTTGTTTCCCAGGACCTCCACAGGAAAATCCCGTTAAAATACTTACTTCACACCACTGCAGAGGTAATAAAAACGGACTTGTGGTCCTAGAGAGCCTCTAGGGTCTGTTAAGCTTCTAAAAGGTCTCCAGAGGTATAAACTGGAAAAATAAGGGACCCAGCTGGAGGCCCCAGCTGGAGCAATTTAGACCCCCTTAATTTGTTTGGTTTTGGCACTTCTTTACAAATGATGCAGTCCCTTGGTGTTAAGACCCGGGGCAACTTGCCCTGTTTGCTCCATCTCCTATGCTAGTTCTACAGTAAATCCTTTTTTCCCAGGTGTAACATTATTTACTCTCCACATGTTTTACCTGCAGTAACCAATATTATCGTTTTTTTTCATTGATGCCTCCCTACAAACTTTTGGGGGCCTCTTTTACAGGCCCAATGGGGGTTTTGTAACTCAGAAAACCCCACCCCATCGTTATGCCAATGATCATCATCACAGCTTATATTAATATTATTATCAGACTAAAAATATATTTATAGCTATCATAATCGATCATAAATTCTACATTTATTATTAATTATTCTGAAATTATAATCAGCCATTCATCTACGAACAATGAGAAATATGACTTATAAGGATTTGGAGAAATATTCATTTATTTCATTTTAAAGGAGGGGATATAGCCTTAGTTAGCCCTCCCTGAAAACGCACCTTCATTTTCAATAATATTTGAAAATCATATGCTATATTCATATTTAACGTTCTCAAATTGATTTATAACAACTGCTTGCATTATTAACATGAGAATAATGGAGATAGTTCATAACAGCTAATCAGTGTTTGTATTTGATCTTAACTTCCACGATGAAATCTGTCACATCCGAAAGTTCACCCCAAAGGTGAAAATGAGCATCTGGAAACCCCAAAAATACATAAGAGACAAAAGTTTCACCATCTATTTGAGATTTGTTACTAGCTGCTGGAGGTAACCGTGTCTAGCTCGTACTTGTTCTGTTTAGTGAGATACATCATGTCTGCCTCAGCCTCAAGTTATATGAGTTGATGCAACGTGGAGGGAACTAACTTCCACATCAACTTTGTGATGCAGACGGAATACAATGTCAACATGTGATTTCTTCACGGCTCTTACCTTACATGTCTCTTAAAATATTTGCTGTTCTCTCTCAGCATTGCTTAGAACTCTGATACCTTTCGGGCAAATTGCTTCCTCTTTGAGTGCTGGTTTCTCATCAAATATTAAATTGCTTCTTTTAAAAATCACCTTTGTTATCATGATAACACAGTATAGTATTATTTGATATTAAAACTTTATTGTCCATCCGCAATCAATAATCGAAAAAAATGTTTTCTGGGAACGCCACTAATTGATTCATTTTAGCTAAATTTGAAAAAATATATAATTTTTTTATTATTTCTACAAATGATGTTGGATCTATGGCTTGTACTGCTGTAAATCATCAAAATAAACATTAATTTTTTTTTACCAACTATGAACAAAATCAACTCATGATAAAACAACAAATGAAGCTTAGCAACATGAAAAAAGGCTAAATGTTTTAGTAAAACTCATTATATAACGGTTACACAATATTAAGATGAAAAAAGTTATTTTACTCATATTCATGAGTAACTACTTTACTTTTGATTCCGAATCCCCTATAGTCGAATGAGGTTCATGAAATGATGAATTTTGTTTTTTCTCTATTTCTCCTTTATGTCTCCTCTCACGACTATTATTATTCACTACTATTATTATTAGTTATTCTTCTGCACTAAAGCTCCTTCTTCTCTTCCCAACTAATTAGCTCTATTCACAATCTGAGCTTAATCAAGAATGGACCAGCAAGATTGCGCCAACTTTAATGCTACAGCGTAAAATAAGAATAAAAAAGAGAATTTTGAACTGTAGACATTAACTAGAAATAAGAAGAAAGGTGTGCTATAATAAAGCAAGATATCAAACGTTGAGAGATGAGTTCGTTCATTGCTAAACGTTATACAATCTCAAAAATACTCTTTTCAAATAAAACAGCATCGACCAGGTTATTAAGGTAGGTAACTCACTTGTGATTCAAAATGTCGAATTTGACAAAACCGAAATAACACTTTACAAAAACACATCTCAAAAAAGGTTAACTCACAATATTGAACGATCTTGGGTTTGAGTCTTTCGGTACTATATGTATATTAACGCAGTCTTAAAAAACTAACTCATTGATTCACTATTCAACTGAATATTTCAGTGATTCGACGAAATTATCTATCTAAGTCTCATACCTTGAACGTTGTTTCTTACTCAATTAATTAACAGGATGTGGATAGTCCCAGTTGTACATTCGATAATCAGCAAAGGCCAATATAAATTAGCCAAGTATATGTGGAATCCTTCACTCAGCCAGCTATATACATTCAACTGGATCTCCAAAAGTGGAAAAGAAATGTATAAGCCCATACGTACGCCAGAAGCTTGGCCCCCAAGTTGAAATGAAGTCCCGAAAGTTGAGCTCCCCTGGTTGAAATGATGAATAGCTTGGCCCCCAAATTGAACTACTATAAAAAAAAAGTATCAAAAAGCAATAATAACTGCCTTAAAAGAATTATTACATCTTTATCTAGGCAATCGACCCTACCAATAGAACACTAAAATCATTTGAACTACAAAGACTTATTTATCTCAACATTTGTAAGACGTTATTAGAATAGGACAGGAGTTGGAAAATAATTTCTTTCAATGAAACAAAGATATTGACATAATCTAAATTTTGACAGAGTTACCCAAACAATAATTTCTCTCAATTTTAATGGTTACGAAAAGTTTCTAGGCTAAGTTCTAAGCAAAGTAAGATCGATAAAAGAATTAATTTCACAGCATTATAAAATTAAAGTATGCTGTTTCAGAAATTACAAGCTTAATTAATCTACAAAACTGAAACTAGTCAAGAATGGATTCAAAAGTCTAATTCAAACTTCAGCTAACTCACAACTGAATAGCAAAAATCCTATCAATGGCATAGTAACACAGTTTCTCATCCAATTAGACTAAGGAGTGTCATGGCAATTGATATAACAACAACAAAATTAAAATAAATATTTATACCAGGTTACCTGTTTTTTTTTCAGGGGTGATAAAGTAATATATCCAAAATGTTACAAACTTTGCAGGTTATCACATAGAAAGAAATAATATGTGCCCTTCTGTACACTAACTTGATTACTAGATTACTCTACATAATACTTTTTTTAAAAAAGGAAAATATTATCCTCTGATGAGGACATAAAGATTGAAGTCCACATAACCTCACTCATGGTTGACATACTGACGACAGTAAAAAATTTGAAGCAGAGCAGCACAAAAAGGGAAACTATGGCTTCGATCTAAACTCTAAATTTTTTGTAAGAGAAGTGGTCACTCCATTAGTGAAACCAAATAGGATCCACTCAAATTTCATCGACACATGTGTAATGAGATTGGATAATGAAGACATTGGAGCTTGAGCGAGAAGACGTTCCGCCAACAAGTTTCGACAGGAAAAGATGAAGCAAGACACTAATCTAAACTCAATTGGTGTTCTTCCTCTTTATGTTTATAGCTCGAAGACAAAACGAGACAAGAAAATAAAATATATTCATCTTATATATCGGTATAACAATCAATGTTAAATAGCTTAAAGACCGTAAAACCTTCCACAACCAATCTTCTTGGAAATTGGAACCAGGTCCAATGAAAAGTTATAAATCCAACCTCATCTCACAGCTCTATGATACCACTATCTTATTGAACCATAATAATGGAGAATTAAAAGTATAATCCAGAGTATAAAGTATAATCTAGTATAATCTAGAGTATAAGTCTATGAGCTGTCAATTCTGAAGAATCGTCACTTTCAAAGACATTGCTAATATTTGTCTGGTTAGATATTTGTAATTTTTCATTATATTTGGGTATGACATTAAACTGCCTACATCCTTTCCCTTGCCTGTTGGCTGAGGGTTGATGTCAGGAAGTCCGGTAATGAAAACCAATGCCAATTACACATGGAGTTCACTACCCACTACTCACCGAACTCATTTGATGTGGGATGAGGTGAAAGAAGAAGATTCATTTATATTTGATTGCCACTAAACTTTAACGGTATCTAGAAGTTGATAAATAGTCTTGTTAATAGTAAGTTGATAATATAAGATTGTTGATACCAATTTGGAAATTCTGATATCACAGTGTATAAAAAACAATTCCTATCACATACATTGCCATAGTGGAAGTAATTGATTGAAGAGCTATGTAATTAATCATCTCTGCTATTTAATTCGAGATGTTGTCAAAACAGGAACAAAAATATTATCCGCCAATATTATGCCCAATAGAGGTCTAGGACTAAGAAAGCCGTCATAGTAGCTGCAGCAATGTCTGTGGAGGAGGTGGAACATCGATCACTTCCTGTCGTCCGCCTCAAAAGAGGAGAGTTTTCTAAAGAGGTTCCGCTCAGCCGCCCACCGCAGAAACTACTCGCCTGCTTATTAATCCTTATCACGAAGAGTGCTGACAATTTTTCCTCTTTTGTTTTTGTCACTGGCCCGTCAGCATATTACATTACCAGAAGCGGCTCTCAAATTTATTGGCTGAACATAAGCAAGTGGTGATGTGATTGCTCCTCTCATGATAACAGTATAAAGAAACGAAGTCGAGTGAAAATAATCTATAAGATGCTCAATTTGGGAAGCCCGTGACTCGCTTGCGGTTGGTTCTAAAAAATATGCAACCGATCATTTTTGTAGACAATTTTGTCAGCTTCAGTAGTAGGTTGAGTAAAATCAATTTTCTCATAAAATATGAAGTTGGATATGTTCTGATAAAAATCAACTGACAGAATCAGTTTCCTATATCAAGAAACTAAGCTGGAAATGACAAAGATGACTTTCAATTATTAAACCGTATGATGGAGGTGATCTAATGATATCGATGTAGACAGATTTTCAAATAAGTACAATTGCAATAAATTATCACAAGTATGGCAAAGATCGTCTAGCTTGTTATCATTTATAGCTAGAATTATTGCAATTGTCTGATAGTCTTCATTCCAAATGGAGATTTTTGTTTTGGTAAACTGTAGTGCAAAACCGCTTCCAATCATTAAATTCATGACTTCATGCGCGAAACGTATTCGTACACCATCCAAGAATAACAGTAGGAGGATGAACTGTGGTTTAATGCAATGCTCAAAGTTGTCCTTCTAACAGGAAAGTTTAGTCATCTATTCCTTCCACATGCAATAACTTCAAAAGACAACTGCTCAATTGCTTTGTTACAAATAATGTTGTATGGCTTAACCTTAAAGATACGTGTAATGCTACACAAAATATTTACTTCTCTTTTAGTAAAATAATATTACAAACTTCTCTTTTTAATTCCGTTAGGACAAGCTTTACTATTATTACAGTATATATTTTTATTGAACAATTTTCAAGTTGCAATAAATAAATTTTGTTGTCATGTAACAATCATGGTAATTGACAACGTCAGTACAATAATTATTAACACCCACACACTAGATGCATCATTCAAAAAACTCGTTTACACTATAAAATGGCCTAAGCGCCAGCCAGTTATAGAGTTCTATCTTGAACCTATCCTTACTTAAAACATTTGTTAAAAATTCGGGTAATTTGTTGTATAGTCTAAGCCCTTAGTTGTCATATAATTTCAAAGATTTTGTAAGATGATGATAGGGTCTCAATATGATTTCTGTTTCTGGTAAAGTGAGTGTGAACATCGGATCTCAGCTGATAGTTATGGAGGTTCTTCTTTACATGAAGGATTGCATGAAATATGTTTAATGACTGTATCTTTTTCCCTTTGGACAAAATCCGGCAATGTTCCAAATAACCAGCGTTGGATATTACTCTAATAGCTTTTGTTTTGCAAAATTAAAACCCTGATAATATGGCTGCTGTTCCCATAGATGAGAATGCCATATGCCAGTATGCTCTGGAAATAGGTGAAATATGAGGACCGTAGATGTCTTTCAGTGATGTTCATATCCAATAAGTCTACATTTTATATTAAGCATACATGCGTACCTTAATAAATACGAATTTTCTGTTTAACTCACCGGCAGAATTTGGAACACTGAATTTAGTGGCAATAAGATTTTTTCGTTATTACCGTACAAACAAACAGTAAGTTAGTTGTAAATTGTAAAGCATGACAGAGTACTATACTAAGCACACTGTCAGTGCTCAGAAAAAGCAGTAATAGGAATATTTTCAAACATTGTTGAATATTCATTATATGAAAATGCTCAACAACATATGGAGTCGGTATTTGAATATTAACTCTTCATTCCAGTACTGTCCCGCGCCTCTTTAGTTGCTTCCTTTAGAAAACTCAAATATCCTCAATAATCAGCAATGTCTTCACTGAGGACCATTAATAAATAATTCTGTCTTTATTGTTCGTAATGTAAAATGATACTAGAAATAAACAGAGCTTTGTTTGATTAATAAAACGTGATCCGTTTCACTAGGGCCGGATTTAGGATCTGTGGGCCCCTAGGCTCAGCTTGCGGCGCGGGCCCCTCCGGGGGATATGAGGGTATGGAATACCCCTCAGCCAAGCGGAGGGTCCGGGGCCCTACTCCGGAAAATTTTGTAAAAATTAACTTCAAAATTGCGTTTTAAAGGCCTTTTTATGTGGCCCATTAAATGAGAGAATCCTTATTTTTTGAGCATAAAATATTGATAAAACCAATTCGGTACTAAGTTTAAGATTTAAAAACAAATACAAATCGCAAATCCAAGAAAGTTTTAAAAATATTCATGATGATTTATTGAAGACACGTTCACTTTGAGATTGGGAAAATATAAAAAATTATACAACTCATTTTTTTAAAGTTACAATTTTTACTTGAAAAGTAAGTTAAATAATTTGAAATAGAGTAGCACACATACGTACTACTTGATCTAGTCTAAATATTTTGCATATTTTCAGTCAATACATATTTTATTTGCCAAAAATCAAAAATCATTTACGATCAACTGCCACTCTCAAACAAAGTATTATACAAAATGTAGTATGTTAAATTGTTATTGTAACAATAGTAAAATAATAATAGTAGGTTAATGATAATAATAATATGGATGGACACAACCATATATTATTTACAAATACTGTAGTATTGAAAAACATTCTGTTCTAATCTAGATAATTTTTCCATAAATTTCATATATTTTTTTGGTAAATGATTTTTGTTATCTATCTATTATAATGATAATTTGTTATCAAAAATCAATTAGTACTCACAGAAAAACCATGTGTACAGTAATAAGATTGGTATAATTATTTGGTATATCATTTGGTGATTTGGTATATGATTGGTATATATTATTTTATAAAATAATAAAAGATCACATCACAAAAGATTAATATTATCATGGAAATTGATTACGCAAAAGATATACAGGTACAAATTACAATTGAATCAATTTAATAAATTAACTGGATAGAGTCGTTACTTGAAAACTTTCAATCCAAGACAAAAATTCGTGTGTATTATATTGTACAATAAAAAATCAAATTTTCTACTAATAGATTAAGCAGGCTACTTGGTTTTTTGAAAAATAGATATAGAGAGAATATAAAAATCCTATCATTTGATAAAAAGTAGATGAAGAGATACTTTTCAAAATTTACTAGATGACAAAGTTTAAGTCTATTTTAAATCGTTTTTATTTTATTTTTGGAACAATAATATATTTGAATTGACGTAAACATGATTAAATACCAACTAACAAAAATATGGTTTGTATTGGACATTCGTGAGCAGTAAATTGAATTAAATACTTGCATTTGAATACAACAACAACAACTCATATAAACTTGGAAAACAACTCGGTTGATCTCATCATTTAAGATAGGTTCTAAGATACCCTTGTAACTTTTTCAATCGATTTTCAAATAATTCTATTGAAAATGTACATTCAAATATTTTCGTTATTTAAGTAGAATGCCTCAATTCTTCAATAAATTCTAATAACAGCAAGATTTTTGGAATTCTTATTTATAGCTTAGAAATGTAGGCAACGGTTATTAAGGTAGTAAGGTTTAATACTGTTCTTTTTTAAGGTCCTATAGAAAAGATTTGCTACAAAAGTAACAAAACTATACTACAGCTATAGCAGCTACTGTACTTAGAAATACTTAGCTACTACTGATTGGTTTTCTCCTTAATTATTTTGTCTTAATCTAGCCTTTGTTGTCACTGTCTCTGTCAAGGCAGCATTGTCCATGCAATTATGATGTGATTACATTACACAATGTAGACAGAATAAATTTAAATAATTAATTTTAAATTAGAATAAATTGAAAAATAAACACAGTTTGTGTGACCATTTGATTTTAGTATTCTAGTATGCATGTTCTTTAAAATTCAAATATTTTTTTGTGGTGCGGGCCCCCATGTGGTGCGGGCCCCTAGGCGCGTGCCTAATTTGCCTGTCCTTAAATCCGGCACTGCGTTTACTAAAAAAATTACTGGTTACTAATCACTGGTTACTAAAAAAATTGCTCACACTCTAGAATAAGATTCTCGGTTATGAGGCATGTACCAAAGAAATGAAAAAAAAAACCGCAGATTTTACTCAAATTCTGCTTTAACTCACATTCGACAATGTGACGCTCGGTTGAGTCCTGTTTGAAGTGTTCCTTATCAAAAAAGTTATTCTAGAAAAAACAAAATGAATTTTTGAACATAGAAAATTTTTCTATAGAATCTACAAGCATTGAATTGGAATACTTTGATTTCAAATACCTCACCTCTAATCAGAGTAATGACATGAGGACCTTCAAGGTATGCAATACGATCTGTGCACTACAAATTAATTGTTTCTCGGAAAACCTTTGATCAAAGTTGCTCCTCTATGTCTATTTATTACAGAAGCGTTTGTCACAGCTGATGTTTATTACTTGATGAAGTATGTATACAGCTGTTGAGCTACCGAAACTCATCGATGTGATGCATTCCTACTGACGCAATTCTAACGGAAATTGTCATTTCATAGAATTCCAGATTCGAGCCATTGATTGGAATTCAACTGCCATTGGGTGTAATGACAAATAAGAGTTAGGTTCAATTACAGCCCACATTCAATGCACTGTCATCTGTTGTCATCTGTTCCAAGGACCATATATTATTCATCAGCGAATTTGATTCATAGATTTCAGCTATTCTCATCCAGCAGTATTATCATGTCCATACCACCATGGAAATTTAAAGCAATTCTGTCAGCATTTTTTTAAATCTGGTAGCAATTCTACCGGAATTTTATCGATTTTTCTCTGAGCATTTCCAAAGATAGAAATTTTATTAGTAGGTTTTTGATAAAAACTTATAATAAAGAGATATTTCACATTGATTTCTCTATTTATTGACATTAATTATTATTGAATTTCACATCATGCGCTGTATCAAAATGCATTCTCACATCCAAATGAACTTCCCATATCCAAATAGTAACATAGTTAATAGTAACCGTGACCATGGGAGATTTATTCTGTAAATGATAAGCATCCTGTACATCTTATATAGATCTTGTACTCATATTTTTCATATCAGTTCTAAGCTTTCTATATCATTGTATGCAATGCGTCAAACAAAATCCCTTATTATAGTCTGCTACTCGAATATTTCGTGTTAATGATATTGCAATAAAAGTTGCTTTACTATTACGACTTAGGGTACCTTTGTGCATGTATTTTCTACAAGGTAACGTTAAATTTTCGTTTCCTTTTCATCTTTGGCAAGCTAGTATGATAATGCTTAAAAATGAACTGTTTCTATGTTTCTGAGGGGTTTTCGAAGTACAGCAATTTGTTACTGATTAGATTATGAATCGAGTGAATGAAATGTTATTTGATTCCAATTAGTCATGGATTATTCGCCAGAGATTAACGCCCAGAGCAAACTACTTATCTCATTCATAACCACAATTCCACATCTGGATAGTTTCTGGAAATGATGATTGTTGAGAACACAGTCTGTTTCCAGGAATGCCTCTATTGATCTCATCTCAAGAAAATAAGTTTCCGGAGCTGCCGGTCTGGTTTGCGGCTTTCAGAATTGTCTTGAAATTGACTTTTTATGCAATCAAGCATGATGCTTGCCGCCTAAAGAAATCACTCAAATGGAAGCACTTCGATTGCTCAAACTGTCACAATGACTCTAATGAAGCATGGATTCTTGTTCATTCAGTTACAATGTCACACGTGATATCATTGATTCAGTTATTCACTACGTCAAAAGCTGCATGAATTCACAAACCTGGCCATCGGGGGTGAGCGGTGAAGCTTCGCTTCACTATTGATAATTCATCAAATAAAATAAATAAATATTCTTTATTTATAAATAAAGTAAACGCGTATGATTTGTATTGGTGGCGAGACCCTTACGGTAGTTTCACCTCGCCGCTTGAATCGTGTTATTGGAACCATGGAGTACCTAAAATTTAAGGTGGGTTCCGAGCCACCGGGAAGTGATTTTACAGCAGAGAACATTTTTTTTGCTGGCTAATCCAATCGGTCACCCTTGAATAGAGGGTCCAGGAGAGCGTTACTTGTCCTATCTGGTTGTACAGATACCTGCTACTGCTCACGGCTATCATTTTCCTCATTTATAAGTCCTTTCTTTATTATTCAGATTCAGATTCAAATGACTTTATTTGTGTAAATTTACAATTTATTTGAATGATAAAAGTATTATTAATATTAGCAACTCTCAGATCCCCTAGTTGAAGTTAAGTACAGTTGATTTTGAATCGTAGACATAATGATTGAATAGTTTGGGTAGAAAAGTTTATAAATACAACAAATATATATTCTAAGGTATAGTACAGCTGAAATTGTTTAAAAAAAATAAAAAACATAATGAAAATAGAGCTTGGATCTGAGAGATGAATTACACAAAGAGGCGAAGTCTTGGCCATTGAGGCCATTCTTACACTTAAACTTTCACCTCAACATGTCCTACTAGTTTAAATTGATTTAGATGAAATCGTCTAATACGGGTTATCTAAGTAAGATAAATCAATTCAAATGAGATAAATTTCAATTTGAACAATTTTACATTTATACATAAGAACAAAAAATGAAAGCACATTGAAAATAATTTGTGGATTAAAAAAAGTATTATAAAAATGAATAGATAAATAATTTAGATTATAGATAATAACCTAACCTAACTTAAAGAATTATAGTATCATTGATCATGCAGTCGTTTCAAAGCCGGACGGACGCTGCCATTTTCTCCAATAGATGTCTCCTCAGAGACAGGGAGAAGCCCACTTGGCTCTCATGATTTCTAATTGAAAGTGGGAGTAGATTCCAAGCACGACAACCGCTAACAAAAGCCTCTGATCAGGCAATTTTAAGGTGCTATGAATGTAGGATTGGGTTATATGCTCATGACGTTGTAGGGAGTAAACAAAACGCATGCAGTAATTCTGACTACGCTGCAACCTTTCATTGAGTGTTATTGTCATATCGTTTATAACTGAATTGCAGTACATGAAGTATGGGAAAATGAGAGTTTTGACAAGTAATAGTCGGATATGCCTAGGAAGGATGTCTTGCATTTTCTTCAAAGAGTGCATGGCAGAGAAAACTCTTTTGCAGGTGCCGACAACATGTTCAGTCCAGTCCAGAGTAGTATTCATTATGATTCCCAAGTTTTTTACTGATTTACAATTGGAAATACTAGTCCCATCGACAGTGATTTTTGGAATTAATTGGAAGTCTATGCCATAGATTAAACGAGAGCAGCCAATTATTATAGGTTGAGTTTCAAGTGGATTAAGTTTGAGGCCATTCTTTTTAGTCCAATCAGTGATTTTCACTATTTCTTCATTCATATTATGGATGGTTTGGTGAAGGTCTCTAACAGAGCAACTAGAATAAATTTGAAGATCGTCAGCATAGGTGTGAAATTTGGAAAACCTAATTATGGAAGAAAGATCATTTGCATACAGTGTGAATAGAAGGAAGCCAAGAATTGAACCTTGGGGACGCCATGAATTACATTTTTTCACTCTGATTGCAATTCACCATCAGTGACACACTGCTTTCTGTCTACAAGATAAGAATGAAACCATTTTACAGCTTTGTGACTGAAACCAAGGAGGAGTAACTTGTTGAGAAGGATCTGGTGGTCAACAGTATCAAAAGCTTTGGAAAAATCGAACAGACACAGTATGGTAAACTTTCTGTGATCCATGGACGACCTGATATCTTCAGTAACACGCAGTAGAGCTGTTTCAGTGGAATGGAATTTTCTAAAACCAGACTGGAAGTTATGAAGTTTGCTATTATTTTCAAGAAATTCGACTACTTGTGAATGAACAAGTCTTTCAAGTGCTTTGGAAATTGCTGGCAAAATACTTATAGGCCTAAAGTCTTCTACTTTAGTTGGACATGAAACTTTGTTAAGTGGACGAACATGAGCATATTTCCAATTTTTAGGAAAGATACCACTTTGAAGGGAAGCATTAAAAATGTAAGTTATGACAGGTAGAATTGCAAAGAGAATTCTCTTGATAAATTTGATAGGAATTTTATCTACTCCCATCGCATTGCTATGAATATGCTGGATAGCTTTGAGAGCCTCATGCTCAGAAATTGGACGAAATTGAAACTGGGAGACTGGTGGAATAGGAGAGTTGGAACCTTGATCAATTAGGCTTTCTAGATGGTTTTCAATTACTGTGTCATCACGTTGAGAAGATTGGGATACAAAATGTCCTTTAATATCGTTAAGTAAAAGGTCGATTTGGGTAGGTGATTTTTGTTTCCCAATTCCAAACTGTTTGATATCACGCCATAACGATGATGAATTAAGTTGGTTTTCAGTTATAAAAGAGTTCATGTACCTAATCTTAGAGTTACGAAGTTCTTGTTTTACTTTGTTATGTAAGCGTCTGTAAGTGGTCCAATTGTCAATGTCACCTGTTCTTTTAGCCTTCCTATGAGCTGAGTCCCTTTGTGCCATGAGCTGCAATATTTCATCAGTTATCCATTTAACAGGTTGTTTGCTATTAATTCGTTTAGTCACAGTTGGTGCATGCTTGTCATATAGATTCAAAATCTTGTTTTCTAGAGTAGTTGCCATTGCATCGACCGAAGACAAAGCTAATATTTCGTTCCATGCTGTTTGAGCTATGTCAGTCATAAATGCTTCTTCGTCCATATGTTCGAAATCTCTGAACGTTATAAATTTTGGTACAGGATTGGGAGCTTTATAGGAGAGTACACAGTAAATAAGATCATGACCAGAAATAGCTGGAACTGAGATTTGGTTCTTGTGAATCACCTCATCAGGGTCGCTAACAATTAATAAGTCAATAAAAGTGTCAGATACATTAGTATGATGAGTGGGATTTAGTGGCAGTATGGTCAGATTGAGACATTCAAAAATAGTAGTGAGTTGGGTGTAGTCGAAGTTACGATGGGCCATGTTGAGGTCCGTATTCATATCTCCCATTAGTAGGATACGACTGTAATTAGGCATGAAAGACAGTAAAGCATTTTCAAAGTCAGTAAAATAACCAATCTTTGGAGAACGATAACAGACCCCAAGTAACAATTTATCAGACCTAGACAAAGTCAACTCTAATAACATGTATTCTGGCCTAGCTTCACCTGGTAAGGATTCGGACACAGTAAGTATTTTTGTCTTGATACCGTCTTCAACATACACTGCAACGCCTCCACACGCTCTATTCAACCTATCGTTACGAAAAAGATTATATCCTGGTATAGCTACTTGAGATGATGAAATACTTGGTTTTAAAAAAGATTCAGAAATTCCCATTACATCGAAGTTGTTGAATTAGAAGATTGCTCTGAGTTCGTCTATGTGACATCGTAGAGATTGTGCGTTCAAGTGACAAGCCCTAAAACAACGTTTATCATAAGGCAAAAGATCATTAGATAATATGAGCCCAGTACCGATTGAACTGTTAGTAATGGAAGAGGTTGAGGCCGAGCGAGCTGGTGTGTTAGGAAGCGACATCTAGAGGACTGCCGACCTGCATCGACCCAACCCAGAAGCAAAGCATGATCACTAATACCAAATTAAAACTAGAATAACTTAACTTAAGAAAATTAAAATTAAACTCGTTTGTCCGCATGGTGATAGCATAGCAGTATCAGCTCCGAGCAAGAAAGTTCCATAGTTTAAATCATTCAGTGTTCAGCTTTAAGGGAGGAACAAGCGTAGCCGAGAATAAGATGCCCAGTAGCAGCCGAATAGATTAGATGCAGCCCAAGGTATAAGCAGGCCGTGAATCGTTTCATCAGGGAAGATGTAGTGCTCCAGGTTGTTAGGAGTGTTGCCATAAAACTGCAACAATAAAGAAAAGAACCAGCAGAAACAGACCGCAAAAATGCAAGTACAGATAATATTAGGTTCAAATAGAGGCAGACGGAAATATAGATAAGGCAGACGGAATAGATGAAGTGAAAGAGAGAAGAAAAAAGTTCAAGACTCATGGCGAGAAAAAGGAATGATTAGGACGGATGGTAAAGTGTGAGAACCTAGCATGAGAAATATTTTTGACATGGATGTATTTTGATATCGTATGTATTTAGCTGGAAGGAATGGTAGGTATGGAAGTTTGTAAGGAATTACTTGGCACCGACAAGAAAGAGAAAATTGTACCGATTAGACGAAGAGAGAATGGTGACAAGAGTGGTGATAGGATAATTTCGAGAGAGAGTGAGAGCGCGCGAGTGAGGGGTGTGAGTGATACACATGCACATTTATAGATTACCACATTTTATGAGAATCGATTAAATTTGAATGCGTTAATAAATGATATTGATTTTTTCTCCTAAATTATGCGAGATGTAATGAGAATACAAGCTAAGATCGCTCTCATTGCACAGTTACACAGGCATTTTATCGTACATTATGACTGAGGTGAGACATCGGTTGGTTAGAAATAATAAAACGGTTGGAGACGAATCGTCAGATGAGGTAAATAAACGAAAAGTATCAATAATTATAATGTGTAATGAATTACATAGATCAATCAATCAATCAATTAGAATGAATTATGAGTGACGCAGAGCGTCAATTATGCGTTTGTAATTTGCAGACGTAGATACCGGGATGCTGAATTCGAAACTAGGCTATGCTTAACGGATTCTGGAGGATATATTTCTGTCAGGTTGTATCCCACTTATAACATGTATAGATTTATAATTTCTATAGATACAATTAGCACAGTAGCCGAAACTAGTTAAAATATAACTATAATATATCTCTGAGCATAAGTGTTTCAATAAATTATAACTCTGAGTAACTCAATTATGGCAAAATTTACTTATCAATTTGGATCGCCTCAATGAGCTGAAGAGAATGATTAATCACTCGATGAAGTGCAATCAACTGCTCAAAGCTGGGGAGGGGGTCCACTGAGTCCACGGGGGGGAGGGGGTTCACTCCCTGACAACATTTTAGAGTGGCAATATGTAGTAAGTGATGATATAAGGTCATAGGAACTTTACAATTTAAAAAAATTCATTATTTGGGGTAGATACACAGTAATTGCAGAACTCATCAAGTTCTGGTAGAACCATATTTATTTTCATGAATAACTTTCGATGAATACAATAAATAAATAATTATCACTCATATATTATATTCTTGAGGGGATTTCAATGCTCTTGATTTTTCCGCCAGGCAAAGTTTCGATGAGGCTAGTGGAGAGCTAGGAGGACATACCTGACGAAAACCGAGATGTTTTAGAAAATTATCCATATTTGAAAAATCATTGCTCCGAAACCGTGCGACATTTTTTTTATTAAGCGAAAAGACAAATAGATAGATTTATTACGCTTCAAATTTTATTTAAAAAGCTTTATATGTCAAAAGTAATTATACCAATACATAATTATTCGTTTATAGGCTAGTTTCTGCTAGTGGACAAATAGACTACATATTAGACAGTTGTCTATCCATCAAGTAAAATAATGTCCTCTTACGTCTGAATTAGAAAATATTTTTCTAACTCGGATATGCCTCTTAAATAATCCAATAACAATCAATGCGATTTTTAGATAAAAGCTGACAAGTTGATCTTCTAGAATATCTAGATGTTAGTTAGAGTAGGCTGCTGGAAGGATAAATTATAAGAGGAAAGTGGCAGTAGGTGATCAATCACTCGAGTCTCTGAGTAATTTACCTCTACTAATACAGCAATACTTGCAATACCCAGCAAAGTTACATGACTCCCCATGCCTCTCTCATAAAATTTAATAATGGTCTGAATAGTCTGTTTAGCTTTTAGCTCTAAAAAAATCAATAGGAACGGATTATTGACAAGTACAATGAGTTTATGTTAATGTGTAGTGTAAGGCATACCAAGTAAAAAAAAAGTAGTATAATCATAAATTTTATTTCTGAAAAACTTTCCTAAATTATCTCCAAGGTATAAGTAACCTACTTTCAGGGTGTTGCGAGAAAAATTATCATGAAATACCAGTGTTTATCACTGCAATTGAAGAAACTAAATCTTTATTAAATCTTTTTTGTGCCTAAGCCAACTATGTTGAACATTCTTGCTAATTAACATCAGTAATAATTATCACCAGATATTTTCGGTATTTGTCACAATAGTTTGCTTTTTCAGAAGCTATCAGTAATTTCAAATTTGTTTCTCATTGTTCCTGTTGGGGATTGAGCAATGAGGTGTAGAATATAGAATTTTCAAATGAGGCTGTAAGACATAGGATATAAATGGAGGACCTGCGGTAAGAGGGGTAGGAAATGAGGTTGTAATAAAATAAAAAGGAATAGTTGAGTAATACCTTGTTAATGTTCCTATCACCATATGAGAAGTCGTTTCTGTAGACACCGATGCGTGTGCACACGTTGATGAGATGAGTCACTGATGATAATGCGTAGCACTCGAGGTATTCGTATGCACTGAGGAGTGAGGTCGGTGAGGATGAATGAAGAATTATTTTAGAATAAATAGGATGGAACTAATTTCATGGCCGATATAAGATACTGGAGGTTTTGAATTAAAGAACAAGAAAAATAAAGTGGTAGTTGCGGTTATAAGCAAATGAGGCTTCAATAAACCGAATATTGAGGTTTTACAAAATAATAAATTAATAAGTAATTATTGCGGTTGTAATGAATAGGCTACTATTAATTGAGGTTAGAACGACGATTTGTTAATAGCGATGCGGTTTCAACAAGAATGCAATTGGGAATTACCATTCAAGCTGCCATTACAACTTTAGCATGCGCAGTGGCCAATAAAACTGGTTGCCATGGCAACACTATAGAAAGTCAAGTAACAGCTACACATGTTGAGCAGAGATAAAACATAAACTAACTTAGACTACACTAAATACAAAACATAGCGGGGGCCTTGAATCCACCTGGATTCAACAAGAATGATAAAAAAAAATAATAAAGTTCACAACTAGTGAATAAAGTTCATAACACTAATTACAAGGGTGCCAAGCTGGGCTATAAATTATTTGGAGTTTGCGGGTAGCGGAAACACCTTGTGGGATGGACGTGTCAAGGTTCCTTGGCGAGTCTTCAAATGCACCACACGAACAATTCCATCTTGTCCTGGAGAGACACCAGTAATGCGTGCTAATGGCCAGGTAAGTGGTGGAGTTGGTTGATGGACCAAGACAAGGTCACCAATGTGGAGATTATCAACAGCCTTATTCCATTTGGCTTTCTGTTGAAGGGTATGGATATATTCCAAATGCCATCTCTTCCAAATGTGCTGGTGGAATGCTTCAATCAATTTCCAATGTTTGAGGCGATTGAGGTTGACATTTTGTATGTCTTCTTCAGGAACTGCTACCAAAGGAGATCCAATCAAGAAGTGACCTGGTGTAAGTGCTGAGACATCATTAGGATCGTTTGATAGAGGTGTGAGAGGTCTTGAATTCAATATTGCCTCTATTTGAGTGACCAGTGTCGTGAATTCAACAAGTGTTAATGTGTGTTCTCCAATGACACGTCAGAGATGGTGCTTGATGCTCTTGATTGCTGCTTCCCAAAGGCCACCCTGATGTGGAGCTGCAGGTGGGTTGAAGTGGAAAGTAATGCCTTGTGTAGCAGCAAATTCAGAGAGTAGGAGTTGCTTTGACTTGGAAAGTGCTTGGAAGGTATTGTGAGCACCAACAAAATTAGTCCCACAGTCAGAGTAGAGGTTTTTGCAGAGACCACGGCAAGAAACAAATCTTTTCAAGGCAGCAATGAAGGCCTCAGAAGACAAGTCTGTTACCACTTCAATGTGGATTGCTTTGGTGACCATGCATATGAAAGCACATATGTAGGCCTTTGTGAGTGATGTGGATCTGAGGTTGTGCACCTTGATATTGAATGGGCCAGCATAATCAATCCCAGTATTGAGGAAAGGGCGAGAAGGTGTCACACGAGCCTGAGGTAGATGCCCCATGGGTGGAATGTTGTGGCGAGGTTTGTGTCGAAAGCAAACATTGCACTTAAAAATTCGAGAGCGGATGATACTATGTGCAGAGAGTATCCAAACATGTTGTGAAAGAAGAGATTGTGTTAGTTGAGCTCCAGAATGCAAATATTGTCGGTGGTAGGAGTCAATCATGAGGTTGACCACATGATGTTGCTTTGGAAGGATGATAGGATGTTGAACATCTTATGACAATGCATCTATCTAGGTATATGACAATGCTTGAGACGTCCTCCAACTCGCAGGAGACCGTCATCATCAAGATACGGAGAGAGGCGGCAAAGTGAGTTTGATACAGTGGAGGTTTTGTCAATTTTCAGCTTGGCAATGTCTTCTCGAAAGGCTGAGTCTTGAACTTGTTTGAAGATTATACATTTGGCAGTAGCCAATTCTCGGGTGGAGAGAGGGCCAATCTTCTTTGGTGGGTGTCGAGTATTGAAGACAAAGCGGAGGATGTAGGCCATAACACGCTGAAGTTTACTGAAGTGAGAAAATTTTTGTAGGAGATCCCATTCAAGAGGTGCAGTAGCAACGAGAGTGATGGGTGACAGAGGTTTGCTCTCATCAGTATCAGCAAGTTCCACTGGAGTGAATGCAGATGTAGGCCAGAGGTTGGAAGGCTTCTGTAGCCAGGATGGACCTGTCCACCACAAGTTGTGAGCGGGTAGTTCAGCTGGAAGTATACCACGTGAAGCACAGTCTGCAGGGTTTTGTTCACCAGAAATGTGTCTCCAGCTATCAGTTGGTACCAATTCTTGGGTTTGAGCAACCCGGTTTGCTATGAAAGTTTTAAGACGATGCGGAGGAGTCTGTAACCAAGTCAAGGCCACAGTAGAGTCACACCATAATGTGATAGAAGAAAACTCCAGTTTTTTGTGAAAGGTTGAGATCACATATGAGGTCAGTTGAGCAAGCAAGTGAGCAGCACACAGTTCTAGATGTGGTAGAGTGAGTTTTTTCAAAGGGGCCACTCTGGTTTTGGAGATGAGTAACTGGACAGTGGGGAAAGTATCAGTTTGTGATGTCCTGAGATATATCACTGCGGCAAATCCACGTTCAGAAGCATCTGCAAAACCATGAAGTTCAATGAGGCTTGAGTGCAAGAACTGTAGAGCTCGTGGTATGGAGATATCTTGAAGTGTGGCTGATGTGTCAACAAAGCTTTGCCACATTGCAAGCAGTTCAGGAGGTAGAGGTTGGTCCCAATTTAGGCCCTTTGTCCAAAGAAGTTGCATGAAGCATTTAGCCCACAGAACCACTGGTGAGAGGAATCCACAAGGGTCATAGATCTTGGCTATCACACTTAGTACTTTACGCTTAGTGGTAGCATCATGAGGTAGATTGAAGTTGTAGGCAAAACAATCATTTGCTGCTGACCATTGGATACCAAGGATTTTGAAATGAGGTTGTTGATCATCCTGAAGAAATACCGGTTTCTCAAGGTGACCATCAGGAAAGCTGGAAAGAAGTGCATTAGAATTTGAAGTCCATTTACGTAATTCAAATTCACCACATTTGAGTAGAGAGATAAGTTGTTGTTGCAGTCTTAAAGCCTCTTCTTCGGAGTTGGCACCAGCAATGACATCATCAACAAAGGTTTGAGAACGCAGAAGTTCAGCTGCTTCTGGGTAGGAATTGCCTTCTTCAGTGGCAAGTTGATGAAGAGTTCTTATAGCAAGATATGGAGAACAGCTCATGCCATATGTTACTGTGGTCAA
The DNA here is from genome assembly GCA_948455865.1 of Conomelus anceps. Classification (NCBI taxonomy): domain Eukaryota; kingdom Metazoa; phylum Arthropoda; class Insecta; order Hemiptera; family Delphacidae; genus Conomelus; species Conomelus anceps. The sequence continues at coordinate 73,030,873 of OX418217.1, forward strand.
TTTGAAGACAGATGCAGGCTGAGTAGCATCAGTACGCCATAAAATCAATTGATAGCACTGGTCATCAGGGTGAACTTTGATTTGCCTATACATTTGACGTATATCACAAGAAAAGACAATCTTGTGCAAGCGGAATACCAGCAACAAATCACAAATATTGGTCTGCATTTTCCTTCCAGTGAGGAGAATCTGGTTCAAGGAAATACCAGTTGAGGTTTTTGCACTAGCATCGAATACAGTGCGTAGACGAGTAGTGCTGCTAGCTTCTTTGAGGACACCATGATGTTGTAGAAAATAATGAGGAGTAGATAGATCAGTGGTGCTATTCAGTTCCATATGACCTAATGTCAAATATTCTGACATGAAATCAGTATACAAAGACTGAAAATGAGGTTGCGCCTTGAATTTCCTTTCTATAGAATTTAATCTTTGTTCAGCATTGGCTTTAGACTGACCCAAAGTGGGGTGGTTAGCCTTGAATGGCAGTCTGACACAAAATCGTCCAGATTCATCACGTGAATAGGTTGAGAGGAAATGTTCATCACACAATTTTTCTTCTTCAGATTTTTCAGATGCCATTGGAGGCTCTTCTTGTTCCCAAAAGCGTTGGAGAGAGTTATGCAAATCCAAATTGTTGATAGCCAAGAGGGTGGCTGATGCTTGCAGAGTGATGGAAGAATCAGCTTTAGGCTTGCATGGAGTCTCACCCATGACCATAAAACCAAGATGAGTCCCAATTAAACTCGGCAGGCCAGGACCAAGATGATGAACAATCTGGTTGAGCAGAAGAGGAAAAACAGAGCCACCAAGAAGAATGTCGATGCCTCCAGCTAGATTAAATGTAGGGTCAGCCAGAATATATGGTCGAACCTTTTCCAATACCTCTGGATCAATTTCCATGCGAGGTATATCAACACAAATTTTATCAATAATCAAGAACTCTTGATTAAGTGAAATCACTTTTCCACTCAGAGTTTCAATAGAAAGAGAGGTGAGGCCCTTAGAACGTATGGGGGCTTGAGAAAATCCAACAACACTGTGGTTGCTCTTAGTGCGAGATGCACTTAATACTTGTGCAGCATGTTCATTGATGAAACATGACTGACTACCAGAATCTGCGAGGGCGCGGAAAACATAACGTTTTCCATGAGGAGAGGTAATTTTAACGAGTAGCGTTCCCAATAGCACTGTAGACATTGATGAACGATGAGAGGGTTGATTATTCTCAGTAGTGGTCAGTACTACTGAAGGAGGTGTCATGTTGACTTGAGGTTGACCCACAGAAACTGCACGGCTGCTGGGTTGGAGAGGTGTCATATTGGCAGTTGAGTGGTTATTTTCAAAGTGCAACAAAGTATGGTGCCTTTTATGACATGTGAAACAGTTTGATTTCGATTTACACTTGTCAAGAGTATGATTTCCTAAACAAGAAATGCATCTTTTATTTTCTTTGACAATTTGAAAACGTGCTTTGGGTGCAATGTTTTTGAACACAGGACATAAATAAATCTTATGTTCATTGTTATGACAAACAAAACAGTCATAAGGTTTTGTGTCACTTTTGATTTCATCATTATAAGTAGTCATCAATGCTACCTTGTTTGTAGAAAAACTCCTATTTATTTTAGGAAAGAATTTATTTTCAGATACTGAAGTGGACATTGAAGCGGTTTTTGAGGTAGAAGAAGAGTGAAGATTTGAATTTTCAATTTCATTACACTCCTGAGTTAAAAAAGTAATTATTTCTTTTGCTTCAGTAAGTACAGATTCGCTAGATTTGTTCAAAGAACGAAAATGTTCAAACTTTTTTCGGAGGTTATTATCCATTTTTCGCATCATCATAGCACACAGTAAAGGATTATCAGCGGTTATATCAATTTTTAATCCCTTCAAGGCTTGTGTATTCTCATTGTAGGAGTTCAAAAATTTCCGCATTTGAGCCGGTTGATGAGTGATATTGGGTAAATCGAGAATTTTATTGAGATGCAGTGTTATCAATCGGCGAGGTGAATTATAGCGTTCATGAAGCAAGTCATAGGCAATCTGATAATTACTCTCAGTTAGTGGTAATGATTTAATTAAATCAAGAGGTTCTCCTGAGACTGAGCTCAACAGGTATTGAAGTTTGACTACACCTGATAATGTAGAATTTGAATGAATGCTTGAATTGTATAAATTAATAAATGAGGTCCAATCGAGAGGGTTTCCAGAAAATTGTTTCAAGTCAAGCTTAGGTAAGCGAACTGGCTGTTCATTTTTTACTTTAGACTGATTCAATTTCGTTTCTAAGTTGTGTAACGTGAGATTAATAGAGTCAATCATTTCATCAGCACTATTAAGAGGTGCATAATTTGGTTTGAATTCTTTGTCTTCTTCTAACTGTAATTCATGATAACAATCCAGTGAGTCAGATAAATCTGATCTTAATTTGTTCAGAGATTTTGAACGAGCGAGTAATTTCTGATAAATTTCCTTATCAGAGATCTTTTTTGACATATCAAATAAGATTTGAATTTGTTCAAAAGCATTATTCTTCTTAGCGGTGATCACTGCTAACGATTTAGCCATTATAACTAACTAAGTTACCTACTTGATAACAGTAATAAATTATCACAAGTATTGAAGTTGACAATATAATAACCTGGGGTACAATAACTAAATGAGATTGCACTAATAATAGTGATAATAAGCTGATAACATGACTCCACACACTGCCGTGGTAGTAATTTAGGTAATTACGATTACAAATTGAGTGATAAGTGGCAAGCATTCACAAAAGAAATCTAATAATATTCGAAATATAAAACAAGTAATGCGTTTATCAATAAGCATGAATATTCTGAGAATTCAATTGAATTAAACAATTATCTGAATTGAATTCACTCAAGTTACAAATTGAATGCAAGATATTATACTTATTGAACATTCGAAGTATGATATGAATAAATCAAATAATATTTCAATTTTGAAATAAGCAATGTAATTTTACACAATTGAATACAATTATCAGTCAAGTTCACGGAATAACAATAAGTATTTATTTCAATTAGAAATACACCACAAGCCATAAGCAGTTATTCTCATTTGATATCATAAGCTATTAGTGAATGAATAGTAGGTTATTTTCAAGTTCAATGTAAACAAAGTTGACCTTGACGACGCAATGCTCAGCTATAATGTCAGCCTGAATACTACAGAGCTCCGTTATAATCACGATGAAACAAAACAGTGAGTTGTTTACGACTTTTGAGCACAATAGACAAATTTTAAATTGCAAGGCATTGATAGTGAACTCGTTTGAACAATGTGCTTTGTAACTTGTAATATAACTTGTACTTGCACAAAAAATGATAGCTTTATTTAATGAGCAATGAATATGTATTTCCATAGAATGAAAATAAAAAATGATCCGATCCGGGGCCCGGATGACCAAAATGTTGGGGATTGAGCAATGAGGTGTAGAATATAGAATTTTCAAATGAGGCTGTAAGACATAGGATATAAATGGAGGACCTGCGGTAAGAGGGGTAGGAAATGAGGTTGTAATAAAATAAAAAGGAATAGTTGAGTAATACCTTGTTAATGTTCCTATCACCATATGAGAAGTCGTTTCTGTAGACGCCGATGCGTGTGCACACGTTGATGAGATGAGTCACTGATGATAATGCGTAGCACTCGAGGTATTCGTATGCACTGAGGAGTGAGGTCGGTGAGGATGAATGAAGAATTATTTTAGAATAAATAGGATGGAACTAATTTCACGGCCGATATAAGATACTGGAGGTTTTGAATTAAAGAACAAGAAAAATAAAGTGGTAGTTGCGGTTATAAGCAAATGAGGCTTCAATAAACCGAATATTGAGGTTTTACAAAATAATAAATTAATAAGTAATTATTGCGGTTGTAACGAATAGGCTACTATTAATTGAGGTTAGAACGACGATTTGTTAATAGCGATGCGGTTTCAACAAGAATGCAATTGGGAATTACCATTCAAGCTGCCATTACAACTTTAGCATGCGCAGTGGCCAATAAAACTGGTTGCCATGGCAACACTATAGAAAGTCAAGTAACAGCTACACATGTTGAGCAGAGATAAAACATAAACTAACTTAGACTACACTAAATACGAAACAGTTCCTATGATTGGAATTGCTATAAATCGCCCCAAATTCATAACTTTTATTTTCATACTGTGATGGTAAGTTGTTAGTTTTATTTTCTTATTTTCAAATGCTACTCAAGCAGTTCAAAACTTCTCTGGTCATTTTCTGGAGAAATATTGCATTTTTCTATTGCATACTGCATAATTGGAAATAAGGATAAAAATTACATGTTTTTAATATTTATCTCATACCCAAAATCTTATACCACATTAATAACAAGTTTTTCGCTTTATTTCAAGTTTTTCTTTACTATCTAGGCAGCTTGCAATTATTTTTGAATGAGAAAACAGTACATTTTCTCATTACACAAAAAGTATCATCAATTTGTGTAACTCTTCAAGTACATTGGTTAGTTTGTATCAATTAAGATATAATAAATTGTGGGTTTGCAGATCTAAGTACCATACCAAGCCTAATGACTGAACCAAATAATGACATATTCAACGAGTTTGATTGTAATGATATTGTAATATTGTACAACAAAACATTCTAAGTTTAAGATCAAATTTTGATATTCACAGCCTTCAATTAGAGGCATTAGAAATGAAATCAGACATAATAATACTAACAGCGATTTGGGTGGACGATAGCGAAATTGGACGTTATAGCCTACCTTGCCTGATTACACCGTTATAACAATAACAGAGCAGGAGAATTAGTTGTTTTTTATCGGATCGGCTAACTTGTATTAGTTTCGATGATTGTTATATGACAACAGCAGACTGTAAACACTTGTTTTTATCATTATCTCATACTACGAAGATAGATTTACTAGCGATCTACAGATCACATAACTTCTCCGAAGAAAATTTCACTTCACTAGGGAACTGATCACTTGGAAGCTTGGTCTTGAAACACTTGCCCTCTCAATTATCTTCTTACAATAAAATAACAATTTTCCGAGTCGCAAACATGCCTATATGTTAACAAATTAGGAAAATGGAAAGCCACTGGAGGGTATAACTACAATATTTGTCTAATAATAAATGCAACATTAGTATCAATTTATTTATAATTAATTTAATGATAAAGGTAATTTTAGTATCATATTCTAGAAATCTTTCATAAATAAAGTGGCACCTTTTATACAAAGATTGCGTTTAAACTTAATATTCATGGTTTTATCGGTTACATAATTCGACCACGATTAATTCGCCGGATCAAGGCGATGAAACTTTTCTGTGAGAAAATGTGTGAAAATTTGTTAAAGCTGTTACCAGTTTTTCCAACTGGAAAATTAAACTACTTTAACCAATGCAACTCTTTTGATATTAAGAAGTTACAGAACAGAGACGACATTTGACATTCCGATAAGAAAAAAAGGAGGTAAATTGTGAATCATATATTTACTTCCAAGCGTAAAGTGTATGAATAAATTATTAACTTTGAAAGATTTCATTGTGGAGTTGATCGCTGAGGAACTTGAATGGAATACATTAAAGGGCTTCCATTTTCCTTTGGTAAAGAAATCACTCAAGTCCGTTATCCAAGCTGACTACAATTTATTTTTTCCCTCAGGAAGCCTCGAGATAAATATCACTCACTTTTCCCAATTTATCTTGGAGAGAAAATTACAACTAAATTCTAGGTCGATTGTTTTCGTCGATAAACTTATTTTTCCGCTTCGAAGTCTCTCCCAGCGCACTTACTACAAGCGGGCATGTTTTTTTCTTTTTTGATGGAAGATCAAACTTCATCGCACTTGATGTACTCGAGAGAAGTGTGTGCTTGATTGGTGAGTGGGACGGACGGAGAAGATGGAATGGCGGAAAGTTAATTGACTCGGAGTAACGTGATTAAAAGTGATGGCCAAACTTGCCGGTAAAGTAAAAAGCTCTCTCCCGCTCATTATTCTGCGATGGTCACTTGACCATTCAGCCAGACTTCTTCAATGCTCACTTTATGCCATGGTCTGCCTCTTCAACATAGATTAGTCAAAAGGTTAATTAAATTGACGCGATTAAAAAGATACAAATAGTTGAATGTGTTTTGATTTGCAAAAATAAACGATCAGTTAAAAACTTACTTATTGAGATTGGAAAGAAGAATACTGGATCTGTACTGTACATTGTAGGGTGAAATGTTGGGATTGATTTCATTAATCATATTTTGAGAAGAGCTCGTCAAAGATGTGTAGCCCAGGCAAATTGGAATTTTGGTGGACAAAAATTGTTACGAACTGAATTTTTTTAAATCTACTCTAGAAATCCCAGAAAAGATTACCCCAAGTTTGCAGAAAAATCTGCCTTGTGCATAACTTTTGGGGAGTAAAAAACCCCCCAAATTTGTCATTTCTTCCGTTTTTCACCTAAAACTCGAGAACTATCTAACGCATTGAAAGCATTATTAAATTCGAAATTCAAGAATATGAAATTCTACATCAATTGATGTATCATAATAAAAAAGCGGTTTAGTTGCTCATTCACAATACATTTTAAAAACTCATGTATTTTTACCCCCTTTTGTGAAAAACGAGTTACCTCCATTTATCTTGTAGATGATCACTACAACACAAAAAAGTTATGAGAAAGAAGTCACCCATTGTTTTATATTTTGTTTGTGAAAGTTATGAGAAAGAAATCACCCATTGTTTTATATTTTGTTTGATGTTACATTTTATATTTTTATATACTGTTACATGTGAAATTTTTTGGCAATAAAGATACTATTATTTTTATTATTCTTATCATTGAATTTACTTCCAGAAGAGTCCTTAATTTTAGATTTTGTCAATTTCTTTCCAAAATACGCAAAAAAACCTGAATGACTGTATAGCGCGATTAGAACAATAGCAAAGTTTCTTCATAATACAGGAAAAGCATTTGATAGTTAGTTCTTTTCTCAACGGATTCTTATGTACTTTTAGACGCTGAGTCCTAATCTGAACTTTGGAACTACAAAATGTTGTCAGGAGTTGAAGGGAGCGCCCCTTCGTAACCAACGGTGGACCCCCTCCACACATTTGAACTGTCAATGGCACCCATTGAGGCGCTCAACGGGTGCCATTGACCGATAGCTCATTCTCCTTTGATAGCTCTTTGAGGCGGTTCACATTCATATTATTATGTAACATGTCAATTTCTGACCATAAGTAACCAATTCACTTGAAAGGGTAGTATACATAGGACCGATACTTGGAAAATTGCCAAATTTTCAATATCGAAATAGCTCTAGCTCAGGAACTACTGTTAATAAAATTGCTCCAAGAATTTCTCAAAAATAATTTCCTAGTACTCTGGAAGAACTCTTAGAATATAATTATTGGAGAGTGATGATCATATCCTCCTTCCTTAAGACTTTCAAATTCAACGTCCTGTTTGAATGTTATATTACTGCTCATTCAGTTGTTATCATTTTGTCAATGACATTAGATGATTCACTTGTTTCAGAGAATATTGGAAACTCTATTTCATTGAATATATCATTGATTTTTTCACAAGCGTGAAGAATCAAAATTTGATCATATTTATTTATACAGTCATTTACTGTTTCTAATAATACCAGTTCTAACAGAGAAGTAGGCTTATCATTTAATATTGGTGTAACTAATAATTTTGACATTTTCGTATCCTTATTCTATTCTTGTAGTCATGGCAGAAAATAGAAAATATTTTGAACATTATCATTATTACTAGAAGCTTTGCAATAAAGAAGATAATAAAAAAATGATTAATTCCTGTTTTGAATAAACCTTGAATGAATAGGCTTGAATGCTAAGCACATGTCTAAAAACATGCAAATTTGTATGTAAGCCTATGAATTAGTAAAGCCTTCACTGTATAGTTTTAAAGACAAGAGTCTTTCTTCAGCTGTCAACTACAGCTTGATAAGAGACGTTGAGCCCAACAAAACATTGAGAGGGTTCAAGATTGAAAATTTGATCTATGTACAGATGTTTTATGGCGAATCACAAAAAAGAGAAAGATAACGATAGAAGAGGATTCCAAACAAAAGATCTTGAGATCCTGGCAAGTGATGAAGGTGGGATTGAAACGAAAACAAGATTGTCGGGGATTGTCGTTATTCCTCGCAGACATCGCAAGAAAATTGATCTCGTAAGCTCTACTATTCTCGAATGTCGCGTCAAATTCTTATCGACTATCCTGTTATTCCTTTTCCTTTAGTTCGGTGTCATACATCCAAACGCAAATATATTTCTATCTCATAAAAGAAGAGTGTAAGGCTGATTCATTTTTCAAATTGAATTGATGAAAGCAGAAATGGAGAGGAAACTCCAATTGCGACTTCAAATAAGCAATGTTTTTCAAATGAGTGATTCAACTGAAAATAATAAAACTCGAAATTACCAAGATGTTTCAAAATACATTATACTGATTTTTAAGTTCCTCACATTCTGCAAATTTCAGTTTATTAGGCTCATCAATGATGTTTGAATAAGGAAGGCTTCTCCAATATTCTATCATGACGAGAAAATTCGGCCATCCGTATAAAAATCTCAATGCTTCTCAATGGAGAGTTGATAGCAAAAGTGAACCTAACCAAATGAAGATAAAATGAGATAATTTTTGTACGTCTCATGTTTGTGTAATATCTTCGATTGCAAAGATATTTCCATCTCAGAACAGGAGGATTTATTTCCAAACTGAATCAATTCAATCAGGGATAGATAGATAGATAAAATGCCTTCATTTCGCACTTTACAATTCAAAAAGTGCTGTGGGTGAAGTTGAGGCATACAAGTCCCCTGTTCCACTTAACTCACGTATCAAGAAAAAAAACTTTATTAACAAGTAAAGAAATAATACAGAACAAAATATAATAATATACAATAATTGAAATTTGTATTTGAAAGTGTTATAAACACACGACTCGCATACGCACATACACACATACCCACCATGAAATTGTACAATAATTATAATGATAACTATGACTGGTCAAGTCCCCCCTCTCTAATAGGTAAAATCACAGCTGCACTGACTGGAGAGAAAGAAAGAGAGAGCTTGTTTGAGAGAGAGAGAGAGAGAGTGAGAAATAAAAAAATAAAAAGAGAGAGTGAGTGCTTCCAAACAACTACAAATTAATGAAAACAGTATAACCCCTGTAATTCGAGTTGGGTCTGATCGGAAGTACCTTGAACTAGGAAAAACTCGAAGAATTATATGGAATACTCCATAAAAAATGGGGTTTCAATATTATAACTCCAGAGTTACTAGTCTATTGAAGAAAAATATGCTTATATTATGTCATTATTGAGTGGAGGAGAGCATTGAAATATTACTAGCAGAGACTAAAAGATTTCATTTTTACTTAAGAAAAACTGTCCACAGTTCTTTGTTTCGCCACTTTTGCTCGCACTTTGCTCAAACGGAACCTTGGACTATCGAGAATCGAATTATAGAGACTCTACTGTAAATAATGAAACGTTCAAAATGAACTTTTTCAATTCTATTTGAAAATTTGTTGCATAAGTTGACGGATTGTTATTAATCTTTTAATTGTTGTGCACCACTATGAGGCATCAATCCTTTTGTTATTTCTTTTGTAAACACTAATGTTACATGAATGCTCAATACCGAAAAATTTGCAGTTTTCTCAGTTTTTCCATGATTTATGAGATTATGGAATGAGTTTCATCCTCTTAGTATAAATGGAAGAACGTGACACAATTGCAGGGTAGTTACCACTTTCCCAACGCTCTTTCAGGCAGTTCATAATAACTTACCGTCATGAAAGCTGGAACACGAGAAAACTTTCATCATGTACATGTATACCTTGTTTCAGCCCGAGAAAGATACAGCTAGTTACTCATTAAAAACTTAAATGCATAAAATACAACACTACTCTTACACACCCATGCTCCTATTATTCCAGACTCAATTACTACCCAATATCAGTCTGCTCATGATGGCTATCCCAAAAGAAATTATTATACAAGTCACCCTCCTTTATATCTGGTAATTTCTCGATCTTGCAAATTTGATAAGGTTGAGTATTAAAAATAGTAGGGAATTATAAAAGTGGCGTGGAAGTGGAAAACTAAAGCTTATCTCTCTGAAGAGGGAAAATTTAAGAAGTAACTTCTTGAATTGGCTGTTGTAAACAAGATAATAAAATGATTCTGTTTTAATTGAACACTGTTGATGTAGATTCTTGTTGCATACTAGTTGACACTGAGTTGTATACCATGTTGATACTATGGAAATTGAAAAATCTTATTTTCAAATCCAAAGCAATCGGCAATTGAAAATCTAGAGCTTTGAGAATTGGAGAATTTTCTCTCTAGAGCATTTTTCCAACTCAAGTTTGAACTGAAGCTAAGCTATGAACTCAATTGTGATTCAGTTGATAACAGTCATCAAAAATTGATATTCAAACAATCGCTTTATAATTGAAATCATTTGACAACACTCTGACATCAAGGGTGATGGATTGTTCCGGTGATCAGATTGGGGATTGTTGAGTAATACGATTTTGTTCTGTATGTGTCAACATTTAAGGCCTTTGTCCAACAAAATGATGATACCCAAGTTTTGAGCAAAATGTGAAAAATCTTCAAAAATTTTAATGAAGCTCTAGGCGTAGATGTTTATCACCTTTTAGATCGGGCTGAATAAATTTCAAGTGAATCATCCTACTGCAATATTGATCATTGATGAATAATTGAACAGTTTTGATGGTTTATTCCGTTAATGACCATGACTGAACACAAATATGGGTCTCTGAGTGCGTCCAGACAGTAAACAAAACTCCGTAACGTAGCATCACTCCATTGCACAGTATTAGCTGATCACAACATCGTCGTTTATCATTGTGGGTCTTAATGGATGGTGTTGAATACGTTGTATTTATGGTGTTGAATACGTTGTATTTATGGTGTGCTGTTGCGGGACAAAGTTAAGATGAGCTGATTTTGTGCAAAAGATTGTTTTTAAGGTATGGGGTTTATTTCGCTGCATGGACGCACCTCTATGTGGTAAAGTCATCGCATTTTGTGTGAAACAAAATGTAATTTCTACTGTCGTTGAAAAAAAGAAACTTTTTTTCAGTAAAGTTGTTTCATTCTCAAGTTCCCTGCTATATTAAGTGTTATGTTACAATTTAGAAGGAAAATGTGATCTCAGTATTTCAAGTTTGATAATCCACTCGACGTCTCCAATATACTCCAAAGATAGAATATTTATGAAGAAACCAGAGAAGATTTGAGGTGATATTTGATACTAGTGAATGGTGAGGTGGCTGACAAAGCTTGAGGATAAACTCGAGGACAATGATGAAGAGCAACTGGTCGATATTGCGGAGCTCCCCTATTTGAGAAAGCTTAGAAACCGATAGTGAAGTGGAGAGGTACAAATGTGGGCAGATAGTGGCCAACTTGGAGGACAGTGAATAAAGCCTCTCAACAAATAACCGCGAATAGCACTGAAATCTTCGGCATGATACTTCTGGCTTCATAAATCCTCCATAAGGATTACGATTTACAATGCTTTGATAGCATGATTCCATTAAATGGAAATTCGATAATCACTATTCGCACATGTCGCTAATAAGTGAATAGGAAGAGAATAATTTTTTCAAATTGAATAAAGAATCCAAATTGAATTATTCTCTCACTGGACGTGGTGTTAGAGCTCAGTCCCGAGTGCCCTAGACTCAAAAGTGGAAGTGCTCGGAAGCGCGGCCGCTCTAAACGACCAATAAGCTTCATCTGCTTCATTATCACCAAACCTGTGATTTGGAGTTTACCAAAAACTGTTTATCCACCTTATTTCTCAAGATTTGCATCAAACTAAAAGAAAAATCAGTGATGTTCCCACTGATGAAAGCCATACTCATAATATTAATATTACTGTGAATTGATATGATCGTTTCTGACTCTAATTGACAGATAGTCTAAGTATTTCTTCAGAATAAACTCTGGCAAAAATTTAACCTGTTACACAGAAATGCAACTGCAATACATTTTGAGATAGGCGTTTATTATATTCAGACTCTGAGATACGGTGAAACGCGAATGTAACATGTTATAAAATTGTGATTATTGAATATAGCTTGTATCACTTGGCTGAAAAAAATTATTTGATGTGTAAGCGATTATGCAGCTGTTGTAAGATTCCCATAGGGAAGCAGAGTTTATTACTTGAAGCAATGTTAATAAGGAAGAATGAAAGAAATTTGAATAGTTAATTAATTGCTGAACTATTATAAATTCTGATCGAGAAATTTAAGCTGTTCAATTGCATATCCAGATCCGTGTCATAATATCGATTCCACATGAATCAAGGTGGTTATGAGAAACTTCATTCTGGAATCTCAGTGTCACTAGTAATTTATATGGAATTGAACAAGTAATCCTTTTTCCACGAAAAAAATAAACAACATGCTTTGAATTGATTATATATTACAAACCCCAGAGTCCCTGGTGTGATAATACATGTACTACATTTTCCTCGTTTGTTCTCAGCTGCATGCGGCTACTCTAATACCCTGGTGGTACCTGAAACAGCAATAAATTTTCATTCAAAATTTCATTCGTGAGGCTTATGCAAAATTAGTATTGAAAGCGAACATTGCTACGAAAATCTCTTGAATGATAGAAATATTGTTCGTTTTGACAAGAGTAATCGACTTTAAAATTTCGAGATGAGATGAGTATGTGTTTGTTTTCAAATCTCAGACAAAAGCTTGTGGGTCCATTTCGCACTATTTGATTTGTACAGTTATGCTACAGTGCAATTTTCTCGTGACTTCATTGAGCCGATTTCTTAATAAATTTGAATGCTATTTTCTTTGAAATTGCATTTCAATGAGTTTCTTAAAAGCATTATGATGATATTCTGTTTTATAAAATTTCAAATTCTCTCTCAGTACATCACAGTATTGTATATTGACAGCCTACATGGGGGCTCTGCACCTGGATGTGATGGACTTCCTGCTTCCCTACTAAAAGAAAATGCTCAGTTACTTGTAAAGCCCATACTACACATTGCCAACCTGAGTATTATTTCTGGTATTTTTCCCACATTTTATAAAAACGCAAAGGTGTTTCCATTGTATAAGTCATCTGATGCTACCAATAATTCAAATTATAGACCAATTTCTCTTTTCAGTGTTTTCTCAAAAATTATTAAAAAATTTGTTAAAGAACAATTAGCATATTACCTAGAAAACAATTTTTCAATATGGATTCAGAAGAGATAGGAATATCACCGACGCCCTCTTCAATATAAATGAAGATATAAATAATTTGATAAATAATAATAGATGGAGTCTACTGGCCTTCTTATATTTAGCCAAAGCCTTTGACTCTTTGGACAGAGAGAATCTGATTCTGAAATTGGAAATGATTGGCATCAGTGGTAAAAAATTAGAATGGTTTATAAGTTATTTCGCTGAGAGAAAAAAAGTTGTGGTTGTTAACGGTGTAGAAAGTTCTGAGTTATCAATATACTATGGGGTGGAGCAGGGAAGCACACTGGGCCCTATTTTATTCCTCATTTACATAAATAATTTGGCCCATATCAACATCACTGGAAAACTATATTTATTTGCTGATGATAAAGCTATTTTGTTTGATGGTTCAAATTGGGAGGAGGTTACTGAATCAGCAACAAGATACCTTTCTCTTATCAAGAAATGGTTTGATCAGAACTCTCTGACTGTTAATGTGTTTCAAAATAAGTTTATGCCCATAGCTCCAAGGTCCAATTTGAACATTAGCATCGAAAGTTTGAAGTTGCACACATGTGGTATTCTGAACACAATGGATTGCCAATGTGGGAGTATTGCAGAAGTAGAATCTTATGAATACTTAGGAGTTGTTTTCAATAGCTCCATGAACTGGTCTGCACATGTCAATTATTTGAAAAATAATATGAAAAAATTTATATTTGTTTTCAAACAACTCCATAAAATTTTGAATCTATCCGAACTGAAGCTCTGTTACTATGCCTACTGCCAATCATTGGAGGTATAATTGCTTGGGGAGGAGGATATCGATCTATTTTGGAACCGTTAAATATAATCCAAAAATCTATCATCAAAGCAGCTCTTGGCAAAGGTCGAAGGTATCCAACAGATATCCTGTTTGACGATTTCAGTGTTTTTAACTTGAGACAGCTGTTTGTAAAAACATTATTGATCTACATACATGAAAATTCTGAAAACGTTTTTAACACATATAACCATAATTACAATACCCGCAGCTCAAATACATCTAGGATCCTTACTGACAGATTATACAGAACCTTTTCCATCACAAATTCCTACTATATATCCCAAATCCTCTAGAAAAATCTTCCTTCACATTTAAGGAACATTCAAAAGTAAATTACTTAAAAAAAAGGTGTCAGAGTGGTTAATGAGTGTGGGGAGGGCATCAACGGAGGCAGTCATCGCATCCGGATACAGGTGAATTCTACTCTACTAATGCTTTACTGAAATACTTAACTAACTTTAACGACACTAATTTTACTGATTCTACTACTCGCTCTTGCCTCGTTTGTTGTGGTGCTCGGACTCCATGCCCTTTTTATGAATTATGAAAATATAATAATTAAAAAACATGTGCTATTAAATGAATGAGAATCTATAGCCACATCATATGGTTGATTCATTTATGAACCATAGATAAATATTTGAAAGATTTCTTAGTTTAAATATATATTGTAATAGTCTGTTGATTTCATGTCTGAAGAATTTTTTTCTCGTTGCCAGTATTGATTACTATGATGTTGCTTTTCCTTTTCTTGCTGTTGTTTTTTAATTGATTTTGTACTGAACTTCTACAAATTGCATTACAAACTTTTTCGTTTTTTTTTTAAATAATTTTAAATTTATTTATAGACTAGCTATTGTGCCCGTCCTTCGTACGGATTATGTTTAGAAATAAGACTAAATATGTTTCGGCTTTTTTGATAGCAACGATCATAAAGTTGTTAGCAGCTTAGGCCCCCCCGTTCAGACGATACAGTTTTTTTGCGGTACGGTTTTTTTACTGTACGGCGTCAACTGTACTGTGATGTTCACACGGTCCGGCTTTGCTGCTTATTGCTGTGCTCTCCTCCTTCTTCCATTGAGCTTCCAGTTCAGATTTATTTATTCCAGTCCAGGATTTTTTTTATTTGTGTAAGATTTTTTCAAATAAGTTTCTTACTGAAGGTTTCTCTTAAATTTTGATCAAAGTACACAAATTCTGGTTTCAATATTCCACACATTTTTCTCTCTTTATTTTTATATTAATCTTAAGTCTTGTCCCACAAGGCGGGTCTCTCATATATTGGAGAAATTAAATTTTCGCAATTAATATCTTCCACTTCTGGACACTGGAATTCACTAATAAGAAGATCAATGCTGAAGAATATCAATGAAGAAGATCATTGCTGACGATCTGAAGACTGCTTCCAGCATAATAAGCGTATCGTTTGAACATATCCATTACCAGTACAATACATGTGCCACCGGATACGGATAGTTATTTTGCGGTACAGCTGATTTTAGCGATACAGTTTTCGAAGACAAAACCGAATGTAGAAATCGGCTACAACAGCTTTTTTACTGGATCCAGTTGAAACAGTATTGTGTGAACATACAATATGAAATGTACATGCAAACGAAAGCACTGCAAAATAACTGATACAGCAAATTTACTGTACCGCAGAAAAACTGTAATGTGTGAACGGGCCCTTAGTAAACAACTTAGAACGTAAACAATTCAGTAACAGGTATCGGAGAGAATATTTTTTGAGAACAGCTGATTGATATATCATGATAAATTACGGGATTTTTTCTTACATGGTAATAATAGTGCTACCTGGCGAATTCCCAAGAGCCTGGCACAAACCGCACCTTCCTAAAATGTTAATTTTTGTTTTGATAAATTCAAATTAGAAAATTTTGTTTTTTTTTCAACAAAGAAATAATTGATAAAACATAAGATGAGCTTTGATTCACCAGACATATGTTTCCTAAAAGACTGCAATGCTCCGACTACACAAGTCTGCAGACAGCGTAAATAACGCCGCGAAGGGCCCACCATTTATATTTGAGAACAGCTGATTGATATATCATGATAAATTACATGATTTGTTCTTATTCTTATGTGGTAATAAAACTTGGAAGAAATGTATCCAAAATCACACAATACTTGGTTTTTAAACGTTTATTATTCTGTTGAAAAAAAAGTTAATTTAGTTTTTTATAGCTAAAGACATTGTCAATAATGTTTTCAATACTGTTCAATAACTAAAATCCCGATCGATGCTCTCGTTTTTGAGGAGAAGGCCGCGTAAAATGTATCCAAAATCGCACAGTACTTGGTTTTTAAACGTTTATTACTCTGTTAAAAAAAAAGTTAATTCAGTTTTTTATAGCCAAAGACATTGTCAATAATGTTTTCAATACTGTTCAATAACTAAAATCCCGATCGATGCTCTCGTTTTTGAGGAGAAGGCCGCGAAAAATACCTTTGCGGCCGTGACAGACAGACAGACAGACAGACAGACAGACAGACAGACAGACAGACAGACAGACAGACAGACAGACAGACAGACAGACAGACAGAAAGTGAGATAAGACTATTTTCGGCTTATTTAAAGTATAAAACGTAAAAATAACCAAAAAATATACAATTCTGATAAATGTACAGACAAAACTCTAATTTTATTTATATAGATTAATAGTGTTCTATACTGATATACATTATGTTTCATATAAACAACTCATGTCTACGCACAGGTCTTACCTATTTAGACACATTCCTATATTATGCAATATATATGTATAATACTCAATTTATGAATAAACCAGAATGTAATAGTGTTTTCTGATATATGTAAAATGTTTGTTCTTTATAGGAAATAAATATTATTTGATTTATTTGATTTCAGTTCACAGACATTTTAGATTAAATAAGGTGGCTCCCAAAGAATAATAGCGTTACGCTTACTTACTGTTGTATTAGATTAGTAGTTTATGCAACGATTTTATTTTGACCCTTATTAAAGCACGAGTTAGATGTAAGTTAAAACACGAGCAAATGCGAGTGTTATAAATATCTCACGAGTGCTTTAATGGCCAAATAAAATCGTTGCATACACTATTTTATCTATGACCACTAGTATACATTCAATTAAAACAATTTCATTTTACCTGTGACTGTCAGAGATACCTCACCTCTCATCTCAAATACAAGAAGTTATAGTAGATAGTTAGGTTAGCAGATTAGGTTAGCAGTTTGATCAAATCAGCTGATAGTTATAACGCAATCATTACAATTTCATAATTGAAATCGAAACAGTAGCTTTTTCGAAATGGAATTTGAAACTTGTACTGTAATGTCCTCATTACAGTACAACATGTACATTATAACACGGCCCTAGTTCACTGTTCCAGTTTCGAAATACTGGAACGGAACAAAACAGTATCGCATCTGATAAAAGCACTGTATAGGTTATGTTGCTCATACATATGTTTGGCTGAACTGTTGGTGCCGGTACATGATAGATCTACCTATCCAACTAAACATGAATAATAGTGACGGTGAAAATGAAATTATCTCAGCACCCGAAGAAATAACTGAAAGGGGAAATTCGGCATTGAAGAGCCTTTTGCCTGAGAAATCGAAAAGTTTGTATGAAAAAACCTACAGTCAATTCATTGATTGGAAAGAAGCAAATCATGTTGACTCTTTTTCTGAAAATGTTTTTATCGCGTATCAGTGGTCGTAGATAAAATAGTGTATGCAACGGTTGTATTTGGCCTTTAAAGCACTCGTGAGATATTTAGAGCACTCGCTTCGTTCGTGCCCTAACTAACATCTAACTCGTGCTTTAAAGGCTCTCATAATACAACCGTTGCATAAACTACTATAATTAAATGTATACTAGTGGTCATGGATAAAATAGTGTATGCAACGATTTTATTTGGCCATTAAAGCACTCGTGAGATATTTATAACACTCGCATTCGCTCGTGTTATAACTTACATCTAACTCGTGCCTTAATAAGGGTCAAAATAAAATCGTTGCATAGACTACTATAGTGTATCTATTAAAATGAATAGAGTGCATCAATTCAATCGAATTTGGATTATCAGTTAACTTCCACATTACAAATATTCGCTTTCAAGTTCATGTTAATTCCTGCTACGTTACAACCGACAAACTCTTGAATCTGATCTCTTGAGAAATTAATTGTCTCGGATATTCTTCTAAATTATTTTCAGATAGATCAGGATAATACAAGATTGGATTGAATGAGTCATCTAATATTCTGTTAGATGCTATCACTCTTGCTTATTTGTTCACCTTGTCACCTCATTTGTCACCTTAAGAGTCTTCTTTGTTTTTCTTTACAGATACAACAAGAATGGAAACTTACCTTCAAGGAGATCTAACCCTAGAGCGAATCATTTCCAATCGACGAGCCAATTGTGAGGATACGAAAGACTTTGTACCTGCAAACGACACAGGTCTGATAGAAAATTACGATCAACATGAACTATTTTCTATATTTATTTATGAGAAGTACAGCATAATTTAAAAGACTGAAATGAGAGGCTACATAAGCCTGGCATATAACTTTTGTAATCCATCATTTGGCAATTTCTAACACTCCGTAGAGGTTTTGGTTATATTATATTCTACGTAATTCCTTGTATTTAATGTTATTAAAGTATTGTAATGTTGTATATTGCTGTGGAAGAAGATTTTTGTACTACTTTGTGACATATGAGAGTTCAAAATTGCAATTTTTCTGTGTTTGGGGCAATTGATCCACATACCCAATTTCTCCAAGAGATTCTGTCGAAACATTTCTCTCTAAAAGTTATTCTAAGCATTCGATATTTTTTTTATTTCTGAAACACACTCCATGTGAAGTACAAGGGTATAAAAGGGTATAAGGGTGGGAAATAAAATTAAAAAAATAATTATTTTAATGAAACAATTAGTTTTTTTTTAAATAAATTTCTGAAAATCTCAAGTTTTTACTTTCTTTTAATTTATTTAGAAAAACTTGTAATAAATGTTTGAATGAGAAATATGTCATTCTATCCCCCCAGGGGTCTTCCAGTTTTAATAAAATAACAAAATGTTTAAAAGACCTCGATTGTTGGTTAAATTGCCTCCTAAAACCAAAAAAGTTCAACTCCTAGTCACCATATACAATGAATTCATTATGAAATTTTTTTGCAACAACAGTTGTTATTGATGAAATTCTAATAACATCCGTTACAAGAAATTTTGAAAAAATATGACCAAAGCTTCGCGCATTCGCGCACAGCTTTAATAACGCCTCATCTGAAACAATAGGCTTCAGTCCAATGTAAGTTTATTTCGAGGAAACTAATAGATTTTAAAGTTTTTCTCACTAATAATATTATTGTAAAATACCTTAAAACAAATCGATTAGTCTGATGAGAAGATAATGGATTCCTCAACAAATTTTAATGAATCAAAATGATTTAATCCACAGTTTTCTCGTTATCCATTTATTCTTTTAATTTTCTGATCTATCTATCGATATTTATAATAATTAAGGCATTAATATTTTCATTTATTGATATCCAATCAATGATTTGGTTCTCCTCTACCAATAAGGAGAACAATACAAAACTAATGCAAGAACCAAGGAAAGATTCTTGTTTAAAAACTACCATAAAATTCGCTCCACTTTTCACTATTTAAATAATAAAATACGTACTTACTTATCATAAAAAAGAATCATATAAGTAATGGCAATTTGATTAAGCCTGAGTAGGCAAATATGTACTCATGTATAGAAAAGTAACCCGCAGAACAACTACAGTTACCTGAATTGTCATCCCTTATTCCATCTAAATGTTTGAAATGTATGATAATGCATAATGATAAAATTCATTTGATACTGTCAAACCTCCATTCCTTGGTTTATTGTCATTGACGTCGTAGCTTATTACAGTTTTTATTTTTGATATTGTGATTACAATCCATTCAAACAGTGAAAATCCGAAGCAATAACTGGAATTCGATGTTTTAACAAAACATCAGCTTTAAATAGAAAATTCTAGTGATGCAAAGATTGTTGAAGCACAGATGCACTTGTTCATAAAAAGTCTATAAAGTTAAATTGATTCTTCCTCTTCTGAGTGCAACCAAAACTCTTGTACATTTGACACCAAAATCCACACGGCAGTGTTTATGCAAAGAGCTCCAGGCACAATATAATCTTATCTCATTTACAAATCCAAAAAGAGAATAGTGAGTAGGAAATGCTTTCTTTTTAGCATGAGATCGCTGTTTTGTCCAATGTACTCAGAGTTGAGGGCTCAATATTGCAAAATTATACATGAGTTGAGGTTTCAGAGGGCTGGAAGACAGGGATGCTGCAACATCGATAGCCGGGAAGAATGATAAACACTATTGAGCCTCCACAGATAATTCGAAACATCATTCAGTACACGTTCCTGTATCAAGAAGCTCTTGAAGAAGTTACAGAGGAAAAAGGGTCGAACGCCTTCTTCAGATGTTGAAGAAACATGAAAAGTGTTGAGCTTTTTTCTTCAAGTTAATAGAATCACTAGAGATATGAAGGGGAACGCTGCTTTTTCAAAGAATTATGGAGCACTACTCACAGAAAGCTGAACATGGAATCGAAAAAAGGAATAATATAACCATGCTGTTCCCATGTGAATGCTACAGTAATTTCTGTTGCCTATTTTATCTTTATTTTATAATTGAGGAGAGCATTGAAATTTCTTTTATATAATGGTATCTGAGGGTCGTCACTCGGAGACTTTTTGAAAACTAGTCTCTCTAAATTATAGTCCAGTAATTTTTAGATCAAAATCGGCCCTAAAAAAAAAATGACACAAGCAAGAAACTTGGCACATATAAGATACTTATGTATGCAAAAATATTTGGCATGCTGAATAACATAATAAAAGTTGTGCTTCAGCCGCCATCTTGGAAAATCGCGGCCAAAGTTTAGTTTTTCTCCATTTTCTCGAAAACTACCCACCACATCGAAAAACATTTCAGATAAACAATAATCTTTGGATTAATGTCAACAACATTTGTTCTTTGCATTTGTTCAATATCTTCAACCATTACGCCATAAAATTGAAAATTGAAAATTACCTTTTTTGAAATTTCCTCAAACATAGAGTTTGACTCATGATTTCTCATTAAAATCAATAGTTGTCATGTAAAAATTCTCACCAAATTGATAAACCAGGTAGTTCATTTTTATGATGTTAGATCAAGGTATTTATCACTCTAGAATTGTACAACCCTTTATCTCTCACGGAACCACCCTCTAGCTTCCAAGGTGGAAATTCATCTATGATTTACAACCAATTATTTGCAATTGAAACATAAATAACATGATGATTTATTATGAATAGGATGCAAAATGATAAATTTGAGTTTTTAGAGAAGGAAAGTGTCTCATGGCCGCCATATTGGAAAATGGCGGATGAAATCTAATTTTCTTGTTTACATTAAACTATTGCTCAGATTGGAAAAAGTATGAAGAACTTTTGTTTACACTTTCTCACATATTATCACTTTTGTGACATTTCCAACCCCTTAAGTTGTGAAATGATCTCAAAAAGATTTTGATGTTACTGAAATTCAGTTGGTGAATGATCATAAATGTCAATTATCATGCTTCTTCTTAACACTGTGTACAAATATTCATAACAATGACAGTTATTGGCTGTTCAAATATATTTAATCTGTATACCTGATATAGCTATACATTTTTAACTGAACAATCGTTGATAGGATGTATCAGACTACCAATAAATCAATGACTTATAAATTATCTGCCTATTTATCTTCTTTTTTTTAAATTATCAACTAATGTATCGCATTTTTCACGAGAGTGCCTAGTTATCAATAATAAAGATTGTACTGAACTGTTTACATGGTTATATCTTTGGATCTGGAACAGGGGTGCATTGTGACGATTGAAACACTACAAGTGGTCAAAATTATCCTTCCAATAGGATGAAATAATATTGATACTGTATACAAAGATATTGAAATTCCTCAAAATATTTTTCACGGTCTCATAGATGCGAGTGGCGATGATTGGTCTCCACCAAGTACAAAGAACAAAAAATGGACAAAGTACAAATAATAAAAAACTAAAAAAGCTACTCGTTTAAAAATATGGTAAATACATTGCTTAATATTAGACTACTATCTCAGACTCTGTGTTGGGACCTGTTTTAAATAAAATACCAAGAAATTTATTTGCAGGATTGCAGTTTATTTCAACTGAACAGCAAATTGATTTCACATAAAGCTTCATACAACTTTCAAGCCGGTTATTCAATTACGCTGGAGCTTATATTATTGGCCGATGAATGCTTAGAGAAGTTAATCACACACATTTTGTGCTCTGCTGTTGTTTAGCTTTATTAAGTTCAGCTTTAGAACTGAGAAATAATGAGAGCTTTGTGTGCCTCATATTATGTGTGTGTGTTTTGTGCACCTCAGGTGAACTGTATTGTCCGAGGGAGTTCGATGGCTGGAGCTGTGTTAACTGGACATCGGCCGGACAAGTCGCTCACTTTCCATGTCCCTATTTCATCCTCGGCTTTGATCCCAAACGTGAGTATCACATGATGGACGGATGGATGCAGACATTCTGAATAATTAATATTCGCTTACAATGCATGAGTTTATCAATGAATATTCATAGAATATGTCACTTTTTCGATGAAACATTTCCCGTTTGATGAAACTCCTTTGCCTGAATGCTCTGAATAGTCGCCTTTATTTCCGTAGTGATGCTTTGCTCTATGATAGAATGTATACTTGTTCATTGTTGAAAGTTCCAACTAAGTATCAAAGTATGAAAGTATCAAAGTAGCCAGAGCCATCATTGCTTTGAGATTAAACTTCAATAAATTTTGCTCTCTATTGTGAAAGTTGTAGCAGATTATGAAGTCATAACTAACAATGTGAGCTGGATTTGTTTCGGCTTTATTATTCATTTGTAATTACACTATTCACTTTTATAATGAATTATCGACAAATAATCTGCAATCGATTATATTATTTCAACTAGTAATCGGTATTAATATAATAGAGTTATGAATTTTAATAATGTCTAAAATAATTCCAAGTAATAGGTCGAATTTGAAAATTCATCAAATGATGTACAATACTAATATACAGTAACTGTAAAAGAATTGGAGCAGTGTAGTTAATAAGTGAATAAAATTGTTTGCAAGTAGATAATAATTAGGCTTTGTGGGCTCTAATTGATAATAATATACGGTATAATATGATCTATATGAAACAGTTTTTTATTATATCAGGGGCCAGAGCTGAAAGCGGATGGATTTGCATTTTTGGAGTCAGCTTACAAAGAGATAAGTTAGTAAAGAAACTGTTCATTCAGCCGGCTATAGTGAGCCTACTTACAGTGAGCGGACTACTCTAGGACTGCGAATCCATTCACCAATGAAAGAACGTCCATGGAACGTCACTATAGTAACTGATATTCAATAATTTTGAATTCTTGTATTCAATTGCAAATTGTAAGAATACATATTATTATTTTATGACTGATTTTATGAAGAATCTACACAAGATACAAATTTGATAGCTTATGTAAGAAAACTTATCATCTACAACATCTAAGGTATGGCACAAAAATAAATTGAAACATTTCAAACAAGGTCAAACTCCCGTCTATTGAAGCTCACTCAATCATTTCCTATCAAATAGGCTAAGCATCATTGTTCAAATGCTTGACCATTCAAAGTTGTGCATTATTCAAATTTCATTGGGTTATAATACAGTAATTAATTCAAGAACAATAATAAATTATAATATAACATTGAAATTCATCATTCAAAATAGATCATTCTACTGAAAGTTCTGTAATTATTACAGTATTCTCATTTCACTGTGTTATTTGTATAAATTTCCGTCGCCGGAAATTCTGTTAGTGAAAAAGGCTGCTCCACTATTCTTCATTACGAGCTCGTCTTGCTGTGGAATAGAAGGTGATTTTATACAGTCTGATAGAAGAATATCAACTTTTTTTTGGAAAATGATGCCATTAAACATGAATTTTCTCTACTTGCAAGAACCCAGTTCTTCAGGATATCAATCTGATTCAGTAGGGTTGAGTCAGGAGGGATGAGAGAAAAAGACTCTTGGTGATGAGAATTGTAGAAGAAAAATGCTGCACCCTTTTCTCCTGTCACGGTAGCTGAATTAATTTAATATACTTCAGGCTTCTGACTTCTGTCCAAGTTACCATTTTTCCATCATTCTGGCTTCTTCATTCACTTTTCGATTCTGAAAACGTCCTGCCACTAACCACTCTGAATCATATAAATTTGCACACTTTTATAGTTTGAACTATTACTACTCTCTACCAGAGAGATCTCGAAAATCATGTCCGCCGTTATAAAAATCTCGCTTTCCAGCAATATGACACAAAGGAATAATTTACGTAGACGTTTGAGTCTGGTATGCTAAGTGGAGACATAAAAATTATTTAAATATCATAATATAGCCAATATGTATTCAAAAACATTGATGCAAAATACTTTCTCAACTCTTGATTTTTGAGTTTGAAAGTTCAACATCTTCTCTCAAAATCGATAAGTATTCGCATCATATAGTAGAAAGATCAAATATATTCCATTTGTAAATATCCACGCTTTGGAAAATGATACTTAGCTCAAGCCACAGGCGATTTTTTAGTAAGCGTTCGAACAATTAATTGAGAAATTGTTTAATTTCAAGTCATGGTTTTCTTCTCATTGAAAGAACGTTTTGTTCAACATTGACATAGGTTTCCATCACTTTGCCAATTTTTATCACTGTGCCAAATTAAAAACAAAATTGGAATTTCAAAACAACATGCCGTCTTAGAGCACAATATACATAAAAAAAGGTGAAAGAGCAGGATTGTTATATGAGAAAAAACCTATTTGAGAAGTCGAGTTGTGATCATTTTATCTTATTAATAGTTTATTTCCTATTTGTACCTTGAAATATTTAAATCATATATCTATGATTGATTTATTTTTTAACATTATAAATAAATTAATTATCAATTATACACTGATTACATAGTTAGAAATAATATATCAAATCAGTAAATGTGAGTTATATTATTTTAAATATGTAGTTCTTATGACTCTAAAGGCAATTATATTTTCTTCCTTCAATAGACCAATCAATTAGGAACAATAATTTCTTTGAAGTGAATGATATAGATCTGATTTATCATTCTCAGCTCGTTTATTATGAGGCTTAGTTGGCTATAAACTAGTTAGTAATGAAGACTTATCAGCCCTTAGTTGATCTTCTTTTAAGCTAATCCAGGAGTGCCCACAAGGGGGCTATGACGCAGACGGCGTCTTTGAAATTCTTGGGGGGAGGGGGGTTCCCTCCTAAGCTGGAGAATTACAAAATATCATTATCTAAAGTCTTATAAATAAATTTCATTAAGGAAAATATTTTCATGGATTAAATCCGTAATTAGGAAGCTAAATCTGCTCAACTGGTTCAATTCAGTGGGATGAAATTTATTGTTATCATTTCCAAGAACTACAGTAGTGCAATAGACAGTATGATAGTTTCCCTTCAATTCTTATCAGAGTTTATTTGTTCGTGGAGAGAAAATGTTGATTCTTATTTTGTAAACCAATTTCCTAAAAAGTTATCATGATAAAACAGTGCAAGAGCCGCGCAGTGCAACTCCACTTTTACGAGGGTGAGGTCCGCTCGGATGGCGAAACCTCACCTCCCAAAGGAGCCAATAAAGGAGGATTCCAACCAGAATCCGTTTTCCGACCTGAATCCTGGCTCTCATCAGAATAGATATTCAATGGATAATGCTTATCGCTAGGCCATATGTTGTGAAGGGTTTTTTCTCTATTCACAGAACGCGATATTTCCGTGTCTCTATCCGTTTATTCAACAAGATCTGTACCGCTTCTATTTATTTGAATATGTTTCCGCAGCTTCCCCACCAACTGACTCATTCAATACACTTACTAGTAGAATCTGACAAATTTTTTGAACCCATTACTATCATTCTGATTTATTTTATTATTATTACTATAATTATTGATTTCTGAACCTATTTATTATTTTTTTTTTCAAAAAGAATGCAGAAAGATTACGGAGAGGTATATTTTCTACAGATTGATTGAAGGAGTTGCATAGGCTGTCAGCAATACATATTGTGCTGTTCATTTATTAGTATTCTAGGATCTAGATCACTTTGAACTTGTCAGTAAAAGTGCTGAGAAATGAAAGGGATAAATCATTTGAAAAGGTTGTAAAACTGGGAAAGTAAGTTGGAAAACTGTGAAAACTCTGAAGAAAGAGAAAGAGAAAAATATATTATATATTATATATATATATTACATATACATACATAAATATAGATAGATAGGTAAAATGCCTTTATTTCGCACTTTACAATACAAAAAGTGTTGTGGGCGAAGTTGAGGCATACAAGCCCCCTCTTCCACTTAACCCACAGTATCAAGAAAAAAACTTCATTAACAAGTAAAAATAAAGAAATAGTACAATACAAAATAATAATAATACAATTAAAATTTTTGTTTGAAAGTGTTAGGCTATAACACATTACACGCACACGCACATACACACATACCCACCAAGAAATTCTACAATAATTTGTTTTTTTTTTTGTTTTTTTTGGAGCATGATGCCCGCATAGGTCTGAGACCTGTGCGTGGGTAATGAGTTGGATGATGGTGATTGATGAGTTGGACCTACAGTTTTAGGTGGGT
Source organism: Conomelus anceps (assembly GCA_948455865.1). NCBI lineage: Eukaryota > Metazoa > Arthropoda > Insecta > Hemiptera > Delphacidae > Conomelus > Conomelus anceps. Next base: position 73,057,782 of record OX418217.1, read on the forward strand.
TCCGAACCACCGGGAAGTGATTTATAAGAGAGAGAGATAGAGTTAGAGATTCAGATTCAGATAACTTTATTTGAGTATAAGTACAATTTATATGTCTTATGACTATAACCTTACAATGGATGACATCATCTAGATTGATCGAAGAGATATATCTATAAAAATATATACCAAGACAATACGTTTACACTGTTACTATTTACACTGTTTTGCAAATTTGATTACTGACATTATAAATGCTATTTGCATAATAAATTAATATTTTAATGTCCAGGTGATGCATCTACACAAAAAGGCGGAGTTAGGGCAGAATAGCCCTATCTTACCCAGTGAGAGAGAGAGAGAGAAAGAGACCAAAAATGTTGCTACATATAAATTTTATAATTATGACTAGAATTAATTTAATTTAATGACTAAATTTCTTAGGAAATGTTATTGCAAATTTGATTACTGACATTATAAATGCTATTTGCATAATAAATTAATATTTTAATGTCCAGGTGATGCATCTACACAAAAAGGCGGAGTTAGGGCAGAATAGCCCTATCTTACCCAGTGAGAGAGAGAGAGAAAGAGACCAAAAATGTTGCTACATATAAATTTTATAATTATGACTAGAATTAATTTAATTTAATGACTAAATTTCTTAGGAAATGTTATTATCTATTCTAGGGAGGTTGAATAAATTTTTATCTCATAGAAAATACTCTTTTGAAAGGCTCATTCAATCCAAAAAAAAAAACACTCATACTTGACTCACTAAGTAGTATAATTGGCTCTAAAAATAATCTGTAGAATAAAAAATATGAAATATTTAAATTTATATTTGATTATAAACCGCCAGAGCTCTTGGAGGAGTAGTCTGGTAATTGTTTCGGAATTCCTATTCTCAAAAAATGTTTTCCTTAATATATTTTTGTTTGGTGATCTAAACTCTAATACTTGTTCTTATTCCCGGCAGCTGAGTTATTTCAATGTGGACATTTGAATTTCAGCCTTTATTACGTTCTCTCGCATGATAAAAATGCATAGTAATCTTTTAAGCTTCTACTGAGCACGAGATAATGAATAATAATGAGTGTTACAACAAAGGTGTCTCCCGAAATGTTTAGACAGGACACAGACCTTACGCTATCTAGCGGCAGTAAGCAGAAGTAGGATCGATAGTCTCGCGTCTGGATAATAGAGAGCACCATCATGCTTTTTTAAAGAGAAATATAAACGTTGAGGTGAGGTTTTTACTATGCTAATTTCAGCGGAGTAGATGTATTTTTATCCATATAATTCGAATGGGATTTACTTCCATTTTCATATCTCATGGTTATGAATTCTATTATTTCGAGACTATTTGAAAAATCTTATTATTTCTACTCCTTCATATTTCAAGAGCAGAAGATAACACATTCTGGAGAAAGGATCACATTTTTATAGCCTCAGTTTTCTTCAATTTCGATATGTAAGTAAATTATGACACCTCGAGTATTTTCCTCAAAGCACTAAGAAAAACTAAACTCACCAAGAACAAACGATTGAGTATTTTTCAGTGCAAACGCCTTATTTAAATGTGCTACAGTATATTTATCCAGACTTCATAAATGTCATCGCTTTCTTTAATTCTTTCATTAATGTTTTTAAGCCGTTCTGGTAGGGGCAATTTAATTTTGAATTTTAATTAAATACAGTTGTCTTGAGATTTTACTCTATATATTTTTGTTTCTAGCATTCTTATTATCTTCTTTTTCGAAGGATAGCTCTCCACATGAGTAGTCCTCGATCTAGTTTGTTACTAGAGCTTTCAAAGGAAATTTTATTTAAAATTGATAACATTCATGCTGCCTTTTTACAGGATCTGGTCAGAGAACATGTTCGATGGATGGATCTTGGTTCAGGCATCCTGACAGCAATAAAACCTGGTCAAATTATACAACATGTGTCGACTTGGAGGATCTAGAGGTAATTGTCAAATATTGCACATGGAAGTCTTTTCAAAGTATTGAGTGGCATGAGATCATTATTTGAGAGATCTCTTACACATAGAAGCACCACACAATTTCTTTGCTTGATTCACGTGTTAATAACCTAGCCTTACATTCAAAAAAGGAATGTAGAACATACATAATTGAATAGAGTAATAAATAGTTATGATAAATGAATATATACTCACTACTTGATAAATAGCTTCCCTATTTATTGTAATTTATATAACTTTGGTTATTTTATTTCATTGTTGATACCATCGACTTTTTGGAAACGTAATATTTAATACAATGAATTAACCATGAGAATTTGCAATTATCATAAACTAAACGGAGCGGTTTTAAATTGAGTATGACCTGGATTTTTCAAGAAGATGCTACATTATCACCAAGTGTTATGTTCTCAAATTTAACCGCGAAGACCATTATGATGCATATGTTTCAAGATATCGATTATAACCTATCAACTATTAGATCGACCGTACAACGTACAACTACATATCGTGCGCCCTATTACATCTACTCTTCTATTTCATGTATTGTTACGAAAGCAAACAAAGCAGTTATTTTCGCACTTGTTCTACGTAGATCGTTCCATTGTTTTTATGGTCAAACGTAGCTTGAAATCTGATGTTCATTCTCTTGCTTTTCACATGTCTTTGTTGCTCTTATTCTTCAAGTGTGCAATTCTCTCACTCAATTGAATTTCTCGAGATTTCTAGACTTCCTGAACAATCGAGGTCGTACTATACTATATTCTGCCACCTTCCATGGCATTCTTGAAGCATTGAGAGGCCGCCAGTTCTTGGAATTATACAACTATAACAGCTATATAAAGAGGTCCACGTGAACGAGCTAGTTAGTCTTAAAGCTCGAAAGCTCGCGTGTCAGATTGTGTTACAGATCTCGTGCCGTTGAGTAAACAGTGCTCGATTCCAAAGTAAAGTGCAGAGACAAGTGTTTACTGTTTGTGCAGCTTACCAATAGTTTAAAGGCGTTGTGTCAAGTGATATTATTTGGGACTGTCAAATAACGAATTGGACTGTGTTTTGTAAGTGATTAGTTGCTCTTTTTATCATTTCTTTCTTCATTATTGTACAGTTTATTAGACTCTTGTTTCTTCTATTATTGATCAGCCTGTAATTAATTATTCATTAATTCTTGTAAATAATTACTGAAAATAAGTATTAGCTTGTCATTTGTTGATCTGTTTTTCTTTATTAATAGAACTTACAATTAGTGTGTATGTGAATAGACTAATTTGTGTAAATAAAGTGAAAGTGTGAACTTAAGTGTCGCCAGCCTTATTTTAGCCATTAGAACCCGTAAGAGTATTTTACAATCAAACTAATTTTGAAACAATAAATCGCCATATGAATCAAAGAATTACGAGAGTTGAACATTTTCAGATGAGCGCTATATATAGTTAGTATAAATTGAACTTGGCAATAAGCAATGAATCATTGAAGAGGATATTACGAAGGTGGCGTGGATTTTAATACAAACCCATTAAGCGTGGACTTTCCTAAGAAGCATAATTCAATCGTGGACTTTCCTACGAACTGTTACTTGTATCTGTTACTGTTATCTGTCCAGTAATGTGAATGTTACTGTTATTTGTATGGAGCAGGTGGGTAGACTTGTAGTGACACTTCTCACAAAGTAATTTAGGGTGGCATATCGTCAGTTAGCAGTGCAAATTTCATGCGTGCACTTTCTTACAAACAATACACCATGTGCTAGAGTTCTATTCTGTTACTTTTTAACATGAGTTAAATACTCAATGAGATAATCCTCCGATGTTGTAACCCTAAAAACAAATATACAATTAGGACTCTCATCCCTATCAACTTCTTAGCTATCTCCATACATCCCTTTACTTACATATTACATTATGGTATCAAACGTCTAAAACTGGTTAAAAATTTAACTTATAGTACTCAGTTTTGAAAAAAAATCCGAGTTATCAATTCACTTGAATCTCATTTTGAACGTTTCAAACGTCGTCTTTAAATTTCAATGTACTGTGATTTGATTTAGAGTGATTTACAAGTAGCAGTTCGTAGGAAAGTCTACGGTTGAATTTTGCTTTATAGGAAAGTCCACGCTTGATGGGTTCGTATTAAAGTCCACCGTATTAAAGTCCACGGAGCCATTATGAAAGCTACTCTTCAACTTTCTTATTGAGAAAAAGTTTTTCAAGAGACATTAGTGTCATTACTCGATGACGTACCGATGACCGATGACTCGGGGTTGATTTGTATGGTTAGTTGACATTGAAGTATCAAAATCAAAGTTACTTATTGTTTGATAAAACATTGCTGACATCTTGTAAAACTGCTGCTTTTCTTTATAAAGATGATTATTTTCTCCCGGAAATAATTTTCAACAGTGCGATAACCTGTTTTTCAAGATTGCTAATACTGCATGATAATTTGTTTTTCAGCTGAGGAAGCAAGTGAATCTCATATATAAGACAGGGTATTCTATATCTTTGGCAGCTTTGATAATATCCTTATTGCTTTTCTTCTATTTCAAGTAAGTAACAATTATTTATTATTTTTATTGATAGTTGAGTATTGCATTTTGTTCCTACATTGGAGCGTTTGTCAAAATTCAACAATTATAGTTCCAGCATGCATCGCCATGTGTAGTCAACATGATAGATTAGAGATAAATTTTCCGAAATCAATATTTCCTGCAAAACTTCATATTATTAACACTTGACATTGATATTTATATCCTTGGTTCATCTACGACTTGTAAGGAATAACTGACATCTTATATAGCAAAGTTGTATAATTTTTCAGAATGGAATGTAGTTTCCAATTAAAGTGTTATATACATCAAAGTCTTTATAATATTCATATACAAGTAAGTAAGTTGTAAGTCATATTACAACTTCACTGCATAGCCTTGTTGATCAAACCTTAATGTATAAAACTGTTACATAGTTTAAACGCACCTGTCATCCTCATGGAATGCTTATTTTCAGAAAGTGGGTCGAATCGTCTTCCCATGATTCAGTATCAATATTAAAGTCATCGATGAATGTTCCTATTTGTTTAATATTGGGCTAAGTATTGGCTTGATCCTTGCGATGGATGAGACCACCGCTGAATGATGCTCTTTCATTTAAAAAAGATTTATCGAAATCGGTTCAATAGCGTTCGAATAATTGAAGCACAAACATAAAAAAACAGGTCGAATTGAGTACCGCGTCCTGTTTCAAGGTCGGTTAAAAAGTTTAAAATGAAGTATTTAGTTTAAACTGAGGAATTTGATACAAGTAATCTTTTGAAGTCGGCGACAAATACTTTACGAAGTTTATAATAAATTCTATGTAATATTTTTGGAGTTAATGAAAGATTTGGCGCCAACTTTAAAAGATTATCTACCTGTATTAAATTAAAAATTTTCTCAGTTTGAAGTAAATAGCCTACCTAATTACAAAACTGTTGCTTTTCAGTTTTTAGAATGCGATAATAATCCACATTCAGTGAAAGTAATAAAGCCCATAAAAGTAGTTCACAGTTATACAGTGAAAGTATTGAGAAGTATTGAAAAGAAAGTATTGAGGTGAAACTAACTGATAACACTGAAAGTAGTGACTAGATTATTATTGAGATTGTAACTGTACTAATTTGATTAACAAAATGAATAGTTTATTGGATTTGCATTCTCTTCTAAATAGTGATGACAATCAATCAGATGTGATAAATAATTATTTCGAATATACTCCTTTAGGCTCTGATATAGATAAGGCATTTTTCAGTATTTTTGTTATGAACATACGTAGTATAAGTAAAAATTTTGATAGTTTTGTATATTGCTTGGAGAATTTTAAAATTGTCTATGACATAATAATATTGACAGAAACCTGGCTTGAAAATGATGAACCCACTTTATATAATATAGATGGATACAGGATTGTAAATAAAAACTCTAAATATAATAAATGTGATGGAATAATTGTATACATAAAGGATAATCTGACATTCACGACTTTGGAATGTGAAATAAACGAAGCAAACGCTATTAATATACTCGTAAAAACCAAACAAAATATGTATATGAATATTATCGCCATATATAGATCACCAAGCAGAAATGCTGTAAGATTCGTTGAAAGTTTAGATGACTACATTAGAAATATGTCAAATCAACATAATATTTGTATAGCTGGTGATATCAATTTGAACCTAAACTCAAATGATAGCATTATAAACTCTTATATAAATACTCTAAATGGAAATGGATTCAAGTCGTGTATAAACGGAAACACTAGGGTTACAGATAGGACAGAATCAGCTATAGATCATATTTTTCTAAAAAAGATTGACAAAAAAATTAACAAAGAGATTGGAAACATATTAAAGACAAATATTACGGACCATTACTCATTAACCCTTCATTTGGAAATAAGTGAGTCATCACAAAAAAATCAAACTCGTCATTCGATTAAGAAAAAAATTATTAATATTAAAAAGTTGAAGGAATTCCTGAGGATTGAAAGTTGGGATCTAATATACAATGATGAACGTAATGATGTTGATGAATTGTTCAAAACGTTCTGCACCCTTCTTACTGATTACATCGAGAAATCCAGCCATGAAATACAGCTTTCCCATAAATACAAGCCACTGAAGCCATGGATAACGTCTGGGCTTATAAAATCAATAAGAGCTAGAGATATATTATACAAACAAACCATCAAAGAACCGTTCAATACAAAATTAAAACAAGATCTAAAAATATACAAAAACATATTAAATAAATTGATTACTGAAACAAAAACCAACTACTACCGGATTAGAATAGAGGAATCCACAAATAATAAACGTAAACTATGGAATTATATCAATGAAATTATAGACGATGATAATAATAAGCATAAAAATAAAGAGCCGGAAATTGATGCAATAGAATTAAATAAATATTTTGCAAATGTAGGGAAAAACTTGGCTGCTCAAATTAATCATAACATGACCATACCAAACTATACATATAAAAATAATGATGTCTTATGTAATTCGTTTTTTCTTAAACCTATAAGTTCAATTGATGTGATGGAAACCATTAAAACACTAAAAAATAAATCTTGCCCAGGAACCGATAATATTGATAATAATACACTAAAACAAATAGCTTTGGAAATAGCAGATCCCTTTTCTCACATTATAAATAGAAGTTTTGAAAAAGCAGTGTTTCCTGATCCATTCAAGATAGCTAACATTAAACCTATATTTAAAAAAGGCGATAGAAATGATCCTGGTAACTACAGACCGATTAGCTTGATTAGTAACCTGGCAAAAATATTGGAGAAATTATTAAAGAAACAAATAATGAAATTTATACAGAAAAATAATATTATCCATACTAATCAATATGGCTTTCAACCAAATAAAAATACAGAGGATGCTCTAGCATACTTTGTGAATAATGTTACAGAGATGTTAAATACTAAAAAGAAACCATTAGCAGTGTTTATGGATCTATCCAAAGCTTTCGACACAGTACCGCATGATAAATTACATAATAAATTAGAGAAATATGGCATCAGAGGCCATACCTTGAAATTTATAAAAAGTTACTTGGAAGGCAGATCTCAAATTCTAACAATAAATCACAATCAAAGTATTGAGAAACTTACTCGTTTCGGTCTGCCCCAGGGAACGGTACTTTCACCAATTTTGTTTATCCTGTATGTGAACGATTTGTTCAATGTTAAACTAAAAAATGGAATAATTTCTTCGTTTGCCGATGATTCGGTAATTATATTTTCAGAGAATAGTTGGAAAGAGACATTTAAAGTAGCTGAACATGACATGCGTCTTATTAAAAGCTGGATGGATTCTAACTCTCTAAGTTTGAATGTTAACAAAACTAATTATATTACTTTTTCGGCAAATAGAACAGGTAAACCTGATAACTGCTTTAAATTAAAAATCCATTCAAACTGTGACCGGCTTAACACTGATAACTGTACCTGCCCTATAATACACAGGAAAAAGAGTATGAAATACCTCGGGATATGGATAGATGAATGTATGAAATGGGACTTCCATGTAAATTTTCTATGCAAGAGACTTAAATACCTATCATATAAATTTTATAAATTGAATAATATCCTATCCCTAAATGAACATAAGCAAGTTTATTTAGCCCTGGTTGAATCTTTAATACGTTATGGTATAGCTGTTTGGGGTGGTACTTTTGATACACATTTGAATAAACTGTTTGTAATACAGAAGTACATTATTAAAACAATCCTAAAAAGACCACGGATTTATGATAGCAAGAAATTATTTGACGATTTCCAGGTGCTAACTGTACGACAGTTATATCTCAGTTGCATCACCCATTACATATTAAAATATAAAAATAAATTCTCGTTAACTGATACATTAAATTATGATTTGAGACCCAATTCAACAACCGAATATCAAGTCTATTACACAAATTCAACACTACTTAGAAGACAGCTCCTCTACATTAGCAGTAAATACATTAATATCCTACAAAACGAATACCTGAGAAACAGACTTAATAATAAAACAATTCACATGAACAGAAACATTAATTCATGGATTAGATCAAAATTTTTCTCATCTTTAAATTTTATTCAATAAATAAAATTATATGCAAGTGACTATATTGTCTACTAAATAAATTTTTAAAAAATAAATAAACTTATTAAACTATAAATGCGACTCTCACCAGCGCACAAGGTTTTTCCTTTTGCTGGTGATGCCATAATAATTATAAAAACTAAATAATAGTAATTGAGCACATTACTGTACTAGGGCTACAGACGATATACAGATAATTAATTAATTACATATAATTTATATTCAAATATTTTACATATAATTACATTGTAATCACTAATACAAAATATCTTGTAGTTAGGTAGATTAATATAATGTAGAAGTGTATTATTATTTAGTTTTATTTTGTACAATGACATTTGTAATGTTTCTGTTTTTTTTATGTGGCAATAAATTCAATTCAATTCAATTCAATTCAATACGTACTGTTATAAGTATTAAGAAGCCTGTGGCAAACAAAATAACAATTTTATAATAAACAACGTGTTACAACACGTTGCAACAAAGACGTTGCTGCATGCAATCTCAATTAATTCCCATCATTCACAGCAGATATTGATGATTTCTCTCTAGTTGTTATAAGAGTCCTGATCTTTTTTAGATACAATCAAAATAGGAATTTCCTATGAAAAAATTTCAAGCATTATCAAAAAAATACATTAATCATCGGTGACGCTCAAAAATATTTTTAAAATGTATGTTTCAGATCTTTGAGCTGTACGCGCATTCAGATACACAAAAATTTGTTCCTTTCTTTGACGATAAATAACTGTCTGTGGCTGATATGGTATGAAGCGGTTGTCGATAATCTTCCAGTGCTCATGACAAACGGGGTAAGTACATTTTTGAAAAACGCCACTGAATGCTATGCTGCGGAGGCAGTTTGTATAAAATATGATAATGAAATATGATTACATAGGACAAACAGACCGCGCATTCAAACAACGTTTCAAAGAACATTTACAAGCCTTAAATACAAAAACCGAATCGACGACCCTATCATTCAAACTGGATACACTTTTAGGGCCGTTTCACACACATCGATATCGGCCGTACGATTTCAGCCATTCGGTTGATCTCGAACGGAATGGACAAAAAGCAAACAAATTTTGAACTCCAAACGGTTTACATGAGGATACATAAAGATAAGATAAAGATGAAATTACGTTATTTATATAGACAGAGAAGTATATGAAGAGAGAAAGCAATGCAAATAGATAATGCATTGAATAAGCAATGCAAATTATCATACGGGCAATTTAGATGTGTTTGAAACTGCCCACAAGTTCATAATCTATTTCTTCACGCCACTATTGGAATGTGGACCATTCGAAATTTTACCGAACGGATGAAATCGATATGTGTGAAACGGGCCTTACTGTCATCACCATGCCCGCCCAGAGGGGGGGGGGGGCAAGGGGGCAAATGCCAAGGGGCCCGGGCCCTGGAGGGGTCTGGGCTCTGTAAACGAATAACAGTCTATTTCAACAATACTAAACATACACAGACACAGATCAGATTTGGTAGTCCTAGTTAGTTCTAAAGATAAAAGGTTCAATAAAGATAAAGATTTAGATAAAGATCTTATTTAAATTATTGAAGGCTTAGCAAACAAAAAAGATAGAAAAGTAATTGTTCAAAAAGTGAGTTTTCCATTATTCCAGGCTCATTATTCCCATTTGTAGGATAATCTCTTTTTCCATCATTTCTATTGTTTCATGATGAGCATCAAGATATTCATGATTGTTTACTTCTTTCAACAAATTAATTTTGGAAAACTAGTGCCCAGAATCCAAAGCATGTTTGGCTATTACCTGATTTTCTGGTTAGTTGTACTTAAAATAATTTGAATCTTTGAAAAAAGTATTCTTTTAAGGTTGATTCACACATATAGGACTGTGCGCCGACTGTGCTGCGACCGTTTTGTTCTGCAATGACGCAATTTCAGTGGAATTTTACTCCAGTCTCAGAGATGGATTCAGCATTAATTGTTTTGCAAGAGAAAGAAAGGAAGATACAAAAATTCAAAAACAAGAAATATTTTTAAAAATGAATGAAACATACTTCAAAAGCATTCATATGATATGCATGCACACTGCTTGGCCTCTACACTTGAGGTTGTAATCTATAACATGTCTGAGTAGGTAATGCAAGACATGCATAGGATGAGAGTTTGTAAGTTTTTTGGCCAGCAAAAAAGACACTGTTCTCTGCTGTAAAATCACTTCCCGGTGGTTCGGAACCCACCTAAAACTGTAGGTCCAACTCATCAATTACCATCATCCAACTCATTACCCACGCACAGGTCTCAGACCTATCTGGGCTTCATCCACAAAAAAACAATAATAATAAATTTTCATTCATTTTTAAATGTTTTTATTCAAATAACAGAATGTTTTTAATAAAATTTACAATCTGAACTACAAATAATAACAACAGGATAACAGATAAAAAGAATGAAAAGGATGTTGGATTTGGAAAATTTAGGAACTTTTCTTTTCAACGAAAATGCCCGAGGCTCTACGGAAACACCCGAAGCTTCACTTGGCTGAGGCTGGTCGCCCTATCGTCGCCCTACGTTGATTCACACATGTAGGACTGTGCACAGGCCGTGCGCCGGCTGTGTCGGACTGTGACCTTGATAGATCACTCTGAAAGAGCTCGGCCACGACACAGTATGCGCACGGTTGGTGCACAGTCCTATATGTGTGAATCACTTGTGACTGTCGCCGTGTATTTTAAATGGATAGACTGCTTTGGCGAATCCATCCAAAACGACACAGTCGCAGCACAGTCGGCGCGCAGTCCTATATGTGTGAATCAAACTTTAAACTGATATTTAATGTTCGGTTTGGCCTACATATAATTTGTTGCAACATTTTTATTTCATAGATTCCAGATTTTTCTTCAATTTTAATTTTATTTTTAGAATTGCCAAGAATATGTTCAAGTGAAGATTTTGAATAAAAACTTCTGTCGACATTAGCATGTTTTTAAAACTTGTTTTAGCTACTATTGTATGGGATCCATAATCTATAGATTTCCAGATTTCTTCTTTCTTCTCGTTTTGGAAAAATGTTCTTCTTAATAATTTAGAGATACGTTTTTTCTTCTTTAAAATCATTTGGTCAATCAAATTTGGTTGAAACTCATCATAACGCAGGTCGGGTCGGTCGGTTAGAACCGCGAGGCCCTTGAGCTCAACCAGCCTATAAGCAAGCAAAGAGTAAAAGAGTCATAGAAATGTGTTATATTGAAATTGCTCACTCCGAAATTATTGCGTCAGTGTGAAATTCTTAAAGACGCCCACAAAAATGGGCCGGGCGAGTCAGCGGGGCCCTGTGATCCGGACCTAACCGAAAAACGCATGTCGTTTAGAAGCGCAACCCCAACCAGCAAGCAAAGAGTGAAACCCTTAAACCAGGTTTGTTATGCATAGCTTAAAATGCAAGACTAAATAAAATTAGAAGGTGGTATTTTTTTTTAATAAACCTAACATAATGTATTGACTTTTGAGTATTGGCTATATTTTACAGTTTTGACCTGGCATATTTTATGACGAATCATGTAAACTTTTTGCTTTTGGGCTTAGCTAACCATTTTTAGCACGTTAAACATGAAAATATACACAGAAAACGCATTATTTTGTATAAAAAATTCAGTCAATGCTTACTACTTATAGTGCCAACTGGTCAAATTTTTTAGGCTATTAATTTAGTACATTGGAAACTTCTATAATACAAAAATAAGGTCGGCTATATATGTTGATCATAACACAGCTAACTAGTTGAAAAAACGCCTTGAAAACTTAATTTTTAGGGTTAATTTTTTCAAAAAATCATGGGGGAGGAGCCCCAGACCACCGGTAAGTGTGGCCCCACCAAAGTCAATTGCCCATCAGGGCCCCGCAAAGCCTGGATCCGCCACTGTTTCCAATGAATATCTTTGGAATAAAAGGCAAAGTTGATCTACCTTTAATTTAAAATCAGAACATAGTTATCCAATAAAAAGAGCTTATCAAGATGATCAGTCTTATTTATTCAACAATGCTATCATTATGTCAGCTGTGAAATGATAAAATTTTCCAACTTCATAAGCAAATGTGGTTTGATTTTGATTCCGTAATAATGTAACAATACTTAATAACCTAATACTGTAACCTAACAATACTTTATTCATAATGTCATACAAAATACAGGGTTGCATACGCCAATATTGGAAGTGGTGGAGGGGGCCCGTACTCAAGTTTGCCCAGGGGCTCGGAATTTCTTTGCGCGGGCTTGGTCATCACTACCAACCTACACATTCTACATATAGAATCTAAAGGACATGAACTCAATACCTTGGACAAATTTCAAAAATAGCCTACAAATACGGCACACACAAAAAACAAAAGTCCTCAATGAACAATTGAATTTAAAATCACACAAACCTTTTGATCACATTATCCAAATTAACAATAATTCTTCTAACCAAAAAAATTACGGCTTTGCGCCTTTGAAAATGAGTCTCCGTGACTCAAAAACTTTTGGCCAAAAATGAGTAGAAATATTATTTATCCACAATTAAAATTGACTGCGAGTCTTTCAATTTACAATAAAAAGGTAATATTAACAACGCAGATTGTTATGAAACAAGAAATCCAAGAATATGATAATATTTTGTGAGTAAATTTTAGCCTGTATTGTCGATAATCTTTTTAAATTGCTGTGGGGAATACTTGCTTTCATGTAGCCTACATTAGAAGTTGTTGAATGAAGAATTTAAACAGGTGATCAAAATTGAGCACGATATTTCTACTCTCATACCTTAGATTACGGCTCTTATGTGTGGAGTATTATTCATTATTTGAACCTGAGAACTGAAACCCATCCTACCCTGAGGTTTTTGGAAAACAGCCTCAAGCATAATATATCATGAACTCCTTCGGAGCTAGGTCGAAAATGTATAAGCTCATTATTTTCAAAGCTTATATTTCTAAAAAGTGATCACTCATCATTATTAGCAGAGCAAGAATACAATGAGCAGTATTTTTTCTTCGTTGCAAGTTCATGGAATCACATAAATATTACCAATTAATTATAATCTGATATGAAGCAGCATGTTCTAAACATGAATTTATTCTCATTTATAATCAACCCCATCAGAAACTATTTGATTAATAATTTGAAATTTGAATCTGAATGAAGAGAGGAACCGGTGTAATTATTGTTCCTACCCAGTATGCTTCATTCTACAAATAAACAGGAATTGCATCATTTCATCTGCTGATGACTATTCAGGGAATCAATTTTCAAGTTCACAGCAATTCACTACAATCATGTTAGAAGAGAAATCCAGATTTCCATGTATGAATCAAATGACTAGTTAGGGACATCAATAATTATTATTATCGTGCTTAATATTTTTCAGTTGGGTTGTCAAGCACTGCACTTGCTTGTCCAGTATTTCCTGGTGGCGACCTACTTCTGGATGTTCTGTGAAGGACTCTATTTGCATACACTGCTTGTAGTCACATTTCTGACAGAGTCTCGAGTAATGCCTCTTCTATATTTCATTGGCTGGGGAGTGCCGGCAATTCTCGTAGTAATATATGCAGCCCTACGCTCGTCGCTGAGAGAAGAGAAATTGCAGTGAGTGTACAACAAACCACACCAGATATAAAACAATGTTTGTCACTTCCCCTGAATTATCAATCATTGTTCACTTTCTGTTCCAATTTGGGACATTGCTTTTAAAGGAAGTCGTGATACAATCGTTGCATATAGTACTGCAATTTAACAGGTGATTACAAATTGGAGAGGGATTACCATTAATGTGATATTTACTCAATAGTTTAAGGATATAAGGATATTCTCCATTTATTCATGGAAATCTTTTATTTTTAAGAGAAATTATATTGAAATTTTTACTATGAACAATAGAGCATAGGACAGCTAGAACTTAATTGCAATTTTGGTCGCGTTAAACGTCAACAATGTAGGAATGGATGTATCCAGTAAAATTCTGAAAGAATTTAAAGATCAATTGATTGACCCTTTGATCCATCTGATCAATCATTCATTGGAACAAGGTATTTTTCCAGATAATTTAAAAGAGGGGAAGATCTTGCCATTCTTCATAAGAGTGGTGATAGAGAAAAGGTGGCAAACTATTGGCCCATTAGTATTTTAAATGTAATAATTAAAAATTTTGAAAAAGTACTTCTAAATAGGTCACTTCTGCTTTATCTGTGATGAACATGCTGTTTTCAAGAAAGGAAGATCACCAAAGACAAGCCAAAGTTTCTCTAGTTATTAGATTCAGGTGATAAAGCAACTCAATCTTCATAGATCTATCAAAGGCATTTGATTGTGTTAATCATTGAACTTTATTGGAAATACTGCAAAATGTAGGCGTAAATGGGTTTGAACTGAAATGGTTTGAATCATATCTTACTGGGAGAAAACAACGTGTAGAATTAACTGCAGTAGTTGGGAATAGTATAGTAAAGAATACATAAGTGAAGAAAGAATACATTATAGTAAAGAATAAATTAGAGGTCCAAGCTGGAGTGCCTTAGGATCCAATACTAGGTCCATTGTTTTTTTGTTATGTGTCACCGTTTACCTAAAGAATTGATTAGTGGTAGAGCCCTCTTATTTGCAGAGGGCTCATTTCCAGCAATTCCGTTCTAAATAATTTAGAAATAAGCGCCCATATAGATGTGCAGTCCATTGACCAATTTCTAAATCAGTTGAAATTAACAATAAATAATGAAAAATGCCAATACCTTCAAATCAAAACAAACATAATTCAAATGTAGATAGGGCTATAAACGTGTTTGTAAACTATAATCAACTTGACCAGGAAAAAGCATTGCACTTCTAGGTGTTTTGTCAAAGACAAAAAAAAACGCACACACACACACCCCTACGACCTACTCACTCTTATGTATAGATTCAAGTTACTGTTTTCTTTCACAGCTGTTGGATTCACGAGTCTCTTTATTCTTGGACTCTGTCGGGGCCAGTCTGCGTATCGATGTTAGCCAATCTCGTCTTCCTCATAAACATAGTACGCTTGCTGCTGACGAAATTGCACACTGGTCAACCCATCAGCCCGAAAGCATCAATTACAGAGCCACAATCATCTGTGAGATTGCGAAGGTGATTTCCTCTTGATAATAATAATTTTTGTCTGAATTTATTCTACAAGTTCATTCACACAGAAAAACAGAATGATGAACCCCAAAATTGTTCTGTTAATCGTCTTTCTTCGTCTTCTTCTTTTTCTTCCTCCTCTTTTTTTACAATCTAGGCCTACAATCTTTTGTTAGGGACTTCAACACTGGGATCATGACATCGAGAGCTGGTTTATGAGAATGAATCATATTAGGTCTCTTTTTAACCGACTTCCAACCAGAAGGAGGTTCTCAATTTAACCTGTTTCTTTTAAATGTTTGTACATCAATAAATTATTCGAGCACTATTGAACCAATTTCAGTAAAACAAAATTCAGCGGTGGTTCCATCCAAGTTTCGAAGGATCAGCCCAATACTTAGCCCAATATCAAGCAGAAAGAAGCATTCATCGATGTCTTCATTTCAATTTTGATCGAATAGTATCATACATAACCGCCAGTTGGATAACCGGTGTCGTTTATCAGGCTGATCATTATATCATATGGAGCGCTAGACGATTTTCGAAATCGTATGATGCAATGCAATTATGCCGGTTAAACGACATCGATTGCCCAAATCTGGACATGGGTGAACCAAGCCTGTAATGTCCCGTTTTGACCAATCAGGTGAACTTAATTTGAATCAAGATTAAAAAGAATATAATATTTCTGTTCATAACATGAACATTGTAAAATAATTTAGTTAATGCTATGGAGTCGTAGGAATAAGGTTGCAATCATGAGTTGGAGTGAAACATGTTTTTTAGATCGTTAATTTCAAAAAGATAATTGAACAATATTCTTCAAATTTATAAATTTTTCAGTATATTCTGAAAAAAACCGCATTAAAATCACGAATCAAGAGACATCTAACTTTTAAATAGCCTTTCGCTATTATGATTTTCCTAAATACAATATTCCACATTAAATTAATGGAGAGTTGTAAAATTTTCCTTAGTCTATTAACTTTTCTTATAGGTAGATTTTTAGGTGCTTCAGTTTGGATGTTATATTGGCTTGCTAATTTTAGAAATATTTTATAATGTAGGCTATAAGAAGTTTCTCATGTTTTCAAAGTTTAAAAATTCAACTAATAAGCTTAAAATAAAAAAAATTTAAAAAAAATAAACCGACATCAATGAAATGATACTCAAACATTAAATACTCACGTACTAAAAATTTTAAAATAAAGTATCCACTCAGAAAAAAATACAAACAATTTACATGAAAGAATCAGTAAGTTATATAATAAAAAATACAAAATCAATCAAGAACTCTACAAACTGCATCTTAGATTAACTTACAACCACAACAATCTAGTCATCATGAGCCTAATTCAGAATACTAATTCTTGGGTAAAGCACAAATTAAGAAAAATTCAAGAAAAACATAACCATAAAATCCAAAACCTCCAACCAAAACAGAATCTGATAATAACTTCACACAAATTCCACGAAAGGACAGTAAACCTTACACAGATACAATTCACTCCTACAGAAAAGAACCTCCTCAACAAAGGACTAAAATATAACCTACCTTCCACACAAAAATTCAACACCATAGTGAAACAAGCTATAGACTCAGAAACCAATATTCATAAAAAAAACAACAGAAGAACAAGATAACCTAAGACATGACGTTTTAAAAATCATCAAAACACTTAAATACATGCAACAAAATTACACCTCTGGATTCAAGACAGCTCAGTCACTACAACAAAAAGCAGAACTAAACAACCTAACTTACACCAAATCAGACAAAGGCAATAGCACAGTCATAATCCACACTGATGATCTAAACAGAAAAGTAGATGAATTCATCCAAAACAGCAACATCCAACAAATCCAAAGACACCCAACATCCAAATTCCTGAGCATAATAAAAAACATTATAAATAAAACAAAACACCTCTTTAATGAACCAGACAACCGATACATGAACAAATTCACATTTCACACCAACTCTTCAAGCCCTACCAAAAATACATAAAGAAAGCACACCAATCAGACCCATAATAAATTACAGAAAAGCATCAGGATACAAATTAGCCAAACAGATAGATACTCACCTACGCAAACTCATCAATATCAATCATCCATCTCACATAAAGAACCTAACACAGCACAGGCCTCATAAACAAAATAAACAATACATACATCCCACATAATTCCACACTAGCATAATTTGACATAAAAAACCTGTATACAAACATCCCAGTAACTGAAACCATTTCCATAATAGAGAACATACTCGAAGCAGAAAACAACCCACCTGAACACACAAAAGGACTAATAGAGACATTAAAAATCATCACATAACAAAACTACTTCACCCACAATAACAAGTATTACACCCAACCAGAAGGACTACCAATGGGATCCCCAATCTCCAACATTCTAGCAGAAATATTTTTACAGCACATAGAGAATACTAAAAAACACCAAAAACTCAAAAAAAATAATTTACTGGCACCGCTACGTCGATGACATTATTGTACTCTACAATGGAAACCAAAGACAGTGTGAACAACTCCTAACACAATTGAACAAAACCCATAAAAACTTACAATTCACAGCAGAATATGAAACAGACTACACCCTGAACTTCTTAGGCCTCACTATCAAAAAACTAAATAACATGCACAAATTCAAAATCTACAGAAAACCAACTCTCACAGACACACTCATTCACAATTCATCCAACCATCCAAATCAACACAGACTTGCTGCTTTTAACTCCATGATCCATAGACTTCTAAATGTTCCACTATCACAAGCTGATCACCAAGAAGAAATCAATACAATCAAATATTTAGCACAAGAGAACGGATACAACACCAATCTATTAGACAAAATCCTGTATAAAATGAAAAATAAAAATTCAAAACCTGCAAACCAAAACAGATTTGTCACACTCACATATTTCAACAAAAATCACACAAAATAGGTTACATCTTCCAAAAATCTTGATTTAACACAGCATTCAGAACAACAAACAACTTGAAACACCAGATCCAACAAAAACAAGCTCACCTAAGAAACAGCACAATTCTCAAATTCAACAAACAAGAATATATAAGCTCAAATGCAACACATGCCACAAGTACTAAATAGGACAAACAGGCAGATCATTCAATACAAAGAACACATCAAAGCACTACATTCCAACTCTGACTCAACATTTTCAGATCACTTAATCAACTCTGGACACTCACACAATAACATCCAAACTAACTTAGAAATTCTACACACATTCTAAAAAAAAGCCAGAAACTAAATACATGAGAGCAATATGAAATATTCAAACACCATAAACAAGATAGAACCAACTTACTCAACGACCAAACACAATTTAAATCGGAAGCAATTTCTAACTACATAATGGCCGCTCACCCTAACCTCAACAATGCATGACCCCTGGCGGCAGGCTGACGAAGCTTCTTTTCAGAAGTGAAATGCATTCCTCAAGCATCTCCAATATATGTGAGTAATACATTATATAAAAGTGAAATACAGTGTCAGTTTTAATATTAGATTAATAATAATAATAATAATAATAAAGTGTATAGAGTATACTTATGATAAAGAGAGAACAACAAAAACACCAACTGTAAACACAGAAAACACAAAAATGTAACTGTATGAGAATTGTGTAACTAATTTGGCCAGCAAAAAGACGCTGTTTTCTTCTGTAAAATCACTTCCCGGTGGTTCAGAACCCACCTAAAACTGTAGGTTCAACTCATCAATCACCATCATCCAACTCATTACCCACGCACAGGTTTCAGACCTATGTGGGCTTCATCCTCAGAAAAAAAATGTATTTGAGCACCTTAGCAGCTTAAGTAACAATTTCAGGAAACAACTTTTACAAATATTTATTGGGTACATCGATTATCCATATGCACTCTTAATACCAGCCATCAGGTTGTGAGGTCGGCAATAATAATAATAATAATAATAATAATAATAATAATAATAATAATAATAATAATAATAATAATAATAATAATAATAATAATAATAAGAAATAATAATAATAATAATAATAAAAATATTAATAATAATATAAATAATAATAATAATAATAATATCGAGTGACCTGGCTGGCAAACTAACGTTATTAGAATTAACTAATTTGATAACAAGAATTATTTCGGTTTGAATTCATCATTTCATCCCGTGTGCACGAACTGTTATCAGCTATGATTAATAGGATGAAAGCCCATACAACAGATAATACTATGGACTAATGGTTCACGCCCAAATTCAACCCTTATTTAATCCGTTAAGACTGGAAACCAAGTGCAGTATTATTTCCACTATCCCAATAGACTAGTGCTACCTAATATTAAGTCTCTTGGAGGTGTTTACTATAGAGATAATATTTTCTTACAAACCAGAGAAAGCTTTTGGATAAACTCGCACAGACCATCACTTGAATAAAATTTATTAAACAGATATAGATAAATTACTACATGAGATATTAAAGTCAGTAGTGAAATCAAAATAAAAGAAAAGAAAAACAATCATGAGAAATTGCACACATATATAATTATTATTGTAGTGAAAATGAAGAGAAAGAAGAAACAGTGGTTCTCAGTCTAATCTGCTGTGTAAATGTTGACTTCTAAGCAATAAACTACTCTTCTTTAGACACTTTTATGGTGTTTACTTGGAGCTTTGCAGAATATTCTAGGTGCTTGATGAGAATGTAATGGAATCTTATCGAATATTGTGGAAGATGCGAGAGACCTTATCTGTTTGTTTTAGAATTCTGTAGAAGTTGATAGAAAAATCGAGAGATATCTCGATTATGGAAAAATATAATAGAGAGAGACTTTTGTATATTAGTCCAGTCTTCTTTGAAATTTGTCATGATAAACAATTAGCGACAGTTCTCTGATAATTAATTACCGTATACTGTGCCTTTAGTGATAATTCGTTTTCCTATTTAATTCATACCAGTGGACTCTACTCGTAGCTTTATTGTATTAAGGACCTGTGCTACGTGAGTTAATTGTTCTTTTTTGAAGTTCTTCTTGAATTATTGGACAGCTTTTTGAACAGTTATTATTCAATATTAGATCGGCCTTTTGGCATTTAGTGATTGATTTTTGTACAGTAATATTGAAAACTCTTTATCAGTTGAACAATATCGTATTATCTGTTACTGATTTAATTATTTTGTGTAAGAAATTACTGAACAATGTGAGTAGTAGATTTTTTGTGTTATTAAAATGCAAGTGATAAATTTAAGTGTTGCCAGCGTTATTTTAGATATAGAACCGGTAACATTATTATTGATATTTCTTTTGATAGTCTGATTATTATTATGAATGATAATGAATTTTACATAATATTTGTAATATAATTGCAGAAGAAATACAGTATTGAGTCAGAGTGGTATGATGTCTGGAAGAACTAGAAAGGCGGTAAGAGCAACCTTTATTCTGATACCACTGCTTGGACTCCAGTACATATTGATGCCATTCAGACCTCAACAGGGAGCAGCTTGGGAACCTGCTTACCAAATTATTTCAGCTGTAGTCACGTCCTATCAGGTATATTTTTAAAATTATTTCTCTAGTTAATTATTTTCTAATATTAGTAATTTAAACCGAAAATATTACTATCTCACATCTTTTTGTTTTCTAGTATATTGATTGATATTAAGCTATTATGGATGCAGAAACCTTATCGGTAATGCAGATATGTTATTGAAAGCATATTAAATATGCTTTCAATAACGTATCTGCATTACCGATAGATTCTATCACTCACAATAATTTCAGGTGGATCACTAATTACCATGATGAGTAAGTCAAGTGAATGCGTTGAAGCATTGAAACAAAATTCTTTCGTCTGATACAGTATTTGAAAAATACGTTACTGGAAAATACATTATTCTGTTAACAAGCTCAATTTTTCTACAACATACTCCATCATGTATTAGGCATACTTCATTCATTCATTTATTTATTTATTCATTCATAACACAAACACACTCAAGTAAAGATACAAGAGGCATAGCCCACTACTGTTTTCTTTACAAATTTTAAATGAAAAATCCGAATTTTAGGCTTTGTTCAAGTTGAACTATGAATTTCACTTTGAATCCAATTATTGCTGATTCTTTCCAAAGCAAAAATATCAATTTTGGAGCTCAATTTAAAAACGTAGCACTAACACAGTTCAATAGTCCAGATTAAGTCAAGAATAGTCCAGAGAAAGTAGATATAATTTTGAATTTTGTTCAGATTTAAGAGCCAAAATAAAGAAGTGATAACATATTCATTTCAGAAGTTAGCGTATTAAAGGTACCGTAATATAATATCGATTATCTACTACTGTATCTTTTTATGATGCTTCAGTACTCATCTACATTTATTATTACACAATCGAACTGAATCATATTATTATAGTCTGACCGTGTGTCTTTGGAATACACAACAGTCAATTCTCATGCAATGAAGGTTCTCACCCTCGATTCACGTAGAAAAAATCCAACTAAATAACAAATTAGGCTACATAACAAAAATTAGAGCAGAGCTGTAATTTTTTCGATCTACCATAATATGTATTATGTACTAGGCAGCATCGATACTTTTGAAAAGAGAGTTCTAAGAGTCGACTTTAGTTTTTTGGATTCTTTTGCATCTTCATCTAGAGATGAAGAGCCCGAATTCATCTATTTATAATAACAATGTAAACAATAATACATACGTGATTTGTTTGAAAACACTTGAGATATCCGATAGCAATAAACCTCATTCGAATTTATTAATGTAATTTACTGTATGAAAAATGTTGCAAATAATGATTTCTTAATTTACTTTCCAGGGGCTATGTGTGGCATCTCTGTTTTGCTTTTTTAATGGGGAGGTGAGTACTCACAAGATTCATTTGAACTCTAAACATGAACATACGAGTACACAATTCTACAACTCAATAATTATAATACCACCGACAAATAATTTTATTATCCAGTTCTATTATTTCTGTTAATGTTATAATGTCGTTATGTATTATTTTATATGTGCACTGTGCAAAGACTAAATACAAGACATTATTATTTTGTGAGTTGAGATATAACTGGAATGAAATTTGATATGTGTAGATGAGGAAATAAAAAAAAGTCATTCGTAGGCTATTCTGACTCTTGTCAACGGAGACTTACTTTCTAAAGAACTTTATTTCTTTTGTGCACAAAGGGTGTTCTATAGTGTTCGATTACTTCCTAATTAGTGTGCTCGTTCGATTGTAGAATAGAATATAAAAATTAATAAAGTAAATTTAATTTATGAGAATTCAAATATAAAATTAATTATTAATTTTAATTGAAATCATACATCACTATAACTATTTCAAGAGAAAACTACAAAACTATAAAACAACTTTTAAAACAAAGAAAGAAACCGACTTCAATGAAATGATACTCAACATACTCACGCACTAAAAAGTTTAAAATAAAGGATTTACTTTAAACTCTGAGAAAAATTTAAATTTCATACAAGTAATCTTTTGAAGTCGGTGCCAAATATTTTATGAAATTTATAAGAAGTTCTATCTAATATCAAAACTAACACTGTATTTTTTTGGAGGATGAAGGTCTGAGACCTGTGCGTGGGTGATGAATTGGATGATGGTGATTGATGAGTTTGACCTACAGTTTTAGGTGGGTTCATAACCACCGGATTTACACTCACTTTTACTGGAATACAGTGTCAGTTTTGATATTAGATTGTTCAAGTATTTCGTCATGGAAAACATCACAGAGTAATTCTGTTATATTTTAGAGTTTATGGGAAATTTGGCGCCGACTTCAAAAGATTACTTGTATGAAATTTAAAATTTTCTCAGTTCAAAGTAAATACTTTATTTTAAACTTTTTAGTACGTGAGTATGTTGAGTATCATTTCATTGAAGTCGATTTCTTTTTTTGTTTTAAAAGTTGTTTTATTTTAAGCTTTTTAGTTGAATTTTCAAACTTTGAAAACATGAGAAATTTCTTAAAGCCTACATTATGAAATATTTATCAAATTAGCAAGCCAATAATTAACTTATAACATCCAAACTTAAGTAACTAAAAATCCACCTATAAGAAAAGATAAACTAAGGAAAATTCTACAACGCTTTATTTAATGTGGAATATTGTATTTAGGAAAATTATAATAGCGAAAGGCTTCTTAAAAGTGAAATGGCTTTTGATTCATTTTGATGTGGTCCCTTTCAGAATATACCTACACAGAAATAGTAGTCCTATATTACGTTACAAGTGCGGTAAACATCTTCCCGGACGAGTTACGTTTGATAATTTTCGTGACATTAGTCATATATATTTTTTCAATATAAAAAACATATACTTTGTGCTAGTAAAACAAGCATCATCAAATATAACCTCAAAATAGCATATTGTACGAACATGCGAATTTATTTATATGTATTTTTTTTTTTTTTTTTTTTTTTTTTTTTTTTTTTTTTGAGGATGAAGCCCACATAGGTCTGAGATCTGTGCGTGGGTAATGAGTTGGATGATGGTGATTGATGAGTTGGACCTACAGTTTTAGGTGGGTTCCGAACCAATTTATTAAATTATTAAATTCGAATTTAATAACGAATAAATATTAACTTTTCATGTGAAATTTAACGACTTGCAGTCAAATATTAAATAAGTCGTTAAATTCCACATGAAAAGTTAATATTAACAACGCAGTTCGTCATGGAACAAGAAATCCAGGAATAAATATTCTTAATCCATCACAGCAGTGAAACTAAAAATACTTTTGAGATCAGCTGTTTTTCCAAATTCTCTGTAAAATGGCAAGTTTGACGAAAAATTAATATCTTTGAAGAATATTGTTAAATTATTTTTTTGAAATTAACGATTTCAGAAACATTTTTCACTCCAACTCATGATTGAAACTAATTAACCTTATTCCTACGACTCCATAAGATCAACTAAATTATTTACAATTTTCATAATTATGAACATATGAACAGAAATATTATATTCTTCTTATTCTCGATTCAAATTAAGTTCACGTGATTGGTCAAAACGGGACTTTACAGGCTTGTGTCACACTGAACCAGCTTTGGGTAACCGCTGTCGTTTACCCGGCATAATTGCATTGCATCATATGATTTCGAAAATCGTCTAGATGTGAAGCTCTCCATATGATACAATGATCAGCCTGGTAAACGACACTGGTTATCCGATTGGCGGTTATGTGTGGAACTATCCTATTCAAACTAGATTGAAATCAAGACATCGAAGAATGCTCCTTTTTGTTTAATATTGGGATAAGTATTGGGCCGACCCTTGTGAAGCTTTGATGGGACCACCGCTGAACGATGCTCTTTCATTTAAAACGCTACTCGTTCTGTCAACAGCGCTTCCGGTTTCATTGATAACACTTACTGCAAAGAGGTCGTAAAATAAGTCTTGTTTCTCTTTTTTCTGGAATGTCTCTCTCACTCGTATTTGTTAAATGTAGTTCTAGGGTTTTGAAAATTTTTCAGAATGTTCCATGTTATTTTATTAGTTTCCAGAACTTCCGGGAATACTTTTGAACAGCATATGGAGAGCAGACCTTGTGAACAGTAGTTCATTTCTTATTTGCTCTTCAAAACGTATGTATAGATATGACAGTTTGTGACATTGTGATTAGTAAAGACATTGTGATCACGCATATCAAGCGCTCATGATAAGTTTATGTGATAAATTCTTTGACAGTAGACATCCTTCTTAGTCGCAGAATCCTTGAGTGCTATTATTGTGATTATCAAATACCGTGACAGACACTGTGCTTCGTAAGTGTTCAGTTACTTGTTAAATTATTGATCGGCCTATTGCCAGTTGGTAATTAGATTTTTACAGTGATATAGTAAATTCATTATTAGTTGAACGTTTTTCATCTATTTGCTTCTTATTGGTTTTTCTTGTGCGATATAACTCATTAGTGCATGTTGTAAGTAATTGTGCAAATTATGTTCGAGTGTTACTTTTAAGTGTTAGCCAGCATTATTTTAGTGATAAAACCCATAACAATATGAAAATCGGCTATTGCCTAGAGTCTGCTGGTATGAAAGTTACGTACAATACTCAGAGGTGCAATACTGATACTCAATATTATGTACAAAATACAATTTCTCCTCATCTTTTCATTATGCCTTCATTTTCTCACAGGTATTAGCGGCGATCAAGAAAAAATGGCACCAGTGTCACCTGAGTAAACAGAAGCCATGGCCTTACTCATGTTCTGGTATCACAACATTATCGGTAAGTTACAATATCATCCATATAATTTATATATACTTATTAAAGAGTTTGACAAATTAACGTGACAGAACCGTTGAGTCTGAAGCCCGACTTAAAATTATAGGACATTGGTATGCCTTTTGTATGTTCGCTACCATCGGACTCCTCTACAATCTATATATTTATATATATAAAGAATGAGGCAGAGAGGACGGATGTTTTTTTTATATTTCAATGTATATGTGTATATAGTATCATAGCCGATACGACTGTAGATGACTAGATATTTCAATAACTGTGAATAAAAAAAAAATATTTATAGAATAATAATCACTTTATGTTGCTATTTTACAAAATTAATGCTTGAAAACAACATCTGCCAGGTGACGGCCGTTTTGACCAATGCACTTCTAAAGCCGATCATGGAAGTTGGCTTCCGCTCTCTCTAACATTGCCCCGTCAATTTGAACGACTTCCACGCGAATTGCTTCCTTGAGTTCTTCAAGTGTATGTGGTTTATGCTCCTATTCACGTGACTTGAGGTTCCCCCACAAAAATTAGTCGCAAATGGACAGTTCTGTGGAACGAGGAGGCCAATTAATGTCACCAAACCGGGAAATCACAAAGCCACGAAAACAGCACGAATTGCTTCCATTGAAATTCTTGCTATGTGAGCCCCGTCCTGCTGAAACCATACTAAAATAAAATTGCAGAAGCTAGCGATCACGTGACCACATCAGTCGCCCCACTCCTACTACCCGTGTCAGAATAATATCTGTTCTACAAACGGCCGTCCTCTTTGCCTCACCTTCTATATAGTTTTTCATTTCAAATATGTTCTATGTTATCTACATCCAAGTTTACTTTTTTTATTTTTTTCACGTCAAAATCAAACGCCAAGGCACAGCTTATTCAAAATAAGCTGACTCTTCATATAATAAATTAGTAATCGCAGAGAAAAGTATTGCAAGGTGTTGAGGAGAGGTACAGTACGCAATGAGGTAATATGCACTTAGACCTAAAGGTGTAAAAAAATTGGGCGCTATGAAATCAAGTGGATAATGGTAATATTCTCTTTTTATTCAAGAGGGTTTCTCTTAATTCACTCTCTGTGAAGTTCATTTTCCAATCCTTTCAAAATTGCTCTGTGATATCAGCCCTCCAAACCCTTCTACTCTGTTACAAACTAATCTGAATTTCTTATCATTTGTTGTCAATTATGCTCTTATTTGAAGTATTTTTTGGAAAATAACCATACTTAATGGACAGTAAATTAATAGACTGTCAGATTTTTATTGCTTTTTATAAAAATCTTCATCTGCGCCTATGATGAAACCGTCACTAGGTGGGTGGATTTGTTTATTCGTTTACTTATCACTATGTCTAATTGACTCTGCTAATGAAAAATAGTTATCACCGTGATCATTTTCCCCTTTGTGATTTTCAAGTACATCCAAAATGATTCATAGTTAGCTTTATTTAGATATCGAATTTATAATTTCATATAACTATACAATTTTTCCAAAACGTGATAAAGTTTATTCAGATATTCAATTAATTAATATCTATGTCATTTTTCCATGGTCTTGATATTTTCCCTGAATTCAATAAAATTTTGAATGTGCTTTCCTCCATATTTCTTTCTAAATAGATAATATTAGTTCAAATTGGCCCAAGAATTTCTTTTTATAGACATGACCTACTGATGTGCTATACATTCTAAACTGACATACTATATCACTAAAACCATTCCTTATCAAATGTCTTCCACTGTGTTCAGCTTTGACTTGGAACGTGACATATATTGAATGGTGTTCGTAAACATACATATTTAAAGTTCAATAACTGTGAACGCCAACTTCAGCTATTAGCAAACTTCGTTGTTTCTCAGCGCAAGAGAGTAACTTATTCTGCTTGTGATCCCACGTATTCTGTGTAATGGCAGACTGTTTCTATTACAAAACCCACTTTGAAATTGGAAACCTTTGTCTGACCTCACGACTTCCTTGCTATTTTACAAAGCATGTAGAGTGATTTTCTCATGAGACAAATTGATCGAGGGTAATAAATCAGGGAATATTAAGTGCATGAAGTTATAGGAGTTTAACTTACTCACCATCCAAAAACCCGACATGGGATGGGGTGAATAGGCTAGTATAGCCTATATTTTGACAATATCAAAACTAGAAAAGACACTTGTACTCTCCATCTCATGGATGTATCGGAAGCTATCGTTGTCTAATAGGCTCAACAAAGCAATTTATAAGCGAACTCTGGTACCAATCTCTAGTGTGGTCTGGGGGGAAATAACTAAGGTTGGATCCACAATCTCATGAATGTTGCATTCAGTTTTATTTTTGTACTCTAGCAAAACAGACCGAAGGTATCTAGGAATTTCAAATTAAATTATCATGGATAGGAGTTCCATTGGTTTCAGTTAATTTCAAGTCACATCAAGTCAGTTAATGAGCTATTGAGCGATTTCATTGAATAAAGCGCAGCAGACCTAGTAAACGCAATTCAATCTTTTTTTGTTGCCATTATAGAAATATTTGACTCGATTTTTTTCCCACATCAACTCAAACGAAAAGATTACCATGTATAGATTTAATATTGATGTCAAATAGTTGTTCATCGCATTTTCGCAAAAAAAACGCCGGTCACTTGTTTCTTGCGATGCTAATTTCATTAGTTTCATTTGAATTCCGAAAAACATTAGACAGATTTTTTGGTTGGGTGTTTGCAGTAAAAAATGAAGCTGAGACACTCATGAGAATCAATATATATATATAGTGCTGTTTTTGTAACAATATAGGTTTCGGTACGCAATGTTCCGGGAGGTCTGGGGGGTATTCAGAAGGGGGTCCGCCCCCGGGAAAACTTTTTAAATTGATAAGATAAGAGTACAAAGATTATTATACATACGATTACAGTCTCGCGCCAAGTGAGGGTTAAGTTTGAGGGTTAAGTGTAAGAGAGGGCCGGCTGCGCCCCAACTTCGCCCTCCCAGGAAAATAATAAAGGCAATCAATCAATCAATCAATCAAGTAGACACAGTTGCCAGTTCAACATCGCTTCAATCGCATAATGTCCCACCTAAAGTTACAAAATATTTTGTTGTTTTTTTTTTTGTCCAAAGAGGTACCGGTTTGAACATTATAACTGAGAATTTTGCGTCTAACAATATTTTTTGTGACTGAAATACTGAATTGGCAAAAATAGATGCGTTGTAAAGTTATAAAATTCAGCTAAACTTATTGACAGAAATTATTTTTACTTTAATATTCTACTACGATCGGTAATTGAGTTTGGAGCGACTACATTAGGTAAAAAAAAATTATAGCACTATTTAAAATAATCTCAGAGGAGTTCCTTGATATAGCCGAGAAACTAAAGAACTTCCCTTCAACTTGTATTGAAAGCTTTCGGCTCAAGTTCAGAAAAGTTGATGTAGAATACAGCCAGAGCTTTCCGAGAACTGAAACACTTCTGATGATATTACACTTAAACAACTCGTGAGAAGTTTTATCCGATAGAATTATATCGTTTATCGATTATCCATCGTTGAATGGGGCGGGGCATAAGGTTTAAAAAAGGAGATGTCATGATGAGTTCATGGTCGTTACCAATAAAAATTAATAATTAAAACAGACCGATCAGATGAAGAGATAGTCTCATTCAAAACTCATGATAATATTCTAGTAGAAATCTAGTATAGCCTCCATTGGGATTTTTCTGGGATCTATTTGTCAGTTATAACTGGCAAATATATTGTTAGTTGTATTTTAAATATAAGATATCTACAGTGCAACTCCGTTTATCCGGACAAATTGTGACCGGAAGTGATCTGATGAATTCTGGGAGAAAGATGAATGAAATAATATTTAAAATGATAATTTACCATTTTTTTATTAAAAATTTGTCATTTTTGAACGAGCGAAGCGAGTTCTTCCTTTTGACTTGAGGCTCGAGGCGTTGTGTGTTTGTTTGTATGTTCCACGATAACTTTCGAACGCCTTTATCAATCAACTTCAAATTAGAAACACAGATTCTTGGTATCTTTAGACAGGTCAAGTTCGTTGGCAAATAAAAGTAACCGACTCCTTCATCCTTTTTGAAGCGAAATAAAAGGACAATCTTGCACTTTTTCATGTTTGGCCAATTTTAACCCTGTAACATAACTTTTTCATATAGGACTTCGCTCGTTCAATGATTGACAAGCCAAATAAGCAGTTGATTTTACAGATTATTCAAGCTTTAAATTTCCATATGTTTGAAAAATTCTTTTTTCTTCGTTTCTATTTGTTTTTCATGAGATGGTATGAATGAATTAATTTTTAGTAAATTATTTATCATGTAGTTAAGATATTATAAAAAAATAAAAAAATATTGAGTAGGATAATA
Organism: Conomelus anceps; assembly: GCA_948455865.1. Taxonomy (NCBI): domain Eukaryota; kingdom Metazoa; phylum Arthropoda; class Insecta; order Hemiptera; family Delphacidae; genus Conomelus; species Conomelus anceps. Next base: position 73,088,191 of record OX418217.1, read on the forward strand.
TTATGGTTAGTTGGCTGCTGGAATCCTGGACTTGTAATAGTTTTTTTAACATCACATATTCCAGTAGCATATATCCAAAATTATCGTCTTTGGTCTGTTTTTTTTAAAATAGCCTGAACTTTGAATAAGTTACGGATTTTAAAATCAGAAGTAGTTGTGGGCGAGTTCTCCAGCCTGGTGGGCTCACTAGTTTAGTTTTATTTTGATCATGAAAAAGTATAATATTTGTCCAGTTATTCAATGTTCTGGGTTTATACCGTACTGTATAATCACGAAAAACATTTTAAACATACATGCATTTAATAAATTTCCCTACTTTCCTTATTTCATTCACAAAAAATCAGTGGTCTTACCTGTCGCCCTGCAACATCAAGGCTACATTGTAGAGATTAGTAGATCGCATTTCTATCAAAATTAATTGTTTTCGTTTCGGATAGATCCGGATAATTTGGACATCCGGATCAACGAGGGTTTTGGAAGTTTTCTTATTGCATCAACAACAAAATAATTCTAAAAATTAATGAGTTTAACTTTAATTACGATCTTTGATTGTTCTTGATCTCCTCCATTATTGTACTCCATTTAGTCAATGAATACAGACACTATTGTATCTGTATTCATTGATTCAGTTCAATGATTGTGTAAAATTGCTTATTAAAGTTTCTATTAACATCAAATCTCATATCCCTTACGGGTTCATCTCTAAAATAATGCTTACAACACTTTAAATTATGAACACTTGCACTTCATTTACACCAATTACTTGCAACACGCACTAATCAGTTATGTCAGTCAAAATAAATCAATCAGAAACAGATAAATCGGCAATGTTCAGCTAATAATGAATTTTCTATATCACTATTCCAAAATGAATCACCAACTGTTTATAGGCAAAATCAAATACTTAACAACCAGCTGACCAGTAAACTGTTCAACGATTCAGAAAAAAACTTCTAAAACATAGCAGTTGAAACACTTACGAAGCACAATCTTTCACTGTATAAACGGTTAAAGAATCCTGCATAATTATCTGTCGCAATATACTGCGTTTATCACTTTCACATTGAACGTTTGTATAACACAGTCTGTAATAGCGGTCTTGGGACTAAATTGTCTATATTAATGGAACTGTCACATTACACTACCACTATGTCAACGTAGTTTGAGCAATGAATGAACTGATTGTTTACAAGAGCTCCTGCTTCATATAAGTTTTTGTGACATTCCAGTAGATAGTAGAAAAATCATTATCTTTCTATATTATTCTATAAAAATCTATGTTCACAGATAAGAGTTCAATTAGAACATTCTGGATGGATTGCAAGGCGAGGGGTGAACAGGGAGAGTACCCACAAAACATGCTTGTTATTGCTTAATGGAAGCTATTATTGACACAGTGTAGAAAATATTTCTTTCTTTCTCCTGGCGTTTTATATCAGTAGGTTGTCCAATTGCGGTTCAATGTACTAATCATCCACTATGATCTCTTTAAACATTGACCGATGGGCTTGAGTATTGTAGAGGGAGAGTAAAGGTCAATATTGACGTTCTCTTAACCAAACTTTTCTTGGAAGACTCCATTCCTGTGGGATATTCAGTGTTGTTGCTTTGAGTCAGAATTTGAATAGATCATTAACAAACCTATAAAATATATCGCAACTGGTTCAGTTCTGCAACAATCAATAACTGGCAATTCCACTATCTTTTTTTAAAGTAATGTAGATTCTCTAACTTGTGTGTTCATTTTGGTCCGTAGCTGTTACTGTTGTAAGAGGTATTGGTAATACCTCTTACAACAACTTCCACCCTTACTCCATACCCCCTATTTGATATTGAGTTAAAATATTATTCATGATCTTTCTACCCTTCCCGTGAAGTTGACGATAGCGAGGAACACGTCTTCTGATCAGACCTGTTGGAAGTGAATGCAATATTATCCACATTCCAACATGATTGTAATGAATTTCGAATTTTTAATTCAATTTTATCAAATTCAATGCTCTTAATACTTCCGATTTACCAATAATAACAACAGGAACAAAAAGGTTTGCGAAAATTCGATGAATGCTATTGGCCAAAAAATCATGCCACAGCTGGGCTCCAAACCACGAGACCTTCTCTTTCGCTGAAAATTCTCTAAGCTTCAATGTTTATCCCTCATAATTTCAATCATCATCAATTTGATATTTGAGCCGACTGGTCAATTTATTAGTCGTGGAAATAAAATTCAGATATTTAAATATCAACAATATTTTGCTAAATCAAAATAAATGGTACTAAATTTTCTACCATCTATATTGATTTAGCAATCGTCAATGATTGTTGTTCCTGATGATAAAAGTTTCTAATAACATCGAGAAATATATTAAAGTAATAATTTTATTGAAAATATTCATTTTAAAATTGAAAATTTCACGTTCTGTCACAAATAATTGTTAGCGTCTATAATATTGAAGGAGATTAATTCTTGTAATTACTGAATGCATCGTTCTTTAGGTGTTGTTTTGTTGTCAGTTCAGTAGAGCATCGTTTGTACAAGAGATGGCGGCTGCAGACTCAAGACAGCATCGTCATGTCAACAGCAATGTCTTCGATTCAACAGCTGGAGTCAACAATGTCGAACTGTAGAAATTTGAAATAGCAACGGCTCTCAAAGCAGTGCGAACATAGATCCAAAATACATTTACGTTTTTCCAGATGAACCAAAGAAGATTCCACTCTGTTATAATATTCGCTGTATAACCTGTGGGTAAGATATTTTTTCCATCTTTCAACTACAAAGACCTACAACTATACAAGGGTACCGTACAAGAGAAAAGTTATATCAACTTCATAAATTATTTTCGCAAGATGTTTTAATATTGATTAAGAGACTCAATCATTTACAACCCTCCCTGAAACATTCACTCACGAAGTGAGTAGCTGCTTGCTTTTAACCAAGGCTGCATCACACAAACCCAGCGAACACATGAGACCTTGGTCTTATGTGTTCGCTGCACAAACCTTTCAGAACGAAAACTTTTGATGCTTTTTATTTCTGCGAATACAAACTGATGAGCTGATACTAGCCATACTTGTGTTGTAGGTATTTGAATCCTTTGAAATATCGTACCAATCAATGGTTTATTAATTGTTCCATTTACTTATAAATATAGATCAAATTCAAGTGAATTATCAATTTTTTATTATCGGTGTGATTCACGTCAATTGTTATTATAATATATATTCACCACACCTAAACAAAAGTTCTCCCCAAATTTTATTGTTGATTATTTTGCTTGTATCAGAGACATCACTAATATTACTTTTTCAATTTCATTCTTACACAAAGTTGGAAGTGCAAAAAATAATAGCTTGTAGTGAAGTTAAATTGCTTTAAAACTTCATACATACTAGTCTGTTCATAGAACACATTTAAGGTGGCGATAAACCTCGAAAGCACTGGACGGTGCAATTATTGTGGAGTAGTGTGAAATAGAAGACTGCACTTAAAACAATTCTGTTCATTTACCTGCAATAAAACCCACGGCAATTGAAAAAGGCAAGTAGGGTGCTCTACCAACCTCAACTCTCCAACAGCTCTCGCATTACTCCAGAGCTTAGCTTCAGCTCACTTTTAGTGAAATTAATTATTTGATGGCCAATTATCCCACCATATTTAGTCTCAATTACTGAGTTTAAAGTATAAGTTACAAGGAACCACCATGATCAGAAACATTTTCCCCCCTTCCATGAAAAAATTACAGATATTTGCAATCCTATATTAGTCTTAAGCGAATGATCAGATTTATGATAGTCATGAGCCGTGCTAGGTATCTGTAATCAGATAAGATAAGTCACGAGTGCTTGCGCCCTAATTCATTTGGTTTATCTTTCACCATTGGGTTGCCTTTCCTTTCACATCAAAATTAAGCCCCGCCTCAACTAATTGATATAGTAATTATGGTATCTAGTATCAAAAAAAAAACATAATTTTGGAGTGCGAGCCGCCACTGATAAATACATACATCTCGTTTATAATGCACAATTTTTATTGAAATTACCAGTAGACTTGAATGCGTAAAAGCAGCTTTGCATTGAAAAACTCCAAGTCTGAGATTGAAAGATTTTTGCCACAAGTAAAGGTACAACTCTTCTTTTTCACCTGATTAATCCCTCATACATAGAATATATATTTTATTTCGAGGTTAAAGTTGATATGAAACAGACTTATCTTTAGAATTATTATGTGAATCACTATCTCATTCAATGCATGTCATTGGTAATTTGAATTTTAAGTTGGAAGTCAATCAATACACAGATCAAAGTTATTGTTGGACTCAGTGTTATTGTATAAGTTACTCTTTTATTCATATTTTTACTAAAATATTCCTAGAAATTTGAGTAATAAAATATCATATTGATTTTTTATAGTCACGTCGAGCAATAGACTATTTTAGAGGCTATTTCCTTGAATATGTGTGAACTCTCTATGAAAATACTGCACTGTTTTAATTTTCAGTTTTGTCAGTTTTAATTTTCTGTTTACGCCAATACTGCCAACATGAAGCGTTTACACAATAATTATTTCAGAAAATAATTTCACTCCGTTTCTCATTAGAACCATGGCTTCATCCTCTTACAACATGATCATTGCGGTTCTACTAATCTATCTAAAGAATTTCAGAGCAAACAAGACTTAATATTCAAATCTATAAAACGTCTCGGTTTATTTTATCTTTAGACCCAGTCTTAGTTAACTGTCTTCTGTCTGTACTGTCTTAGTTGTCAACTTAGTAATCTTTAATCCTCACCACCATACCTTATCACCTATCATCCTTCTTATACATATTTCACGCTCAAAATATATGCATCAAATAAATTAATTTTTCCATCAATCACTGTACTATGTGTGAGTTTCTCGAAGAGAAAAATCAATGATGGCTTTTCCCAATAGCATAGGAATAATGTGAACATTACACGAATGATGAAATGTTCACTTAAAGTATTTTATGGTGATAAAAATTGAAGAAACAGTAGTTATGAATGATTGTGGTCTACTATAATAAAAAAAAAATAATAATAATAATAATAATATGAATGTTAACCCTGCATGCGCAATATATTTCAATGGAGATGAATTGATCACCCACTCTCCTCATTCATCACTGCAGTGCTTCTAAGTGTTAGCCTAACTTTGATAATCCTCCAATATTGATTTTCCGCCTATCACGGATCAAGTCTTGGAGCTCGGTATGAATGTTTCACATTAACTTGACTATAGTATAGAATGCCCCTGCATACGTCTACTGAAGCTCATGCATTATTGAATGAAGATCCTTTGTTTGCAACATGTCAGTGCTTGATGTTTTAACAAGTTACTAATAGCTACTACTTCCAAAGAAATATTTTTAAGGCTTTTGTAATAACATTTATTTCAAATAAAATGGATTGAAATGCTCAAAGAAGTTTTTCATTCTCCTCCAATCCACATAAAATTATTGGTCGTGTTGATTGGCTTATAAGTCCAAATTTGGCAGAGACCAAATTGTAAATCATTGATTGAAGATACAGTATCATACACCAGTGAATCAAAAATGAGGATTTAAAAAGAAAGAGTAATCATTAATAGAGAATAATGTGATGATAACGAGTATTCAAGTAATTTTTCTATCCTTAGTGGCAGGGCTGCCCACCCCCCCACCAAAGCCTCATGACGCACCAACCCCCCCCTCATAAATTAGGCACCCCCCAAGTCTCATGACGCCTCAGATTGGACAACCATGAGTCTCCCATGGCTGATCTGAGTCTGTTTTTGATAATTTTAACTCGACTCATTGCTCTTATCCGCTGATCAACTAGTACAACTATTTGATTTTGTAGCTGCTGAGTAAAGTTGTATAATCCACTTTCAGAGCACTCGCTTAGGAGCATAACTAACATAACAGAACTATTTTAGCTAATTCATATTCAATAGTATAATAGTAATTATAAATCTATTGTCATTAAAAGACATTCTATCTGGTGAATCGTTTTTTTTTTTTTTTTTTTTTAATATCGTCACGTTAAATACGGTTTCAATCAACTTTACCCCCCCCCCCCTCACCAAGAATTTCAATGACGCAGTCTGCGTCATAGCCCCCCTCCCCTGTGGGCACCCCTGCCTTAGGCTAATCAATATTCGAAAACGAGGTTTCTCTACAAGAAAATATTTTGCAGGCTCAAAGATCAAGGGCTGTGTAGACTTTCAAATTTTGGAACCTGAAAAATGTTTATCACAAAAATTTTACCCTAAATATAATTTTATTATTTTTCAATTCCTCACATTCCTTGGAAAAATGAACAATCATATCATATTGGTTCCTGAGAGTGGAAAGATTTCATCATAACCGTAATAGTGTCGTTTTATCTTTGAAGTATTTGTCTAGTGCCTTTTCAGAGATTATAATGGATAAGATTGAAGCATTTGAAATTAAGTTAATTGAATAGCAGTGAGGATAGAGTTCACAAGTCGATAGGTGCAGGATTCATTTATAAATATGTGCTCCAGTTCCAAAGATATGAAATCCATCAACATCCGAAATGGATCATTACTGTATAGTTCATTTGTCATTATTACCGCCTTTTCGTTCAATTTGACTGGACTATTGATTTGTCTTGACGCTGAGAAAAATCTGAATTGATTAATTTCTTGTTAGGAAATGATGTCGCGAATCTGGAACTTTGAACGAATCTGGAACATACGTCTCGTGTTCATCGTACTACTGTACTGTACTAATACTCTATTACTACACTGCTACTACTACCACTACTTCTACTTGTACTTATTTACAATACATCGGTTTTTAATATATTATTTGTTATCCCTATCTGAACATGAGCGAACACTTCTACAACGCTCAGGTGAATTATAACCAACAAATTCAAACTCAATCTTCAATAAACTGCCTCAGCCAAATTCCACGAATCGATAATGCGTTTGAGAGCTGAATTCAAACTTAACGCCAAAGTAAAGTTTCTATCCAAGAAATTTCCACTTTCCTTACATTTCTTACTTAAGTGAAGGCTTAAACGTACATAAGTGTTTACTGTTATTCTATCATTCACGCTGAAGTTGAAAGAGTCTGGATGGAGCGATAGGTATAGTTCAGCTTGGACTAAGTTAAGGAGACTTTATTCCTGCGTATTGTATATTTTTGTTCCTCATTATTTTAAAAAAAAATCGAATGACAACGTATTGAATTTCTTGACATTTTTCCTGTTTTATAGAGACATAAATGCTCTGGAGAATGATGGCTTTGCTAGTCTGGTGCAGTGGCGGATCCAGAGAGGGGCTGAGGGGGGCTATAGCCCCCCCTTGGTTGACCAATTTACACTAGATAAAATGGTACTTTATAATATAGGTTAATATATATTTATATATGAGAAATCCAAAAAGGAAGAAAATGGAGAAAACATCGATTGTATAAACATTGACAGCAGGGCTTTTTTCTAGAAAATGAGGTTCAGGGACTCTAAAATTTTCGCTTAACCATGCATAGTCTATATACTCTATAGGGGAGTCCTAACTTATTTGTTGACTATTTCCTCTATATAGGCCTAATATAAATGTATGAATAGCCAATTTTGGTACAAATATCTATATATCTAATTTGCATTTCAAATTTACAAATATAAATTTAAAAACAAATTGAACTATATACTAACTAACCTTATTTGAAATTTTCCATAGTTCTGACATGTCCATGTCCAGTGGCGTAGCCAGGATTGAATTTCGGGGGTTGGGTTACCAGGGGGTGTGGGGGGATTGAAACCTCCCTGGAATTTTTTTTATATTTATTATTTTTATAATAATTTTGAAGTAAATTTTATATGTATATTTGAATTGGAGCAATTGTTAATTTTAATGAAATATATCTCTGATCCAGAAGAGCCAGGGACAGACACCACTCGAAAACAATGAATTGCCACATTGCTCACTAAACTGTACATGCCGCTGCAGAGTAAGAGTACCATAATAATATTTTATACTTTTTGTGATTCCCAAGACAAACTCTTGTGCTAAATAAAACTAAGGTTTATTTTTGTATTAACTGTTTTAATTTAATCTGTAAGTTATTAGTATTGTGAAAGATGACTACAACAATTCAGTGCGGCGGGGGGAGATGTATCCCAATATTCCCCTGGCTACGCTCCTGTTCATGTCCTATTTCCTTCTTCCCTGTTGCGTACTTTACTTTTCGTATCTACAGCAGAATGGTGTCCTTGAAGAAGCCATGACAACATATTTTGTGGGGTAAAAGGACGTTAGTGGAGGTCCAACAATCCTAATGAAGAGAAGATTGCTAACAAGTAGAGCTGGTGTCATTATTAGATTTGTAACCGGACTGGTCGACAACAGTTGGTAGCGCGCCTATATATTTACCAGTCCGGACATATATAGTAGAAATTCTAGGAAACTAACATGCCTTAACCACTACAGATGAGGGCGACTGGAGATTCATACACTGTGTTTGCTTCTATTTGACTTTATTGGCATAAATCAATTCACTAATCTTATAGTATCATGAATGTAGCAACACGGAACAACTTGCAACAACAGGGTTCAAAGGAGACAACTTTTCCGTATCAAACTATATTAACGATCCGCTAACAACAAATTAGGATTAAGGTGAATTCAATAACATCTCATTTAATAATACAATAAAATTCCGAATAGACGACATAAAATCAGAAATAAATTCAAGCCTCAACTTAGGGACAAATCAAATATCTCATATAGACGAAAAATAATCATAAGCATAATAAAATAGTCGAATCATAACCCTGATAATTGTAATAAAATCGTGAATCATAAATCGTTCAATTAAGTTCAAGCCTCAACTTAGAAGCAATCAAATATCTCACATAGACGAAAAATAAGCATAAAATTAATGAAATAGTAAAAACACAATCATGATAATCTTGATAATATCGCAACTAATAAAATCGTTCAATTTAATCCAAACCTCAACTTAGGGACAAATAAAATATCTCACATAGACGAAAAATAATCATAAGAATAATAAAATTAATTAGTTATGCACAGTGTCCTATCTCTCCCCTCCAGTCGCCAATATGACAAATTTCGGATGTAAACCATCAAGGAAGGTTCGGTCAAGAATATTCATAAGAATCGTGGCTAGAATAAACGATAATCTCACTCACCAGTAATGGTCATACAGTTCATCAACAGAAAGTTCCAAATATACATCATTCCGCGTTTTCGCACGTACGATATGTACCAACAATCCAACTCCAGGAAAGGCCGCTTCACTAACTCTTGCACCCGTTCTGATTTTCACACAATTAATTAGAATTAGTTCTCCCCGTAAGTTCTTAAAATTTTTACGCCAAGTTTTAAATTTTGATACAAGTTTATAATAATTTTGTCATAAAGTTCATAATATTTCCCACGAAAGCCCGTGAATCTTCACAATTGATCGTTCAGATAAAACTCTAATCTCCTTGAATAACGCCCACACCGCAAATATTACTTTAACCAAGAGTCTACCACTTCAACAGAGATATTGACCGCCGCAACGCGCATCAAGTCATTTCATCCGTTTTCTTCAAGAGACCGTCACCGACTGACTGGAAAAATCGCCCGAGGACGTTTTCCCGGCCAGTACCACGTGTAAAACTCTCCCGTTCCCACGGGAGGAAAGAGTGAGAGGTTCCAAAATGGACGGAGAGAGAGATAGTTTCTCAGCATAAAAATGCGGAGAAATTGCAGTTTTTATTCCCCACGAGGAATAAGAACGCTGTACTGTGCATAACTTCAATAATTCAACGCAATAATTCAATTTCTGATACATTTTCACACGAGTAATTTTGTAATAATTGCTGCGTTTTAAGAATTGTCTGTCGATCACGCCACTGAGTCCAATGTTCATAATTTTGTGCGGTAACCTGATTTTAAAAAATGCAAAATTCGTTCAAGCTAATAAAATTAAATCCACTATTAAAACCTCTAAATATTCACCCATCACAGATTCATAGCGAAATTCAAACATTCAAAGTTTGGAAATGCAAATGTTAATGAAATTTTGTTCCTAATAGTAATTATTTGATAAGATATTTATATGCCTAGCGAAAAGGAACTGGAACGCCGTTCTGGAGCGTTCCGGCTGAAAAAAAGCCCTGTTTGACAGTATATATACCATTCTTGGATCATTATTTCTGAGCTGCCAACTAGATTTAGTTCAATACATGAAGCTGCACATCAAAAGGGACTGATCCCATCAAATTTCACAAAAGTTAGTGTTGATGAGGTAGTTAAAGCAGCAAATATCTACTGCAACAGTGGCGGATCCAGAAATTTTTTTGGGGTTGGCTGGTAGCTACTGTTGATATTAAGGGGGGGGGGGTAGAGGTGTCCTTAATACAAGTAGTATATTGAAAGATTTTCAATTTTTCATTATCAATCATACCCGATAGTTATTATTCATATTATTGGGAAATAAAAAATAGCTTTACTAGTGCTTTGAACCATATCAGCGATAAAATTAATTTAAATTTAAAGTATATTGGAAAATTTTGATTGAATTATGGCTGAATCTGGTATGTTCAGCAGTTTGTCAAAGAACATACCATTCCGGTATTACAGTCATATAATTCAATTTTTAAGAATGAAAATCAATGTAGGAGCTTTAGTTACCGTAGTTACAAATTTTTCAATTAACTAATGTTTCATCCAGTTTTAATAGATAAACTTTGTGTGAATTCCACACTGTATAAAAAGAGATGTTTTTCTAAAGTTTTATCTGACGATTAGTTTTTCTCTTAGTTGCCAATTTTTCAATTAACTATGTTTCATCTAGTTTTAATATATAAACTTCGTGTGAATTCCACACTGTAAAAAGAGATGTTTTTCTAAAGTTTTATTATCTGACGATTAGTTTTCCTCTTATAGAAATATGGGATCTGAAGTTACTCCCCCAGAAAATTTTTGTATAACCTCTTTGAGAAATCAGTTAAAATGGTATTAGATCCATATTAAATATAAGTAAACCCAATGCAAGCGTTGTATCTGGAATTTTTATCAGTAGCTGGTGATCACTGGTTTGCCGACCACTGTGATAGAATGTTAAAAAAAACCATTGGTTGATATGTTAATGTAGTTCCTCATTACAGTATTAAAAGAATGTTGGTACTGTCGTGATTCAATTAATGCAATTTTATGTTGCACTACTTTTTCTATTCAGTAAGTACAAAAATCTAAACACTGAGTTGATTGGTTGCAGGCAATATAAATGTAACTAAGACATTATGCAGTATTAAAACGTTAACGGATTTCATAGAACTGAAGACTTAGTAGTGGAATTAGGTAATTATTGCTAATAAATATTTCACAAGCTTCAAACTGATTATATTAGTAAAAAATTTACACTCTTCCAAATACTTTTTGTAGGTTTTGGGGGGGCTTCAGCCCGAAAGCCCCCCCCCCCCCCCATAAATCCGCCACTGTACTGCAAAGACATTTCTACAACAACTTTGGAGCTATTAGCAGAATTTCAACTTTGGCGGGAACATTGGAAGTCAACAAGTTCCAAGGATCTTCCACAGTGCTGTGAAGTTGCTCTATCTAAAATAATGCAATAGATACTTTTTCCCAGACGTTGCAATTTTATTACAAATATTTGCAACTTTGCCGGTGGCAACCGCCTCAACCAAAAGTAGCTTTTCTTCCCTAAGAAGAATCAAAACGTACCTTAGGTCAACTATGACAGAAGATCGGTTAAACGGTATTGCACTGGCCCATATTCACAAAGAAAGGAACATAGAAATAGAAAAGTTTTTACAACACTTCAGCCAGACAAAACCAAGATGAATGTGTTTATCGAACTGGACCTCTATTTAAATAGATGTTTCAAAATCAATCAAAAAGTAAATAAACAATCGAAAGACAAAGTGAGTAATCAATAATGCATGATGATTTTTTTCAAAGTGAACCCCCCCCCCCCCCGACCCCATTAGCCCGTCCCTTGACTCAATCCTGGATCCGCCACTGGTCTGGTGATTAGGAAAGCTGCGATAACTCAGAACAAGAAAGAGCCAGAATAACTTTTCAAAACCTGTCCTTCAAAGATATCTGAGAATCAAGAGGGAATTCTCATAGTACATTTATGAATTTAAACCATATTATTGGGTGATTGTGAGCCTTGATATAGCTTTAGAATAGACACCAACCTGTTAATGTATGGTTTTAGGTGGAATTGAAATCACTATGGGCATAGATAGACTAACCATTAAACATGAATGGTTGGTCTATGGGTCTATGCTATAGCCTACTACAAGCTACAAAATCACGCGGTTCTAAAAATTGCGTTGTAGCGAAAAACAGCTGACTGCGTCGACAAACCATAATATATGACTACTAGCGTCAGACTTGTAGACTAGGCAACACGACACGGTACGAGTAATTTGTGCATTGAGGTTGGAGATTCTCTACTATCAGCTGCTGGCGTGGTACCATATCTGGTAACACCTCAATTTTACAGAGCCGCCTAATTTGATGGCGTGAACTAGAGATGAGTTTATTATGAATGTAATCTAGATTACGGTACAGCGAAAACCTTCTTATTTGAGAAAAAATATGAAATTCATTCCTGGAGGCAGCATATTTTCAAAACAGACGACCTATGAATTTACAAATTTCATTGAAAATTGCGCTGAATTTTGCCCCTGATATATATAGATATAATATACTATAGATGGTTATAACAGTTTCATTTTTATGTAATAAAAATATCTATATATCAGGGCAACGATATGCACCATTTTCATTGAAATCAGTATATCTATAGAAACCTGTATTCAAGTTTTGTGTAGAGTCGGTATGGTTGGAGGTGAGTAAATAGATTTGTTAACTGTAAAATAATAGGAAATAATATCATTGATTCTGTAACAATTAATAACAAGTTTTATTAATTCGTACAGTGAAAACTCAAGCAAATTTTCTTGAAAGCTTTTCTTTGCTAGAGATTCCCAAACACTTGTAGAATTTCTAATTTTCCTTCGTTAAATCACATTATAGTTGATACTATTCACTATTCAGTGGTATTATTCAGTGTCAAATTCTGCAGAAATATTTGAATAACAAATTTAGAATAATAAACTTCCATTGTTAACAAATTTCAGACGTTGGATATAACTTCACAAACTCTGATCAAGTTTAGAACTCTACGAGTAAGTTATTCATTTCACGAAGCATACCTTTGGTTCATAACGTTTGTTTGTCCGTTTCGGTACACACGCCCTAATTGGTTCACATTGGCCATGAAATTTTCATAGGTAATCAACGGAGAAACAGTTGAGGAATATAACCTCATACAATGCTTTGATTAGCTAAGCCTTTGAATAACATAACAGACCTGTGGCCAGCAAGGTTCAATGTGGAATGAGGTGGTGCAGGGGGGTGTTAGAGAATACCTAGAGCCCATTTTTTATTGGTCAAACAACTTAATTTTTGAACTGTATTCGTGAACACGTATTTACATGGTTCAAATGAACTGAAATCAACAATATTATACATATTTACAATCTCAATATTTACAATAAGTTATCTCAAATAAACGCTTAGAGGACTTTCTTATTATTGAATTAAATCTTTCATATTCATGATTAGGCCTACTTAGGCTTTGTACAATATTCTATCAATATTCTATCTACTCCAATCGGTATTTGATGGATATTTTCAAAATACAATAATTACCTCTTCTTTTGTCCACATTTTGACCTTGAATAGATTATTCTGGTATTATTTACATTTTATCAGCGTATATTTTTTCCTCGTGAGTCCCTGAAGGACATTTTAATAAAAAAATACATTTATTTTCCTATACCTATTATTTATAGTCACGGTAATAGTTACCGTGAAGAAAATCTAGATTCTGTAAGATAGCCATTCATTGATACGCATAGAATCACTACTACAGTAGTTTTAACGTTAAGTTATAGACAAATAACTATTACTAGGTATTGAAAAATCACTATAATATGCTTGCTGCGTTAATCACACATTTCGAAAAATGCAGTAGTTCATTCAATTGCTTATAGTATATTGCTTATACTATAAGTTGATGTAAAAATTGAGGCTAGAGCAAGAAAAATGATAAGCACCGCACTTGGTTTTATTAAACTGTTTTGTTTTGGCACACATAGCGCGTTTTGTTTGCTAATCTGTTCATATAAACCAGTTCAGTTGAAAGTATGTTAATTTTATACTTGCTTTGGTCGTAGTATACACTTCTGATTTATTATCAGGATCGATTATTGATACACAATATTATAATAAAGTTATCCAAAGCTAAGAGGAATGGGGGAGAAATTCCTATACAAGAATCAATAATTATCAATCATTGCAAACCAATAATTAAATACATTGACCTATCTGAAACTTGAAAGTATTGGAAAACATTTTTTCATAACACAATAGTCAGTCGTCTCAATTCGCATAACTTTCGGTGATCGAATATTCCAGTGATGTTTCAATTAGGCCTGTCTTGGAAGATAAATAATTATCACTAGTAATTTAATTATTTTAATCTTATTTTTGTCGAGATAATCTTGAGAATAAAAACCATACATAATAGTCTAGTATATTTTTAGTACTAGAGATATACACAAGTGACAAGTCCTCACTCAAGCATAGAGCTAATACTAGCTGCCAGGGCTTCGAAGGTGATTCATCTCTCCGTAAGCCGACTCCGAGTCTGTTATTCCATCATTTGTAGCCCTGGCCGCTAACAATAGGACAGAAGCAATAATGTGGGGGGGGAAGCTGTGAAATTATGAGAAGTCAAATCGTATGAATTTGTACGAAAGATTCAAACATGTGACTCAGTTGAAGACGTTGTCCACTGGGTCCTGTATCGTTCGTAAGTTTCTGTCCGAACAAAATATTCTTAACAAGGTAAGTACGGTATTTCAGCGAACGGTACTCGCACATTTCGGTAGCATTACAGTGGTCGATAAGCCTTTCAGATCCCCATTAATCATGTCAAGATCTGAAAATCCAGATTGAACACATTGATATAGATACAGCAGGCCCGCCCAGAGAGGGGGGCAATTGCCCAGGGGCCCGGGCTCCGGAGGGGCCCAGGCTCTGAAGGAGCCTTGGTTCTGGAGGGGCCTGGGCTCTGTAAACGAACAACAGTTTATTTCAACAACACTAAACATACACAGATCAGATTCGGTAGGCCTAGTTAGTTCTAAAGATAAACGGTTTAATTCATTTAAAAATAAAGATTTAGATAAAGATCTTATTTCAATTATTGAAGAATTGGCAAACAAAAAATCTTGAAAAGTAATTGTTTTAAAGGTGAATTTTCCATTATTCCCATTTATAGGATAATCTCTTTTTTCTTCATTTCTATTGTATCATGGGCATCAAGATATTCATGATTGTTTACTTCTGTCAACAAATTAATTTTGGAAAACGAGTGTCCAGATTCTAAAGCATGTTTGGCTATTGCCTGATTTTCTGGTTGGTTGTACTTGAAATTTGAAACTTTAAAAAAGTGTTCTTTTAAACTGATATTTAATATTTGCTTTGGACTACTTATAATTTTTGCATCATTCACATTTTATTTTATAGATTCCAGATTTTTCTTCGATTATTTTAATGTTATTTTTAGGATTGCCAAGAATATGTTCAAGTGCGGATTTTGAATAAAAACTTATGTTGACATTAGCATGTTTTTTAAAATCTGTTTCAACAAATTTTGAATGGGATCCATAATTCATAGATTTCCAGATTTCTTCTTTCTTCTCGTTTTAGAAAAATGTTGTTCTTAATAATTTTGAGATACTTTTTTCTTCTTTAAAATCATTTGATCAATCAAATTTGGTTGAAACTCATTAAATTTTGGTATTTGCATCATTTTCTGAGCTTCCAATCAGGGGCGGATCCAGGGCTGGGCGAGCCGAGCAACCGGCTAACATAACGCAGGTTGGGTCGGAAAGAACCGCGAGGCCCTGGTTGAGCTACCAGCCTAGCAAGCGAAGAGTAAAAGAGACATAGAAATCTATCATATTAAAATTTCTCACCCCAAAATTATTGCGTCAGTGTGAAATACTTAAAGAAGCCCACAAAAATGGACCGGGCGAGTCAGCGGGGCCCTGCGGTCCGGACCTAACTGAAAAACGCAGGTCGTTTAGAAGCGCGACCCCTTAAACCAGCCCCATAAGCAAGCAGACGAGTGAATCCCATAAACCAGGTTTGTTATGCATAGCTTATATTAGCATAAATTAGAAGGTGGTATTTTTAAAAAATAAACCCAACGTAATGTATCAACTTTTGAGTATTGGCTATACTTTACAGTTTTGACCTGGCATATTTTATGACAAACCATGCAAATTTTGGCTTTTGGGCTTAGCTAACCATTTTCAGCATGTTAAACATGAATATATACACAGAAAAGGCATTATTTCGTATAAAAATATCATCCAATGCGTACTTCCTATAGTGCCAACTGATGAAATCTTTTAGGCTATTAATTTAGTACATTGGAAACTACACTATAATACACAAATAAGGTCGGTTTTATATGTTGATCACAACACAGCTAACTAGTTGAAAAAACGCATCAAAAACGCATTTTTAGGGCTAATTTTTCAAAAAATCATGGGGAAGGATCCCCAGACCACCGGTAAGTGTGGCCCCTCCAAAGTCAATTGCCCAGGGCCCCGCAAAGCCTGGATCCGCCACTGCTTCCAATGAATCTTTGGAATGAAAGGCAAAATTAATCTACCTTTAATTAAGAATCAGAACATAGTTATCCAATAAGAAGAGCTTATCACGATGACCAGTCTTATTTATTTAAAAATGTTATCATTATGTCATCTGGGAAATGATAAAATTTTCTATCTTTATAAACAAATCTAATGTGGTTTGATTTTGATTCCATAACAATGTACCGGTAACAATACTTTATTCATAATGTCAAACAAAATACTGGGTTGCATAGGCCCATATTGGAAGTGGTAAGGGGGCCCGTACTCAAGTTTGCCCAGGGGCCCGGAATTTCTCTGGGCGGGCCTGAGATACAGAGAAATGGATATTAAGAGCTGTCATTTGTTAGAGAAAAATATTCGAAACAATTTAGAACAGCATATTTTTTTTATTGCTGATGATGCCCACTGTCATTTGTTAGAGAAAAATATTCGAAACAATATGGAACAGCATATATATATATTTTTTTTTTATTGCTGATGATGCCCACATGAGTCCGAGACTTGTCCGTGGGTAATGAGGTGAATGATTACACATAAATGCCTGACGGTGGAGCGGGATTCGAACCCACGACCACTTAAACGACAGCAAGCTGAAGTTGCGACGCCCCAACCAACTGTGCTAAGCGGCCCGCCTATCATATTTTATTGATGCAGATGTGCTTCATTACATTCAAATCCAAAACACTAGTGAAAATTGCCACAATAAAATAATTGATAATAGTATATTTATTATCCATTATAGGTCGATTGTAGTTCGTAGTAGATTGGAGATAGTTATTTTAACAATTTATTGTGACTTATAAAAAAATATGAAAATAATAATGTTCGATAGGAACATAACATGGTGATCCTGTGAATTATAGAATAACAGGAAACCCAAATATCTGTAATATTCTGAAGTCCCGAAGCATTTTGTTACTTCGAATGTTACAATGCTGGGAATATGAAATAAAAATTCATTAATGAAAAGTTGTCCAGAGTTTGCTGATCAAACATTGTGGAAAACTGGGATTGTTCCAGTATTTCTTCTCTCTATAACATTATCCAATAAAACTGCTTGAAGAGTTTTGAATATCTCAAATTCCTATTCTCTTGCAATTATTGTAATTATTATTTACAGACTCTCAAGGTTACTACTGCTCAATCATATTTAAAGATTTGAATTTGGTATAATTTTGTTTAATAAACAATAAACTCAGACTTACTTACACTGTACCAGACTATTCAAAACCTGTAGAACACTACACAGAGCAGTAAAAACAAGTTTATGTGGACAACTATACTAGTATTGTGAAGTATATGAATTTGATATGGAAGTGATTTTAATTCATGAGCACTCAAAACTGTGCCTGTATTGGTGACCGAGCTGCTATGGCTTGATATTATCAGGTTTAAATTTACTTACCTGATGGCTCTGAATTCATATGAAACTGTATATCCACATTAATATTGATTCACTAAACAATGATTGTATTTTCCCCATAACACGGCTCATTCAGCTTGGTGTAACTATCCGAAAGGGTCTACCCATGCCCTGGGTAGGGTCTCCTCCTGTAAAAGCCTCTATTATTATTATTATAGTGGTTCGGAACCCACCTAAAGCTGTAGATTCTTCATAACATGGCTCAAACGGCGCAAGGTGTAACTAGCCGTAAGGGTCTCCCCTACTCTATAGGAGGAGAGTCTCCTTTAAAAAAGGTGTACGCTCCTCATTGAATTTATCTGCTTAATTTCTAAGGTACGGTACATAAAACTCACATACAAGTACAAAACGCACATAAAACACTCATCCTAGCTGACAGTTACGATCAATTAATTTGAGTGAGTTTGATCAGTTTGTTTTCTTTGCGACACGAAAACGGTGTTCTAACACACAGAAAAGTTTTTGTATTGTTTAAAAGAGGAGCCTCTCACACCCTGCAGCTCGTAACCTGACAGACGCTGATGCTTGACAATCGCAGGGTGCGACTTCGGCCTCAGACCATTTCTCGCGTTTGCGTTTGCGTGACGTTGCCGTTGTCGCCGCCCGCCCCTCGGCGCCGTCGCATCCGTCTGAACACATTCTTAAAAGCGCAGTGCACGTCCACGTTCGCGAAGCAGAACAGCACTGACACACAGAAACCCTGTCAACAAAAAAAAAAAAAACAGAAACAACAATTGAATTATTCCACATGCTGCATACCAACTTGGCTGCAAATATCGTGAGATTTTTTATTTATTTTGATTTATCCCTCTGCGACATCCAGCCATAACTCGACACATTCGTCGCTCCTTTCCTTAACAATGATGAAAGCCTTGATACTATATTCTCTGCACAACGATATTTTGACGAATCATTTCTGAATATTATCGTTACTTCAAGTTCTTCCTAATGATGGATTCATGTATTTGTACAGAATCCTCATTTATTCTCGATCACTTTTACAAAATGTTCCTCTGAAGTCATAATACCTTTCCCCTGAATCGGAACTTCACTGGAGTAAAAGACGCTCATGTAAGATTCAAGAGTTCCCAAATCTCAGATTTTCAGCTCCAGTACAAGACTCATACTTTTCAACTTCTAAAGCTTATTGGTCATTAGATCAATATTAATTTCATATCATTCTGAATGATATTGATATTATTGGGAAGAGTTAGTAAAGTATTTTTTGAAACACAAATATTTGAACCATTCTGGATATTGAAAATTTTAGTCACAAACTCCAAGCATGGTACAGCATTCAAATTTGTTCTTGTATAAATCAAATTGGACTACCTACCAATCTACCATTTATTTTCATTCGTACCATGATCATCGTATATATGGACTCATATATAATATTAAATAGTTAAAGAATGAATAGTATTGACGTAGGTCAGCCTGAGTGTGTGTGTGTGTGTGTGTGTGTGAGAGAGAGAGAGAGAGAGAGAGAGATTTCTAATGAAATAATATAAAGTGATAAAATTAAAAAGAAAATTGTGTTTCTGAGCCGGAATAAAAAGAAAAAATGTTTAAAATCGACTAAAATTTAGGAGTTTCCTATACTAGACAACTACTAAAGTCATAGAAAACTGCTATTTTATGTGAACATGAATCAAATGACTAATTCAACAAACAGGTTATTCAAATGACAAAGGAAGCTTATTTTTAGGTGACTTTATGCTAAGAGAATCTGAAAGGAATCTCAACTTTTATTTACACAAAACATTCTTAGAAGTTTAAATACCGAATTTATATACAATTCTAAACAGAATTATTGATACCATGGTGCTGTTAATCAGAACAACTCAATGAGAGCTCCAACGATTGGACTTCTAATGCAACAATAAATTAGATAAATGATCGATATATATGATGCATAATATATCGGTAAAAAGTATATTATACAGATCAAACTGTATGTAAATGCAGCACAACATTTGTTGATTTCCACATAACGGAAAAAACATTTGTTCATTCATTCACGCTTTTTGTAAGATAATACAAATCCCATTCTTCCAAGATCATTCAGCATTCGTGCATTTGTTGCTTATATTCATGATCAGTCAATTTTCATGATCAGTAAGCTTTATTGACGACTAACAACTAGAAACATTTTTAATAATCACGCCAAAGAAATAATAGCCTATAATTAGAATTATTTCTCACCTGTAAAGAGACTAAAAGTGCTGAAAAAATTTGATATGTCATTTCTAATGGAGCATGTGGCTCTGGTCTGAAAGGTATAAGTATATGGTGTATGCCGAACAGAGGTATTAAGATAAGTGCAGCACGAACAGCTTTTCTCAGTCCTATTGGAGCCGGATTGGCCGAGTTGCAGTGCAGCTTGGTCAGCAGCACTCTCACCACGTTGATCAGAAACGCAAGGCTGGCCAGCATCGAGAGGCAAACTGGCACAATCAGCACCCATTGAGAGTAGCTGTCGCCCATCCAGCACCTAAATCCGAACAAAAATTAACGAAAATTATAATTATCATTCTCTATCAGTCAGTGAATGTTATATTCTAACCCACCAAATCACGCATTATATAGATTATAAGGACACTCATTATGAGTGATATAACCCAACTCATAGCTTCCAGCATACAAATCACTGCTTGTTTATTATGTTCATATACGGTACACCTGAATACAGATCGAATGCTGTGCACACAGTTGCAGCGAATGTAAATTATTATACTTCATTAAATTATTTTTATTTCCATCTAGATACATAAGATTATTGACTTCTTCTAGGACATGATTCAAACTCACTCTACGACTTTATAATGAAAACTATCTGTTGTTAACAATGCTAACAATGATCGTTGCTATAGACAGAAATATTATTTTCTTCTTACTCTTATTTTATAATTGCCATATGATGATAATATTCATCTCTGATCAACAATGGCTGGTCGCCCTATCAGGTTAACTATAATACTTTTCAATTTGTATAGATCAGCTGATCGGCCAAAACGGAAAATTACACAGTATAACTCCTTAAAGAGTGATGAATTTATTGTACTGGAGTAATAAATAATTATATAATATATAAAAGTAAATCCAATAAAGACATTGGTAACTTCAGTCAAGCAACATTTTAATCACAAGAATAGAACACACTAGTTCTTGTGAGAACCCGTCCACAGGCGATATTTAGTTGCAGCAACTAAAAAATTCCAACACGCTCTATTCGCCAGGCAAAGCCGGAAAAAATGGAACGTACATGCTCATTCCTGTCTCAGCACGCTGTCGATTCTCAGTTGCAGCAAAGACAATATAATGTAACATTATATTATGTTACATTATATTGTCTTTGGTTGCAGTCTCGTCCCTCCCGAATCATGTCTTTAAACTCTGTTCATGGAAAGAGGATACGATGTAGATAACGATGCGCGTGCGAGAGTGTATCTTCGAACAACAAGACCGATTCACAATTAACTACAGAAATACAATAATTAACGCGCAGTATATAAGTGAACCGGTAACTGTGACAGCGAATGTGATACTGAACTCAGTGTGAACTGGTAGAAATTAATCGATCGGTCTACAGCTGATAAGAGTCACTTTTTCACTCATACAAACGCAAACGTTTGTTTTGGTTTGTCTCCCGTTTGTGTGAACAGAGTGTAGACATGGAACTGGCAACTCTGGTAGAGTAGTTGGTTGGAGAACTTGTCTATGATAAGATAAGGATCTGGCTGGCTTCGTTTCCTGCAACATTGGATTCGAATCTCAATCAGCCATGGATGTTTCTCATCATTCACAGATTCACCTCATTACTCACGCACAAGTCTTCAGACTCATGTGGGCATCATCCGCAATAAAAATATTTAGAAAAAAGGTTTATCGAAGCAATTAAATCACAGCCAGTTCTAGCCTATATGATAAAAAAGTGAAAGAATATGCTGGCAAAAATCTAAAGAAAACGTTGTGGTGTGAATCGTGTACGCAGTTCCTTGAGAAATGGGATGAACTAAGTTTAGTGATAGAGAGAAAAAAGGAAAAGGAAAAATTTGTATTTATTGTATTGTATATTAATAGTGTCCTAGTTTTCATTAAAGTATAGTATTACATTCATAAAGTAATTCTACAATTTTAATGCACAGACAAAAAATTGATTATTTATTAAACTTCAATTATTATTATAAAAACTTAAATTGTTAGAACTTAATCAACTTAAAGCTCTTTCTCAGGACAAGAGCACAAACGCAAGCAGTCTCAACAAAATCCATTCTGATGTTGTGAAGCAACTATTCAGTTGCCAGTGGGCGCTTGGGAACAGCAGCACGCAACTTTCAGGCGACTAAATAATTTAATCACTGACACTAAAAAGTTGCCAGTGTGCGGTTACAGTAGTACGTCATATTTAAGCTCCGCCTCGTAACATGACTCCGTAAATAGCATCAAATTATATCTTGTTGCGGCATAACTTGAGAGTTGTTGTTAAAGGACCAAAAGTTATGTTACGGTATGATGTTACTTGTTTGGACGTGAATTTAGCATAAGGGGTATAAATATGAGCATTTCACGAGAAAATTCAGGTGAAACAGGGGTATGGTGATTCTAAGAAGGCTAGAAACACATTCCGCTTCATTTACATGAATTTTATGTGCATTAAATTGGATATCCACAAATATAAAATCACACTGAAGTACCATAATATTACTGTGTTGATACAACGATACGTAGTTCATGCAAATTCCAACGTAATTTCCATTTTAATAAGGGATAAATCGAAAAATCAGTGAGGTATAATTATTTTGCAATAATAATAACTGCGATCTTAAATAATGCCGTGAGTGAAGATACATTCATTTTGCGATAACTCTTTTCCTACAATGGAAATTAATATGGAATTCCAATGTAATTTCTATTGTAATAAGGGATAAATCGCAAAATAAGTGAGGTATAATTATTTTGCAATAATAATAACTGCGAATACCGTGATTGAAGATACATTCATTTTGCGATAGCTCTTTTCCTACAATGGAAATTAATATGGAATTTGCACGAATTACTTAGTTTTGTTGGATCAGAAATTGAAATCATTCCAGTCTGTGTCATTTGGGATGATTCAAGTTGCTTCAGGACCAACCGTCTGGAAATGCGAAGCAGCTCAAGTTAGTGAAGTGGGGCTTTCTTGTAAGAAGAGAGCTCTATAACCAACATCAAATATTGTTTACTCACTGCGACGTGTCATGAGGATAGGACATCCGGACAAGTGTGTAAACAGTTGTTATGAAAAGGGGCAGACACCATCCTATGAAGTAGAATAGCCTCATCGCACACTCATCCTTCACAAAGACAACTACAAGTGCCAGGTGCAGATGCAGGCCCTCACAAAACATCCACATGTAGTTGGCAACCATCAGGTATTGAAGAATTATGTGAAGGGCTTGGCAGTAGATCTGTAGAAAAATGGAAGAGAATATTATTAATGTCTGAGTCTCCGTCAGCTGAATATGAATTTGTGTAATGAGTCGTGGGTTGGGATTGCCAAATTATTTTTCTGATAGGCCTACTATCTACTATCAATGAAATATAATTATTTTATAGGCCTCTTTATTCAATCATGATAACATTCTCTGACATTCTCAGATTCCCCATTGTTTAAAGACTAGAAGTTAATTTTTATAAACTAATGATAACTTATGATATTCTCGAGCAAGTTTCAAAGTACTCTCTATTTATCACTTATTTCTTTACATTAGCTTTCCACACCAATATTGACATCATTCATAAGAGAAAATCATAAATTTACTAACTTGAATGAAGCATTCATTCGAACTCTTGGAATATGGAGCCTTAGACTGTTGATAATACGTAAATTGAAAGAAATCCTATAACATGCTTCACTCGAGTGAATAAATTCATAATTTTTTCATACGAATAATATATGTTAATCGTTAATATTGGTGGAAGTTGGCGTCAACATCGCAATTTGTGACAAGGAAAAATATGAGATTTTATTTGGTTACATTCATTAAATTCATTGCCATCTTTGTAAGGGTGACCGATTGGATTGACCAGCAAAAATGACTTTGTTCTCTGCTGTAAAATCACTTCCCGGTGGTTCGGAACCCACCTAAAACTGTAGGTTCAACTCATCAATCACCATCATCCAATTCATCACCCATGCACTGGTCTCAGACCTATGTGGGCTTCATCCTTTAAAGAAAAGAAAAAAAGAAAACATCTCGCTTGTGAAGAATACTACCGGACATATATTAGAAGCTGTGTCATAATTCTAGCTGTATACTTCGAAATACTTTTTTTTTAATTCTTCAATGGAGATTCATTATTGCAGCTACTTGAAAGGATACTCTCTGCATCTCCTTTTCACAAACGCGATAATTTTTAAGTATAAAAAGTACTACGAATTTTTTTCATTCGTTTAGATAAGTAAAACTAGTGCTGCCAGTAGTGAGGCCGCCACCTTACTGCGTCCAAGTTCAGGGTGAAATAGAGATTTCATTACCAAAACCTCCGGATTGGTATCATAGACTTGTTGCTTTCGCACCAGCTGCAAACCAAGTCTTTTAATTTACCTAATCCTTCTCTTCATGAGTCCAAGTTATCCAGCTGCACCATTCTGGAATAGGTATTACTGCCTAATCCTTGAAAGAAAACGACGGCGACAAATTCTTAGATGTAGTTTTCTATTGGAGTTTACACATCTAGAGTACCCCGTGAGCTTACTTGGGTTTACTCGAATAATTTGATTGCTGTCAATTTATTATGTTATGTTATCTTACGTTATTCTGAGTTTTCAGTTACATTTCTACATGAACACACAATGCATTTCATAGCATGGATAAAAAATATGCCTAGAGATCTTCCTACGAATAAAAGCCTAAGGCCCAACGCACACGGGTCGATCGAAGACGCGTCGAAAGGTTCGCGCGTCGTGCTCGTCATGTACGAACCCTGCGGCACAAGCGATTGCCCCCCGCACACAGGTCGATTCAGTTTATTCGCATCTTCCAACCAGGAACGTTCTCAGTGCATTCGTTGACCTTTTTTAATATGAATCAAAATGGCTATTTCGATCTGTGAATGTTTGTATATTTCTAATCAGCATTAACAATATACCGTATTTTTGCATTTTTAGTTTAATTTGTATAAACTTACAATGAGCAGTTCAAGTTCAAGTGATGAGGAGGACTTTGTAATGTGATTCAACTGTGATTTATTAATTCATCTATAACAACCTATCCTACATCAGTAGTAATAATCCTTTCTGATTTAAAATGTTGGATTTGAGTTGCCGTGGAATTTTATAGTAATAGATTGCACGGGCGTCACCACCGGTGATGGCGGGGGTGGTCAGGGGGGACACTTCCTCCAATATTTGGGATGGTTGTTTATGTCCCTCCATAATTGAAGTCAATTTTTATGTCCCCCTCATGAAATGTTGAACAATAGATATTACTTAACAAACCAGAATTAACAGTAAGTTACAAGGATTCACTTTTATTTTTTAACGAAACACCCAAACCCATGTGTTCTTAACTGTCAATCATTACAATGTTATCATTCATTTATGTAGTTCATTTTTTTAAATCGCTTTATGGCGGTAATAGGCTACGTTCTGCTTAGAAGAATGCACCTGGTACCGACTTATGCTCTCAACATGCACAAAAATTGCTCGAGGGAAAATGATACTTACTAGTTTTTTTATGTAATTGGGGATTATTTTGAATCGAGATGATACGCGCTCTATGAGAAAGTGAATGTATTTCAAGCTGTTTTTATGCACTGATAAATTTTATTAAAAGTTTACTTGAATTTGATCTATTTTGACCTTATCAGTGTTCAGTGGCTTATCTGAGAAGGGGAAGACAAAGAGATGGATCCACTCAGATTTTTTTGGAACTTTATCAAGCCTTGAGAGACAATTTCTTGAAGATATAGAAGATGAAATTTATTGAGAAGAATTTCTCAAGTTAAATTCATTTTCAGCTTGAATTTGAAAGGAAAATTCCATATTGACAAAAATGCAAATCTGTATAAGACAAAATAATGATCCAAACAATGCCTGTTAGACTATTCGACCATTTATGAGCCCCATTTCAGAACAGATCTTTTTGAACCTCTTCAATTTCAATTTCACTTTCAATTTTGATTTATTGAAAACACAGTACTAACTATTTGGTTCTCTAGAACAAATAAATAAAGATGAATTAAACAATTTCATTCTCAAGATACAAAGTCTCCATCTGAAGGAATTGTATTTTATTGAAAATGTTCAGAATTGCTTAGTGTGGTTGTAGAGAGATTATTCTCAAAAATTTCCCAGGGGTGTAGTCCTAACCCCCCCCCCCACCCTTCTGAGACAAAAACCTATTTACTCGTATATTATCATGTTTAATGAATTATTTTTAGAGGACTCCTTTTCCACCAGTTGTTAACTATAAAATATTTAAAATATTGCCTAGAGTTAAATCACACCTCCACACCACCAATGGTCTTCCCACCACCACCCCCCGCCGATTTATCCTGTATTTGCGATAGTGGACCTAATTTTTCAATTAAGTACAGTAATTGTTATCAATTCAAATTCCGTATTTTATTTATTTAGATCTCTAAATTAAACAGTGTTGTTAAAGGTATATAGCTTTTTTTCCAAATTTTCTGATAAAGGGTCTCATTAACTCCCCCCTCCTACCCTCCCTAATAATATCAAAGCCAAAACATCAATAGGAACATTCAAGGAGGCGTTGTGGATATTCCTTTTCAATAGATATGTATGGATAATTTTTGGTAATGTTAAATAATTTTGAAAGCAATATAGTTAAAGATTTGTTTATGCTAGTATTGATTTTCAGTTTACAGAACATACTACATTAAGTTGTATTTGCAATCTTTCTAATGTACCACTCTTTTTTAGAATCATTAACAAGTAAGAAAATTGCAAAACTAGATTTAGAAAATTAGAATGTACATGTAGAAATCATAGTTTGTATTTACAATTGGTTTGCGTTTGTTGAGGTAAGGTTGATTTTTGAAGGCAGGTATGACAATTTTATTTTATGTACTTGTAACTTATTGTCTTGTATAATTTTTTGTAATTTTCTTACTCTAGCTTGAAAAATGTAATATAGTGCTAAGGTTTAGGTGTAAAAAAAAATCCTGTAGTTTTAACCTAGATCAAATAAAATTGATTGATTCATTCATTCATTCATCCACAAGATACGTCCTCCTCAATAAATGATAGCTGACGACACTCTTGATAGATAGTGAGAGAATGCAGACACCAAATCTGACTACAAAATATTCAATAGCATCCAGTTTTGGCGAAAGTAGATTGCTCTCACTGAATATGAATCAGGGAATCTGGAAGTTGGCAGATGTTTCAAATCAGAAAAGATGAAATCAAAGCTTTTCCAATTTCAGCATATCTCTCAAATCTGGAAATAGATTTTTGTTTTCCATTTTCTCAAGGCTGGTCGTCCTTTGAATTTTCTTTCACTCCAATTGACAATGTGCCATTTGTCGCTTCTTTTTGCACCTTCATTTCCGTAAGAGTTAGTGAGGCTTCCCTCGAGAAGAGTCGTGAAAAATATCGAGTAATAAAATTTCTATTTGTGTTCCGAACACTTCCGTTCGTTTTATTGAATTCAACACTCTCTTATCTATCGGAGAGTAAGTAATACTGTATCACACTTTTCAGTCAATTTCCTTTTATTTAGCCTTGAAGCGATAACGAAAATCTCACAAAGTTGATGGCTCAATGTCTTCTTGGTCTATAAAATGACAATATTGTCAACGTTCCAATTAAAAGCGGAATAAATAAAACGATTGATTTTATCGTAGTCTATCATTTTAATCTGACCAGCTTTAATTAATCGTTTGGCTATATGGTGGGTATGCAATAATGTTATATGTTGATATCTGTTATAAAAAAAACGTCGTTAATATTACGAGAATATGACAGCTTCACGATTATTTTAAGGTAGAATATTAATTTCAAGTAAGCTGTTACAAATTAATGGAAGATGATATGTATTTTATTGGTAATAAACTATAAGAGCACATACTGACAGTACGGTAATGAAGCAAAAAAGTATGAGAAAGGGTTTCTATTAAATTTTACCTACAGGTGAATGTGGGCTAAGATTGCATACAAGAAGTGTGAGTAGAAGAGGATTGAAATCGTCGATTTCTTTCAAAAAACTTTTCATTTTTTCGGAAAACAGAAAAATACATTGCAGTTAACACTATCCAGAAACAAAAATTTGATATCTATTGTACTCATTTGTAGGAGAAATATCAATTTTATTAAATATTGCATGATAATAATATTATCATGCAATATTTAATAAAATTGATTGATGGAGACTCATCTTCAAAGGCGTCTTTGATCGGCATGTAGGTTTTCTGGTTAGAAGAATTATTGTGGTTTTTGTAGAATGTGATCGAAAATTTTGTGTGATTAATAATTTAATAAATTGTTCATTGAGGATGTTTTGCTTATTGTGTGTGGTGTGTTTGTATAATGTAAAAGTATAAGTAAAAGTGTGTCCAGTTTGAAGGATATGGTCGGCAAAAGCCGATTCGGTTTTTTAATGTAAGGCTTTATGTTCTTTGCAACGTAGTTGGAATGCGCGACCTGTTTGTTCTATGTTAAATTTATTAAAGTTAGAGCAGTTCAGTTTGTAGGCCTGGGAGATCGTATTAATTTGTTTGTGTTCAGTGTGGTTTTGCGTGCAAGTGCGTTTTTTATTTGTTTTTTGTTCTGAATGCGATGGTGTGGCCGGCTTTTCTGAAGATTTTCGCTTGTAGACTTTTGATTGTAGATTAATGCATGCCATTGTGATGTATTTTTTGTCTGTGTTGTTGGTGTTTTGTTTTTTGATTGTTATTTTATGATTATATAAGGTCGTTTTTGTAGCCGTTTTCTTGTGCTGGGTATTTTATTGTATTTAGTTCAGTGTTATAAATATTGTCGGTGGATAGTAGTGTGTTGTTCAGTCTGTGTAGTATTGACCTGAATGCTGAGTGGTTGTGTTGTATTGGATGATTGGAGGTGATGTGTATCTGTCATTGTTGGTTTTCTGTAAACGTTGAAGCTGTGTTGTTGGTATGTGTTCTTTGTAATTGAGAGGTCTGCGAAATTGATTGATCTGTTTTGTTCATATTCTGCTCTGTATTGAATGTTCTTGTGTATTTTGTTTATGGATGATCGGAGCTGTTCACTTTTTATTTTAATTTCTCTTATCTCCCATGAATCTACAAACTGAATTGCTCTGTTTGTAAAAAATTCACATAGGAAAAACAGGCCGCGCATTCAAACAACTTACAAAGAACATTGACAAGCCTTAAATAAAAAACCGCATCGGTTTTTTCCGACCATATCCTTCAAACTGGACACACTTTTACTGACATCACTACCAACCAACACATTCCACATATGAAATATATGAAATCTAAAGGACACGAAATCAGTACCTTACAACAATTTGAAATATACATTATACCACCACAATAAACAAACACACCACACACAATCAACAAAACATCCTCAATGAAAAATTAACTTTTTAATCACACAGACTTTTCCATCACATTCTGCAAAACCCGAAGTAATTCTTCTAACAAAAAAACCGACGTGCCGATCAAGGACGCCTTTGAAGATGAGTCTCCATGACTTGAAAACGTGCGGCCAAAAGTGAGTAAAATTGTCATTTATTCCCAACTAAAATTGACTGCAAGTCGTTGAATTTACCATAAAAAGTTCAACGCAGATCTCTATGGAACAAGAAATCCAGGAATTTAATAAGTAATACTTGACTTCTGCCATGCGACCCCTCCGCGAAGGCCAAAGACTATGTGTGAAAGTGAGTCTGGACTTCTGGACTGTATTATCAAGTACAATAAGAATAAATGTGTTTTTCATATTCTTCCCTCTTAAATTAAGAATATTAATATATTTTGTAGAATATTGAAAATATAATATGGTACTGCAAAAAATGCATAATAAAGAAGCCAAAACATAAAAAGGAGCTAACAAAACAATCAAGAACTCCGAATTTGACCGAAAGACCCAATTGATTACTTCACGTTGTATCAATTGCTTTAATCATATTTTCAATATTCACCCGACCACACTTCAAACATCATACACACTTCAAACATACACTACTATTACTTGAAAAATAATTAAAAAATACAGAAATACCAGTATAATTCTATAAAATGATGGAGTAATTTCAGAAATTGATGGTAAGAATAAGAAAGGAGCATAAGTTTAAATTACACTGAGACAAATGATAGCACTGAGATATCCTAAAACGTTAGTGGGAGAGAGTGCATGCGTCCTAACTCCACTCTCTATAATAAAGGCAATTCATCCATTCGTATATCTGTGCATCCATGTATATTTTTCCATCTGTCCAACCGATACCCGCCATTAATAAATTGATGATTTCTATGTTCTATTATTTGCTAGTTCTTCAAATTTCGCTAGACTGTTTATCATGGGTGCTTTCAATCAGCCTCCATCAACTATTCCAATATTGAAAAAAATATTAGAATCTGATATGAATATTAAACATAGTAGTACCGATTCACACTAAATTTCGATCATTTATCAAATTTTAAAATGGTGCAGAGATGGTTATCAAAGTGGGAGGGGGATGAAAATAGTAAGTTGGCGGATAGTGGAATTGAACTCTGAATTTATTATTATTATCCCACTGCACGTCGAAGCTTGGTATCCTTTAAATTTGTCATGAACTCTCGCCAAGTGAGTAATGTGTGTTCGTATGTGTTATTGTATTTACATTCCTGGCCTCATATATCTCCATGCGAATAGAGACTCCACTCCAATACAAGTGTTTAATTAAGATTAATTGCTTTAATAGCACACGCATGTAGCTTAGAGTTTAATGTGTTCACTGTGAAATAAAAGGGTTGAATCAATATGTTATTATTCAGTGTGATATCCGGAATTTTATCTTCGAAGGGGGGAAAGTGCAAAGCAAATTACGTAGCAGTAGAAACGATGGAAAAATTTATTCTGTAAACTTAGTGTAGTGGAGCTTATGCTCCCAATGCTTATCATCACTATAATATTATATTCCGTTATAAATTAGCATTCATTTCAGAAAAATACTGATATTCATTGAATAAAATACGATTCCCAATACTAAAATGTATACCACCCATATATTTCCATCTACATCGTATAAAACTCTTCTTCCTCTATTGAGTTTTCTACTTCAAAGCTGATCTTAAAGCGAAACCCATTTTTAATAATTCATCAGGAAGTCGTAAAGCGACCTCAGAAGGAAAGCGAAATTGCTTTTCCCAATGACAAACAAGTCAAGTTGGGAGGATACCCTCCCTTATAAATGTGGATTCGATTCGAAATTATGATATGGAAGAGAATACATATTGCATTACTATGAATTTCCAAATTCCTCCTGGACCAACTATTAGTTAGTTGTTGAATATGTTGATCAGCTTTACCTTTCCTGAAATATTAATGATGCTGCTACTTTGCGAACTTCACTAAAGCTCTACTTGCACGAAGAGCACAGAGAATTTTATTTTTAAAGTCAAGATAATGCTTACTTTTAGATGTTCAGCTCAACCACAGACCTCTTGGATCACTGGATGAGGAAGAAAAATACATTTTTAGATGGCATTTTGTTTTCTTGTTTAGTATATGGAATTGAATTATATGACAAGATAGGGTATTTTCATTCACTGTAGTATGCTTGCGATAAAATTATCGAACACCCCAACTGCAAAGGGATGCTTTGTTCAAACAGCTTCAACAGCGCTCTCCTAATTTTGACTTAATCTTATATTCTCCATCTTTTTTTGACAGAAGACAACTATCCACTATTTTTTTTTTAGCAACTCTCACCAGCGGGCAAAGAGCTATCTTTTTGCTGGTGATGCCTAGAATTAAAGACAAGTTCTTTTTTCTTTTCTTGAAAATATATATGTATGTATATGTGTATTATATTATATACTTTTTAGTTTTTTAGTTTTCACGTGTATATATATGTATATGTAAATTGTTTCTTTCTTTTTGGCAATAAATGAATTGAATTGAATTGAATTGTACAGGTATTTTTATTTCAACTTACACCAGACTATGTAGAAAGTTTGTTCCAGATCCATGTAGATATAAAATGTACATGGCTTGTAGATTTTAAGGTTGTAGATTAGACATTATCATTTTATACAAGTGCATACTGTTATTTATATTTAATAACTAGCTGGCCCAACGCGCGTTGCTGCATTCTCATTGAAGGTCTCCTTGATTTTATTATTCACCACCTCCCGCTGAGGTTAAATTTAAAATTAGGAAAGAAGTTAGTCCTAGAGCTCTTCCAGCTGATCATAGAGGCTTCGTTGTTTTCTTAATCACCACCTCTGAATGAAGAAACATTTCAAATTTAAACCTCCTATGACTATAAGGGTAGAAGCTAGGTTTTTTATTTTATTATTCGCCACCTCCCGCTGAGGC
The DNA here is from genome assembly GCA_948455865.1 of Conomelus anceps. Taxonomy (NCBI): domain Eukaryota; kingdom Metazoa; phylum Arthropoda; class Insecta; order Hemiptera; family Delphacidae; genus Conomelus; species Conomelus anceps. The sequence goes on from OX418217.1 coordinate 73,120,899, forward strand.
TCATTTCAAATTTCTAGCTGCATTGGTTAACAGATGTCATCAACCTAGCATAATTACATTTCATCATACCCAGTCGTATGTTTCCTACATATCGCAAGGCTCCAACTGTACGGTAGCCTACATGCAAAGTGCAAAGTCGTTTGCTGTTCAAAGATAGCGTAAATAACGCCACTAAGGGGCCTGCCATATGATTAAAAACTGTTGACTTATATCAGCTATTCCTTTAAGCTGCTTGGCTGGCAAGTTCAGTAGGTTAGGTCTATAAAATGGTTTAATTAATAATAATTATTAGCTCCCCTATTGAAATTTATCGTCAGAAACCATCCCCAATATTCACACAACATATTCCCAAAGTTTCATGCCGATCTGTCAAGTAGTTTTGGAGTCTATAGGGAACACACATACATTCATACATACATACAGACAGACATTCATTTTTATATATAGAGATTTGGTGATTATTTCTCATGGTTGTGCACCAACTTATTTGCAAACCCTTCCAATGTTATTTCTATCCCATTTACTTAGAAAATCCTTTTTCACCCCTAAATAAACCCTCTTTCCGTGTGGATTTTTTCCTCTTTTCAAACTCTTATGATCATTTTTTGAAACTTGTTTCTTTTTTCTTATTATATTGTACAGTAGATATAAATAATTATTTCAAGATATACACTGTATAACCTTTTCAGCATCACGATATTGTATGACTAACTTTTCTTCTTCCCCTTTTTATTATTTTCTTTTTATCTCTTTCATTGTAAAATTAATAGGTTTACTTTTGAGACTCCCTCCAGCATCCGTAAGTCCGTAAGTCGCATCTTTTGTGCTGGATTGTATATTCTCATTGAGTTTAATTTTATTTATTTTTATTTTACATTGTTTTTTTTTCATGAATTATGTTTTGCACCAAGCATAGTTTTTCTGTAAAAGAAAAATAACTGTATATTGTTATTTTTCTTTCCAAACTAAATCTATCTATTTCACATGTCTCCCTATCTTTCTCATGCAGCTTCGGGCTATGCGTTCATGAGAACTCATATTATTCACCTGATGCTATTGATTATTGAGTTTTGATCAACTATTGATTACTGATAAAAAAATATGCAGTGAGAAACGAAAACTCCTTACAACTTGAACTTATGGTACACCAATGGAATAATTATGGACTGTTATTAACGTCGAAATAAGAGTTTTCAGGTTTGTTGAAACAATCATGGTCTTTAGGAAAACCACTGTTGCATACTATTACTATTTTATTAAAATAAGTTGGAAATAGTTATTTGTGCATCTAGGAACTAAAGTGCAACTTTTTCTCCCTGGGGGAAACTGTTGCTGATGGCTACGCCATCGGGCGACAATTTCTCAGAGGGAGAAAAAGTACTTTAGTCCCGTGATGCACACAAAGTTTTTCCTCCACCTACACCAATAACTACTTAAAGTGCAACTTTTTTGTCACGCCTGGTTCAATATTTTAGCAGAACTGAGCATTTTAAGGAGAATCAGGATACAAAAAACAGAATCAAATATTTATTAAGAAATAGAATAAGAATCATGAAGATCTAGCCTAAACTAACCTTTAGACCAGCATGTTTTTCAAAAACTTATTAACAATAGTAAAACTGAAACTTCTCATAAAATTAGTTTTAATATACCATTTTGTAATAAGATCAAGTCTATAAATCATATTTTAACTCTGAAATTTAATAAAATTAACACGTGATAAAAACTCAACTTTCAAGCACGGATATTTCAAAAACGACTGAATTTAATGAAAAAAAAAAAATTTAGAGCCAGAAAGAGCAAATTTTCTGGTATACTACCTGTAATTTTGAAGTCCAAATTCGTCAAAAAAGTCACTTTGTAAAAAATTGTATCAAACATGTAGAGTTAGTCAAAAGAATGCTAGTGAGTGTAGAAAAACTATCTCCTATTAATTGAAATAATTCAGTCACAGCTTTTATGTAAGTCTCTGTGGGATTATATTCAAGTTTTAGGATTTTTAGTGTGGATCTTTCAATTTTGTAAACAAATTTCGGAATTAATTTGACTGATTTCGTGACGTAGACGTCTTGATCTGCAGATTATCAGCTCACAGGTATAAAAGCGTCGAGGCTGATACAAATCGAAGCAGTAAAATTCCGAGCTCTCAGGAGAAATCCACATCAGTCTTATGTGTTATTTGTGATTTTATTTTATCCGGTGAGTCAAATTGTTCACTTTATTGAGAGTCATTAGGGCCTATTTGTCTCAATATCAAAAATTCTAATTATTTCAAAAAGATTATGAACATAATTTTCAAATTCTAATTTCAAATTTCAACTGAACATTCTATCCAATCAAATTTTTGATATTGTATTTAAAGAAATTTAACTAAAATCAAATTTATGAATAAATTCAGGACAATTATTTCTCAAAATTACTATAAACCAGCAGTTGAATAGATTGAGTCAGAGACGAGTAGATTCTTATTTTGTGAAAGAGGCCTTATTTATAAGTTTCTTGAAGACTGAAGTGCAGCTTGAAAGACTTGAAATTCCTAATGATTTGAAAGAAATCGTAGAGGTGACTACTGAAGTGCGTCGAAATTTGATTTTTTTCTCGTAAAATTTTGCTGTTGGTCTTGCCACACCTAAGCTGCCAAAAACGTCCAGATTAGGCCGGCTGGACGAGTTCACCGCCAAACAACACCCGGTGGCTAACTGTAAACCGTCACTCAACGTTCGAGACACATCGAGACCCTGCACTGGCTCGAGCACGGGCCGTATAAGCAGCCGCATCAGTTCCTGAATCCAGGACCGCATCGACCGTCCCGAGTCCATACATGCAGGATCGACACGCTCTCACATCGCCTACGACTTCATCTGTACTGGAGCTCAGAACGCTTCCAGGACACATCAGGAAAAACCCACGGCAGTTCCCTACCGCCTACCTCCAGAAATCCATCAAAATCAGGTCATATTCATAAAGATTTTAAAGCTAAAATTCAAAGAACTTCAAAATCAGAAAGCCGATGCTATTTAAACTGAAAAATTTCATTAAAAAAATAGATATAAAGGAGAATTTAATTTAAAAATTCCAATATTTTTGGTGTATTTTTGGATGAATAAATGTAATCAATGTTATTGTGTTATAGTTGATCTTGTTCTTATTCTGATAATTTCACTCCCTTCATCAATTTTATGTCACCATACATGACACTATGGACTGTTATTAACGGCGAAATAAGAGTTTTCAGGTTTGTTGAAGCAATCATGGTCTTTAGGAAAACCACTGTTGCATGCTATTACTATTTTATTAAAATAGGTTGGAAATAGTTATTTGTGTATCTAGGAACTAGAGTGCAACTTTTTCTCCCTGAGGGAAACTGTTGCTGATGGCTACGCCATCGGGCGACAATTTCTCTGAGGGAGAGAAAGTACTTTAGTCCCGTGATTCACACAAAGTTTTTCCTCCACCTACACCAATAACTACACCAATGTATAATTTTTCTGTGCAGACGCTCAGCCGTCTGTCATAGATGAACTCTCTCGTAGAGATCGATCTCACAATAGTAATACAGATACTTCTTTTCCTAGATCGAAATATTCCAAAGATCGAAATACAGCTCTCTTAAATTTGCCTCGACCGTGTACGTCAATTCGACAGTGTTTCCATATTCCTTTCTCTTCAATCGCGTCGTTGTCGGACTTCTTCTCATGTTATTCTTAAGAGTTTACTTTCACTCCCTAAGGAGTAAAAGTAGTTACTTCTAGTCCCATGAGGTATAAAGTAGTATTCGATTCCAGGGAGTAAAATGCAACTTTAAATAATAGGTGGAGAAAAAAAATACGCGTCGTTGTCGGACTTCTTCTCATGTTATTCTTATGAGTTTACTTTTAGTCCCATAAGGTATAAAGTAGTACTTTAGTATTCGATTCCAGGGAGTAAAATGCGACTTTAAATAGTAGGTGGAGGAAAAAATCCTCACATATAATATGATGTTTTAGTTATAGAATGAATGATAATATTACTTAAACATATTTTAACACCTTAAAAAATTTAAGCACAGATGGGCATGTCCATCTTGGATGCAGCTCCAGGCAGAAAGATATATTTGTTACTTATCCTTCCCAGCCATGAGGTTTTTCAATTACAATATACTTATGCCTTTTTGTTGTATTAAGTCTGAATAATGTCCTTAAAAAGGCGAGGTGGAACATCCCATAAAGGGTCTCCCCATAAAAAGCCATACACTAACAATAATAATAATAATAATAATAATCATTATCTTTATAATTATGTAGTTCAGGTAGCACTCTGCATCTGTGGCAAATAGCGTGTGTCTCATGTCTCTTAGCGGCTGGACAGTGTGAACATTTTATTTGTGAGCAATTGTTAGTAGCACAATTGGCCACGACATTATGATGATGAATCATGCTGGCACCTGCTCCCACTGGCGTTGGGAGCAGGTGTAAATGTGGAGAGGATGTTTTCTCGTCTAGTACTTGCTCTAATTACGGACGCTCACTGCTCAAACATTAAATCCACTGCAAATGACAAACTGTTTTAGGTCCTATTTAAGCTGTAGAATTTATAAGGGATGAGCAAACTGTGAATCTGTGCGAGGATAACATATGCTTATCAATATTTCAGTCCCCAAGAATCTTTAAGCCGAAAAAAATTTTCCTCTCGGTGATGCGGTGATCCACATCAAATTAATTGTAGTGTATATGATAAATTATTGTTTTGGTTGAAATGTGTAATGCTCCTCAACTTATACTTGGCAGTTGTATGAATTTGCCTTCCGCTTGTCGGCTCTCTACTACAACTTTACTACTGCCCTACGCTGTCATATTCTCTAACATATTCCGTCATAGCCATGGAGATATAAGACAGTTGAGGGAGCATAGAGAATTCTTGACAACATGTAATGAAAAATCTTGAAAATATCATGTCTTAAAACAATTCAAGAATAGTACATTGAAATTTAATTATAATCGATTATAAAAATTGAGACAGAACATATCATTGAATAAGTAATCAATAAGAGAGTGAAATCAAATCACGAGCAGAGACGGTACATGGATAAGTGAATAAATTCCATCATAGGCATTAAGGTATTAGGTATTTTAATAGTTTTTCCAATGAGTTACCTTCATAATTGGATTCAGTGTAGATAGTTGAATAAGTTAAATAAGACAGTAATTTTGTGATCTATGGTGTCCTATAAATGAATATATTCTATTTAATGTAGTAAGATGTATTCCTGAATGTACTTTTTATCAGCTTGACCTCAATTCAACTACACCTGATGTATATAAAGATAACACGTAAGGATATTACTGATCATTTTAGTTTTCAGTAGCAATTAAAAAATAAAGATACAAATAAAATATTTTGATCAGAGTGTATCCTGATTTTTCAGGAATAGAATTTATGACAGGGACAACGTTACAAATGAATTATTCAAATATTAATGATTTGATATTAATTTAATATTTAATGATTCAAATAGTTGATGTTTTCAATTATTACATTGGAAAAATACTCACATCATTCTCCTGGACAACTTTTGTGACTCCCACAACCTGTTTATACCAAATGATCCACATCAAATTGTTCGCTGCAAATGATACGAAGAGATGAACGTGGATAGCAATTCTTGTACATCTGAGGCTCCTAGAAAAAATAATTATTTTTCTATAGAAAATGTAGGTGACACATTGAACATGATGATTGATATCCATTTTTATTGATCAAAATTTAGACTCGTTATTGGTAATTTTCCTTTAATCTATTAAGTATCAAGCCAGAACAGAATAGAGCTCAACACCGCTAGATTGCACCGATCATTACAAGTACAATTATTGAAAAAATGTTGGTAACTCATTTGCATCATGACTCTAGACGAGAATTCAACAAATCTCAAATAGAATGTTTCGACGTTTTGACTCACTTCCAAATTATGTTTCTATTGATTTGAAGAGGTAGCCTAATCAATACAGCTATTTGATATTGAACAATGAGAGTATGATTTTTATAGGATCTTCGAGGAATAATGCTACAGAACTATGTATTCTGATTGATCGTTTTGTTATTTTAAGAAGTGATAAATACTCGAACAGTATTATAGGAGTAGGGATATAGATTCAAATATTTATCCATCATGGTCCAATACCTGTAGGAGTCAAACTTGAAAACCAAACGGAATGATTGAGTGAGTGAGTTGCAAAGTTAATTCATTTTTGCAGTGTTTTCGGATGACCTGGCACGGACAGAGTTGAGGTAATGGAATCAAAACAGAAATAATTAACTCTACCGTTTCAAGATTCTGCAGAACAAATTTACCTATGTGGACGCCATCCATTCAGCTATTCCAGTTTTAGTTCATGCAGTTTTAAATGGAATTTATTGGAAGATGGAAGATGTCTTATGCGGGAACTGGGATTCAATAAATTTCATCAGCTTCCTAAAATTATTATCAAAAAAGGATTATTATTAAAATTCATAAGAAATACAACTAAACTTGAAGATGTGACAAAAACAATAAAAATGCAGAAATGGAAATGGGCTGGTCACATGGCACGGATGGAGGATGGAAGATGGACCAAAAAAGTAACTATCTGGGAACCAACGTGGAGAATAAGAAGAGTAGGAAGACAAAAAGCCAGATGGAAGGAAGATATAGTGGAGACGGCAGGAAGAAACTGGATGGAGGTGGCAAAAAACAGACAAAGATGGAAAATCCTGGGGGAGGCCTATGCCCGATAGCGGGCCTAGTTTCCAAACTTGATTCGTAAAAGAAAAACGACAGTTCTATGACTTAATTTTATTAATAATTTCATTATTTTGTTATTTTAAGAATTACTTACATCATTTCAAGAATTTGAAATCTTGAAAAGAGACATTGATTTATTAAATTAACAGAATCAAAAATTGAAACAAATTGTAAATAAAAAATTGTAAAATTTGGGAACTAAATAAAGGCTTCATTTATTTATTTATTTATAATTAAAATTACAAATGTCAAATAAATGGAGCTAGTCAGTATATCTAACTGACAAACATTATCATCAGATATATTGAAATATTTCAAGCACTAAGAGTCTATTGAAGTATACTTAACTGTACGAAAGTACCATTAAATCTTCCGTAGTCTTGTTCTAGCTTATTTGCCTATTTTTACCTGTTTTTTACATAGATTTGAATAATAATAATATCGTGTGACCTGGCTGGCTCAGGTCTGGTATCAGAGTTATCAGGTCGCACCTGAATAAGTTCAGTGACTCTGAGTCACTGAAAACAGTTTCAGTAAAATCTTTCGGTCAGAACTGGGATCGAACCCGGGACCATTGGGTTAGCAAACCAGCACTCAGCCCACTCGGCTACGGCCACTCCTATAGATTTGAATAATAATAAATTGTAGCTTATAGTTTCATAGATTCAACTACGCATGTATATCATAGGCTGGGTAGAAGCAATTCCAAGAAGTGTTTCATGGTAACAAATTTTGTTAGACCACTTCACAAGAGAAAGTTTCAATCGATAACCAAACTACTGAGGAAGACAACGTCTACGTTCTAATGCATCTTCAACTTCACATATGCTACCTCTGTTGCACTTCCCGTGAATAATGATAAGCTTCCGGAGTAATCTATTCTTGTCAAACAACAAGTTGAAATTGATGAGTTGGGTCTTTAGTTCCTTGACATGTTCAGGAACCCTCCAAAACTTCATAAAATTAGAATTGGAAAAACTTCATAATAGGGATCACTGGATTGTATAACGTCATTTCTTGAACATAAATCTCCAATTTCAATGATTGATATCAAGAGTGAGTTATTGTTAGAGAGAATTTAGTGAGAGACTGAATTGAGAGACTACTTACTACATGGCTCCAATTTCAGACTGTTTTGAAAATATTCTTTGCAGACACTGCAAGGAATATATGCTAAGTTGAGAGCGACCCGAAAATTGCCTCAAGATTTCCTCACACGTTTCTACCAGAATCGAACTCCTTGGAGAAAACTATTAAGAAGTCTTCAATATTTTTTATTCTTCAGAATTCTGCTAGATTCATAATGAAGCACTCCAATTCAAAAAAGAATTATGACGGTGCCATTCAGTCTCACTTCCATGACAAATTTTTTGTTATTTTCATGACAAAATGTTTGGTCGTATTTATTTATCTAAGAAATAAATAATATTTTTTCGGAGAATAAAAACTGCATAGATCTGAGACCTGTGCATTAGCAAATGAGTTCAGATACAAATTGGTAGTGAACAACAGATATCATATCTTTAGAGATTATGTCGCACATATATTATAAGAACGTAGCAAAACGTCTCTCAAAGCTCTAATAATATATTCATTTCTATATGAGTACTTGTTGTTATGGGTTCAATCAAAATAATGTTGGCAAAAAGTAGGAATAGAACTAGAAATTTATTTACACAATAACGCACTTCAGATTTATCACACGAGAAATACAGTAACACAAATATGTACAAATTTATTCAATGAAAATGTCCAATTATTTGAAAGAAAGATTAGTACTTCTAAAATGAATGTCTGATATCAGTTACAGTCCAATCTCTAACAATTTATCAATAATGATAATAACTGTCAAATATTCTGATGTGTACAACTTTAATAATTGAATAATGACAGTCCACTTACTCACAGTATTGTCAGCACTCACTATTTGCATAGTCCTTATAACTCACAAATTATTGTAGAATAATGCATCAATGCATTATGTCCTTCCATGGAAACATTACGCTGCCAAATGTAATGAAACATGACAAATGTGATCGAAATCACCTTTATCAATCAATTTTAAACCTCATCAATAGTCTTCGAAACCGTTCTAGAACGATCTGGTAAGTTAATAACACTATTATGAGGATTTTGTTCATGTCTATTATCTCTATCGTCATACACCTATATAGGCCCACTGTTAGAGATACCCAATCATCAATTTTAATGTGAAAGATAGACCGCGGAGAGGATCAAGAGATGACAACCCGTCAGAATTAATCCGACAGCTGTATAAAATGTAATAGATTTTGTCTGTAGCTGTCATTTCATTTTGTCGAACATCGAACTGTTTGAGTGGCAGTAGCATACTGCTAATTTTTATGTGTATATTTTCATTCTTATAGTGATTAAATGTTTAAATAGAAGTATAGATTCATCTTTACAGTATAGTTATTCCATTTTTAGAGAAATTTCAATTATGTTAGCCTCAGCGTACCTGCAATAATTCAGTTCTAGCTCCGCAGATAAATCGGATTAATACTAGAGACCAATTTGATTCATATTAGAGAGTGTTAAGTTCCACTAATCACTAATATACCTAATTATTTTCATTTAGAGATGTCACAACTTCTATCAGATTTTTATCATGTTTCTGGTTATTGACAAGTTTGAAAGTAGGCGTTATTTGTAGGTGGTGTTTATTAACAACTCTCTCTCAAAATCACATTTACGTTTGTGTGTGTTTGTTCTCAGTATTCGATCAACTGTAAAATTGCAAAGAAATTCCAATCACTCAAAAACAAAGAATTGAAGAAAAGCCGTCACCGTGCTGATTAGGTAACAGAAAAAGCGGGCGAACAATGCAGCATAGGTGCAAAAAGCATATTATTCTCACACAAATGCATGTGCCCTGTAAATAGTGATGTAATAATGGAACTAAATTAGTTCAGAATGCCTTTAAATAAAGCTTCTTCAAAACTGATGGCAATTTTTTGCAAGATCCGAAGTTTTCCAACTATTGAATGGGGGAAACTCGCAAGCTCACAAGTCACAAATAAATTATGTTAAATAGGCTATGTAAGTGTTCAAATCCATGTTGAAATGATTAAATTTCGAATTATTATCATTGAGCTACATGAGTAATAAATTAATACTGAACAGAAAAATCTCTCTTAAAACTTGATTCTCTTCATCGCACCCTTATTATTTCTGGTCTGGTGGTAAAGTTTCTTGATAGCAAGCAAATCCTGACAAGTCTGATAGATTTCTCGCTCTATATTGATGGCCTCGATGAATCATTCTCACTTTGAGAAAAATTGTTATTATGAAGTATGGACCTAGTTCAAGTGCAAGGGAACTAATCTGCTTCAGACACTGAATGGACTCCAAATAAGATCGTCTCATATTTCATCCCATTTTTATTATCAGCTGCTCATAACTCACGGAAAACCCCAAACCCAGATTCAGACTACAAGTCAATTTTAATGGATAATCTTATGTCTTTGTTAACATTTTAAAAGTATTCTTGTATATCTTCGAGTGTTTCTCCTAGTCGAGAGTATTACTGTCATGCTGCCAAACAATATTCCCTCCTAGCAAATTTTGCTTCCAGAAGGAAGAGACGTGCAGGTATCCTACCTTCTCGTGTGGATAACATCTCTGATAGCCTACTCTTCACTTCCTTTCTTGATATCATCTTCTATTCTCAATATTGTTATTGAATATAAATAATAACAACTGATTAAGTAATAACAATAGTATATTGGATTTGAGAAATGATATGACGAGCACCAGTTTGAGGTCTCTAGTATGTTAGAGAGCACTCTTTTTTTGATACATTTATTATACATTTGGGTGTGTGAATAAAGTTGAGCACTGAGTGAGTTGAGTGAGTGGACTTTGCTGAGTGACCGGAGGCACTTGGAGAGATTGAATGTGGGTGAAGAGATGAGAATGATTATGAAAGAGAAGCTTAATAGTAGGTGAAGGGTACACCAGGATCAGATGGAGTGACTGCCGATCTTGCGGTGGTGGGAGTTAGATAATGAAAAGTGGAGATGAAGTACAGTATTGTGTGGAGAAGAGTTCCGAGAGAGGTCAAGTTGAGTGAGTAAGAATATTCATGTAGAAAAAATTATGAATTGATTATAGATAACATACGGCCTACATCACAGTACGATATCACGATTAATAACTGGAAAATCGGACTTAGAAAGGCTCTAAAACTGTTCCAAACAGCAAATCGATTCTTATCACACTTAAAAAGTGGAAGTTGAGAAAATCACTTTGGAATTATTACTAATCAAACTTGAATAAATAAGGTTAGTTAAGAGCAACTTATGCACAAATAAAATTACGATTAGAAAATTCGCTAATGGAATCAAGCATTCTATTCCAGAATGTTTCAAGAAAATAATTACTACTGAATTCGATTCCTAGTAGATTCGGGAAGATACATGTGAAGGTTTTGATATTGTATGATGTAGTCGTACTGTCTATTCTACATTAAATAATAGCTTCTTATGATCAGCATTGATGTAATTAGACATATCCACCACTGAGCTTAAAAAAAAATAAGGCTAGCTTTGAACTCAACGAAGTTACTTAAATGTAAATTATTTAGTCTACAAATGGAACATGAGTGTATAACAAAATATTATAAAAGAATTATTCAGTTCCAGTTGGAGAACGTCAGTAATACTTCTTTCTAGAGCCACTTCTTGTCAGGCTGATAAGAGGGGATTTATTTATCTTGAATATTTCTAACATTGCTAGATGTGGTGTGCTCTATTCCCTACCAATTGGACATAGAACGGGTCGTGTGTGCTTCAGGTCTCTATAAACACCAGGTCCACGTACGTAGCATTTTCGTTCCAATGTGTTGAGGGCAAATCCTGCATCCTATTTAAAATTGTATCAGCTGGATTATGATGATCCAGCATTGCATTACAACCTTTGGAGCCGAAATGTCAGGTTCGAATACTTGGTGTTTAGAGCCTTAATCGAGAACCAAAATGCGATTCATCAAAGTGCAAGTCCGAAAGTATGATTCTTTTGGCTTTGTACGACCAAGCCTTGAGAAAAGTGAATAAAACACTTGAAACGATATTTTTACTTGTGATAAGTCACCGTTTTCGGCTGGTCTGCATTCGAGTATTTATGACGTCCATAGCTTGTTGATAATCTGAAAAAATGAGTTGGACCTGGAAAACTGGCAATAATAATAATAATAATAATAATATCGTGTGACCTGGCTGGCTCAGGTCTGGTGTCAGAGTTATCAGGTCGCAACTGAATAAGTTCAGGGCCTCTGACGTGACTTAACGACTGTTTTTTAGGCAGCCGGGACCGAAAGATACGGTACTTGAATGGGTGTTGTGGTATGGATTCTAGAGTATTCAATGTTTATTCATCTCAAAAACAATTGATACAGTTGGCTTGCACCTAAGAACTCCGCCAAAACGCAACACGTCAAAGCTTCAAAATCAATTATAACAGGAAAGGAGTCAAATACCGGTATAAAAATAAGCAGCCAAGTATTAATAATAAAAATCGACTATATTCGAGTATAGCCCGTTGACAATCTGCAAAAAATGAGACTTGGAAAACTAGTGCAAGTTCTTCGAATAAATGAGTATTTCTTAACTTTCTGCAATACTGCATTAGCAGGAATCTCTTTATACATATTAATTTTAAGAGACATATTCATCAGTAAAGAAATCATGATAGGTTTAATTGAAATATATTAATATTACAAGGAAAATCCATGTCGGTGGGTTTGAATTGTGAAAAATTTAACACTAGAAAATACATCGTCCAATCACCACACAGTATTCTCAATTCCGTTTTTGTGCACCCTAAACTCATAGATATCATTCCCGAGTAGCCAGACTTTGTATCCAAACTCTGCTAATATTGAATACACTGGACCTGAGCAAGTTAATGCTCAGTAGAGGGAAACTGAGAAGCTTTTTTCCTGTGAACATTAACTTTCCTGTGGAAAGAAAAATAATAGGTTTATAGCCTCTACAAGAATGAATGAGAGCGTTGAAAAGTCAGTGACTTGTGTTCTTTCTAGATATTTGCAAAGCATATATGCGATTACTTTCCGCACATGAATTTTCTTCATGCTCGGCCTGTTTCACTGTTTGTGAACATGAGTATATAAGAAACACCATGCTCGTTCAGGAAGAATAATGGACTCATGGTTCTCAGAGAAATGAGCTCGTAAAACTTGATTATTACAACTATTGTTACCTGAATGAGAGGAATATGAGGAGTGAGATGAGTAGTGCCGCCGAGGAAACCGAGTAGCCAGTCACGTAGAGTGAGTTCACAAACTCCCGGAACTGCAAAAGAGGTAAAATTCATATTACTAAGATGGTAATGAGCAATAGTAAACATTTAGTGAAACAAAATTGCTACTGAAATTGGTTTTTAAACTTTTTTGAAGAGGATGAAGCTTTCTAGTCACAAATTATCAATTTGTAATTGTCAATTATCAATGTAATTAGAAATTGATGGTTCATCACAAAAATTCATAGAAAATAGTCTCAGTCTAGCTATTTTATATCTTATTAAATGTTGTCCATAATCAGGGAACAATCATGCATCATGTAAAATTGTAGACCATCAAGTCTCACATAATATAGCTCAACCTGAACTACCCGTATCTTCCCAACAATTAGAGTCGTACGATTATTATTATTAAGACGATTCATACAATCAATTAATTTTTATATAAGGGTAAGGATCATACATAGAAAATTATTTTAAGACGATAATTTTGGAGAAGACGTAACTAAGCGTAACGAAATTACTGCCAAAATGGGTTTTTGAACCCTTTCGGAGAAAATGAAGCCTTCTGGGCACAAATTCTCAATTTATCATCATTATTTTCATCATCACCATTGACACGACAGCCCTCCAGAGTCGGTCCTCCTCGGGTCCTGGCACTGATAAGTTGACCCCTTCACTAATTACTATTCACCACTACTCGTCTTAGGCATGTGCACGCAGATACTTCAGGCTTCTGATCTTCCTTGTCAATCCATCTCATCTGCGTTCTTCTTCGTCGTCGTGCAGAATATGCCTCCTCAACCTGCTCCGTATAATACAATGCAGTAACCCATAAGTTAATATTTTTGAAAGCAAGAATTACTTGTCCACCAGCAAAATCAAGACATTCTCATTTTTCTGTAAATTTTCTTATATGATTTTCTTGTTGTGATGAATTGTGACAATAATATTGTTGTAATAATTGTAGATTTGTTTCAAGTAACTTATTAACTTTCATCGTTCATCGTTCAACGTTATAACGTCAGTGTTCATCGCCTTTTGTTATGACGCCATATTCTAAAAAAGTATCAACTTGAAAAAAAGACGAAAGTTATCACGAAAATTTCTGAAGTGTTAATTTTATAATAATTAAACTGCTGATCCTGCAAGCTTCGTACCGTCTAAAGTTGTATTCATATCTACAAGAGCATAGGTGACCAGACACATAACAAAATGAGTTTTTGGTATAAGTTATGGGTTTTAACTGCGTTGATGTGCTGAATAGAATGAGCTATCACACGTTGAAAAGATATAAGATATCGTTGAGAGTAGAATTTTTACGCCCTCCAACCTTTTTTAATCCAATTATTTGATTTTGGATTACTCGGTGTGATAACTACGGTTTGTAATGGAATATTTACATATTTCAGTAAGTGATACTGTAGAGCCAAAACATGAACATTACTTTTACCATGTTTTCAAGATACGGAGAAAATGGAGAGTAAAAAACTGTGAATTATTTTTAGAAGGTTTTCGAGAGGTTTTGAATTTGAATTGCATTGAAAAGATGAGTAAAATGAGCTAACGCACAATGATGCAAACTGAGCTATCGCACAATGATGCAAACTGATAGTTCAAATTCTCAAGTTTAGTAACCCCTATCATCCCTGCAAACCATTTTTTGAGTTTTTTCAGATTTTTTCAGATTTTCTACATGATTTGGATTTCATCTGCCTTGGCAAGCTGAGTGAAATTGACTGTCACATAATTTAAAGCAAAAGATAGAAACATTTTAGAATTCATAACTCCCTTCATGATGCCCAGGCGAACGATTTTTTGGAGATTTTGAAGCTTTGTATTCAAACCGCATTGGTAATACGAGTAGAATGAGCTATCATAAAATATGAAACAGTAGATAGTTCAAATTCTCATTTTCATAGCCCCCTGGTGCCCCACTAACAATTTTTTCAGGTTCTCAGGATTATAGAATGGTTTTGAATTTTAACCGCATTGGTAAACTGAGAAGAATGCGCCATTACCCGATATAGTGTGGTAGATAATTCATACTATCAAATTTATACCCTGCAAACGATTTTTTGGGAGTTTTCATAGTTTAATGTGGTTTTGCTTCTGAGCTGCATCAGAAAGCTGGGAAGAAGCTTTATATCATACTATAATGAAGCAGTGGATGGCTCAAATTCCTGATTAACTCAAGTATTATTAACTCTCTCTGGCGCCCCAGAGAATATTTGTTTGGAGGATTTCCAGTTTTATTACATCAGTGGACTTTACTAACTCATAAACTTTCCCAGGCAGTCCTACAAACCCCCCCCCCCCACAAATTTCATTACAATCATATGAAGTTATATAGATAAAAATGCACAAAATCGATATTTGCTCCCCTTTTTTAAGGTGGATTTTACTAACTTAGAAAACAATCCCAGGCATGCCACTAAACATCCCTCGAAGTTTCATTGCAATCGAGTGAGGGGTTTAGCCTGGCATAAAAGAGACAAACACACATTTATATAATATAACTATATTCAGACATCTTGGTAAGTTTCATGGATTATTATATGGCGGCCATATTGGCGTAGTCGGTTGAAGCGCTTGTCTATTCCTGCGGTTATGAGTTCAATTCTCGTTCAGCCTTGGATATTTTGTATAACCATTCTACTCAATCCACGCAAAAGTCTCAAGACTCACATGGGAATCATCCAAGTAAAACAAAATTATTTACATTTTTGGCACTGGATAATGTATTTTTCTGCTAGAAAATGCTAATTTGATTTTGTGTCGTTGTCCCTATCAAATCGGGTCAATAAGCTGGAGTATTCAACCAATATTTAACCAATTTGATTTTCACTCTTCTCATCAATTCGACACTTTAACGCATTTATCTTTGTTGTGTTGAGGCAATTACATTTTTCTCTAAAATATTCAATGACTTTAGAGAGGAGGACAACGCTAGTGTAACTACGATGTAGGCCTATCACTACATTAATAACGCTTCACCTCATATCATTTAGTAACAGACATCATAGGTCTACTCTACTACTAGTACAAAAATTATTTTCAAACATAAAGTATCATTGACATTTCGGTCAATACAATCATAACAAAAAAATCTTAACATTTCCAGAATTTTCGCATAAAGAGGATAGCAATAGATATGATATCAGTGAACTCTACCTCTAAATCTTCTATATCAACACAAGTTGTATAGTTAGACCAATATCTTCCTGTCTGAGGATGTCTGAACCAAGTTCCGTTGTCCATGCAAGTTCTAAAAGCAAACCCTGCAACAAAGATAATTCTTCAACCAAAAAAAAATAGCAATTATTCATAAAAATTGTATTTTTTCAACTTCCCATATTTTGAGAGTTTACAGTGATGTAAAATTTATTATTATTCCATTGAATGATATTCTCATCGCATAGCTCTATATAATTTAATGGCGTAAAGAACCTTCAAGAGCAATTATTATTCAGTTATTGAACAAATTTCAGAGATGCACGACTAATAATCAGAGAATAACAAAGTCCATGATTAAATGAATTAATAATAATTGTTCTTAAATTATCATTATCACTAACTTCATACGTGACCCAGTAGCGAATCCACGCGGGGGGATGGGAAATTCCCCCCCCCCCCAAACCGCAGAAGAAGAAGGAAAAGAAAGAGAAGAAGAAAAGAGGAAATGATAGAAGACAGTTAAGAAGTGGAAAAGAGATAACAAGAAGTAAAAGGATAGGAGGATAAGATAAGATAAGATAAAATTACTTTATTTACGTAAATTTACAAAATATAATTTTGGCTGATTAAAAAGCATATTATTAACAACACAATAGATTGTATATGAGAAAGATTTTGGATATTAACAACGAGATTTAATGTGTAGCATTTACGTAATAAGGGCGAAGTCTGGACAAAAATTCGTCCATTCAAACTTAACCTTGATAACTTCGAACTGCGAGAATATATAATTAGTAGTAATAGAATAAAATTTATAAACAAATTGAAAAAAAAGAGAAGTGATTGAACATAATTTAAATTGTGTTTTTTTTTAATATTTTTGAACAATACAGATGGGATATTAGGAGGAGAGAGATGAAAATGGAAAAATAAGAAAAAGGGGGAAATAAGGAGAAAAATTAAAAGTAGAAGAAAATGAAGGAGAGTTTTCAAAGTTGTTGACAAGCGAGGAAAATGACTAACCAACAGGCAGGCAGCAATGCCTAATCAACAATTACTTTTCTATTGCAAATATTGTGTACTTCAGTACTTGGTCTTAGAATAATGCTAGTACTAAAAAGTTTTTGTGGATTCTACAGCGTATCTTACATGGCTGAGGACTACTATGACAAAAAAGCAGACCTGTTTTATTAGCACTACTCACATTCACTAAGATAGCATCCTAGAGCCTAGAACCTGGATCCTCAAAAACGTTTTGAGAGATTTTGGTTGATTATAGAATAGTTTTTATATTGCGAATAATATGTGTAATTTTTTCGTAAATTTCATTCTTCCTCAACATGTTGTACTAGTGGCGTAAGTATGAGGGGATCAAGGGGATATTCACCCTCCCGTGACAGATAATTTTTTGGAATTTTAGCAGGCCTTAGTGAGACAATTTTTGGCAAGAGTCAAAGGAGATAATTATCTGGAATCGCTCAAAATGCGGTTTTAAAGGAATTTTATTTTAAAAACGTTTTTAGGGAGTTACCCCCTCAATTTAAGAAAAAAAAAATTCCAAGAAATCTACAGAACTGTACGGTACCCTAATGCTAATGCAGTGCAAAGCAGGGAGGGATCAAATATAGAAAAGTGGAAGTTTCAAGTAAGGTTCGGATCTCCCATTGACAATAACACAAGAAATAGATCAAATTTACTTTGACACATAATGTGATTTGAACTGTTAAATAAGAAGAATTAATGCCTAGAGTCACTTGAAATGTGGTTTAGAAAAGTTATTTTTCAAAAACTTTCTCGGGGAGTACCCCGAACCCCTGTTATTTTTACATAAATAGCCATGTATATTGCTCTAATTTATTGTGCTTTAATTTATTGATAGAGGTTTACTACTCCAAATTATAGGCCTACTATTGTAGTTATTGTACCGAGAGTCTACCTCCCAGCAACATTATTGGTCATCCCTGTAGTTATACCACTGCTTTGTGTGACGTAAAGATACACATTAAAAGGTTATCAAAATCTGTGTCACCTTCTAGGAACAAATACCTCATAATGCAATTACTTTTCTAATAAATCTCTATTTTTTATTGAACAATAATTCCATAGCTGGCAGTAGACAGCCATGAGTCCAACATTTTTGGACTAAGGATTTAGGGTGATCAATGACGTGATATCTGGGTGAATGTAAAGCAGGGCTAAAAGGGAACAATGGTTATCCCTGAAACGAGAAATCTGCCCATAAGATAAGTTTGAAAAGAGTATGAAGGGATTTTTCAGAAATAATTCTTCTCAATTGTGAAATCTAGTCAACTCCCAGGATTTATAATTATCTATTTATAAAATATAATTTTTCAATTCAATTATAGCTTTCTTTGTAGTGACGAAGGTGATATTGTGGAAGGTATCCATAATGAATAATATCACATTGATATGTTCATAATAAACTGGACTAAAAAAAAATATTTTATTGGTCAAGACAGCAGCTATAATTAGTTAATTACTAAATTGTCACAACCAGATTTATTAAAACTTTGAGAAACTAGTTTCGGTTGTCATTATGAATTCATTATCAATCTCAATCAAACTGAAACGGTTTCAGTGATAATTATGTAACAACCGAATCTAGTTTCTCAAAGTTTTAATAAATCTGGTTGTGACAATTTAGTCTTATTATTCATTAACTAATTATAGCTGCTGTCTTGACCAATAAAATATTTTTTTTTAGTCCAGTTTATTATGAACATTTCAATGTGATATTCTCACTTAATGTTCATTTGAGATACAAGCATTAAACTAAGGGTTGAGCTTAAACTTTTTGCTACATTAATTATTGTAGTTATACTCAGAAATGATATTCTATTGGCATAAAAAATGAAGTTTCTGGTTGTTTTGCAGTATAAGACAGGGAATAGGTGAACAATTAGATTTGTCTATCTAATAATTTCTTAAAAGTTTCAAGTGTTTCATTTCAATTGAAAATAACCTTAAACTGCTTCAAATTCACGATTTTAGGCTTCATTTTCAAACACCCCGGGACACCCACCCCCCCCCCCCCCCATTCTGCTGCTGGAATGCTCCCTAACTTGATCTACATACTGGATGACTCATAGAATCAGGAAGAAAATTCATCATAATTTCCATTCAACTACCTTTTGCATCAAGCGGTATTATTTTTCAACACTATCAAGAATCAAGAAATCGTTGCCTTTTTCAAAACGGATGAGTAGCGGGTGAGAAGAGTTCAAAGCTATAACAGACAGACAATTTGGCTCACACGGAAACCGTTTCAGTTAAATGCGAAAGGAGACGAGCTTCCCAAGTAGAAAGTAAATAAGAGAATAAAGTGGAAGAAACGCATAAGACTAGGGCCGATGTTGAAAGAGTAGTGCTCTTCTCATGAGGATGGGAGGAGATAAGATTCGGCTGGAAAGCTTTTGAGAAAGCTGAGATGCGAAAATATTTCCATGTGACTTTTACTCGAAACAATCCAGGAGAAGTTTTTTTGGATGTCTGTCGACTGCTCAGGCAACAAAATTCATCAAGGGACTACTTGAGACGATGGTTGCAGCTCAAGACTCATGATAGGCATCAAGATAGGAAGTAAAATCGTCCCTCAAGGTCTTTCCATCATCAGTAGACAGTGGTCTGACAGCTCAAGCTCAACTATACTTTCTTGTATTTTATATTTTAAAGAACTAAAAATGCTTTTTCTGTCAACTAAGACAAATTTGTGTTTAATTATATAGTTGAATTCCAATAAGTATAGTTTGATTTTAATAATTATAGTTTCATTATGGTAGTATAGTTTAATTGATAGTCCAACGTTCGTACCCATATTACTTGTAGGTTAATAAATTATGCTGGGTTTATGAAAAATATCTTCGAAATATCTTTGATCAGATCCCAATAATCAACTAAAGGAAGCTAATCAAAGATATTTGAAGAGGTTTCTCTTGAGAAAGACGACGTAGTACATACATATAGGCTAATATAGATTAAGAAAGCCAATAACTTGTAAAAGTATGAAAAAACGTATGAAACATAAGATTAGGACTATAATAATCATAGATATACATATAATATATGTAAAGAATGACCCTCCACGAATAAAGGTTTTTATATAAGAAGAGCATGTTTCAGTCCTAAAATAGATACTGTATCAAAAATGATTGAAATTCACTTAAAATTGTGCTGGACTTCACTGATGTACAGGTAAATTGAGGTAACATTAGCCCTTTGCCAATAACTTTGGCCCATCAAACACTCAAAGATTGAAATTATTCTAGAATTTCCAAAAATGCTGGGTTTTGAATATTTTCTATCTCAAAGCGCAGCACTAACATCAGTTTTATCTAGTATTTGAGCCTCTTTGGACTGAGATGACTGCTTTAGACGCAAATTCAGACACAAAAGCTGTATCATGATTGACTGGGTTTACCCAGTCATGTCTGCATACTGACCGGGTCGCGTGATGCGTCCTCAAAACTGACAAAAAGACAAAGCCTATTGTATTCATGTATTTAATGGCCAATAAAAATATTGTATTATTGTATTGTACTAAACTGTAGATTTCTTGGTCACCAAATTTTAGTTTGCTGGTAGAGGAATTCTTCTATGATTTCATTACTTTAGTTGACTCTCAATAAATTACCAATTTTAACAACTGATTGAATTTTCTATGTCCAATTGCAGAAGACTGTAGGACTGGAATCTGAAGGTAAAGCATTCGCTGAATCATTTGCTGATGTTGAGTGTGATGATCGAGCCAACAGATCTGCAAAACTCGAAAAAATGACTTTATTTTCTATATTCGATTAATTTTTTGTAGTATTTTTCAGTTGAACTGACTGCAGAATCTATATAATCAATTTCAAAGTCAATTGCTGATTTTTTTGTTTTACAATCAATTTTACAAATACTTTCTATAATGTTCTTGAATTTCTTGTTCCATAACGATCTGCCTTGTCAATATTGACTTTTTATTGTAAATTTTACTAATAGTCTGTAATGCATTTAAATTTACAGTCAAAATACTGTTACAAATGGTTGATTTATTTACAATTAAGTTAATCAAAAATTTGTGTTGGATAACCAACATTGGACCATCCTCTTTTAGAACCTTGTATGAGTGGGGCAATGTTAGGCTACTCCAAGTGCAAGTTGGCCCAATTTTCTATATGTTCCTCTTGACAGTTATTAAAAGAGAAATTATCAATTGCAATACAAGAAAATATTCTCTTATTACCAAACATTTATTACAGGCATTTATGTGCAATCATTCACCTCGCACAAGTCTCGGACTCATGTGGGCATCATCAGCAATAAAAAAAAAACATTCAGAGTATTTAAAGAATATTAAATATAGAATGATTATAAGCTTCATAAATCAAGTTAGTAACTAGAAAAACATGAAAAAGTGGGCCAATGTTACCTCAGGTAGTGAGGTAAAATGGCGCACTGTAGTGAGTTTTATCATTAAGTTTTACTCCTCCTATTTCAATAGACACTGATATCAGACCACTGATGGTTTGGTATGCTCACAATCTATGCAGGGATTAGAAGGCTGTCCATTCCCAAAGTAAAGTAAAGCATTCCCATGTTCCTGAAATCGGACAGCTATTGGAAAAACGTTCCATTGGAAGAAATGTGTTCCACAACTTTCCCTTTTTTCGTTTATACTTGAATCGTTTGGAATTGATTTCATTCTATGGAGGTTACTAGAATCTCATGAAGTTGATTTTCAAGTTGAAAAACTGAAGTTTAAAAGTAATAAGAAGGATGCTTTTTGAAGGGTAACTGAATGTAATAGATAACATTTGTCATGACAGTGAAATACTGAATCACATACTTACTCGTCTTTTCAAAACCTGTAACAAAGTCTGGACAGGGTGCGAAAGCCTTTTCTCCGGCTGGGGTAGCATCCCAGCATGTCCATCCATCGAAAACTGCGGGGCATTGAAGTTCTTCTATGCCTTTGAACACAAATTTCTATTGAAAATTATGTGAAAAGTCAACAAACTTAAACTCACAAGAAAGTTCAATAATTGAACTGCAAGATTAGATGAGTAGATAAGATGATACTTTAAAAAAGTAGATTGAGTTTGTTGGAGTAATGTGATTTGTTATTTATTCATTCAACAATGGAATAACTTTCGCTCACCCTTTTCGATCGAATTGAATTCTCTATTGAATTTTGTTTTTGAGAATGAAATTGCTGAGATTCACCACAATATCCATTTATTTATTGCAAAGCAAAAAATCTTCCCTTCAGACTAAACTCCCTTCAAATAAATTACAATCCATTTAACAAAAAGGAACAAAGTTAGTGGAGGGCAGTGCCAAGACGGACCAAAACAGCTATAACGATCTGTAGAAGACCGTACAACTCAAGATCATAATTATCGCCAATCGATTTCCCTTGAAGTGCTGCCTGCTAGTACCTGTGGGCCCGAAAGCCTGTGGGCCTTTTGATATTGGATAATAAAACTGGTTATTTTTTAATTATTGTCTCAATTCAATAATTATTATTTATTCGAGCTTCATATGAAAATTTCCTAACCTACTGACAACAAAGTATTATTGTGACAATGGGCAATTGAGAAACGAAACTTTTGTTAAAACAGGATTAACATTAAAATTGTCATAATACAAGAGCACGAATTGAAATATGAGTCTTCCGACTCGATTTTCCACTCTAAACAAACGCCCAACTCATTAAACACTTTGTGCAATAATATTGATGAGATGATACTGTACTTGGGTCGAACAACGCAATGAATAAGTTAGTGATATTTCACTTTAGAAACAAAAAATTTATAGCTTATAATGTATTGCATAACTATTACAAATGTATTGCATAACTATTACAAATGTATTAGACCAGCATGCAGGCCGCACTTGGCTCGCCCCTCTTGTGAGACTTAGTTTGGCCATAAATGTCTTCATCAATTCTATGATCGCCAATATTCAAATCTAAGTTTTCATTGGACTGACAAGAGGAGACTGCTCTTATGCAACAGAGAATCTTCAGTTATCTAATGGATTAGCTATCCACTCATCACCTTAGAGTGTATCGGAATTGATGATGAGTGGACTAGTAGTGAGTGAGCATAGTTTGTCAAACTGCTAGTGTTGACAATGATGCTATTGGTTTAATGATCTGATTTTAGTGGTGCAGTATCCAAGTGTTATCCCATGCTTAATCGACGTCTCTGTGAATCTCTAGGTGTAAGTGCGCGAAATATCTTTAGTGTGTAGGTGAGGTATCGTTTTACTCGTTTTACATGCTAGTTTCTTCAATACAATTATTATTTTTAGCTTATCTGGAGAATAGGTACGTTTAGTCTATGTTGAAAACGTTTTATAAAGCAAAGTTCCATAAACAAGGATTTTTATAACAAAGTTGACATTTGGCATTGTTTTAAAAATGTAAAACGATTGGTAGAAATTAAAATATTTTTTTATAAGACCTGATTTTGGAAACTTCATTCTTTTGTGAAAAGTTGTACAAATTTATAAACTGTATAAACAGTGTTTCATTACAAATTTTGAACGCACCCATAGTTTTCATTTGGAAATTATTGTAAGATATTAAACATCACACTGAGAGCTCCATTGTTCAAAGAGCTTCAAACAGAAACTAAATGGAAATCTTTTCAGTAAAATCCAAGTGTTTATTAAGATAGTCATATTTTGTTTCTGTATAAAATATCTTTCATCCCCACAGCTCGCAGAATCGAGTGAACATGTACATGAGAATTATTCAGATGTAGTCTCTTATGAGACTACAACCAAACTACGATCACTTCAACTAAACTCCAGTGAGTTAGACTATAGCATTCGCAAGTCACATAACAAGAGATGCATATTCATATGATGGGGACGTTAATTCCATTTAAACTGCAGACGGTTATCAGTCTTAAGTCTGGGAACTCAAGTTTAGCTCACCCAAAGTTTAAAAAGTTTATTGATGATTTTTGAAGTTTGAAGTTTACCTGAAGTAGTAGTTGGCTTTCAAATCAACAACATTATTTTTGTTTAAAAAAGAGCAATTGAAAGGTTTCGCTAATCTTAATTCATTTTCAAAACACTGATTGATATTTCCAGTGAGAAATCCATATTCATGGATCTCTTCTACAATCTGACCAATTCTCGATCATTTTTTTAAAAGTAAATATGTAAAAAGTATACTTTTCTCATAGTGACTACCGAAATAATAGAATAAGGCATCACACTCTTCATTATAGAAAACAACGATATTCTTCGACATTTGCTCAAAGCTATTATATGCATTATAAACAGTGGCTGAAAAAATACTGATGCTATCAATTTCACGAAAAGCGAAATTACTGTAATTGAGTATCGTGTATTTCGTATATGTTATCAGGAAGAGTCTTCCCTGATAAGAAATACACCAATAAGAAGAGTATCGAGATTATTACACCCGACTATTCTATTCACATTTCAAAAAGACAATCAAATATTTCTTGTCCATTCCGTGGCGGTTCTAAAAAGTGGCAGGGGGGGGGGCAAAAAAAATGAGAGAATTTGTCATTGGAAACTGGTATTTCTATTTCAATTTCATGTAACATCAGAATTATTTCAATTAGAAATGAAAGACAATCACTGCATTACAATGTGTAGTATGAGAGACTTTTTATTGTTGTGCACTGACAGCTCAATCAAGGCATGAATTATTTGATAACTTGATGATAATTCCGATATGTTTAGCATTATTTTTCAAGGAAAAAGCAGATCCAGTTTTTCAATATTTCGTTTTAAATGGTTGTTGATGAAGCATTTCATTATTTTTGACAAGTACTTATTATGTAAGCTGGAAGGTTCTCTTCCAGTTGTACATTTTGGTAGTTTTTGTTTTTAACAATATAACTCTCATCTGCATAATGGAATATCTTGCATTTGGGATTTGAGTTATGAAAAATATAGAACCTAAGATAGGTTCTGGAGGAACTCTGTAATTCCACCCCTATATAATGGTATTGCCTATCACATAATTTTGTGTGCGATTGTTTAGATAGATTTTAAATAGTTTGTATCTTTGAAACCAAGTTCTTAAATGAGTGGATTATGATTTACTGGGTCGAAAGCTCTCTCAATATCTATGAAAATTGCTATTCGTTTGAGAGATTGATCAAAAGCATTAGCTATTTTATTGACAGTTTATTAATTGCCTGTTCTATACTTCTTCCTATTCTGAAATCACATTGGTTAGAAGATAGCAGTTTGTTACTTTCCAAGAATTTCATGACTTGTTTCTTTTAAGTTTTTCAAAAATAATTTTTGAATGTGGAGGAGTAACAGAGATTATAATTATTTTTCATCAGCAAAGGATAAGTCCATGATAATTGAAAAAATTAAATGATGATGAATAGAACTTTCTAAATTAAGGTAAAATGATGAAATTTAATTGAAATGATAAATAACATTTTTCAAAGTGAGGTTCAGTTATCGTCCAAAACAGTTATCGCTCAGCACTTGTCTATTAATAAATTTTGAAATGAAAATAATTTTCATAGATATTGGATTATTTCCATTATTATAGCAGTTCAATCATAACATCTCTTTCAGAGATATTTGAAGTGGGTGGGACTGGTTGAGGGTCATCATTCATAAGCCTTTGAATTGCATTGACTTTTTCCAATTATTCAATTTTTAGATAATGAGGATAATCCTGCATTTTATCAGCCCAAGCTCGACAGAATTATTTTTATTTTCAAGAGCCGTGCTTTGCATTGATTACGTGTTGTAATTGATTGTTTTCTGGTTCAGTTGGCATGTCATGTTTATACTGCATTTCCAGCTAGGAAATCTAATCCTTCATGCCCATCTGAACTTATCCCTGTCGTAGACTATCGGCTTGCCTCGCCACGCCGTGCCTTGGTCATATGATTGCGCACCACCAGAGTTTCCGCTTCTGTAGATCCATTAGCTTCTTCATCTTAGCACGCAAGGGTTTACATCATCCGTTAGGATTGGTCGATAGGAGGACAGATGCAATGATTTTGTCGCCTTGCCATGTACATTGTTCTGTTTCCATGGTAGCACACAGAATGCCAACACAAGTTCTCGTTCATAATGAATAAGCTGATGACGCCACAGCCAAATAAGCTGAATTTTTTGTGATTCCAATTTGAAGAATCTTCTGCATCAAGAAAGTTTTATGAAAAGAAACAGTACTACAGTAGTATTCTATAAACCCATATATCAATAAATATTTCCATATTCATTTCGCCACTTGTTCGTTCGTTCTTGAGGTGCTAACACTCCTTGAAATCTATTATACTCAGCATCATTTTTCCACTAGATCATCACTATCAAACTCATTGGCTCTCCCTATACATTAGATTTTTTCATTAATAAACACTTTGTATTATGAGCCGGTGCTCGAAAAAAATCGATCAAGTTTTTCTACAACTAACAATAAAATAAATTGTGTTCATTGACGCTCTTATAATAATAGATGTAATGGTAATTGAGTTCCATACATTTTTTTTTAAATACGGGTACCGTACGTACCTTATTCATTTTTGATGACCCTGTATTTTCTATTACTTATGAGGGCTAGAAATAGAATTGTCCTTAAAGATGAGGTAGCTGGTCTTGAAAGTACAATAATCTGGTCCACTAACAATGCATTATTTCTACTACTCACTTCCACAAAAAAAACTAAACACATGGGGTATTCAATTTCATTATCAAAATGATTATCAGATAAAAGTGTTATGGCATGTTTACTAAATAAAAGCTGGTGTAAGTTTAAAATAAATGTGGATGTCTATAAGTTAAGGGTGAAGGCTTATCTATCTAGCTCTATCTGATAGGTTAAGTATTATTTATTCAATGTTACTGCGATTGAATTTGGAATGAGCTTAATACCGGGAATGAGACTTGAACCTGCGTGGATCAAGCGCAGTTTTTAATTCGAGGCGATTACGATTTCTGTTGACAGAATATTTTTCTTCGAAGATCCTTTTAAGAGATTTCTCTCGAGTAGGCACTGTCTCTGGCCAAAACCAACATAGAAACTTACTTGAACTTCAATGGCACCTAATACCAGAATCAACAACGCTCCAAGGAACCTGAAACGTTTCAAAGCATTTCTCTCTGCGAAGAAGGGATGGAACTCACCAGACTCTCAATTATTAATGAAGGAGTCTCGCTTTCTGTGAATGAAAGGGGAAGGAACAGATTCAACATTTAAAGCAGTATTTGTTTCATTTTGTAGGTCTGAAATTTAATGTGAATGTGGGCTCTCATGTGTAATTTGGGGGTTGTTGCTTAAATCAATCTCATTATCATGAACTGTGATGATGAGGAAACGAGGTAGCTTTCTCCGATTAGGAGGAATGTTCTGCGGGTAAATGAAGATGACGTCAGCTCAGTCTCATTATTATAATTTCATTAAAGATGACATCAACAGAGATGAGAAGGCAACGAGCCGTCAAGCGAAGCGAACAGAAAAATTTCTGTCGACTATAAGAATGATAATAATTCCTCTCTCTCACCTGTCACTCCTTCGGCAGCAGAAACTAATTTCAAGCGTCGCTTGTGATCGCAGTCCTCTTTGAGCTTTTTGAAGAAACGTAGACTGGCATTCTGTTGCTCAGGAGACATCGTTACCTGTAATGCAATTTAAAAATGAATTATAAGTTACCAAAAAGCTTTCATTAATCAATATTCTATTGAGCCGAATTTCGAGCCAAATTATCCTAATGCATTCTTTTTTTACATTCACACCAGAATTCTTTACCTGGGATAGATTGGAGAGAGAGAACTAAGTTTAGTATTCCAGCTTCAACCTTAATAAAAGCAATTTGATCGATCAATTTCTAATTTTTACTCTCTAATCGTTTTGTTCAAATTTTCCCATTTGTTCACATCCCAATATGAATACTTTGGCTTATTACAAGCTCTATCGAAATAATAAGAATAGAAAAATTGGTAATCGATTTTTTCTCAACTAATTATTTCGTTTTGTTTAACGATTTCAATATGAAATTTATTTTTCATCTGTGAAATTGTAGAAAGAATTATCAGTGATGTGATTACAGAAGAGGGTACGAACACAGATAATATGACATTTTAGGAAGAAATGCATGAACCACGTGGATTTGATAACCCTCTTAAATTGAAGTGTGTGTTATATAGATTGTGTCTGTTGCAACCTATATTGTTGAGGTTTGAGAGTTTCATCGATTACCATCGATGCTGTTGTCAATATCCACATTGCGGAAGTCTTCAGTTTTAATTAATAGCACTTGAAGGAATTCGGAATTAATAAATTCTGTTTCTGTATATTTGTCAGTTTGTTAAATTGTCAGTTGCTTCAAACTAACTTGTGAGATACGAGCCGATATGGCCAAGTTAAAAATGAGTGCTGCTGTGCAGAAAGGTGTGACTATAGTGGTTAAGACTAGTGAGACCACCCGACCGGCAATTGGGTGGTCCAATTCGATTCACGGTTCGATTCACGGTGGTGACAGATATTATTATACAGTAGCATTCATCGCTTTCCATCAGCTACTCGATGCTGTTGTCATTATCCGCCATTGCGGAAGTCTTCAGTATAAATTGATAGCACTTGAACAAATTTGATATCAATAAATTCTGTTCTGAGCTTTTTCAACACTATTTTCTTTTTACAATGACTGCAATGTCGTGATTTATTCTAAGATGTTCAACAATCATGTTCCTATAACTTTTGTATCTATAATAACAATGCACTTCATAACACCTTCAATTCTATCTTATTTATTCATTTCTTTTTGTACTTAATATTCCTTTGGTGAACAAAAACATGATTCGGTTTCAGTTATTCTGGCTAATCATAGTGCTAGTAAACGAATGACCCATTTGGGATAGCAAAGAATGATAGTATTTTTTTGGAAAAACACCATCTTGTAATTCCACTGAAATTTTTGGATAGGTGTTTGGTAAACAAGGAATTTTATCTATGGAATTGTGATGGAACAAAAAACTGAATCATGTTCTTTTAACTTAGCTGAAAGACGTAACAGAAAAATCAAGTTAAAATTCTGTAAGGCTAAATTTATTTCACTTTTTTCCAGCTTGAATCAAAGGATAAAAATTTTGCTCTCAAAATGTTGAAAGTATAAATCTCTACTGAAGCAATCAGATGATTCACACATCTGAATATCAGAAAAAGGAAGTTTTGCGAACTGCTTGTCAATAGCATCGCACAAGTCTATGATGTGAAAAGTTCAAGAAACTTAGAAGAAAAGCACAAGAGTCAGAATACGAAAAACCTTTTCCCCGAGAACTTTTATGCCAGTTCCTGTTTCAGCGATTTTCTTTGTTGAACTCTACTAGCACCAAAATGCGCAAGGAATATCTTCTGAACCAGCATACTGGGAGTGATAATCTGTAAGTACATATTTTACAGGCTTCCGCTTGTTCCACTTCTATTTTAGAATCGTAATACCCAATTTATCTGCCTCATCTGGAAACCTTGTTTCCATATTTCATTGTCAACAAATGCATATGTAAACAGAACAATTTTTTTGAAAACAGTGGAGAATTTCTATAAGTTTAAATTTTTTTCAAAGGTAAAAATTTGATATGATGGTAATCCATTGTTTCTTTTATCATCAGATAAGTGATGAGTGATCATGAAACGGATAATTTATTTTATTTTCCATTACTCGAGCGAAAATTATTTCAAATATATTGTGAAATACAGTTTTTTACAGAAACACTTGTGAATAAGGACTCATGGACCACAAACACAAAGGCTGTTCTGGAGTTTGTATGAAGTAGCAGATAAATTGCAACATCGGGAAATTCCTCTTGCCGGAATAATCTGCAATAAAGTAGATGCTGAGCAAGAGCTAGCGCATGAATGGAAACTGAAGGCAACAGATCGTGAAAACGAATAACTGCGTGAAGATGCTGGGATTCAGAAGCTAAGACTGGTTCAGCAATAGGCGGAGGACACTTCAATGTGAATCATGTATTGACAGTTGGAAACTTATCTGTCAGTAAAATGATTTTTTAGATTTGGGATATTGTGATACTTCGCATTTGATACATTCCTTATAACTAGTTTTAAAGACTGATTTTACTTAGCTCAATTTATTAATACTGTACGTTATAAATGTATGATTGATTTTCTTCAAAAAATTACAATTAAAAACAATACAGTTACAGTGATGAACGAGGATGTGATTATTGCAGTATTCAACCTGACGGTTCCACTGACATCAATGCCTTTTTGAATATTTTCTTTTCTCAAATGCACAACTGACTGAAGTGGTTCAACTATAATATGAATCAAATTGTGTACGGCAACTAATTGGTTTAGCAGTGAGGTGGAGGACACTTCAATTTTGCTATAACACTAAGTAATTCTAAGATTAACCTACATTTTGTGTTCTAAGTAAAAATACTTGTGAACTAAAATTGACTAGATATAAAGATATTATATATAATTATAGTCTATTATAATTTTTGTGTATTGCTTTGTGAGTCAATCTTCAAACTAGACTATCTGCTGCCTTAAATTTAGAACAACAATTACAAAAATAAATACAAGTTGCTGATAAACAAATAGTACTGAACATTATGATTATTGTCATCAGTGAATGCACCGAATAATATATTTTTTCGAATTAAGATCTCACAATTCAATAACATAGTGACAAAGAAGCAAGATTTTTGTGACTGAAACAATAATTTAAATAATAAATTATAAAGCTAGTTAAGTTTAATAATCGATAGTTGTTGACTATTGTAGACTAGATTCCCTTCCATATTTCCAGTTTTTTTTGGGTCCGGCCACCTCACTTAACAACAATCCCTTATGGAAACAGCGTTTTTTGCTGCACTTTCTTTGCTTTATTTCAGCAAACACAATTCCAAGTAAATGGCTTTTACTATGCTTGTTCAATTACCACCGTAACACCACTATTATTCCAACCGAAATAGAATCGTATTTAACTTCTCGTGATAAAATATGGATTCCCAGTAGACAGTAGACACATTATACTGAAATATTCATGTACTAGACACATAAGATTCCAGTAGAAATCATCCATTCTAATTCATTACGGGCCACTCCCAACCTGCTGCCCATCAAACTGCTGTCCAAAATGCAAGGAAATTTTCCCAGTTTTCAGAATCTAGTTCAAATTTAAATTGATACTGACATTGTTAATTGGACACTTTAATGTGGAGGATTGAACAATTGATTCAGTTCTAAAAATTGGTTTTGATATAAGTCGGAGTGTGACACCCGTAATAAATTTCAGCAGCTCTCTATTCAAACGGGTGAAAAGAATATAGATTGCAGGATGAATAAAGAATCAATGGCATGAAAAATAGTATGACTCCACTTGAATGAATAGAATTACAATGCTGATTATAAAATCACATGAATCATTGAGGGGTAATATTCTCGATGTAATATAAAAAAGTGATGTACAAAACTCAATTTTCTGAGATCCATGATAATAAGGGATCAAAACTCTAATCAGCCTACGGCCGGGATGTAATTTGATGTATCTGATACATCTGGAATGGGGTAGAAATCTTATCTGCTTCATATTTTCCTTCATAATTTACTTTCAATATATATTTCTTATTCGATAGAAGCTCAAAAGTTATTTCTCCAGAATTGAAGGAAAAATGAAATGAGGAAATTGTTATTTGTTTTTAGCTTCATCGGTGTGGACCCTAACTATTTCCAACTCAATTACTTGTAGGCGTTCGTAACTTAAATTTGGATACTTCAACGGTAATTAAAAGTTTGTTTTTTGTTAATAATTATTAATTTACAAAAGTTCCATATCGACTCTCCGCTCGCTTCTAAGACTTTTTAAAGCTCTTGAAAAAATTACATAATTTATGAGGGCTATATTTATTTCTTGGAAATCCTCTCTTCACTTAAGCTAGCTTTCTTCTTAACCATATTTTATTTTGTCTTTGCTTAATACCAAGTATTATCATGATGACTTTTACTATACTCTATACCGTTCTCTATAATTTATAATAAGCTACTCCAAATTAACATATCAATAAATTTATTTGTAGTGGTGAAGGTGATATTATGGAAGATATCCATAATGAATAATAAGAAAAAATTGTCACAACCACATTTATTAAAAATATAGAGTTACTAGTTTAGGATGTTACTTCATTACCAATCTCAGACAAACTACTGAGGCAGACAAACTACTGAGTTTGTCTGAGATTAATAATGGAGGAACATCCAAAACTAGTATTTCTATATTTTTAATAAATGTGGTTGTGACAATTTCGTCTTATTATTCATTATATCAATAATTGTGGATGGAGATGAATTTCGAATTCTCAGATTAACCCTTTCAAATGCACTGAAGACATTCAGTATACGAATATTGAGAACAATAACAAATAGAAATGCAAAAACTCGATGAATGCAACCATCCAAAAAAACTCACCACCGCCGGGAATCGAACCGGGGCCCTTTTCTTTCGCGGGCAATGCTATTACCAACCAAGCTACAGTAAATCCTCTGAATAATAGCATTCATTTGACATCAGAGCCAACTGGCTAATTAATTGTAATGCTCGAAATAATCCAAGGATTTTACAATTATTATCAATTTTTTAATCAATGTATAGATTCTATTAAACCGAGGATCCACTGCTGCTTAGTTGGTAAGAGCATTCTCCGCGGAAGAGAGAGGCCAGGGTTCGATTCCCAGCGGTGGTGAGATTTTTGAATGATGACATTCATTTAATTTTCGCATTTCTATCAATTTTTTACTGTTGTCAATATTCGTAAACCGAAGTGAATTTGATAGAGTTAATTTGAGAATTCGAAATTCATCACCATCTACATTGATTCAACAATTTCCAATAATTATAATATCCTTGGATTATTTCCAGCATTTATATATATTGATTCTTGCAGATATCGCATTGATATAGCAGATATATATTGATGAACTATTGATTTTTTGTTATTTAGAATAATCGTTTTTTTTCAACCAGGTCTCCTTCAGACGATTACTCTGATTACAATTTCCTCCAGAGAACTTTTGGTAGGTTCCACCTCGCATTTACTTTTTTCATCTGTATACAGGATAGTAGATAATTTGCTCTATAACTTACACAGAGAATATTAATATTAACCAATATTTCATTTTTCCAATCCTTGCTTCCTCTGTGTCTCTAACTGTTTGATTTTGTCTTGTTTCCTTTTTTTTAATTTTATCTCTTTGAATTTAATGCAAGCTTCAATTCTTCACCTTCAATCCTTCGAAATCCTTCATCCGTTATTTTATGAGTGACTGGATAGCTCATACATGGAAAACGTATTTTTATGAAGTATTTTATATTTATAGTACTGTACTGTATAGCTTAGGTATTCTTTTCAACAAAGTACAAAAAAATTTATATCACCCAGAAATTTTTGGGATGTATTGGAAATGCCTCGCCTACAGTATTTTACTTTAGTCTACCCAATAAGTAAATTATTCATTACGCTTGATTCAATAAAAGTCCTATTGATTGAGATTTGAGAGACTAAATAGTAAAATGACTAAAGAGTATGAAGAGTCTCTTTCATTGAACAGTAGTGTAGTTTTTCCTTCAAATTTATTAAAATTTAATTTATTCATGTATGACTTTTCTCAGCTTTTGGTGCTGAAAAATCAATGCAATACAGGTCAAGTGGAACGACGTTTTCACAGCCACCACATTGGAGATTCGCAAACATTCTGCTGTCCATCCGTACTCGTTCAAATCTTGACTGAACGTGACCAAGAATACATTACGAAAAAACGCCGCAAACTACAGTATATTGCAGCAGTTAGGATGCAGTTTTTTTTAATTATAACCACCCTCATTGTGCCTGGATATTGTAACTTCCTATAAGTTTTCTTCTATCTTTCCCTATATCATGGACATTCACAATCTCTATTAGTTTTTCATAATTATTTTTATTACCTTACTTTACCTCACTACAAACCTTTTACTATACTCTGCTACCTAACTTACACCCTAGTGTTCAACTTTTTTAAATATTATTTTCTTAAATTTAACTTGAATTTATTTATTTTCTTAAAAAAAAAAACTTTCTTAAATAAAGTTCAGTAATGCAAATATACGCATATATTTTAATTATTATTATACGTCTACTACTAAATGCTTTTACTGTAATGCCTACGAGAACATGATGCTTTCTTTGCTAAACATTGACAGCAATGAATGCAATTCAATTAGCTGAGTCAATTGTGTGCCTCGTTCACTCTCTGTGTAATGTCGTCGCTAAGCTGTTTCAAGGGAAAAATTCAAGTTCAGCTCCATCAAGTCTATCTAGCCTTGAATCGTCAACTCTTGCTCCACTCAGATAATTGAATTATTATTATTATTATACGTCTACTACTAAACGCTTTTACTGTAATGCCTACGAGAACATGATGCTTTCTCTGCTAAACATTGACAGCAATGAATGCAATTCAATTAGCTAAGTCAATTGTGTGCCTCGTTCACTCTCTGTGTAATGTCGTCGCTAAGCTGTTTCAAGGGAGAAATTCAAGTTCAGCTCCATCAAGTCTATCTAGCCTTGAATCATCAACTCTTGCTCCACTCAGATAATTGAATTATTATTATTATTATACGTCTACTACTAAACGCTTTCACTGTAATGCCTACGAGAACATGATGCTTTCTTTGCTAAACATTGACAGCAATGAATGCAATTCAATTAGCTGAGTCAATTGTGTGCCTCGTTCACTCTGTGTGTAATGTCGTCGCTAAGCTGTTTCAAGGGAGAAATTCAAGTTCAGCTCCATCAAGTCTATCTAGCCTTGAATCGTCAACTCTTGCTCCACTCAGATAATTGAATTATTATTATTATACGTCTACTACTAAACGCTTTTACTGTAATGCCTATGAGAGCATGACGCTTTCTTTGCTAAACATTGACAGCAATGAATGCAATTCAATTAGCTGAGTCAATTGTGTGCCTCGTCCACTCTCTGTGTAATGTCATCGCTAAGCTGTTTCAAGGGAGAAATTCAAGTTCAGCTCCATCAAGTCTATCTAGCCTTGAATCGTCAACTCTTGCTCCACTCAGATAATTGAATTATTATTATTATACGTCTACTACTAAACGCTTTCACTGTAATGCCTACGAGAACATGACGCTTTCTTTGCTAAACATTGACAGCAATGAATGCAATTCAATTAGCTGAGTCAATTGTGTGCCTCGTTCACTCTCTGTGTAATGTCGTCGCTAAGCTGTTTCAAGGGAGAAATTCAAGTTCAGCTCCATCAAGTCTATCTAGCCTTGAATCGTCAACTCTTGCTCCACTCAGATAATTGAATTATTATTATTATACGTCTACTACTAAACGCTTTTACTGTAATGCCTATGAGAGCATGACGCTTTCTTTGCTAAACATTGACAGCAATGAATGCAATTCAATTAGCTGAGTCAATTGTGTGCCTCGTCCACTCTCTGTGTAATGTCATCGCTAAGCTGTTTCAAGGGAGAAATTCAAGTTCAGCTCCATCAAGTCTATCTAGCCTTGAATCGTCAACTCTTGCTCCACTCAGATAATTGAATTATTATTATTATACGTCTACTACTAAACGCTTTTACTGTAATGCCTATGAGAGCATGACGCTTTCTTTGCTAAACATTGACAGCAATGAATGCAATTCAATTAGCTGAGTCAATTGTGTGCCTCGTCCACTCTCTGTGTTATGTCATCGCTAAGCTGTTTCAAGGGAGAAATTCAAGTTCAGCTCCATCAAGTCTATCTAGCCTTGAATCGTCAACTCTTGCTCCACTCAGATAATTGAATTATTATTATTATACGTCTACTACTAAACGCTTTTACTGTAATGCCTACGAGAACATGACGCTTTCTTTGCTAAACATTGACAGCAATGAATGCAATTCAATTAGCTGAGTCAATTGTGTGCCTCGTTCACTCTCTGTGTAATGTCGTCGCTAAGCTGTTTCAAGGGAGAAATTCAAGTTCAGCTTCATCAAGTCTATCTAGCCTTGAATCGTCAACTCTTGCTCCACTCAGATAATTGAATTGCTACTTCCAATTCTAAATTATTGAAAAGTACTTGTGCAATTTTCAAAAATTCGTAAATCCAACATTTTTTCATCACTCAGCATTCATTCAAAATAAGATCTTTACATGAAATACAATCGCCAATCTTTTTCTCCTTCAAACCTACTTGTTTCATCATTGAATGAGAACAATTGCTTCTTGTTGTTTTTAACGAATAATTTATGTTTGTTAATAGGCTATAATTATACTTAACACGAAAATTAGAAAACATTATATATGTAGGTATATTTAAAAAATTTCTTAAATGACCTTAAAATAGAATTATCACCGTTGCATAGGTAGCAAATGTACAGCAAATTATATTAACTAGCTAATTAATAAATCCCAAACTAAAGAAAATTAACTGAAGAAAAGAAAACTAACTAAAGAAAAATTTACATAAAATGGCAAAGTCTGGACAACATTTGTCCATTCTTTACTTAACCTTAGGTAATATAACACACACACACACACACACACACACACGCGCGCGCGCACACACACACAGAGATATAGAATATAGTGTGATTGAAGTAATTTTTTTTCATAAAACACACTCACACATCCACACAAACTACTTAACTATGTGGCTGCCAAGATTTCCATGAAATCAGCTCAGGGCCGAGCAGCCAGAGACATCCGTTCCAGAAAGTGCTTCTTCAGCACAGAAGCAAAATGAATCCTATTCTCCAAATTCTTCAAATCGAAGGGAAGCAAGTTCCAAAACAGAGAACTGATTACAACAAATGATTTATTAAAGATCTGCGTGTGATGTATTGGAGTTCGTAAGTTTCTGTCACCTCTTCTAGTAAATGTAACATTTTTGTCTCAACCTTCTGATAAGAATCTAAATTTTTTTTAAATATCTTATTTTTCAATATGTTGTTGACCAGTTTTGTGATTCTAATGATCCTCTGTTCTGGTAGTTTGAGAGTGGAGATCGGTATAAAATAATCTGTTATATGTTCAAGTATTAATTTGGAGATAATATACAAACCGGATGCAGTACTTCAAACTGCGTTGTAGTCGTATCATTGATAACTGAATCACAATAAGAAAAATATGAGAAGATGAGGCATCTGATCAGTAGAAGTCTTGGAAGATCATCCTGCATCTTTTTCAATAAATAATACATTGCAGCAAATACCCTTTTACAAGTTCCAGTAAAATGATCTATCCAGTAAAGTGTATTAGTCATTGCTGTACCTAGGTTTTTAACTAAGTCACAGTAATGTACTGATAGTCTACCAACCTCTATTTTAGCAGCAGTATCAAAATTGATATCATTTATAAGACGAGAATATCCTACTATCATTGCTTGGATTTTACTGGGATTGAATTTCAAGCCTTTTTTTCGCCCATTCAGTTACTCTTCAAATATTCCTATTAACAATTGCTACTGTCTCACCTAATTGGTTTTTGAGACAGCTAAGGTAAATTTGGAAATCGTCAGCATAAGTATGATACTTACAAGATTAAATTGAGGAACGAAGGTCATTCGCCTAGAGGGTAAAGAAAAATGAGCCTAGGATGGAACCTTGTGGTACTCTTTGTATAAATCTGACCTGATTTCTCCAACTATAACACATTGCGCTTTATTACTGAGGTATGAACAAAACCATGAAATTTCTTCTCAACAGAATCCTGAAAGACGTAACTTGGCAAACAGGATGTCATGATTGATTGTATCAAAAATGTTGTACAACGCTAGTCGGTACCAAAATGATTCAAATATTTGTAATGTTTGCCTCAATAATATGCTAGTGCTATTCACTGCAATTTAATAATAGACGCCTTTCAAAATAAATCAATTATCACCTGTACCAAGTGAGCATTCCTTTGTCACGCGAATAGGTTCTACGCATTTAGAATCAGAAATATCAGCCTACAGAGAGCTGAACGTTGATACGCAGCAGGAAGCAGAAGAGCTTCACGTTTGCGTACATTAATGTCACTGCTCAACATGACATCACACATGGATTGTTAATCAGGTTTAATCTCCCGCCGGCGAGTCCCTGTTCATGTAGAGTGTTCACTGTTCACGCTGGTGAGCCCGAATTTCAATCAATCATCGATGAATAACCTCAATATGCAAATTAACTACTGATACAAGGTATAATTAAACGTCCTCATTCAGGACGGATATTCGCAGGTTTCATTCATATAATATTCATCCATACAGAGATGAAAGTCACATCTGGAAATATATAAGTGAAAGAGATTCAAATAAAATGATTTTTTTTAAATTTCTGTACAGAATTTGAATTTCTATTGTCTATCAAGATTATGATACAGTAAATGAAATGCTTCATTTAGAATTATCTTATTTTGTTTGAATGCTGTGTACAAGTATGATTTTACTGGCACTCGACTGATTCACATCGATTCAAAAAAATTAACGAACAATCATTATTGGAACCACAATGATGATAATAATATTGTATAAAGATCTTCATCTTCAATTTAGAACAGATTTATTTTGAGCAAATGAACGGCGCAGTTGTATCCATAGAACTTATGATAATATTTTCACATATCACATAATAATAAGATATTCTGTATGCTATTTACACAGTATTTATCTACCCGTATAACAAAAAGCGACAGCTGGAATGATCCAATGATATTTTAAAACATAACCTATGCTTAAAAATATTTGGACTCATAAAAATTTAGTAATAGAAACAGTTTTGGGCTGAAAGCCTGTTGTTTCTTTACAATAGGTTGTATTTTACTGTATACAGTGGCGTAGCGAAGGGGGGGTTTCCGGGTTACAACCCCCTTCCCCTTAAGCCTGTAAAAGAGGCCCCAAAAACGAGTAGGGAGGCATCAATAGTAATACGATAATATCGGTT
Organism: Conomelus anceps; assembly: GCA_948455865.1. NCBI lineage: Eukaryota > Metazoa > Arthropoda > Insecta > Hemiptera > Delphacidae > Conomelus > Conomelus anceps. The sequence continues at coordinate 73,160,062 of OX418217.1, forward strand.
ACTGGAGGTAAAAAAGTTCCATACGTGAAGTGTTTCAGCTAGAAAAAATACTATTTTTTCAAAATACTATAATTTTAATATTTAAAATACTTTTAAGAACTAAAAATAATAAATTCATTAAAGTTACAGAGGGTATGGGGCGAACAAGGCAAGTTTTTTGGACGTCAACGTCAAGAGGCCAAATTATTTTACAAATGTAAGAAAGTGACAAAACAAAAATAAAATAAGGGGCCCCGAATTGTCCAACTAGGGCCCTCCAGGGCCCCTTTTTTCTCCAGTTTAGACCTCTTGAGGCCCCTGGCGCCGCGGGACCTTCGGGCCCGTTTTTATTGCCAGTTTAGTCATGTAAGGTATTCAAGTAGGCTGCATCTAGAATTTTTCAAATTTCGAAGTTTATAAACAAGGGTCCCTAATTACCTCGGCTTTGGGCCATCAAAGGCCCCACGATGCTGGTTTGTCCCAGTATTTTCGGAGCCCCCAAACATGGGTTTGAAGGTACCCCAGACCACTTGAATGAAGTTGAAACAGTAGAATTGAAAGGAGAAAAGGTCTCTAAATATTTTTGCAGACAGGCTTCAAATGCTCATTTCTGCTACTGTTAAGATGTGATACCCCATAGAGTGATCGTGAAATTTCTCAGGCCATGAATCAATCAACAGATAATATGAGGGAAGAGTTGATAACCACAAAAAAGCTTAGAATTACACTTTCAATACCTTGAAAACAATTTTTTTCTCCGGTGCAGAACCCTCAGAATCCCCAATGTTTTGGGGTTCCGTCACTCTGCATGTAAATGTAAAATTACTATAAGTTAAAGTTTGGAATTGGATATTAATTCATGCTCTCAAGTTGAATCAAGTTCCTTTCAAAGTCATAATAATTTTTATATTTTTACACATTTTACATATTCCAGTATTAGTGAATAGTTTGATGCGAATTCAAGAGATTACACAAAAATAGGAGAGAATTTTATTGCTCTCTCTGGTGCCACTCATTGCTCTTTTCCCTAGCCTCCACAACTTTTTCAAGGACTGGTTTCAGTTGGCCTACACTCGAATTTTATCTTTAAATTAAAAAAACAATTCAAATTAGTTTAACAGATTCTTTTGAGTACAGTAGGCAACTAGGCATAGATGGAATACATATTCAATGATAGTTGGGAATCGAGTAATAATTAAATTATTCAATTAGTATATAATTATTTAATAATTTACAAGTATTGAAAATTGGTGTTTATGGTGAGGGAGCCTCACCTTTTGGTGTAAGGGAGCCTCCAGCCACAACTCTGCCCCGGGCCACTAAAATGTCTCTGAGTGGCCCTGATTATAATAGTAATTTGATACCACTATAGATTGTAAATTAGCTTTATAAAAGTAATATTATTTGGATTCTATACATGAAAATTTGTTCAAAACTGATTAATGAACTAGCAAAGTAGGTTAAAAAGGTATGTTCTGGCACACCCCCCTCCCCCCCCATGCCCCTCCCCTCCCCCTGCAAAATGTTCCCCTCCCCTCCAACCCCCTCTCCCCCCTCCCCCCTCCCCCAAAAATCCCCAAAAATTAACCCCTCCCCCCAAAAAGTGGCCCCCCCTCTCCCTAAATGTGGCCCCCCTCCCCCGAAAAGTGGCCCCCCTCTACCGAAAAATGCCCCCCCCTCCCAAAAAATGGTCCCCTCAACCGAAAAATGGTTCCTATACCCGAAAAATGACCCCCCTCACCCTAAATGTGGCCCCCCCTCTCCCTAAATGTGGCCCCTCCCATCCGAAAAATGACCCCCCCTTCCCCGAAAAGTGGACCCCCCTGTCCAAAAAGTCACACTGGATTCCGACAACGCACACATATGGGTTATACTTCCAGAGTCATACTGCAGGACCACCTTCAAATTCGTCCCTGCTGTAGGAACCGTCGACATGAAATCATATAAATTCATGTGCCATCCTGCTGGGAGAACCCATAGAATCCAATTGATTAAAGAATGAAAAAATAAAAGTGTGACATCTGCAACTGATTTGTTATTCATTTTCCCCTACCATAGTTTCAGTGTCCACTTATGCCTACAAGTGTACACCAAGTGTTCACCTAGTGTTCACCTAGTGCTCACCTAGTGTTCACTAAGTGTTCACCTAGTGCTCACTTAGGCCTAAAAGTGTTCACCTACTGTTCACCTAGCTCTCACTTAGGCTTAAAAGTGTACACCAAGTGTTCACCTAGTGATCACCAGTGTTCACCAAGTGTTCACCTAGTGCTCACTCAGGCTTAAAAGTGTACACCAAGTGTTCACCTAGTGTTCACTAAGTGTTCACCTAGTGCTCACTTAGGCCTAAAAGTGTTCACCTACTGTTCACCTAGCTCTCACTTAGGCTTAAAAGTGTACACCAAGTGTTCACCTAGTGATCACCAGTGTTCACCAAGTGTTCACCTAGTGCTCACTCAGGCTTAAAAGTGTACACCAAGTGTTCACCTAGTGTTCACCTAGTGTTCACTAAGTGTTCACCTAGTGCTCACTTAGGCCTAAAAGTGTTCACCTACTGTTCACCTAGCTCTCACTTAGGCTTAAAAGTGTACACCAAGTGTTCACCTAGTGATCACCAGTGTTCACCAAGTGTTCACCTAGTGCTCACTCAGGCTTAAAAGTGTACACCAAGTGTTCACCTAGTGTTCACTAAGTGTTCACCTAGTGCTCACTTAGGCCTAAAAGTATTCACCTACTGTTCACCTAGCTCTCACTTAGGCTTAAAAGTGTACACCAAGTGTTCACCTAGTGATCACTAAGTGTTCACCAAGTGTTCACCTAGTGCTCACTTAGGCTTAAAAGTTTACACCAAGTGTTCACCTAGTGCACTGTTGCTTCAAAGAAAAAAGGTTGAAAAGAAAAGTATATACTCTTACAATACATTATTTATTAAACAATCTCAAGTATGAAACAATACATAGAAATTGGCTACAATATTGCCCCTTTCAAAGTCTCTGGTAACACCATAGGTCTCTGCCGACCTATTAAGAGATTCCTTTACACGGCCCACGCCATCGGTCACATCACCTGGCGGCCATAATCTAGGATGTTGCTCAGCTTTACGAATTGATACCAGTAGAGCAGGATCGCCTGATTGACCATCCTCAATCCTAATGCATCTGACACGTCCATCCATAGAGTTGTAGTCAAAGCCGGCAAATGTAATCCTTCTTCTGCCAACCAAAGATAGACTCTGGTCACCGCACTCAAAGTCACACCACCAAGTCTCATCGCTGTCGTTGAAATCAATCTCCAGCTTAACATCCTTGTTCCTCCATCCAGGCACTGAACGCAAGTCCATTATGGCTACCAAGCTATTCTTTAACTTGTATATTGTGTCTAATGGCACTCTCCAATGATTAACAAAACAGGCTGTCACCATGAATGGCAGTCTATCCACATATGATGCTGGAGACCGTTGCTTCTTATCCTCCTTATACGATGCAATGCCCATGTAGATATCTTTCAGGAACGAATTGACACTAGTACGGTTGAAGTTTGCAGATTGTGGACCTGGACAAAATCTTTCACCTGGGAAGTCGTCTTTGTCTCTGACCCATTGTATAAACCCTTGACTAGGTACTGCATCGATGACAGCATAGCGTAGTCTCCTGAGACGAGTACAATCACATTCAAGGATATTCTCAGAGCTGACGTCACATGACTCTGCATGCCCAGATTCAAGTTGAAAATTGTCCATGCTCAAGCTGTCTTGCCGCCGCAGTAGCTCAGCTTCTAGATCCATGACTGCCGCCTTCAAGCGTGTCTCGGCTGCCCTTGAGCTCAAAATCCTTGAGATCATCTTGACTGTAGGTGTTAAACTAAACTATACTGAGCAGCAGCAGGCTCTTAAATACCAGAGGTGGTGGGGTAAATGATGACGCAATATTCACATTTCATTCTTTATTGACAAAAATAAACTTCGACAAAAATATCTATCTCTTTGTAATGCTTGCATGATCCAATTGTGCAGGATGTTTACTACATTGAGCACACAAAATGGCGGTACATCCAAGCGTCCTCGTCCTCCATTGTCACCAGCCAGCTTCATCTTCACAGTCTCCAAGAAGTCGAGCAGGTAATGTTCTGGGCAGTAGACTGTAGTAGTCTTCATCAGCACCTCCAAGTTGGGCGTCTCATGGAATAGGTAGGGCGAACTCAGGTCCACGTACTCCACATTTTCCTTTTTGTTCAGCTGCAGTAGCGTTTCCAGCAGACAAATCTTCTCATATCCATATACCAAGATCTTGACTGGCCGTCCCGATTCACTGTTCTCGTGCAGCCATCTTCCAACTGTGTCACATACAATTTGCTTCAAGGCCGAATATGAGAGGTGTGTTTGGCCGGCTCCATTGCCCGACCATCTCAGTCCATGTTTAGCTCTTTGTAATTGATTGCTTTCAACCAGGCCGCTTGTTTTCAGCAAAATGTCCGGGTATGGTGACTTGAAAAAGTAGTGGTGAGTCAACACATGATGTTCATCGTCACGTTCCAATATTGCCATCTCCTTGACAATAAACTGGTTATTCAATCCCTCAAAGCCTTGAAAGTCCATCAAGTAGATTGGTATTGGTCCAAAAAGTTCTGTAGCCCTGCTTGGTGTGATGCCATCTTCGTTGTCATCATCAGTGGAAGCCTGGTTGAGGTCGGTTGTACTTGTAGAAGCGTCCTTCATCAACGATGTCTCATGTTGAGTGTAGTAGCCTGGGCTGCAGCCCACAACATCCTCTCCATCGCTGGGTGGCAACTCCCCCTCCTCCTCATCCAAAAAGCGTAGAACTCTCCTGGACATGATGACTGCTTCACTCGACGCTTCTTGCAACTATGAGCATACTGCTGCTTGCTGACCGCCTTTATATCCTCCACCGCTCTCTCTCTAGGCCGATTGAACAAGACCAGTCATTGGCTGATACTCCTTAACCACTTCGTGTATCAGCAGACAATAGGCATGTGTATTTCCTGGAATGTTGTCACTTGCTTCAAACTCAACTCTGATGTCAATGCTTCCCGTCTTGAGAGATTCGTTTTGACGTGAACAGTCAATGGGAAACAGTAACATCTTACCATCCCGCACAGCCTGTTTCTCAAAAAGTGGGTTGCTTGCTCGAGCGTCATCACGATTGTAGACTCCATTGAATGCTGCATACATATTGTACACTTGGTTGTCATCACCATTGATGCTTTCATATGGATAGTACTTGTTGTTCAAAAACACTCGAATGTCTTTCATTTTGCACATGTCAAAGTATGAGCTATTCACAGTAGCCGCTCCTCTTCGTCCAGTCTGCAGTCCAATCACAATGTATCTTGGCTTCTCCAGCTGAGTAGTCGACTTGACAGTCCACGTATGTTTTGTGGTCTGTGGCAAAGACGGGTACTCGTACAGTTCCCAATGTCGGAATGGCATTGAGATGGGCGTGTTGTTTTGCACCAGTCTCAGCAGACGCAATTTTTCCTCATCAGACACCTCTACATAGGGCATCCTCCACACCAGTTTCTCAATTATGACCTTGCCTGCTGTATTCAAACAGTCTAAAGTGTCAGCACTGCGTCTCAGCACCAGCTCCTGTTTCACATTCAGCATAATCTGCCTATAGTCCTCGGCAAAGCCCAACAGGTATCTAAGTGGCACATTCATGATGGTTGTGTTGGCACCATTGGCATCAAACGTGCCAAACCCTGCCTGGGCATCATATCTGTAGCCGGCTCCATCCATCTTGAGCTGTTCTTCCCGCTCAAAGGTCATGGCATTCTTCATCAGGCTGGCAATGCCAGGGCTACGTATGCTGTCCACTACAACTCCATTGATCTCGTAGCGTATTTCCGAAAACAGGTGGGCAAAGAATCCAGAAACACAAGGTGAGCCTCCCAAGGTTGCATTTGCTGCATTGGTCACCTTGTACTCCATGTGCAGATAGCTCTCCGATGGCAGTGTATAGATGTCCTGCTGCTGAATTGCTATCCGAATCTCATCGTTGGCACCAAAGCCTGTAGTATACGGTGCATGAGAATGATATTCATAGCCAGTGATGCTGTTCTCCGCTGAAGGGCCAGCCCTTGTCACATCCAAAACTCCCATTTTTCAGTGTTGTCGTCGTCTTCCTCCTCTTACAACTTGATAGCCTTTCTTCTGCAGATATTTGATGCTGCTCGATGTTAACACCACAGAGTCCAATGGTCGAATGACGTCTTTCACAAATGGTGCCCTATTAATAGACTTTTGTTCTACCACCTCCATGGGGGACATTGCTGCTTCCACATCCAATCCTTGATTCCACTTGCCAAATAATAGCACCATCACTTGGGTTGTTGTTGCAAATGTAAGGTTATGTTTATCGGTTCCTCCCTAAAGTCCACCAGACGTCCGTTCTCATCAACAATCTCCAATGTAATGCTACCAATCTGCTTGGTGTCTACTGGTAAATAGATGACATTTTGTACAGTCACACTCATTTTATACCCTGGATCAACATCTGGGTAAAACTCATAGATCACGTGATCCTTGACACCATTTGAGTAGGATCCACTCACAATGTTACACTTTATACGCAGCACATTGGGACGACTGATTTGCACTGTCGTGATACCTCTAGTCTCGACTTTAGCTTCTACAACTTGGTCGAATCCCAGCAGCTTTCCTATTGAATCAGGTTGTCTAAAGTCCAACATGGCGTCGCATAATACTAAACATTTCAAGGTCGATGGGTCCACAGCCATCTGAAACTTGACTCCACGTTTCTTCATCCTTGCCTCCAGCAGGTTGGCAATTGTTTGAAATTCAAAACTACCTTCTGGCAATACTACCTTTTGCCAAACCAATACTGGAGCTTTTTCTCCTCCAGCCTGGGCAGCTCTAGGCTTCCTTTGAGTACCCTGGTTAGCAGTATCACTAAACAACTGCTGAGCAAACACTTTACCTGTAACTTCCTCATGAGTCATTGCATAGTCGTCCTTCTGGTCCACTTTTGGAGCCAGGAAATGTAGTGCATTGTTGTAGCCATTCTCAACATTTGGTATAGAGTTGCAGCTAGTAAAGCTGATGAGTCCAATTTCCCATTCGCCATTGCTTGTATCAAGTGGCGGGTAAAATTCACTTTTCAATATTGAGGTTCTACCTCCAAAGCAGAGCATCATGGTCTTGACTGCTCAGTGTACTATTACACAATGACTTGATAAGAGTATAGACTAGAACCTTTATACTATGTGGGTGGGAGAAATGAAAAGACAATTGTTGTACATTGTTATTTATTTTCATCAAGCAAAAACTTTAAACATAAATGTCCGCATATATGAGAGTAGAGATCCTCTTGCTTCTGGTCGTAGTTGTACTCGATCCTTGCTGCTGGACTCGATCCTCTGTGCATGTAGTCGATAAACTCCTGTGGTGGTCTCAAATTGCCAAATCCGTCAAAGTAGCGGACGATGCCATCCTTCTTCTTCACATAGCACACCCAATGTGTGCCAGCTCCATCACTTTGGTCCAGGTTGATGATGCCACACTCTTGATCCAGTGATCCATTGGTTGGTAGAGCATCTCGCATGAAAACTCCTCGAAATTTCTTCAGCTTGAGACGGCAGGCGTACTTGTAGAGGTCGGCATCTGTTAGCGCTCGGTCGGGTAGAGCAACAATCATCTTCTGCCGCCACATTGACGGAGACGCACCCCGTTTCCCATCTTCTGACGTCTCAGGTACAGACCTCTACCACTCCTTTTCCTGGAAGCCGCTGTAGTTCTCTTCCTCCTCCTGCTCTTTGCTCCTCCTCCAAACTTTGCCTTGGCCTTCATGATGTTGGTTACTGCTAATGCTGCAGCTCTCTCTGCCAATCCAGCGTCTGAAGATGTTGCCACACTCCAAGCCCGTTCAGCCAAATCTCTGTCTGCTGCTGCTCTGCTCCTTGTATCACTATTCCTCGAATAGGCAATGTCGTGCTGCTTGCAGGCCTGATCAAGTTTGTTGATTCCTTGATCACCTCTTGCCAATCGTTTTTCAAGCTTTGTACCCGGTCCACAGTATTGGTAGCCGGGAATATGAAGTTCTACGGGCAGTACGTCTATCGCTTTGTTGACTATTGTACCTGCTGCGTTTGTGATTGCAGAAAGTACTCCTCGTCCTCGGTACCTCCGTCTACCTCTGCATACAGCCATCTTATGTCGATCAGCGGCCTTGTCATCTCATTTTATACCCTTAGACGGTTTGGAGATTCCCATAAGCTTTAACATTTTATCCTTCAATTGTTCTTTAGTCAAATTGCGGTTTTCACTTGACGAACTAACATCCAACATGACAGTGAGACACTTTTCAACCACATCCTTTGAATGTTCATCCATCCTTTTCTCCAAATACTGTTTGTTCACTCCATCTGTAGGTTGAATTGGATCTTGCATATCCGTCAGTATTGATTTCTTAAGGCTTGTCATTAATTGCAATGTATCGGGATCTCTTCTCTTTGGCAAATGAAATGACATTATATCTCTACATGTAATCAGATTCACAGCATCACGATTGCTGCGTGGATTTGCCAAATTGATCATACGCCTATGACGGGCATTGATGTTTCCCAAAGAATTCATGTCTGCTCTCGAGAGACTTACTGCCCATCAATGCAACATTGCCGCCTTATATAGTGTGTGCAGGCTTACCAACTATGTAACCGCCTTCCTCCAACTCTTCCAAGATTGAGTTGATTTCATTCTCATGTCCAGTGTTGCCAACTGCTTTAGACTGATCCAACAGCTTCAGTCTGTCCACAAGTTCGTTGGGATCGTTGTAGTAGACATATTCAATCCTGTTGCCATTACTTGCAACCATATTGAAAGGTGCCAACAGTCCTCTTCCAGCAACTTTGGCTCCTTTCCCACTGACTGCTTCTCCTCCTCCTCTTATCAGATCCTTGATTGTCCTCTTGTACTTGATATTGTTATAGTTTGCAATTTTACCATTTGGACTGTAGTTTTCTCGGTACACATTGGTAAAGTCCAAAAGCAGTTTATAGGTGTTCAAGTCGTCTACCTTCACTTTTCCTTTGTCAGGCATTTTCATGAAAACCAGCTCACAAAGGCCTGGTGTAGCTCTGAAAGTATTTTCAATCCTACCATCTGCAGGATTAGACAGCACAATCTTGTTACCTTTAGGTCCAAAGGTAAGCAGCTTACTGCCTAGATAGTACAAGTTGTCTATCACTTTCGGTCCAAATGCATCATCAAAGTTAAAGTCCTTGCGCACTGATTGCATAATGTACTCCCCCACTGGTTTTGAAGCCAGATCAGATTGGGCCAACGCTTGTTGTGCCACATGACTGCTAGTATCGAGCAATTTCTCAACACTAAGGTTTTCCTCATCATCATCGTCATCACCCATGTCTTGACGCTTCCACAATTGTCGTGCAACACTCGAAGTACTTGCAGCTGGACTTGCACCTTCACCTGTTCCATATGTTTCAAAGATTGGTGACTCCTCTTCTCTAATATCTGGCAGTGATTGCAGTCTATGCTTCATCCTTCCTGGATAGGGAGTGCTGCTGCTGGCTGGTGTTGTTGGCGGTGTAGGCAATATACGGGGTGCATCCAAAAATGGTGTAGTCATTAGATGTGTCTGTTGTTGAGCCGGTGGTTTAGAAGATTTGAGTGTTTCAACAATATTGGCAAGTGGATCACTAAGCGGCTTGAAATGTTTTGCATGCTGCTCCTCTGTCAATTCCCTGCCCAGTGTCAGCTCTCTATGCTTCCTCTTGATGTTACGCTTCAGCTTGACAATCTCCATGATGGTTGGTGCAATCTCTTCCACAGTTTGCTTCATCTCCTCGTCCGTCTCACTCGGCGTTCAGTGCTAGACTGAGCGAAATCACTGCTGTGCTTCAACTAAGAATGTATCAAGGCCATTCCTGTAGCGCCCTCTATTCTTGTCTGAGGACTGATCAACTACAAGGAATGCATGCGCAGATGATGACCATACGTCATTACATATTCTTCTGAATTCGTCAAAGGTCATGTCGGATCCCACATGATCTCTGTACAAATGTTTCATATTCAGTTCGTCTTGTTTAAACATGATTAGAAAATTGGCATTGTCACATATCAACTGTTTTGGTATATGGCTATAAGTCTGTGCCAGATAAAATGCATCAACGTTACTGTGTCGACCAGTGGTAAAGTAACGTCTGATGGCTTCCTGTTGCTCACAGATCACATCGTCGAAAATTATTATCGAGTTGGCGGGCAACTCATGCAGTGCAGGTATCTCTTCACATGTGTCACACTCGGTGTAGCTCAGTTTAGGTCCAAGGTCTTCCATAATGGTGCGCAGTAGCTGATACTTTGGTTGAAATGCAGTTTTTGAGTAGAGATAGATGTTTGAAAATGAGATTCCTTTACGATCGAAAAGCATGTTGAACAGTAAATTGGTTTTTCCACAGCCTGACGGTCCACATATAATGCAGCGCATATGGTTGGGGAACAAAGGCCCATGACGTTTCTTTGCATTCATTTCTGGGTCGGTCAGACCACAGCCTCTCACCACTTGATCAAAGTCAATTATATTGAACCTGTGACTCCTTTGCACAACCGGCTTCATCACACTAAATCTGCTCTATCAATCCAAGAGTCGTGACTGCGATCGTATCCTTTCCAGCGCACCAACAGTTTATTACCTTTCCTTCTCAGCACTCTGGCAATTTCAAAAACACTGGGTACTTTGGTTTTCACAATCTCTTCTGCATAGAATCCTCCTTGCACACGCTGTCCTCTGCAATCTTCCAACTCGTATGTTACAGGCACTGTAGGTCGCACACGTGTTACTGTGAACAGCTCATTTGTCCAATTGGGTAGGTAGCCCTTGTCGAATGTCATTTTATACTTGCTTATTCGAACCTTATCACCTGGATCGACTGTTTGGTGAACACCTGGATAGAACCGGTTTTCAGATTTGTCCAACAAGCTCTGTTGATACTCTTGACGTTGTTCACCAAGTCTGGAGAGCAGTAATGTCTCATGCTCTTTTGTAACATCAACCGGTCGCATACCTATTGTCCTATGGATTCTTCCATTGTACTCTTTGACAAGTGAGGTTAGAATATCTGTCCAGCGATAGGTTCCACGCTCAGTGAATTTGATCCACATTAAATGTTTAAGTGTTCTGTTGAAACGTTCCACTATTGAAGCCTTCTTATCTGAATACGTTGAATAGTGATTGATGTCATAGTGTTTCACAAGTTGTTAAAACTTTGAATTGAACCACTCTTTACCATCGTCAGTTTGCAAGTGTTTCATTGGATTCTGCTCAAATATAGGATGCATTGCCTTGACAACTGCATCGGCTGACTTGTTCTTTATCGGAATAGCGTAAGCATACTTGCTCAGACAATTGATAATTGTAATAATGTACCTGTATCCTTTGTTCTGACGTGCATACGGTATCATCTCAACTAGATCAGCCTGATACAGATCATCTAGCCCCTTCACAGTTACCATACGTGTTGGGAAATTCCAACGAGCTGACCTGTGCAACTCTCTTGCTATTGTAGCCTTCTCCATACTGATACATAATATATGTTTACATAATATATATACTAGGCATTGAAATGGCGCCAGAATGTCAGTGATTGTTGCACACAGTCACGTTTTTCCTGGATGGCGCCAAGGTCAGTACTGCTGCACACAAACATGTTTTTTCCTGCATCATACCAATGAAGCTGTCAAGGTCAGCGATTACGTAATACATTTGCATAATATTGCGCAATTCCACAGACATGTTTCATTGGTATGGCGCCAAAAGGTTAGTTTAAGTCAATCATGGGTTAGAAATTAGTAGCCGACATGTGGATATACAATATTTATTGACAATAGAAATGATATACATACAGTTTAGTCCATGATATCGACAAGCACCCAATGGTACAGCTGTCCCAGGTTGGCAGCAATTTCACACAGTCCTTTGCCAAGAGGGAATTGTAAAATAATAGCATCATTGTAAAGATTACTTATGAAGGCTTCAGGAAAGCATAATGACACTGTTTCCACAAAGTTTTGTAATGTTCCAAATGGTTCAGGTTGTTCTTCGTAGCCGAAACAGAATAGTGGTTGTAGAATCCAGTGGTTGCTGGTAACATGTTGACAATCTCCACAATCGCACATTATATTGCTCTGCTGGCTCCACTGGTGATGGCTGGTGGCGGTGAGTTGTCCAGAGTCTTCGGTACAGCTGTAGTAGTAGAGAGCGTAGGACAGTGTGGTGTACAGACCGTGTCTGATGCAGCAATGATGGCTTCAAGAAAGCCCAGCGATGTGAAGGATGGGTGGAGACAGGTGCGCAAATTGTATGCGCAATGGACTCGTCGGCACAGGTCCTCCTCCACATTGCGTTCTGCAGCCAGCTTCATGTACCATTCGTTAACGTCACGGCCCATTGCATCAATGGCTTCCTGTGTAGTATTCCGGTGTAGCACCATTCTTGACACCAGGCACTGGCGTATGTGGAACACATTTGATTTATCCAGTCCATGCTCCCTTGATGTTAGAAATTCCTCAGTCCTGTACTCTGGGTCCAACGAGCTAACGCTCGCAGCAGCTGCCACAAGTAGATAGTATGTTGCCTGCATCATGATTGAAGGTCATCCGCCGATGCACGTCCATTTATAGCCTCAATGCTCATTAATTCTTGGAAGTAATCATGACGTCACTGCTGTCCATGACGTCATCATCACTGCTGTCCATGACGTCATCATTACGAGCCCGCTTCGTGGGAGGCTGGTCTTCATCAGTGGAGGTTCTTTTGTTACTGAGCTGATGGTGCCCAAATGCCATAGTGCTGATGCCATCATTAGTGAGGCGGGGTATTGGATGGGATCCTTATAGGTTATAGTCCAGCAAAATCCTACATGCCCCTCCCCACATGCTCCCATGTATGATTAAGTCTAGAGATCATTCTTTATAGTCCAGCAAATTCCCCCCATGCCCCTCCCCACATGCCTCATGTATGACTAAGTCTACAGATCATTCTTTATAGTCCAGCAAATTCCCCAGATGCCCTAGCCCCAGAATATGACTAAGTCTATAAATCATTCTTTATATGTTATAGTCCAGCCCCACCCAAGGCCCCTGACCTTGGCCTATCAGTATTGAATATGCATAGTCATGCTATGGGCTACCTAAGTGGATCCCAAACTATTGAGTCATGAGCAGACACAACTGGAATGAGAAGGCCGGGGCCATATGATGGATGTATGGGTCTCTCTCATTGAAACTGATCCATTGGAATTTTTACGGATGTTCTGACCACTTTTAGGGAGCGGGGAGCCATTTTTTGGGCGAATACTCATGCCAGGCCCCCACCCAAGGCCCCTGACCTTGGCCTATCAGTATTGAATATGCATAGTCATGCTATGGGCTACCTAAGTGGATCCCAAACTATTGAGTCATGAGCAGACACAACTGGAATGAGAAGGTTGGCGATGTAGGATCTCTCTCTCTTTCTCATTGAAACTTATCCATTAGAATTATAGGGAGAGGAGGACCACTTTTAAGGGGGTCATCTTTCGGTTAAGGGGGGACCACTTTTATGATGAGGGGTCCACATTTAGGGAGAGGGGGACCATTTTTAAGATGAGGGGATCACTTTTCGGGCAAGGGGGAGCACTTTAAGGGAGAGGGGAACCGTTTTTAGGATAAAGGGGTCAACTTTTCGGAAGAGGGGGGGCCACTTTTTGGTAATAGGAGTCATTTTTCGGGCGAGGGGTCCACTTTTAGGGAGAGGGGTACCATTTTTGGGAAAGAGGAACCACTTTTTGGGGTAGGGGGTCCACTTTTAGGGTGAGGGGAACCGTTTTTAGGATGAGGGGGTTAAGGGGGGCCACTTTTCGGGGGAGGGGGGCCACATTTAGGGAGAGGGGGGGCCACTTTTTGGGGGGAGGGGTCAATTTTTGGGGATTTTTGGGGGAGGGGGAGGGGGGAGTGGGGGGGGTAGAGGGGAGGGGGAGGGGAACATTTTGCAGGGGGAGGGGAGGGGCATGGGGGGGGAGGGGGGTGTGCCAGAACATACCTTTTTAACCTACTATATCTAATACGACAAATTTTAAAGCAAAAATCCACACTATTTCAAAAACTCGGTATAGATCGCCCTGTGTTTATTAATAACACTGCATCTGCTGCTTCATAGCTTCTACATCATAGTTGTTCCCTCATCGATATATTATTTCATAATAATCCGTGTATTAGTTTCAATAGAATGCAGTATTTTTTCTTGTTGATAAAGCCAACCTGAGTCTGAGACTTGTGCATGAGTGATGACGTCCATGTCCGTAGGAATACATCAGTTATTCTATAAACCTAATTTATGGTTCAGTGTTTATCTTTATGTTAAACTGTTGATCGGATATCTTTATTGTCATATTGCCATTCGTTACCATATTGAAAGTCTCAGTCTAAATTGCTAATTCATTGTTAGCTAAGTTCAATCAATATGTATGAGAAGAGAGAATATAAAAATAGTGAACCACTCCTCTTTTGAGTATCTGGTATATTCGAAATTGGACTGTTTAAAAATAAAAGCTCACATTGCGCATGTTTTTGATAAAGAACAAATTCGTCAGAAGGCATGTAAAAATGCAATACAAAAATGCACTCAACCGTATATGCATTTGAATTTCAATCGTAGAAAGTTCTCAAAGAGAGCAATATTGCCGGCCACTGATGACAGTGGACAGGTTACAAAAACCTTATATTCAACTCATGAATATTCTAATGTTTTGCATTGATACTGGCGTACATCCATCCTGAAAAACTTCAACTAACAGAGAGGCTACTGTTATTATTATTATTTTTTATTATTATTATTATTTTATTTTTATTATTATTTTTTTTTGTTACTAATAATAAAAGAAAGATTTAATTAACGAGCATTTCCAAAATCATGTCGTAATTTCTGTTGAAAGAATAAGGAAATCGATTCACAAAATCAGACGCTAGTGGAAAATTTGGTATGTATGATAATTATTGTTGAAAAGAAAATAGTGGATGTTTGGCGAGCCTTGAAGAACTGTGATTTCCTTTTATTTATCGATTAATTAAACCATTAGATCGTCAAGGCGGGTGCTTGTTACTTGTTTTGATAAAGTTGGGTGAAGAGAATCAATTATAAATGAAATTAGCGAGAACTCGAAATATTGTTTCATATTATTTTTCAAGATGAAGCCTCTCCAAAGCCACTGGCTGCCAATGCCTGTTACAAATCTGTTTAAAACTGTTCACAGAGCCACAGAAACAATATAGATCTTCTCAGTTCCAAAGAAATGAAAGCTCGGTAGTTCGGCGAAATAAAAATAGTATTTGTGATTTCGATTTCCAAGTGAATGCTGTCCCACACAAGAGCTAAGAGCCAACAACCAAACATATTATGGAATCAGTGGACAGCCCCCAAGAACTCTACAACTGGATATTTCTGCTTGAAAGGATTTATTCCAGGCGCACATGTCTGAATACACAACGCTCCAGCTTTGTCCTCAAGAACATTCTCAATTAATCTTCGAACCAGCTGTAAGGTTCCCACAAAGATTTTCTACACGGTCCTGAGTCCACTTCTTCTGATACTTTCTTAAAACTCTTAGCTCTAGATCTACTTTTTCTTAGATGAATTTGATGATCTGGAGCCTCATTATTCGATTCAATGAGCTCCAATACAATGTCAATACCCATCTTAGTGATTATGATTGCTCAATAATTACTAGGATATTGGAATAGATAATCTTGATAATTCAATAAACATAATCGGTCAAAAATAATGCTCCCAAAAGAAGGAAAGGAAGAACGCAATACTCTAAATTACATTAACAAAACTTATATTTTCTGTATCTTCTAGCCGAATTCTAAGAAGTATGTAACTAAGTAATTAAAGTAGCCTATGTATATGTTTTTTCCTGCAATACTGATCAACAGACACTTTTTGGATATTTTCACGAAATCACAAGGAGGACGCTAGCTACTCATTAGCATGTACCTGTAAAGTTCCCAGTATGTGGAGTATATTATTTATTTATTTATTTATCTATCTAACTATCCATCTATCCATCTATCCATCTATCCATCTATTCATCTATCCATCTATCTATCTATCTATCTATCTATTTATTTATTTATTTATTTATTTATTGAAAATACAAATGTTTGAGGGCACTAGGAAATATCCCATTTTTGCTCTCATGGCACAATCATACATATTACAACAGCCACGTTAAATTTAAATTATGAATCATTATAAATTTAATTATGAATCATTGTGCATAGTAGTATTCAAAATTTCGGATTTTATAGGTTTCTGCTAATGTAGGCTATCACTAGATTTTCTCCAAAATTACTACTACAATAAATAGTTATATTAGCTTAGTGATTTATAACTAGTGTTATCGTATCAAAGTTATATCCATTTGCTGAATTGCTATTGGCTGTTGATAGGCTATTTGTTGTACAACTTCAACAAGCTTTAGTTGATCCATTCATTGTTCATCAACATTTTGTTCAATTCTTCCAGCAATAATATAATAATACTCCACTTGAAATTGGAGTTGAGTGAATCACTTTAGAAAGGTGAACAGATGGAGTAGGAGTTTATTATCTCTCTTTAGGAGATAATGGAAACCCCATCTGCAGAATCAGCCAGTTTGAACTCAGTATACATGGTAATTGATATTCATTCGTTTGCCTTCACATGATTGAGAAGTTTCAATAAACACAACACGAGCGAACATAATTTGAGCATACGCAGAGCTGTTACTTGGATAATAACATGAGAGCATTCATGAAGTTGTAGACTAAGTCAACATGTAAGCAGACAAAGTTCTGAAAACAAAGTTCAAACGCCGGGGAATATTCTGCAAATGAAAAGTTTTCTCTCGAACTCCCCTCATTAATTTCATTTGGATTCCAATCTCTCAAACCTATGCTTTTAATCTAAAGTGAATAGAACTTTCATTTTATATGCTATTAAGGCCTTAATAAATAATTGCGATCATTCTTCAAAGTCCTTTGATCTATCACAAAGAATGAGTATAGAGTATCTTCTCTATTATGCACCAACTAAGGTACAAGTGGAATATCTTTGATTACCATTTCGTGCACTTAAACATAAAATGTTTATACTGCTTGTGACACAAAATGCGAGATGATAACGTGATATCATCTGCAGTGAATTAGTTTTAATTACATTCATAACCGAAATAATTAGTGAATGAGAGTTGATGTTATCACAACTACGGTTATTTCGGAAAACAAGATAAAATAATTTCGTCTGTCAATTTCATCAAACTTTAAACCAAGGAGCTTGATAGAGGTTGAGAATGGCGTAACTGCCGAAACTATAATTATTTATTATCTCACTCTTTCAAAATAACTGTGGTCTCAACATTATTACGTCTTATCCACTAAATAAGGATATCTACCATAATATCACAGGATAGGAGCACTTTGACTCCAGAACATGAGAGCAAGGGAAGGAAGGCCGTACCCGCCCGCCAACCCAAGCAAAAATAGAAAATTATGTTAATGGTTGATAACAATTTCATGAAAAGTTGAATTGCTCTAAAACTTTAATAGAGCAACTTCAATAGATTTTCCTTTCGCGGCAAAATAAGATCATAGACGAATCATTCAACGATTCAAGTATAACGGCGCTTCGTCTATGATGAGATGTATATTCTCGGAACAATTTATTGATAGCAATTTCCATTTTACAGGAGCTGCTTGAAAGCAGGAGAGCTGTGGTTTGGTTTTCAAGTAGAGCAAGAATTATGATAAACATTTACTGGCACAAAACGTTTGAGTTTTTAACACGCTTTCCTTAGTTCCCGCGGAAAAAGGAATCCAATAAAAGCTTAAAAGCAATAAAAGCTGAGTACGCACAAAGATAAAATGAAGTTGGTTTAGGCCAAGAGACACGAAAAGTATTATTGGGGAATTGTCAATTTTTTCCCCGATCTCAAAAATGCTATATGCTGTTAGTTAGTCAGAGTCCAAACTGATTTAAAAAAAATTAATTGATTAAATAATCAAACTCTCTGCTGTGAGCTATGTATGAGGATCCCTCTCAACCAGTGAAGGGTTAGTTTCATTGGAAGTATCATTCACTTTTTTAATAACGGTGGGTATAACACTTGAATGGCTTCAAAATGTAATAAAAATCAGTCCCTGAACACAATATCACAGTACATTTACCCTATCCCTAACCCATGCAGTAATGTGAATGACAAAGTGGCACGTCATTTTTCCTCTAGAATACTCCAACAATAAAATTTGAGCCCCTGTCACTGTATCAACCACGTACAGTCCACTCTTACATGAAAATAATCCTATAATAAACCACCCGTATAAAGTATCAAAGCTCTACCAAGAGTGTTACCAACCATATTTTAAACATTTAGAACAAAAACCTTCTTCTATTTGTTTTGAATACAGTCTACATAGTCATTAATGTACATGAATACTCACCTAATTATGAGTAAGAATTTGATATAATTCAATCATGAATTTTGTAAAACATCAGGAAATGAGAGAAAGATCGTTTCTCATTGTCTCATCTGCACTTGTTGCAACTTTATATTGTCAAAACCTGTACGGTATGTGATAGTCTACAAAGGTTATTATGTAAATTTTTAGAAACCTTGAGGAATATCCTTTAGAACCTTGGAAATATCATTAATTTGACAGCAGTAAATATATTGGCGATTGATAAATTTGGTATAAGATGCAGAATTTTTAGAAATAAAGAGCGAAGCCGGTTGTTTTCTAGTCACACTTTATGTTAGGCCACATACGGCGGAATTCAAGTTCTGCTTTATCTTCCGTAATCTATGGACTTATCCATATAGGCAGACTAGGCAGCTAAGGCAAAAAATTCTGGTGCCTATAGATGAGAATTTTATTTTAATTCGTGGATTCAAAAATACGAATGCCTGCATACTACATACTGCATAGGCAGAACAATTAGTTAGTGAAAAAAGTTGCAATGTATATTATTCTATTTTTAAGTTCTCTAGAAAATAGGAATTTTTTTAAACGAAAGTAGAAGTGGGCTACTCTTCCTTACAGGGAAGTAGTTAGGAGAGGGACACACAGGACCAGCTTAGAATATTCTTTTTAAAAAAGCTTTGAAATTTTTTTTCCTACAGTGACCCAAAAAAAGCCTATTTTTGCACTAACTTTAGCACGCAAAACAGACTATTCCTGCACCAGTGCGGGAAAGTAAATTCCAGTGCACGAAAGTACTTTTTTGTACTCTAGATTTGCAACCTAACAACACAAAATAGTGAGCATGAAAAACGCAGGTTCCCTATTCTGAATTAAGAAATAGGTTTGCTACTCTGCTTCAGCTACGAAATATAGTCAGCTGTCGTTGTTGTTGAAATCGATTTGATTCGAAGATAGGTTATCTGAGGAATAATTATCAGGTTATGTATGTCCTCTTTTGTTCTGTTTAAATTACTTTATACATTACTGTAAGAAAAATGTAATGTGTAATTCGAGCGCAAAGATTGTTTCTGCACTCAAGAAACTTTTTTCTCAAAAAAAAACTGTTTCTCTCGGTGCAGAAAAACCCCATAAGTTATCTAGTTACACAAATAGCTATTTCAAATTAAAATTGAACTGCTAATAAAACATTAGATGTGATGTCATAAGCCACTAAAACTTACAGGTATTATTTTATGAAGTCAATCTATTCATTAAGACACAGTGGCGTAGCTGCAATCCCAGTAGCCGGAGAGCACAGAGTTTCATGGGGCGCAGCAGCCAAAACCAAATTGAAAATACCGGTATTGAAAACTACTGTCTAATATTGATGAGTAACGATAATGCTCTGACAAAGACATTGAACCCTAAATTTATAACTCAATGACATTGCAGAACAGGGCCGGCTTTATGGCCGGGCAGCCCGGGCGACTGCTCGATGCACGTATCTAGGGGGGGGCGACCAAACGCCAAAGCAGCAAAAAAATTGTGTTTTCCGATTTACTAATTCACTATATTGTATACAACCTTCTTGTGTAAATTTATTTTTATACACTTTTTTTAAGTTTAAAGTTACGCAAAAACGCAGTCACCCTTTATGTATTGTAATTATACAATAACCACTAAATGTGCTGAGCAAGCTGTTTCTGTTGTGACGTCTTGTGTCAGGGCAGTGAAGACGGCCAACAGCTTTACAACAAGCTGAAGTTGTTGTGGTGCGTGTTGCGTATCTCAAACAAACAACAGTACAATTCGAGGTAGACAGTTGTATGGTAGATTAATTTGTTGGTAAATTTTATGTTGTGATTGCAGAACACATGTGGAAGATAACTTCTAAGGAAACCTGCGTACACTATCTAGGAAAGAACGTTCAAAATGAAAGTTAACAACGCAGACCGTTATGGAACAAGTAATACAAGAATGGAAAATCTGATTTTGCTAAAATGAATAAGCTATAAACTCCTAAAATTCACATTTTAGGATTATGGAGCATTATTTCATTATAACACACATTCCTTCAACAAGCAATAATCATTTTCATTATCATCACAATAATCACTATTTCTTTTAAAGCCTCCTCTTTTTTGGCTTTCATATTTCCAAGAAACACTTATTCCATGACATTAATAAAGTGAGAAACATTTACTCTATTTTCAAGGTAGTATATCACAAGCTTACATGGATTGAATAGAGGATGGAGCTTTTCCTTTATTACTGGGAATAAAGTATCTTGCAATCCCCCTGGATATCTTACAATAAAAATACAGTCTGTGACTGGACAAAGTCGTGATGACAAACATGAAATAAAAGTCGAAGAAGGAGACGAAAAGAACCCAGAGAAGAGAAATGTTGAAGAGAGTACACAGAGAGTACACATACTTGGACACCATTGATGTTGCATCGAAAGATGTGTATCTCAAGCCGGGAGTGAAAAGAATCCTCTTGGAAAGAAGTTCAATACATTTTCTGCTGTAAAGAGATGAGATGAAGTGGGGAGCACTCACTACATATGAAACCGATTTAAGATACCAATAAAGGTTTTTCTGTCTCTATTGATACTATTGTGATAGTTGTGCTAGAGTTGTCTCCAAGTTATTTGAAGAATCAGTAGTTAATTTTAGACCAGAGACGTGCATTAGATACAGTAGGCAGAAAAATGCAGGAAAACTTTATAAAAATGTCCTTACTTTGAAATAGAATCGAGCACTTACTTTTATGAGCCTGTTATTATAGAATGGTTGGGCAGATAAGATGGTATTTATTGTTGGGAATGACAAAAGAGTATGAAGAGTATAATATGGTAGGTAAGGATAGGAGGTAATAATGATGTCACTGCAAATCTCAATATCATTGTTAAAAAGCTTCAAAATATTTCTAACGAGCAAAATAAAAAATCAGTACCAGCAGCGAATTCTCCGAGCATGCCCCTCATGCCTAACAAATAACGGACAAATAAAAGATAATATATTGTTGTCAATTCTATCCTAACAAGATATTAATGAAATATCAAATATTCCAGTATTTATGTTTTGTGTATGTACACCGTTTATGGAATGTGACGCCTCTCTTGAGTCTCTGTCCAATGTATGCTGTCAAGAGCATGCATGCCTTGTTAGACCAGTTTTAGCGAAAACTTATGCGCGCGCCGATAACCATCTAAATATAGGTTTGGCCTTTTTCATACACTGTGCTTGCGGTGTAGCTGTAGATCTCGCATGCCATGGCAGACTAGTAGTTCATTCTCGCTGCATACATTATCACCCCCGTGAAGGCGGTTGTTGCAGTTTGCGTGAATACTATTGAGTAGAAATATGACATGATTCTAATGTTCTTCAAAAACCTTCTTGAGAACTCTTCTGATAGCGAGACTGTAATAAAAGATTAAGGTTTTCTTTCATTCCTAGAAAGAAGTCAGACGTTCTCTTCAACATTCTTCAGACAAAATATTTAGATAGAGCATACTGTGCTAAAAAGGTGGCTGAAGAAATCAAGAGACTGGAAGAAATAAGATAACATTGTTTCATGAAAAATTTTGAGGAAATCAAAGAAAATTAAGAAAATAGTGGAAGTTATTTGCCCCTTAAAAAACCAGGATGAAGTTGAATAATACAGAGAATGAATCAGAGAACAAACGTCTTTTCGTTGAGATTCTAGACAAGATTTTAATTCACTTGAGGAACAGATTTTAGTACATGGAAAAACTAGATTTTTTCTGCTTCTTGAACTGCAAAATGTATGACAATTATAACAGAGATTTTCCAGAAAACGCTAGAGCAAGCTGAAACAGGGTTTTCCCATTCTCTGAAAGTTCTCTATTGGCTTAAGCAACGCACCGACTTCTTTAGCACAGCACAACTAGCACAGCACCAGCAAAAACCGGAATATTGAATAGGTCCCATGTAACTAATGTAATGGGGCAGCGCCCACTTATCTAGCACAGTACAAACCAGCAACAGCAGCTTTCAGCATGCTGGGAGCGAATTTGTCTTGAAGCTTACATAAAGTGGGGAGATGCGCGCGCAGACCAGCAAATAAACTGCTATACTTCTGGTAATACGGTGCAATTAGACCAAAAAACGGCCTAACCTCAACATCCAAAGTAAAAGTTTACCTCCAGCTGAAAATTGTTCTATATGGTCCACATATTGTTTGGTGAAATGTTACACCATTTTCAGCGTAGGGTTTAGAGGGGAGGGGGGTTAACTTGGTGAATTAGTAATTTATATCAGTTTCTCTCAAATATTTAGAAAACCTTGCGGTTTAGCTAAAAACGTGCCCTGAACATTTAATCTACATTAAATTGCGAACAGAAAATGTTCCTGGATTTCTTGTTCCTGGATTTCTTGTTCCATGACGAACATTGTTAATATTGACTTTTTATACGAGTTCAACGACTTGCAGTCAAATTTGACTGCAAGTCGTTGAATTCATATAAAAAGTTAATGGAAAATGTTCTTCACATAATCTTGCTCAAGTGAACGGTTCCAGAGTTACGGAGGGTGTAATAGTAGGCAATTTGCGTATTTTTCAGATTTTTTTGAAAAATATCACATTACCGCTATGGAAACTAATTTTTCCATGCAAGATTGTGTATTATAAATGCAAATTGCAATTTTAGTGGCCAGTGGAATGTCAGTGATAAGTCCTTGAAGAGGTGACAACCTCAACACCTCAAAGTTTTAGTTTTTTGCTTATAAATCAGTAAAGATAATTCAAAATGATTTTTGTTCCTCTCTTAGTTAAAGGGTACAGAATTCTGTACAATAATGATCCTTGAATTTATTTTGTTGAACCCACCACAAATGCGCTACGGGCTTCCTAAAGAAAGGGGTTGCATAGTATATCACATTCTGGCACATGAAAAATGCTATTTTCGAGAGGGCGCGATACTTTATCTGATTACAAGAACTGTTTTTAATAATATCGAATGTTGGGCTAGATGTATACAAATGAATAATGTTTGCATAAGCATGATTGATAATAAGTAAATATTTTCATGAACATACATGCAGCTAACTCTATAAATTAAACAAAACTCACAACATTTGAGCTGGTGTCAATTTCGTTTTATTTCTGTGATGCTTGCGTTCGTTAGTTAGTGGCACATCATTTCACTTTCAAGGAACAAGGAACCTGTTTAGTGCGAATAAGCAGCTGCAAATAATGGCCCTCCAGCTAGAGCTTACCGCTGTTTATTGATCATGTGTCAGAAAAGGAAGCCACGGCATTCACGTGATTGAACGACATTGCAAGAGGCTCTAACAAGTTACATTCCCGAATTGGCCTTCACGTATTTACAAAGAAATCAATCATTCCCGATGAAATAATCTTGACGTCTCTATACATAATAACCACTCAATTCCTGATATCTACATCCAGCAAGTTATATAGTATATTTTATGGTTATTAACTCATTGTATTCATTTTTGTTAAATAAGTACTGCATCAATAAGCTTCACAATATTTCATACAAATATGCTGTTTTCCTTTCTGCAAAAATCACATTATAGCCTAGTAAATAATAGTATAGCACTCATACTATTCCCTTCCATAGGGCATAATAATAGGCCTATATACTGATGTAATAGAAAATAGAGTATCTCAGTTGAAATAACGGATCAATTTTTCTACAATTTTTATGCTAAGGTCGAAGAAAACTTTTCTGAGCTATTTAAACAACTTCCTACCTCAAATTCAAAAAATCATATGTGCTTTGGTGCCATTTGGTTCAATCAATGCAAATTTTTTTAGAAATATTTATGATAGACATGCTTACAAATTTCCAATTTCGACTTTCTATGTTGAGGGTTCCCATAAAAATCAAGGAATTAATTATTTACATTAGAGTCCCGTTAATTCCAGTTCGATAGGACTAGAACCTCAAATTATAAAAAACTCGAATTACACGGAAAAAAGGGTTTCAATCAGAACTTTAGAAAAAATCTTTCATTACAGCACTTATAAATGGGAAAGAGCATTGAAATACTGTATTACGTACAGAGATTGAAAGATTTTTTCAATTAAATTTTTTTTGTATCATCTTCTTTT
Source organism: Conomelus anceps (assembly GCA_948455865.1). NCBI lineage: Eukaryota > Metazoa > Arthropoda > Insecta > Hemiptera > Delphacidae > Conomelus > Conomelus anceps. The sequence continues at coordinate 73,184,612 of OX418217.1, forward strand.
TAAATTTGCATTCGGAAGTTCGAATTAATGGGACGTCGGACTATCGAGACTCAAATTATTGGGACTCATTGTTGCTGGTTATCATGTAGCCGAATCAAATCAACAACGAAGAACGAAGAGACAGCTTACGCTCTAAATATATCGCCCTCTGTTTTGTCTGGGATTTTAGAGCAGATGCATTCAAATTGTTCGAAATACAAAATTTTCACCAACATTATGAAGTGAGTGCTAAAGCTTTTGATTTTAAATTTTTCCAGCTATTAGTTAGGTTTAATCAAGAGAAAGAGAGAGAGTGAGATAGGAGAGAAAGAAAGAGAGTCTCCAAGTACTCTGTATCAGTTGAGTTGGAGTTTGAGATACAGTTATTGTATTGAAAGTGGAATATTACCAACAAAGTTCAGTAACAGTCTTCAACTGTTACTTCGCGCTCTCACACAACAAACGGAAAAAATGTGCAATCTGTAATTTTATAGGCAATCTCTGAACTGTAATAAATTGGAACACATTTTTTTCATTCATTACGATTTTAAAAGTCCTGATGATTCATAGCCCAGGCAATGAATGTTTTGTGTTGTAACAAATTAGGGGAAGCTGAATTTTTCCAGGATGTTAGTATACATAGTACTTACTCGAAAAAACCAAAGTCTCGACCCCCACCCCGCTTGCTCATACCACCCCCCTCACAACATTGCAAGATCAGTACTCCAGTTAAAGGCTTATAACTCGGAAACTAATTAAGGTATCGTTTTGATTCTCATCTCATTTAATACTTGAAATTATTCTCTACAAAATATGTCATATACATTTTCTATGTAAATAGCCTAGGTTTTCAGTAAAAATTTAGTTTATAGAAAAAAATGTCACCTCGAACCACCAAAATCAACTTCAACAAAATCAACTGATCATATTTTTTTAGTATTGCGTTATTGGTAGTTTTGTTCTCTACAAAACTTATAGATATTTTAATAAGCTTTAAAATTATGTGTCTATAGGTTATTATTGTTCAAGTTATGGCGTCATAGTGAGTGATGAAATAGTAGCGGACACCGCGTCGCCAAACCCTACAGTACTGTGTATTGCATGGCGCTTGGCTATCGAGCCCAATCCAACAAAGAATTACTGTCAGAACAAATTAGAGACAAACAAGACTATATATGCCAATTAATAGTACAAGTTTCAAAGTACATTTTCCGAAAAGTCCCCAAAAATCCCCCCTTGGCTTTTCCCCCAAGCCCCTCAAAGTTGAAATTTTTTCTAATTATTGGAAATTCTATATCTCTGTAACTAACTATCGAACAGAGTTGATTCTTCTTCCATAATATCTGTCATATAATGTTCTGCAATAAATGTTCTGTTCACTTTGCCAGTAAACCTGATAGTTTCTTTAATGAAAATTGAAATATCTCTAAAAGAGACTATCAACTAGATTTTTCATTATTTACGGGGACATTTTTGTATGTCATTTTACAGGAAATTGCTTCAAATAAAAGTTATAAAACTTATTCATCGATGTGTATAACAGTATACTGATGATTAGAGATGATGATTTGATAGGATGAGGGTTGTACAGAGGGAATTCCCTTCTGCTAACATTGTTGGGACCTTCTCTTATGAACGGTTTGTCGAACTCCATACCTTTATCTTCTCTGCTCTTTGAGTCGTTTTACAACCCTCATCCTATCAAATCATCAGTATGCTGTTATACACATCGATGGATAAGTTCTATAACTTTTATTTAAATCAATTTTCTGTTTTAAGTAAAGTATTTGAAGTAATTTGTTCTGACAATTAATATTTGTTGGATTGGGCTGGATAGCCAAGTACCATGCAATACACAGTACTGTAGGGTTCGGCGATGCGGTGTCTGCTACTATTTCATCACTCACTATGACGCCATAACTTGAACAATAATAACCTATAGACACAAAATTCTAAAGCTTATTAAAATATCTATAAGTTTTGTAGAGAACAAAACAACCAATAACGCAATACTAAAAAAATATGATCAGTTGATTTTGTTGAAGTTGATTTTGGTGGTTCGAGGTGACATTTTTTTCTATAAACTAAATTTTTACTGAAAGCCTAGGCTATTTACATAGAAAATGTATATGACATATTTTGTAGAGAATAGTTTCAAGTATTAAATGAGATGAGAATCAAAATAATACCTTAATTAGTTTCCGAGTTATAATCCTTTAACTGGAGTACTGATCTTGCAATGTTGTGAGAGGGGTGGATTGGTAGCAAGCGGGGTGGGGGTCGGGACTTTGGTTTTTTCGAGTAAGTACTATGATACTAACATCCTGCAAAAATTCAGCTTTCCCCTAATTTGTTACGACAATGGCCATTTTTTAGCATTCATTGCCTGGGCTATCATATCATCAGTAGTATACGTACAAAGGCAAGCCACCCATGAGGGAAATTACACCCCCCTCCCCCACAACCAATGTTTCTGGGGTAGAGGTAAAATCTCGCAAAAAAAGTCAGCAGGAAACTCCCCAGCTGAGACGGGATCATGTCAAAGTTGCACGCCGTCAAGGTGGGCTGACGTCAAAGTTGCACGCCGTCACCATGGGCTGAATTCCTAAGTGTGCCAGGTTGGCGGTGCATGCAACAACAAACTCGCACTCTTTCGATTTTTTCAGCCGGCGTCAAACCTGTACGCCGACACAGTGGGCTGCATTTCAAAGTTTGCCAGGTTGGCGGTGTATGCAACGCCAAACTGGCACTCTTTTGATTTTGTCAGCTGGCGCCAAAGCTGCACGCCGTCACGATCGGCTACTTTTAGGCCCTTCACACACGAGTCGACTCATTTGCAATTTGAGTGGTATCCTTTAGGACAACTTAACAGTTTGATTGACCTACTGCTAGCGCAGCCTGTAGCCTATAACCAAACCTAACCTAACCTGGCTAGATGTGACTGAACCACCTTTGTTCACTAGGTCGGTCAAAACGACAGTCATACAAATTGTGTCCTCCCTTGCAATTTGAGTTGGCAACAGTAGTCGCGCGCAACCTTGTCTGTGTTTCACAGTTATCATTAAAAATAATACACTTGAAAAAATGTCAATTCAATATAATATCAAATAATTTATCGATTTGATAGTGTAAAATTACGGTATATGAGTGAGTATCTGACTGTATCAAGGTATTTCCAACAGTCGATGGTAGACAACCATTCTTAAGAGTGCCAGGTTGTCGTGTGCATGCAGCGTCAAGATGGCACTGTTTTATTTTGTCACCGGGCGCCAAAGTTGCACGCCGTCACCATGGGCTGAATTCCTAAGTGAGCCAGGTTAGCGGTGCATGCAACGTCACCGTGGGCTGGAAAACCAGCCCAGCTTGTCGCCAGCACAATTTGCCGCCAGCCCAGTTTGGTGGGGTCCCGCTGGGACCACTCCTTTCAACGTGTATAAGAGATCCTTCTATTTTCAAATTTGTCTTCGAAGAAAGACTATGTTACAGATTAAGCCTTTTGCAGTCTGAAACAACAATTTGAATAAAATGTGAGCAAGCAACAATATGACATACGCAGTGGTGTAATCAGTTAGGGTGCTCATCTCTGAAGAATTTCTACTCCTGTATTTTCCGGTTTGATGACCGTTCAGCCTGGAATATTGCGTATGATCTTTATTTTCAATAACCACGCACAAGTCTCAGATACATGTGGGCATCATTAGCGTAAAAATTGGGTAAATCTTTGCATTAATTGAGCTACATGCAATCGAATTCATATTATGCATTTAAGGACAATCTAGGGTGTTCATAAGGGGAATCATGGATAAATCGTTTCTATTCTTATTATTTTTGCAAACAGTCTATCTACAAGCTCAATTGAACATGCGAATGTCAAAAAGAAATGCCAGAAAAACCATATGACAACTATAATCTGTTATTTATTGTGAGAAATGTAAATAGTCAATTACATTTCTGCATTACATGATAATAAATGCATCGTTCCAGATTTTAGAATATCATGATATAAAAAATCATGGGCCAGCAATGAATATTTTTTTATCAAAGTTGATAATTGGATAATTTTTATTAAATTGTCAACTTTCATTTTTCTGCCAATAACAAATCTGGACTAATAAAAAACGAATCCCATATTTATTATCTTCCCTTACTGAATTCTAGCAATCAATGAGCTCTGGAAATCCTGTACCTATCTGTAGTAGAGTGTTCATCGCCTTTTATCAACCTGTAGCCTATTTCCCAGATTTGACCATAATTCTCTTTGTAACACTTGTAGAATTCGAAACTGAATTTAATCCATTAGAAGGGAAGCCTGGTTAAGCTAAGAGTGGAGGTTCAAGGCTCCAGAATAGCGTTCGGGTTTGAAGGGATAAAGAGAACTTTGAAAAATGGACATGGTTCAAGGATTTATATGATTGGGATGATGCCGTGAACAACAAGAAATCGTGTTCTGCTTTTCAGACAGATAACTCACTGGAGGTTTCCCATCAAAAAAGAAAAAAGATAAGTGTGCAGCCGTGTTTCGACCCCTCAAATAACACAATTTTCTTGAAGACTCTCTAGAAAAGATCAATAATATGGACACCATTGTGGTCTCAAATCTTTCATACGAAAATTCGGCTCAGTTCTTTCATACGAAAATTCGGGAAGGCGTTGATGGAAGTTCTTTTTTTTTGTCAAATTTTTTGAATCTCTAGTATGGATGAAAGATGTGTAGTGATTAACAAAGTTCACGTTGCTATGACGTGATGCAGATAGAAATCATAATAATAACAAGCGTCAGTGTATGATGAAACGATATCGATTCGTTATGAATTTTTCGATGGTATAACGACAGAAATGTATAGATCTAAAAATTGATGAAATTGACCTCCTGATGTCTATTCTATTCATTTCATTAATTTTCAATAAGTTACGTGTTTGCTGAAAAACAGTTCAATCAGCAGTTTGTACCAGATCTAAAACATGGAATCGTTCATTAGTAGCTAATTGCTAATATCAAATATAAAATATCAGCAAATTCCTCGAACTCTTCGTTTGTATTAGAAACCTTTTGATAATTCAAAATCTATAATTATAATAAAAGAAATTAGGGGTGTGTGTGTGTGTAGTCATGTCATGTCAGTCATGCGGATTTCACAGAAACAGCAACGATTTGAAAAATTAAATTTGGCACAAAGCTTCCTCTCGGCTTGATTCAGTCCACCTCAAAGCCCAATTTTTTATTTCCTTTCAGATTTTTCAAGTTTGATGTTGAAGACTTCAAAATTCCACAGAATTGTTGTTGTTATTGTTCCTCGATCATACATTGTACATTAGTCATAATTTTATTATCATTCTCAGTTTCAGAAGAGCTTTTATCTACGACCATGTCATAATGTATACATTACAGTTTCACAATTGATGCCAAAACAGCTGTCTTTTCGAAATGCTTTTTGAAACCCGTTGCATAATGAGCTCATTATAGTACAGGCTCTACATTATAACACGGGTTCTGGACCAATCAGAAGCATTTTTGATGGAATCAATATCGTAATTCAATATTGTGAAACTATCAGCTGATTTGATCAAACTGCTACACCAGCTGCTTTAACCTAACAATCTACTATAACTTCTCGTATTTGAGATGAGAGGTTAGGTATCTCTGACAGTCACATGAAAAATGAAATTGTTTTAATTAAATGTATACTAGTAGTCGTAGATAAAATAGTGTATGCAGCGATTTTATTTGGACATTAAGGCACTCGTGAGATATTTATAACACTCGCATTCGCTCGTGTTATAACTTACATCTAACTCGTGCCTTAATAAGGGTCAAAATAAAATCGTTGCATAAACTACTATTAATAGCGTTTCTGTTCCATATCAGTTCCTTAGGAAATAAGTCCAAAGCATCTGCTTCTCACTCAGTAGGACTTGAGTTCAAATCCCGGATAGACAAAATTTTTTGTTGCCTGAAGTCAACTTAACCAAATAAGTTTTCTATTTGCAAAACCAATTTGGTTGAAATTATTCACCTTGTATAATTTTTTCTAACAGTTTTATCTGAATGCTCCTGTTTTATAAGAGAAGATATTATTTCCATTGTAATCAGCATGATAAAAATATTCGTAGCGTTTTTCAATTAATGAAAATTATTTGTAATTCAACTAAATCTAATGTTGTTCGGGCTTGAACGGGGATTTTTGGAAATTATTTTTGCCTATCAACATTATTAAGAATTAATCAATGGAAAACATGAATTTAAGTTACTTTAATTAGAATTTACTTGGATTAATAAAATAATAAAATTGACGAATCTGATGAATTTAATATGAATTTTAACTCAATTCAAAATAATTCAGGCTTGAACGGGGACTTTCCAGACATGATTTTTCTCAATAATCCCGGTAATCAATATAAATAAATAATAATTAATGTTTGTAGGCTGTCTGTAATTCCTTCTTGCCTTCCTAAGCCAATCATGCGATTGGAATGAAACTTTGGGGAATGTTTGAATACATTTAGGCAGAAATTGCCTGAGTAAGAGAAATCAACCGGAAAAATAAGGGGGGGGCCAAATATAAATTTTCTGCCAGTTTCTGGGGAAGAAATTTTTAAATCAAAATGTAGACTATTATTTGAGTGAATCTATGTGATCTAAGTAGAAAAGTTGTGTCACAATATGTTTATGAGGTCCCATAACGACGAAAAAACCTGGAAACGACCCAACACTTTTTTTGGAGGTTGTCAGGGGGGGGGGTTATCAGTTTACCCTAAATTTGAGAACTCGAGTTGTCTATATCATGTGATAGGTCATTCTACTGAGCTCATCAAGGCGGTTCCATTCACCACACGTTCAATTTAAAATTATCGTTGGTGTACCACATTTGAAATATTTCAATTTAAAATGGGTGGGAAGGGGCAAAAATTTAACTTTTCAAAGACAACCGATTTTAATATGTGATAGCTCATTTTACTCTACTGATAAAGGAAGTCCAAATCTAGATGCCACACATTCAGTTTTAGTTATACAGATCAGGAATAAAGATTATTTCAATAATAAAACAAGTATAATACCTAAACTCCTGTCGCAAATCACGGGTAAACCTCTGGTATTTTCATATTTGCTTAAAACAGCCTTCTGGTTACAGGTGACTGAGATATCAATTGACTCATGAATGAGCTTTCAAGTCTGGTACGAAAGGAGCTAACTTGAACAACTATTGCTAGAGACAACTTGGTTATAACTAACCTTGATAACCTAAATAGTTCAGCATGAATTCAAATTAAATCTCAACCCCCTTTCCCATCCAGAATATTTTACAAAATCTTGTGTCGAACAACTGTAAATAATTCTAGAATAACATCTTATTATTTTACTCAAATAGATTGTTTCTTCTCAATCAATCCTGAAAAAGCAAAGTAGACTTTAAAGCGACATAATTATTTATAATCCATGAATTCTACACACGAAATTTATTCTGTAGGCTTTTGTAAATTAATATCTGGTACAATTCACGTGAAGTGTCCATTTTAAGGTGAGCAGAGTATAACTTTTAGGTTTCCCCAGCCGGAACAGCGAAGTTCAGCCACTTAAACTTGTTAAATGGACATAATGGGGATCTTGCTTAAACTTTGTTGCATAGTAACTGGCTTCATTGGGGGTAGCTGGTCAAATACTCCTAGGTGAGGTCCTGACTTAGAACAAGTTTGATAGCAAATTAATACACTTCATGCATCTTCTCCAACTAGTCTCTCAAACTCTGTTATCTATTGACATGCAACCCTCAGAAGGTATCCAAACCACGACGACTTTGGTCATGTTATGCTTTATTTATAGAATATACAATAATAATTAAATATGATCTCTAGCATGAGCCAGAAGGCCTAAGGAGGCTTATAACATTTTTCAAAAATAAATACTACGGTTCTTAAATTTTCATTGTGAACTGTGCAGCTAATCTCTCTCACAGGTGCCCTTTCGCCAGAGTTGTCCTTAAACATCACAAACTACTAATATTATTTCTCAAAAGATTGTAAAGCTTGGTTATTCAGCTTCAATAACAATATTCTTTCTTTTGCTGCAGAACTGAATATCAGTCAATTTGAAACTCAATACATTGTTACCAATGCACTCAAAAACTGTTACTAAAAACACTCTGAAGTTCGGAATCACTATATCAACGTAGTGGAAATCTACAAAACCCGAAATTGAAAAATAACTACTTAGATGACCAGCAATAATTATTTTCCTTGATTGGATATGGAAAGAGGCAATAAAACTTGGACCTAGCAAAATGCCTGGCTGCTCAATGTGCCTGCTATTTTCAGACAGTTGAATAAAATACTATTTTTGTAAATTTACCAATTTCTTAACATTATCATCGGTTTTCATCGTAGGTTTGAACCATCAATGCTTACAAACTTCCTGCTCTATTTACATCATTTAGCATACAGCAAAACTATTCTCATCATTCTTCTTGCCAAACAATGTCAACTTTACTTCAACTGTTAATTGTCCAGTCATCTTGCTACAAGGAAAAACGTTGAATTGCAATGTTTGTTACTTCAGAAACTCTATACTACGTTGTTTACAGTAACAGTATTTGACTAGTCTAATTTGAGTATTCTCAAGCACCATGCTGAAGTTATAGCAATAGGAGTAATTCCATGTACTGGCTACAATTAGGGAGTTTCTGCAGTTTTGAGATGGTCAAATTTATGCAGCTACAAAGAAACAGACAAGATAATCAAGAGAGTAGTTTTAGCAAATGATCCTTTCCATTCCTATCTTTATCAGTTTCCTTCCCTTTCCTTCCCTTTCCTTCCCTTTCCTTCCCTTTCCTTCCCTTTCCTTCCCTTTCCTTCCCTTTCCTTCCCTTTCCTTCCCTTTCCTTCCCTTTCCTTCCCTTTCCTTCCCTTTCCTTCCCTTTCCTTCCCTTTCCTTCCCTTTCCTTCCCTTTCCTTCCCTTTCCTTCCCTTTCCTTTCCTTCCCTTTCCTTCCCTTTCCTTTCCTTTCCTTCCCTTTCCTTCCCTTTCCTTCCCTTTCCTTCCCTTTCCTTCCCTTTCCTTCCCTTTCCTTCCCTTTCCTTCCCTTTCCTTCCCTTTCCTTCCCTTTCCTTCCCTTTCCTTCCCTTTCCTTCCCTTTCCTTCCCTTTCCTTCCCTTTCCTTCCCTTTCCTTCCCTTTCCTTCCCTTTCCTTCCCTTTCCTTCCCTTTCCTTCCCTTTCCTTCCCTTTCCTTCCCTTTCCTTCCCTTTCCTTCCCTTTCCTTCCCTTTCCTTCCCTTTCCTTCCCTTTCCTTCCCTTTCCTTCCCTTTCCTTCCCTTTCCTTCCCTTTCCTTCCCTTTCCTTCCCTTTCCTTCCCTTTCCTTCCCTTTCCTTCCCTTTCCTTCCCTTTCCGTCCCTTTCCTTCCCTTTCCTTCCATTTCCTTCCCTTTCCTTCCATTTCCTTTACTCTTCTTTCCTTTTCTTTTCTTATCTTTTCTTTTCTTTTCTTTTCTTTTCTTTTCTTTTCTTTTCTTTTCTTTTCTTTTCTTTTCTTTTCTTTTCTTTTCTTTTCTTTTCTTTTCTTTTCTTTTCTTTTCTTTTCTTTTCTTTTCTTTTCTTTTCTTTTCTTTACTTTTCTTTTCTTTTCTTTTCTTTCCTTTTCTTTTCTTTCCTTTTCTTTTCTTTTCTTTCGTTTCCTTTCCTTTTCTTTCGTTCCCTTTCCTTTCTTTTTCTTCTCCTCTCTTTTTCTTAGTTTTCCTTTTTCTTTCTTCTCCTTACTTCTCCTTTCTCTTCTTTTCTTCTCTTTTATTTCCCTCTTCTTTCCTTTTAGATAAGTTTAGCCAGGGGTCTTGTTAAGGACAGCCTCAGAAAGTCTTGAGAAAGCCTCAGAACGGTGTGTGTTCAAGTGGTTCCGCACTGTCAGAAACAAGTTCTGTTTTCCAATAAGAAATCCCATTTTTGTTTTTGAAAACTTCATTGAGTCGTTAATAAAGCAAGTTATTTATTAGAGTATCTGCCATTCAGTTTGTCTTGTTCCATAAAGTCTCAATTTTACTCTCTTTCCTGACGCAATTCTGGAAGAGCTGCATGACGCGTAAACCTAGCGTGAATGATTTTTTAATGAAAAGGAGATATTTAATTGCTGTTGTTGAAGCAAGAAACAATAACTATTCATTGCGTATGACATTGTCAAGTAGTAATAAATGAAGCACCACCTGCCTCCTAGACCTGCTGTTCTGTCCTAGGGGAATGAGAAAAATAATAATCACGAACGGCATCCGCCTTCTCGCTGCAAGAGAAAGTCATTAAAACAGAGGCAATGCTCACAGGCTGCGTGTGCTTTTACCGTTCGTTCGGGGATATCTTCGTTAGTCATTTTCACTCGCTTGGTAGCTTCTGAGTGGAAGTAATTAGAACTGAATCATTGCAAGCTTTTTGTAACAACTGAGGGAGTGCACAGTTTGCACATGACTGGACTGACTACAGTTAGTACTGGAATGGTAGTCAACTCAGTAATAGTTATTTATGTATTAAGAGCGTGAAGCGCGACTTTATCGCTCGAGCCAAAAGGCCTTTTATGTCTCTTGGCAAAATATAAGGAAAAAATATTATTAATATAAAAAAATATCACAGTGTACAAAACTCAATACTAACAAGCTTCTCAAGATTAAACAAGTTATTATCGAATCGAAGACCTGCCAGCTTCACCACTAAAAACGTGAAGTAAAATAAGTAAAACTATTGTCCTTCATCACCATCAATGTGATGTACATGATAATCCCCAAAAGCGTACACTATGTCCATTTATTAACCCTAAAAGTAAATTCGTATGGCTTTTCGTGGTGGGGAGACCCTTACGGGTAGTTCCACCTCGCCGCTTTTTTAACGACTGCTTTTTTTTATATGCAAACGGGACCGACGGCTTAACGTGTCCTCCGAAACACGGGAGTGGCTCGAGAAAAATATCTTGTACTCAACTGGGATCGAACCCAGGACCTTTGGCTTATCAGACCAGCGATAAGCCAACTCGGCTACGCCGACTCTTATTAACCCTAATCCCTTTTTACTAACTTTGTCCCTTTTCGGTTTCGTGTGATTTCACTCTTGGAAATTTGGTCGTCACAGTACTAAATAAAGTAAAATTGTTACCTTGTGACTGCCGAAAAATAAATGATTATAAACGTTCTCATTATACTTGAATAAGTAGATCCATGAATAGCTGCTACTTGTATTCAGGAATTTAAAGCTGCACGGATTCCAGAATTAATGCTACCTGGATTCAAGAATCACTGGCCCCTGGATTCAAGAAGAACCGCCCCTACAGGCGAATCCCAAATACTAATAAAATTCTCATCTTTTCCAAAGCAATCATAATCTTCAGTTTTTGCCAAGAGACGTTAACAAATCTATATCATATTTATCTTTAAAAAAAAGGGTTCACATTTCTAAATCTTCAACTTAACCAGAAAGCAGGAGTAACATACTCAAAGCTGTTTTCATCTCAAAAGTTACGTCTCAACAGACAGTATAACCTCGAATCAGATCACTGACCTTAATCAAGCTTGAATTTTATTGGCTAGCACCGATGAGGTGATCATACGTCATCGTATCGTACGATGCATTTTTCACACAAGAGCAGACTTGTCCAAGTGCATCTCACTGTGGAATAATGAAACATCTCTTTCTAACAACAAGATAGAAAAAGCCTCTTAGAGAGACAACTGTCATATCACAATGGCGAAGCAGTTGCCGCTAAATTCAAATGTCAAAGTTACAAATTCAAATCACAAAGTTACCACTAATATAAAGGTCAAATTTTAGGCTAAAGGTTCAAAATCATTACAGTATATATTTTTTTGTATCATTTTTCTACGATTACACATTTTCAATAGAAATGTTTGCTCTTTCTCATGTTTGAACTTCCTAGTTTATTGATATCTACTTATAATAATATAACTTCTAAAAGACAATATGACTATATAAACATCGAACATTAGATTGTGGAGTGACAAAGGGTCTCCTTGAATCTACGTCTATATGAGGAAATTTAATTAATATTTCTGATGGAGATACAGTGCAAATGTCATACAGTTGCATTGTCACAAAATTGAGAGATATAATCATATAGTAAAAACTATAAAGTATGTGAATTTGTGAACCATCCAGGGAGCCACAGTAGTAAAGTTGGGAATTCCCACAGCTTCGTATATTATTTTTCAAATTCAGTTGTTTTACTCTCGACTTGTGAGATTCTAATAGGATAAAAATAATAATAAGAGAATGGTTAGCTGTTGAGCTAAGCTATGTAGTGATCCATCTCTCAAAGGACAATGAAACATGCCACGACTATCCACATGACCTGAATAGAGAATTAACAAAAGCATTGCGCATTCTTCGTCTGCTTAGTATCCCACGTGCTCTCTACCACTCCACCCTGCATCTGGAATGTCAGCAGTGTCCTGTTGAGCTTTGAACTGATGACTAAATAAGAATTTCCCGTTCCCTTCCCAATTACAAAATGCAGTATATACCTGTAGACAACAAAAAGCTGCCGTATAGAGTATAGTAGGAAAACAACTGAAGGGATCTTTCAGCATTGTTTCTGAGTTGGATTTTAAACAAATAATCAGTCCTTACTTTGGAAGTGTAGCACCCTCTTGGGTGCAGTAAACTCCAGAGTATAAGCGCACGCTTGCATTGTTTCTAGCAAAACATTGTTTCCTTTCCTATAAGAAAAATTTGAAACCCTCAATATATTTCTTTCCAGATAACATTCAAATCAAGAACTCGTTGCTGCTCTTTACGTTTCCTTAGCTGACTTTCGCAACTTGAAAACAAAACCAGAGTTTTGATCCAACAAACTCCTAATTTTCGGAGATTGAGTACGTTTTTGGCTTTAAAGTGACTCAAAATTTCATCTTTAGAATTGAATACTCTTCAAGCTCTTTTTGGAAATAAAAGGGGCTTCATCAGCAAATATAAATATCGATATTCATGAGAGATAGCTTCTTTGACCAATAACTTTCTGTGCTTAATCAATCTTATAGAGTACACATCATCAAAAGTTGTAATTTATTATTTTGCAATTGTTATTTATATTTGCTCTTGTGAATGAGAAATATTATATGAAGCATACCATTGTGTTTTGATGACAAACATTTCGGTACAGACAAATTTAGTTTGTTGACATTTTACGAGAAAAGTCACTTGGTCGGAAGGAGTAGAGATACAACCCCGCATTGCATGGTTGTTGCACAACTACGTACTATTGTACATAGTACAACATGGCACTGTTCATACTCAAACGAGAGGATTCTCTATAATTTATTGTAAAGCATTTATTCCCTATTTACTTGATTGAGATTATTATTACTATAATCATATTATTATTGTTATTAAATTAATTCCACTATTTAAGGATATGTTAATGAATTTTCAAATTTGTATCAGTAGGAAATCTTTATTGATACCTTATTTTCATAGAAAATACAAGAAATGAATTCCTTTATAAATAATTCTCTTTTAACTAGTATTTATTTAAATAAAATAGTATCTTTATATTGACACATTTACATTGTCAGAGAGAATATCTATGCAAATTTCATGACACTGAAACAGCTTGACTCCTACGTAATTCTGCAGTGTATTCATCTCTAAAATAAGTTGCAAATAGTAGTATATTATATATAAATATATAGACGCGATTGACGTGTTACTCACACACAAGATACACCCCAGTCCCAGTAAATATAAACTGTAAATTTAAGTGGACTGTAACTTCAATAATTGTCTCAGTGATAAAATCTAAAAGTGGTTGACACCCAAGAAATTAGAATATACTACTACTCTCAACGCCTAGGCCAACACCTACTATGTAAGCATAGTCTCTCCGTTGTTGTATTGAAATGAATATAGGAATATTTATGCAGAATTCAAAATCATGGATGAGTTGAAATCACGACTCACAGGTTTTGTATAACTCTAATCTTTGATATTTTAATTGAAAATGAAATTTGTTCTTCAATAATTAGGATGGATGGATAATTTTCTCTTGCTTGACAAATTAAAATATTATATCACTCCATTTTTCCTTATAACGTCAAAATTGTTGCAAATGTAAAAAAATATACTTTTTTTAAAAAGGAAGTGGATAATAGAATCTCCAAAATGTTCAATGGTCTATGTATAAAAAATACTTCAAGATGCCAATATTTGTGATTTCAGACATTTCATTTATTTCACACACACAAAACATACAAAATACAAATAAAGTAGTTTGTCAAAGACAGAGAATATATAATAACAATATTGAAAAAACTGGCTCTGTGGTGGGGTGTGATGGAGGGAGGAAAAGGCAAGAGAATGCCGAACCATTTCTATGTACTAGGCAGGTCGTAGAAAGAAAAAGGTGGAAAAGGAGAAGATTTAGAGGAAATCCCCTGAAGATGAGTACAGTGTGAAAAGGAGGGAAAGGAGGAATTAGATTAGATTAGATTATTTACTTTATTCATGTAGATTACAAAATGCACAGTCTTAGATTCTAGATTATGATAGTTGAAAATATATAAGTACTGTAATAATTGTTCTATGAACTTTACAAATCTAAACTAATTAATTTAATATACTATGCAATTTGATAACGATAATATGATAGTGATGTATCTACATGAAACGGCGAAATTGGAACATATAAATGTCCATTCTTGGAAGAGGATATTCAATAATATCCTTCTCATCAACACTTGACCGTAGGCTATAATAAACTAAAAACGGTATGAAAGTTAGAAACTAAAATAAGATGGATAAATTATTTAAAGGATATGAATGATTAGAACAAAGTGATTGATAGAGTTAATTTACAATAATAATAAAAGTTATGGATTGACATTTTCTGATTGAGATTAAAACAATGAGACAAAAAGAGATTATTTTGGAATGAGATAATTTATGTTTAGCATTAATATGAAAGTGAGTAAAAAAGCATGATTTAAAAGGAATAATAGCGGGTGATGGTGGTTAATATTACACTAGACATTGAAGTAAAACGAAAACTTTTTAAACATAAATTCAGGGATAGAGAAGGAGAGAGAGAAGAAAGAAAAGAATAAGCGAAACATTTATTCCGAATGTTCTACATTGTTCCACAATTATTACAGTGAGGAATGAGAACTTGAATTCATGTTATTTTTCACTTTACTCATTCTCTTCCCTTCTTGCAATCTGCTTGACTCTAACTGTAACTTATGTGGGAGAAATGAAGGCAACGTCCAAGTGAATAGGGAAGTGAAGATGTCTCATCAAGCTTTTTGCCAGTCGCCCGCAGGCTCGATTTGAGTGAGAGTAGGGGTTTCTCGTCCTTTAAACGAGTTTTGCCGCCTCGCCAGTGCTGGCCCGAAGGGATTCATTCCACAAGCACGTCTCTCACTCTTATTAGTACTATTTAAAATTCAGAGCACAGCCTCAGCCAGGCTGAAAGGTGGAGGAGATGTGTTTCGGCCTTACATCAAAATATTTTAATTTATTGAATGAAAGGATTTCTTGATTCTCTATTCCAGAATTAATACGTATTGAACATTCCTAATTCCATTCCAAATTATTAATCATTATTATTGTGAATTCAATAAAACTCTACTTTTCAAAACTCGAGCCTCTTACTTTGGAACCTTTTTTCAAGCCTCTTGTTATTGATAACAAGATCATTGAAGATTCTCAACAATATTATCTGAATATCACATTTTTTGTCATTTTCAGATTGTGCATTAAGAAATTTTCTTCCTCTTTTTTTAAAAAAAAGTCTCGCTGCTGTTCAGGTTCATGCCATCACTTTCTTGTTTTGTCCCTTCTATTCTTTCTATTCCTATTCACATCCCCATTTATTCATCCACACAGAATTTGTTCAAATTGCCAACTGTCCATAGACTGAAATTTATGATGATTTAATTATTTTGCTTGATCTTATTATTTTTATTGTTCAAAAACAATCCTTGGTACTAGAAGTGATAGTCTTGAGCCGTAGCAGGTATCTGTTCAATCAGATAGAGATAAGCTGCGTTCTCCTGGGAACTCTTTTTAAGGGTGACCATTTAGATTGGCCAGCAAAAAATACACTGTTCTCTGCCGTAAAATCACTTCCCGGTGGTTCGGAACCCACCTAAAACTGTAGGTACAGCTCATCAATCACCATCATCCAACTCATCACCTACGCACAGGTCTCAGACCTATGTGGGCTTCATCCTCCGAAAAAAATAATATTAGAGTATGTTTCTCAAATCATCTGCTAAAAGAAAGTAATGTCACAAAAAAATTTTAATGGCAGGCCCTGGTGGATCGATGAATTCCATTTAGTCTACTGTTTCAATTAGCAGGGTTTTCAGGATAAGACAAAAAAGAGACACCTTCGTATTAATAGGTGTTATGAAAGTGCCTTTGATTAGAGAAATGGGCAGATGTTGTGGTAAGTGATGCCTGACGCGAAAAAGTAGGCGTTGGATATCAGTAAATGCGATGAATATAAGAATGGATGGGTGAAATAAATATATTTCATTTTTTTGAAAATAGTGTGTGGAGTTTGGAAGGAGACCCCTAGAGAGTAAGAGATATTTGAACAAATCATAGATCAACCAATATCAATGGTTATTTTGGTTAAATAACCATTGATATTGGTTGATCTATAAACAAATATAATGAATGTTCATTACATTTTTTTTCTTCATTGTCTTTTCATGAGCCATTACCATTATTCTGCGCTGAATACAATAAGACCAAAACGATATTAACAATATTAATGATACAACCTTCTAACCGAGATCTGAGATACTACTTCCCCGTTGAATAAGAGACAGTGCTGTGTTGAAAAGACATATTTTACTTGGTTTGTTTTTAGAGACGGCAACATTGTCTTCTTAATATTGTGCAACAGTCAGGTTTATTTCAAGATAAAGTATCCTTTAGTTAGAACTTAAGAACCTGTATTGTCCAACATTCCAGAAATAGAAATTCTTGTAAAGAAAGGTTGGAAAATGAGACTACCTACGAGTATATTTTGGAACGACGTACTAATATCTGGAAATGTATCCAGAGGGAGGACTGTTATCGTTTTTTCGCTTATTAGAAAATATTTAACACCCAATGAGTCAATATTGTGGAGGTCTAGGCTATGCCTATATATTTCAGTGAGGAGTATTGTATCCGAGGAATACAATACAATGAAAGGATCGTCTTGGTGTTGGTGATGGTGATACTGTGGTGGATATCCATAATAAATAAGACTAATGTTGTCCAAATCATATTAATAAAACATGAGAGGCTGTAATTTCGACTGTTACATTTCAATCTCAATAAACACTATTATTGAAATTGTAAATGATGTAGCAGACGTAACTATAGTCTCTCATGTTTTAATAGTTAACGTGGTTTGGGTAACATCAGTCTTACTTACAATGAAAGGACATCCCTAAAGTAGCTCTGAAATCATACATGTATCTTCTAAAGCCTCTACATCTCTTACAACTGCATACCTTGAGCTGAAATGTAACAAGTTGATGAAAAATAATGGATGAATAAATCAAATTCAAAATTGAACTCATATTCAGTGGCGCACCCAGGGGTAGCTTTGAGGGCTTAAGCCCTCCCCCCCCCCCCCCCCAAGGGATCTGAGGTCTTCATCATATTTTGTAAGCAAATTGAATGTGCAATATCAGGCTAAATAGCGTTAGTACATTTCTTGATTTCACAGTTGATCAAATAGAGTAATGTTTATAACTGTATACTTGCAACACTTTCAAGATGTGCGTTGATAGGAATGTCTTTGGATGTGACCATGGCTGGAAATAAACGTGGCCTAGCTGCATTGAACATTCACCAAAAAATTAAAGTCTCTAGGGCATTCATTCATATGGTGTATTGAATGAGTTTAATGTTAAAATATCTGGAAAATTCAATAAAAATGACCACGAGTCTTTAAATATCGTGATTATTGAGGTATTGTACAACATGTATGCAAAAATTAGGAAAGGTTTCTTGGAAAAATTGACGGTTTTTTGACCAACCAGCACCTAATTCACTTGGCTCGCCTTTAATAGTCTAGCTGGGTACCCTTTATCCCAGGGGAAAAATTCAAAAATTGAGTCAGCATCCTTTCTCTTCAAACCGACGGTTATAGAAAGGGAGCGTTTGTATAGAATTTCTATTCTTGTCCTATTTGGGTGAAAATTTTGAAAGCTATAACCTGGATACTGAAGTTCCTAGGCTCTTAATAAACGGAAATCAACTAAATTTTTGAAAATTATTATTTATTCCAGAAACAAATACTGAAAAGCACTAGATTTTCAAGAATAGACAATTTTTGGCGTATCTTTAAAGAATATTTTGAAACCATGTCTCACCACTTTAACCAAAAAAGAGTACCAAATTTAACTTTTTCGGCCTAGTTGTTATACTAAGAGATCGCTAAATTGAAAAAGAAAACAAGATGGGTAGTGAGTAGTGAGGATGGATCTTGCAAAAAAAAGGTCAGAGTCTTGGACCGTCCTTGGGGGGAAGCCCCCCCCCCCCCCAAAACCAAAAGTCTTGGTTTGCCCAAGCTCAAATTCATCACAAATAAACCATGGAAATTCTATATTACTGCAATATTATTCCTCCCCATTCCATATCACTGGAGATATTATTACAGAGCCAATAATCTGAGATATGAGAAGCTGAAATGATAATCAGAGGAAGAAACTGTTTCTTGTAATCTTGTTGTAACGAACTTGGAAGGCTCATCATCGTTTTTCATCTCGTTTCTGAATACGAATTTTTATGTTGAGGGCAGAACAGGTATTTTCGTTTGCGTGCGTAACTGTCCCTTGGAGGGAAGAATTTCATTGAGTCTTACAACCCACGTCACGGAACAATGGAGGCTGAGTTTACATTTGAGATCATTTTCATAACAGTTATGAACTAAGAACTTCATTATTCCATTCCCTTCCTTCAACATCCCTAAATATTACTTTAGGTCGTGGAAGATGCCGAGGAGCACAGCACCATTAGCAAAATAATAGCTTTTAATAGGCTACAAGTTTCATCTGTTTTAGATGAAAAGAGTCTAATTGCATAGAATATTCATTTTTCTTGAGATTAGTTTCAATTACTGGATGCAAAGTACTATCTGAGATGAGAAGATTTCGCCAGAAAAAAACGATCTGAGATGAAAGGACTTCCATGAGGAAAAACAAAAAACACGGTAAGAATGCTTTTGATTTTGTTTGAAATGTTTTGAATGGTAGATTAACTTGGTAGATATTACCATCAATTTTGTACCATCAACATCAGCATAGTTGCTGTTCCAATGGATACATCCTCATGACTATGAGGTTAAAAAAATTATATGTCATCCTAATGTAATTCTTGTAAAAATTAAAAAGAGAAAAATGTTAGTGGGAAATGGATGTATGTACAGTTTTTAATTATTTTTTATATGTAACATAACAAAGTATAAATTTATATATGCAGTGTAAGAAACTACGTACCTATAGTGATATTAATAAATAAATAAAAAATTATCTTTGTCAACATAGAAAAAGTAGAAACTTAAAAACTTTTCTTTCAAATATCTAAAAACTTACATTTTGTAAAATACCTCCTTCATCCACTTACCCCTTCATTTGTAAGAACGCTAAGGCATTAAAGACATTAAGACATCATACGTATGCTCAATTTATGAGTAGAGTTGATTGTAAATAGGATACAGCATAATTCAGCTCAGATCATTCTCGACCAAGCAGAATGCTCAATACCGCTCTTCATGAGGCGACACCATCAAAACTCCGCAACTCAAATAAGTGTTCATTAATATTAACACGTACTGGAAAACTCAATGACTTCAAAAATAATTTTCCCATTAGATTTGACACAACTTACTAGCTGTGTTCTTAACTGCACCTACCCAAATAATTGTAAGCAATAGTCCTAGCCTTTAATAATAGTGATATCAATGTACAAAGGAAAATGTTAGAATTAAAAGAGCTGTGTGCTCAACCATTTATTGATGTATTAATAATGATTTTTTATAAATATATCTTAATGTATTAGTAGTCTATATAAGTATCACTATAAACCTACATACTATTATTTACGTATTATTTTATAAAGTGGATACAGAATATTCAATATTACAATGTGAAAGATAGAGGGATAAATAAATCGTTATTTTTTTTCATAAATAATGGAGAACGTTTTTGGATGCAGATATAAAATATGTTTCGCAAAACTTTTCTTGTAATTAGAATAATAATTATAGGAGAACGCGATCTAAAGTGAGGGAGTCTGAGTTTAAAACAGCTACGTGAGTCACACTCTCCAATCACAACAGATAGAATGCGGAGTTATTGGCCAGAATCAATATTGGCTATTAGACAGCGAGTGAGAGGTGCATGCATCGACAATACGGCCATTGCAGCTACAGAATTGCATCCTGCAGCAGGCGGCGGAAGTTACGTTATTACACCAGGGAGGAATGGGAGGAATTTACAAGTAACTTCAAAAAGGTGATGATGGTTGGTTCCACCAATGACGGTTCTTCATCGAGCTTCCTTGTCGCTGTCCATTGATAAAACCGTTTTATGAACGGTCATTCCACATCCATCAGACTAATTAATTGAGTGTTCCCAAATTGGCCAGTGGTACCATCAGGAAACTCCACAGCGGCGAACCACTCACACTGTTTCCCCCTAGTTTCACCAATCGATATAACTAACCGAAAGGAGACTGAGAAGAGACCGAGAGGAGAATGCAGATAGGAGAGAGCTAACTGACAAGGGAACAGAAAGTAGAGATAAGAGTGTGAGGAATTCTTCTTGAATTCACAACAAAGATTAATCGCGTAAATCAAAGATATTAATTTTATCACCAGCACTGACCATAATATATCAATAGCTTGGAATTGCGTGGATAGTCAACTGGAGTGAGGAATTATGTAGTAATAGTCTTCATATTTATTTTAAAACAGAATGTAAATTTTTGAGTGTAACATATTCCTACTTATCCAAAACTTACATATTTCCAATTTAGAGGCCTATTCCAATCCTTAATTATTACAATAAATTATTCTACACCAAAGCGGATGCAGTACGAACTTCTAAATCGCACTCTAATATCACAATGAATGAAAAGTTGAATATTTCATCAATTTTGAATTCAATTTCATAATGGCAATAATTCATTTACTGACACCGAATGTACCCAGTATGAGAGATAGATTGAGACCCGCATACACAAGTAGATAGTTTTGACTTGGTTTAAACTGTGGATTCTTCTACACTGAGTAAAGTAATGTCGTTTAGTTTGAACTAAAATAATATTGAAATCCGTTTTTGATGCTAGCTGTGCTTAAGGGCTTAATGAATCAACGGGATATAGTACTTATTACGTGTTACGTGATGAAAAGCAAATAATTATAATAATAAAAATGAACTTGATCTATTGTGATTGAAAGACAACTTGAACGAACTCAATTCGAATCTGTTAGAATGTAAACGTTGGATATTTCAAGCTCGAACGATTCAATTTTGTTAAGTGAGAGCACCTTGATTGGAAATTATTAAACGAGATGAAAATTCCAAAAAATGAACTAATGACGGTAATCTCGTTTTCTTTGAATTGATTTTGACTTCTGACTCTCGATGAGCATAGATTGAGATCTCACTCTTCCGTGACTCAGATTGTAGTCTCACTCCTCCATCTCTTTCATTCTCTCACATTCTCATTTCCTTTCTCGCACCCTCTCATCTTCCTCACTTACTCTATCGCACAAACGCACACGCTGCCATAGAAAGAAAATATAGAATTCTTCAGAAGAACCCCTCTTTTCTTCCCACATCTGGTTATGAGTTTATGTTTGGTGAGTTATTATTTGAAGCATCAGAATATTTGTTTCATTCTTCAATATAAATATATTCTTTGAACTACAGCTTCATTTTGAAAAACCTTTCCAAGAATGAACTTCTTTGATGGGAAGAAGAAAAAGTAAGTCTCACTTCACTGAGACGTCCGTAGAGTAATTACATCCTTTCAGATTACATTCATTCTCACTATTATCGAGATTAAGCATAATGTTATTAAAACTAATAAATCAATAAATATAGGTATCGATCTTTAGCACACATTTTATAGATCCTTGGAATTTGATAGGAAAGTGCATATTTATGTAGAAAATGAACTGGCAACCATCAGTGATAAAATCTTTCTTCGTTCTTCTAGAGAATGAATTGATCCACAGAAGGCTAGCTGAGGTTTGATGACAAAGCTTCCAGTTCCTATCTGATCAGCTGTAGGGTTTCCAAAGTATAACAACGGCCGCTGATCAACAAGTGGAAGTGTTAATTAAAACCCGAGATAAATAAATAACATTCTGCTCTGGCTATGATTCTAATGGTTCTGCCAAACTCCTGCTGAATCTCATCAATTAGCTAATTAGTATATAACCCAGAATTATCTTGGAAAAACTAAGAAGAGGTTAAGTAAGTGTCAAACTCAATCATTCTTTGATGTTTTGAAAATAGGAACAACATTGTCAACAAATAAGTTGGAGAAAGAAAGAATGAACTTTTGAATTATGTTTTTATCTTGTGTAGTTTAAAAGAAATAAATGCTTGGAATTTGTTCCTTCATTTGAAATTTTTCCCTTCTTTTTAAAAAGCCCTCCGATTTTTAAAGGGAGGGCTTCATAAAGAGAATGGTGACGGATCAGAACGATTAGAAATGCTAGGCTGAGGAATTCTTGGAGGAGAGGAACAAGAAAAATATTCATTGAACTCAAATACTTTGGATTCCAATAAAATTCCATTATACTTTAGTTTCAAATGAATAGTTTATATTTATGAACACTGAATACTTTTGGAGTCAATTAATTTTTTAAGCTTTTTTTTAATTGTTACTCTGATCTGAGCACAACTTTTTAAGAACTGGAGACTATATGGAATTTTAAAACTGAACTTCATCCAACATTATCTTATGAATGTTCTATCTTATCTATTATTAAAAGATATTGTTCTATTATGAATATTATCTTATTCTCCGATATTACAGTCAATTGAAGAGCTTACTTTCCCACAAACGATTGGATAGTGCAGTAGATGGCAAGTCTAAACAACCTATGAGTTTCCTTTCATGTCACAGGAAAAGAAAGGAAAGTTGAAGAAGAATCTTTACAGACATCTCGAAAGAAAACCATTTCCGTGACGTAGAGTCACAATAGACGTGGAATGTTTTCTAGTGCCGTTTGGGTGGTGCTAGCCAGCTAGGTTATGACAATAATTCGAGCTGGCTCTTTGTTCCTTGAAAGCTCTTTCATTCCATAACAATAAAATTTTCATCATCTGAAAAGCCAAAAGTGGACCATCGTTCCACTGGGTTTCAGATTTACTTGCGATGATCTTACGGTCTGATTTATAGCTTTGCAATTATCTTATAATATTGAATCATTATTGTTACAGAGCCACGCAGTTGAGGATAAGTAACTCTCAGAAACATTCGCAATATTTGGTGTAGTTTTTTTTTCAGTGGAAGCAATCATAAATCAAAATCATCCAACTCATTACCCACGCACAGGTCTCAGACCTATGTGGGCTTCATCCTCAAATAAAAAAAAATAAAAAAAAATGAATGAATAATGAATTTTATTTCCAACCTTGAAAAACATATAATACAAATTTTGCAAAAAAAAATAACCAGGAAATTAACTGGCCACTACCTCCAGTACATGTGGCCAGTGTGCAACTAAGCTTAGAACTCAATTTATAAAAAAATAGTTCGTGTTATATTCATTTTTCTACTTGGAATTTATACCAGCAATCTTTTTTTGCATCAGTTACAAATAATTTACTTTAAACCTAAACATTACCATTTAAAAAAATATATATATCTCTTTTTTTTAAATAGTGAAATGGACTATTGAATTTGATTCCAAACCTTTTTTCAGGCAAGTATTCCATTTTTTTATCTTAATATATTTCTCACAAGCCAAGTGTCACTCAATTTGAATAGCCAGTTCTTAGTTTTCTTACAGTAAAGAGTGTGCGAAATACATCTCCTCAAGTCAATCGGCACTCTATTAAAAATATAAGGCCCCAGAAACAAAAATGAGTGTCTCAAAAGCTCTCTGTTAACTTTAGGGGTCCTACACAGAAGTCTGTTTGTACTTCTCATACCATAATAGAGATTTTCTGTTCCCATGTTCCCAATTTTCAGGTAAAATAATTTCAGAACCTTGAAAACAAACAAATTTTGAATAGGCAATATCTTCAATATCTAATGGGTCGTATATTATTCAACTTCAATGAATTATTTTTCTTGAAAATCGGCGTAACTACACTTTGCTACAACATTTCTGGAAAAATGCCCTAACTAAAACTTAAGTTGAAAATATAGGATAGAACGGATGCAATATACGGAGCGATTATCTTGACTAGAAGTACATCAAATTCATCAAAACCCGATGACTTTTTTATTTTTGAGACTATATATGACTTTTATGATTTCATTCTCTGATACTGGTTTAACAAAAAAAGATTGGCAGTGGTGACAAAGTCCCAGGCCAATGGCCGAAGGTTCATTATTATCAGGCTGTGCGAGATTCATGAGATAGTGATTGACTTTATCAGCTACACTTTGCGGATTACTGTCTGTCGTACCATTTTCTAATTCAACTTCATCAAACATATTATTTAGTTAAATTATTTATAAGCCTCCACTGCTTACCCGGCTAAGCTCTCAGCTCTAAGAATATAATTTGAATAATAGGATTTCTCAACAAAATCTATTTCATACTTTAATCTATCGTAAAAATTATCATAATAATTTCGTAATGCTAAATCATATGGTCTTCTTCTAACTAGTGTGAACAGTTTTTCTTTTCTCTATTCTCCTTAGAAGATTTAGTGTCATCCAAGGACTTATGATCTTAGCTCTTGAGAGTTTTTTATTAGTAGATATTGTTCTAGAGCATTCATCTACAATTCCAGTCAAGATAGAATGAAACTTCTCGTAGCTTATGTTTACGTCTTCAATAAGATATAATTCATTCCAATTTATTGCTTTAAGATAATCGCAGATTTTATCAATATCAATATTGATATTAATCAATATTTGATATATTAATTTATTGATATATTAGTTTAGTAAGCTTGAGTCATTTGTACTAGATAGTAGATACACACATTGTGGTAGAAATTTGTAAACATGCGAGATCTTTGTGGATATTTTGTGCTGAAGAATTAATTAAATAAATTTCACTTGGAGAAAAAGTCATTGCTAGTGTGCATACCTGTAACATAAGAATTAGGAGGCGTTTTAGACCTGCTTTCTTCATCACTACCATTGGTAGTTGATTCTTCCTACCACAAATGTTCGTGGCTGAGAATATGAATTTTTTAAAATTTGAATCCACTACTACATCAATTCTGAATGATAAAATAATTTACCTTTACGCACTGGTTTAAATATTGTTCTGAAATGGTTTCAGAACCATAACAGATGAAGGTTTTCGTAACATAATCCAAAGAACAATGATCTAGAAGATGTAGCTGAATAAATATTTTAATCAATTCATGAGTGGCTCATGAAATACTTTCACTTATTAATTAGCTAATTATTATAAGATTCTGGCAGAATTAGAGTATCCTTGAGGATAATAGTACTATGATTAAGAGAAAATAACAATAATTGTTCAGTTATCGCGGTTTGCCTGCCAAATCAATATTGCTAAAGTAGTAGTAGATGTGAAATCCGCTTTTTCAGTTCTACAGTTCATATCAATCAAATATTGAGTAATAATAATATCTCATGAAACTCTTCAAAGATGATTCCAATCAAAAACGCTTTGATCTCAAAAGGAATGAGCTGATCAAATACAAAATAGAAAGATGCTTAACTAGATATTACTGAGCATGAATGAATAATTATTTTATGAAAACACTCGGAGAACCAAAGCAGGAAAAGTGAAGTTGATTATAGAC
Source organism: Conomelus anceps (assembly GCA_948455865.1). Classification (NCBI taxonomy): domain Eukaryota; kingdom Metazoa; phylum Arthropoda; class Insecta; order Hemiptera; family Delphacidae; genus Conomelus; species Conomelus anceps. Next base: position 73,210,550 of record OX418217.1, read on the forward strand.
TGAATCTGGAAAAGTTAAATATTTGGAATGAGCAACTGTATGTTAAAGTACCCTGAGAACTCAATTAAATAGGTGCAAATAAGTAGAATTAATCTTGTTTGGAAATTTTCTCTCTTGAGTTTGCCTGAGGGAAAATCAAAATTAGTTAATTAACTGCTACTGTGTGATGATTGATGATGATTGATGATGATTGATGATGATTGATGATGATTGATGATGATTGATGATGATTGATGATGATTGATGATGATTGATGATGATTGATGATGATGGATGATGATGGATGATGATGGATGATGATGGATGATGATGGATGATGATGGATGATGATGGATGATGATGGATGACGGATTATTATTATTATTATTATTATTATTATTATTATTATTATTATTATTATTATTATTATTATTATTATTATTATTATTATTATTATTATTATTATTATTATTATTATTATTATTATTATTATTATTATTATTATTATTATTATTATTATTATTATTATTATTATTATTATTATTATTATTATTATTATTATTATTATTATTCTACAAGCTAATTTGATAACTAACTTCATCTTTCATGTACATACAGATCGTTTCACGGTGCTTGGCGTCTCGCTGGTGGCAGGGGAGGCAGTGTGAGAGAGACAGAAAGTCTTTCCCACCACGCTTCCCCTCCAGCCGTTCCGTCAAGTACAGTCACGTCCAATACAGTCAACTGCTGGACTTTGTAGCGGTAGCGAATGGTGCTGGCGGCCGGCGCTGAATAAAACTGTCATCTAACTATATTTATTATATAAACCTATATTTTTGGGGTTGTAGTATGTGGCAGAACAAAAACACGACTCATATTCTTTCACTCAAATTCTAATTACATACTTTTATCATACTTTTTACTATGTCCGACACAGAAACATCAAGTACTCCAAACTACCGTTTACGTAAAGTAATGGTAGCCAAGCTACATGGTATATAATATACGTAATTTTTTTTGTAAAATTATCAAAAAAAGAATTTCGGGACAGTGTAAATTTTGAACAAGTTTTGAAACTAACTTCACAGAGGCTACAAATATTAGTGATAGGGTACTATTGTATGTAATATTTTTATGCTTTATATGTGTTTGTGGCTGTGCGATAGGTTTTTGGTGATGATTCTTTTTTGGAGTATTTTATATTAGCGATTATTAATGCATTAAAATGTTATCTTTTTTAACTGTTCCATTCTGTGTCATTCAACAGTTGGGTTTTTCAAAATAAATTTTAAAAAGTACAGAAAAGTTTAGATCATTCTTTTTAAAACTAATTTTTCAATCATTATATAAAATAGGCGATGTATTTTTAGTCTCTGATGTGTCTTAGTTATAAGAAAATTATCAGAAGTTCAAAGTCAATCCTAGGGGATATAAACATCTTCAAAAAAAACCCGAAATTTCAATTTTGAGCGCCCATATTTCATTGAATATTGTTTACAATTTTTCATAGCTGCAATACATGACATTTTAATACCTTAATAATTGCCAATACAAAAGGTACGAAAAATAATTCCAAAGACCTATCGCACAGCCTTAAAGCATAATTGTAATCCTAGTAATATTTGTGAATGTCACACGCTTAAATAAAGCAATTCACACTAAAGGAGAATAGTTATAAATCAATAACTCGTGAAGTAATTGTCGTACAAACATGGGATTTGGACTGAATTCTTCTTTGTAATGTGGTGAATAGATTAATTACTGATGGATGGCTTATAATGTTTTAATTATTAAAATGCAACAAGTAGAAGAAATAATCAGAAATTTGTTGTGAACATAGTGGTAGACGGCAGCGAGCGGTATTAGGGAATATTTGAACTTGACTGTACCTCGAGGCAGCAGGTACAGTAGTGGGTGAAGGCGCTCAGTGCGCATGCTCCATCGAGGCGCCATGCACCGTGAACGGATCTGTACCATATTTTGATAAATAAATTTCAAATCCTAAATACTGTAGTTTAACTTACATGAAGTTATGAAACGCAATATGGATATTACTGAGCATGAATAAATAATTATTTGATAAAAACTTCGAAGAATCAAAGCAGGAAAAGTGAAGTCGATTCTAGAATGAATCTGGAAAAGTTAAATATCAGAAATAATTTGCAATGAGCAGATATATTGAAGTACCGTGAGAACTCAATTAAATAAGTGCAAATAGAATAGAATTAATCTTTATTGGAAATTTTCTCTCTTGAGTTTGCCTGATGGATAATTATAATTAGTTCTAAACTGCTACTGGATTATGATGATGATGATTTTTAATAATATACTGTATTTAGTCACTGTAATAAATGATAATATTATTATTATTATTATTATTATTATTATTATTATTATTATTATTATTATTATTATTATTATTATTTTCCTTTTAAAGGGGTGCTTGACCAGTCCAACCTTGGGCTCCGATACCCAAGGAGTCCTGACAAGCGGTTAAAGGCAAGACTGCTCCACACATCCGTGCGGTAAGCAATCATGCCAGGTCCGTCATCCACAAATCATTTGCTCTGAGCAGCCGGAGAGAGCCCAAGATAACTGCCTTCTGCATTTGGCCTATCAGTGATTATTATTATTATTATTATAGTTGTTGTTGTTGCTGCTGTAGTTGTTGTTATTTTCTACTCAGTACAACTCATAAATCAAAACTATGTCTTTATTTGTAGAAAAGTGTGAGATCCCAAAACCCCAGTAATTGAAATAAATAATTGCATGCACTTATTAGATAAAACTGTGACTAAATAGACACACTGTGGCTCAAGCCGTCCAATTACCAGTCAAAATTAATAATAATTGTTTACAAGGAAGGTACTTTTGATGAAGGCGTGATCATTTTGCGGTATGTGTACGAAATATTTTTAGACCTTTGTTACTAATTCAGTTGAACTTGAAATTATTATGTTAATTGATGTAATTAGACTCTTATCAGTAGACATTTTATAATCATCACTCTACAAAACAAAAAACTTCTATGTGAGAGAATTTATATTCTTTATCAGAGTGACAATAACAATAATAATTATTATTTTTATTGTTGTTGTTATTATTATAAGTTGATTTAATTTTTTCCCAACGCTAATATGCCCTATTCTTAGACTGTAACAGCAGGAAAACATCAGGTCTGCTTCTGAAATAACGTTATCAACAATATATTGTTATGGGATCTATCACTATAATAATGCTGGCAATACTTAAAAAGAACATTCGAACTTTATTTGCATAATTAACTCAAAACACACACTAATCAGTTATTATTACACAAGAAAATCAATAAAGAAACAAACAGTTCAAACGATAACCCAATAATGAAAATTATTATTATTAAAAGATTATCACTGTACAAAAACTAATTAGTAACTGTCAATAGGCCGATCAATAATTTAATAATAAATGTCCAATAAACTGTTCAATGATTTAAAAAGAAGTGTCTCAAGATCAAACTGAACACTTATGAAGCAAAGTCTGTCACGGTTTTTATCTATCTCACTTACAGGAGTATAATACTGTCACTATGTAATTCATCACTTTTGATTGTCCGAATAACAACTGACTTCCTGCTCACAAGTACAGCCGTTTTCATGAGTTTGTACCATTCCAGGAAGTTCTTGATCAAAATAGATCATGTTATCTCGAGCATTCTTTGAACATTGAACATTCCAGATGAACATTTGACATAAGAGAGTAAGAATGACGAAGTGAGGAGGAAGAGGGAAGGAAGCCGATAAACAAAAAGTGCATGTTATCAGAGTAACCAGAAGTACTGTTGACATTGCCCTCTTCCTTTGCGTTCACAACAATATCATCCACTGAAACATTAGTCCTGAGGAAACAGTAGTAGTCCTTTCAGGAATTTACCTAGGAAGACATCTGTGAGTTTTGCGATTTCATCTTCCGGATCATCACAAAACACCGATATTTCAGTAATATTGATCAACATCAACTAAGTGGTAGGTGCGACTCGGTTCAAAGCGAGTGCAAATTTTACTATTGTTATTGCCATGATCTATCACTGCCATGATATTACTATTAATTGTTTTGTTGTATCCCATGGATGTACTTGGATGCCATGGTTGGCTTACCACCGGACGTGTGCGCAAATTTTGTGCAGTCATTTGAATTCACCATTGTAATACGAGTAGGCGTAGAAACTTTCTTAGAAGGTTCTAAATTTCACAGGTCTCGACAGCAGCCCATTTATCTTTAGGGGTAGATTCTACTGCACTACATAATAAACGATTCATGAAAGTTGGCTGGCTTAGCTTCCAATATAAACTTTTGTTGAAGCCACAACTAAAAAGAGGACGTTTTAGAATCTAGTACCTTTCATTTAAAACTGTGAGAGGAATCATTTGTTTCTTCACTTTCCAGCTCTATACATGCCTTCTCAAAACATCCTCACTGGAAGTTCCTTGCCTCTTTAATAGCCCACATGAGAACCAATTCCCCAAGACACTTTAGGAAATTAGAATTTGTCTATTCAAATCCTGAGTTTCAATTACTAGTTTTCTGAATTGATTTTCCAATAGAAGACAATGATGGTACATGAAAACTCATTCGCGTTTAATAGAACTCTGTGCTTTGAAACCATTCAACTAGTTCTAATTATAACTCCAATTATACAATTTTTAAAGAAAAAGAATGGATGATGAAGAGAAATAAATGAAATTGTATTTCAATATCAGATTATATCATTTTCAAAAATATTAAATGATCGAAGAGACTTCTTTTAATTTTGTTTATAGAGCTGATATTAAAATTTTGACATCTTATTAAAACATTACTGTTTTGTTCAATCAAGTAATTTTTCATATTTTCTGGCTGGAGTCTAGTAAATGATGCTCCAATTATCCAATTCCAAATCTTTTAAATTTGATATAATTTGACTTGATCTAGATTTTTTGGACCAAATTACTACCATAGTTTTTCACGTGGAATCAAAATGGATCAAAATTTATGGACCAAATTACTACCATAATTTCTCATGTGGGATCAAGATGTGATTGATTGATTAATAGGTGCTTCAAAGAATGATGGACGATCAGGATACTTTTCTACTAAATCTCTCACTGTATAATATATGATCAAATAAGACATTTTGTTGATACTACAGGGATTCAGTCTCCCATATTATACTACCAGATACTACCAGCAAACGTTTGTGCTGTGATTGACGCTAGCATTAGCATGCGGGTTGGATGGACATATTTTGACAACATATTTATGTTAATGTTTCAACTAAAATCCGTTGAGGCTATATTTTTGTCATCAACATTAATATTTACCGTGCCCACTAACAGTGTAAGAGAACACTAACAGACACCATATTAACAGTTGTCTTCTATAACCACAATAACTGAAAAAAACTATGGATCTTTAACTATCTTTAAACAAATATTGTGAATATGCAAAGCAAATTGGATCCCAGCTTTTCGAAAAGGGTCTCGATACACCTTATAGTGTGAGAAAAAAATCAAAATATAGTAAACCCCCATTAAACCGGACCTCGTTAACAATGTACACCCGAACCCATTCTGGAAAAATAGTTTTAGAAAATATAGAAATGTTCATGTCTGCTCCAAAGTTGTCGGCACGGAAACAATACACAAACTTAAAGCAAAAAAATCAAATTTTTCAATCGGAGTGACTATTTTGAGATTTTTTGTAATGCAAGTGTGAAGTTTTTAGTATGTGTTTACAGTCAGTGATTAAATATCTGGGGGTCTTACTGGACAAAAATTTGACATGGAAAGATCATGTATTAACTCTTAAAAAATCCCTACATTTTTATTTGTGTGTTTTGTATCAGTTGAAGGAACTGTGCAATCTCAACAATTTAAAAGATGTTTACCACGCATTTGTACATTCACGAATAAGTTATAAGTTAATTTGTTGGGGTAGTAATTATTATACAACAATTAGTCCCATTTTAAAACTGCAGGATTATTATATGATTATACAACGTTTTTTATGTTCAAAACCAATAAATTTTCGCTTTTTATTTCACCATTCTTCTATAATTTGGATATATTGTATTTTCGTTAACCCGGATCAGTTCCTATCCCATTCAGCCCGGGTTATTGAGGTTTTATTCGATTTCAGAATTTTAAAAATACAAGATGAATTTATTGATATTATGATTGAATCCGACCGATGGAGATCGATGATTAATATTGAATTTCCAATTAATGGCGTATATTTACAAATATTAATAGGATATTTTATTGAGATAGGGACACTCACTCGGACTTTATGAGATTATGAGTGAGTTTTTTGGCGCAGTGGAAGAATTATTTTTATCTTCTGTGAGGCACTTTTTGAGGTGTAATTATCAAATCTAGGTGAAATGATTGCTCATCAAAACGTCAATCGTGAACATAGCAAACAAGCTAGTTGAGAAGTTTTGACACAATGGAACTGTTTTTGCGCAATCTTCAATTCGTTATTCTTCAGGTTCCACTACCTTTTTCTACAGTTGAGAGTCTGCATTTTATTCAGACATCAATAATGGGCTTGGATGGAGCAACTCTGTACCGTTATTTGCTGAACTGTCAGGTAAAATGAATTTGTCTATCAATTTCTTCAGCTTAATTTTTGTCTGAGAGTCAGAGAGTCTCGTCCAAACCAACAAAATGTTTATCAATATTCCCATTACTGATTTGGAAATACTCTACTTCTACACTGTTGAAAGGTTCGCAAAGTATGATGTCTAATGATGTATGAATCCTAACAGCCTGAGACCTGAGTCCCCGATGTAACTAGGATTAAAGTTCTTAAAGTTCTCTTAAAAAGTTCTCAAAGTTCTATTAATGAATACGTACCCTGACAATCTGATATCCTGAGACCTGACTCCCTGATGTATCTAGAAGAGAAACTCATCAATTGAATCAAATTGGAATTAATCATTGAACACCGAATTTGTCTCATGAGCAGATTCTATCAGCACCTAGTGCTGCCTCAAAAAAATGGCGTTTTATGCCAATAAAATAATACTTGTTTTATAGTACATTATATCATTGACAATGATATTTACTTGGAATTCTACTACTTGCCTCCAAGGGCGTATACAAGGTGGAATACAATACTGTAGGTACCTCCTATTTATTAAAGCAGTTTATTCACTGTCAAGTCATGAACAGTTTATCGTAGCTTGAATAAATTATAAAAAGTGTGAAGAATTAGACAAAATTCATATTATTTCAATTAATAAAAAGTTCTAGAAGCTCAGTAACGACTTGATTAAATTTTGAAAAGTACTTCATCATGTATTAAAAGAGTGGACTGCATCAATCTGTTTTCTACAGAATGGAGAATAGACTATCTCCTGGAGCTTATTAATCAGTCGAAAATTAGTTTTGTCCACGAGAATTTGGTTCTCCATTAGTCTATCGATCCAAAACCACAGAGCACACTCCACGAATTGTCAGACAGGTAGTTCACACAGTACTTCCTTCAGCCAACTTTTGCATTCAGTGGTTGGGTTGTTGGGTTGGTTTCTAGCTGCATATACACTTGAAGGCAATTAATTTCTGAGGTCCAGAAAGCTAGAAATAACTAAAACCCTTCCCAGAATTTCAAATTTAGAATGTTCCAAAGCCTATGAATGGTCATTTGATGATAATATTAGTCTATAGCGAATTGCATTTTTCTTGGTTTACAGTCTTAAAAACACTCTTATCAGAAACATTGTATGGACAATATAAAAAAATATAATAATAACAATAATAATGATAATAATAATACAGTTATGAATAGTCATTCATTTACACGATGGTTGATCACACATTTATCGATAAATCAAGTTTATAGAATTCAAAGTATTTCTCTAGAAATAATTCATATTACTGAACACACTGGTGAACACAGCATTTAAATACCCAAAAATTTTTCTAGAAAGATCTAGATTTCTAGAATCATAGCTTTTCCAGACTTTTCTGTTTACACAATTGAGTTCCATCTAGTTTTCTGGAGTAGCACTCAATGAATAGGAGCAAGTGAGAGCGCTAACAAAGAGGGAAGGGTACATGCAACAAAAATGTAAACAGTGAACATAAAGCTGCTTTATAAATAAACATGCCATCGAAGCTCAAGGGTTTGCCATCAAAATACAGCCTTTATGCAAGCTGTATTCATTTCCTTTACAGTGTAGTTTGTATTTAATTGAAATTATACTCTAAACTTATATTAAGTACAAGTGAAATTAAATACAGTCAGTGATAATAATTGAGTTCTCAACAAGACAACATTCTTGTCAGTTCCACATTCTTTCGCGTCGACTAAACGCAGTACATTGCAGTGCTATAAACAGTATAAGTGTATTTTAGCAAGTTAGTGTGAAAGTGAGGCTGACAGTGATTGTGATAACAGAACTTCTTTTGGAAGTTCACGCCACCAAATAAGGCGGTTTTGAAAAATTGCCAGCAGCTAATAGTAGAGAATCACCAATCTCAATGCACAACATTTTTGCTAGCCGCTTAATTTTGAGGCGTGGAGTATAGTCTGTATGAGCATCGATTATTATCATGTTTATTGAACAGTTTATTGGACAGTTATGGAGTGTTATTGGTGTGATTAGCCTACCTCACATTTATTGATTAGTTTTAGAGTATTGCTATTAAAATATTCTTTGCCAGTTTGAAGTTATTGAACTGTCTATTATTTTAATTGATTACTTATTAGTGTCTGCTGTTAATTTGATTGTGTTGATAAAGTTTCGTGTTTTACTTTAAGTGTTCTAGTTTACTCTAAGTGATGTCAGCACTATTTTACCGATGGAAGTTTGTAACAATACTACCTATACAACTACTTGAATAACCAGCTAGAATAACTAGCATAACTACCTACATTTTTGTAAAGAAGTTGTCCTATAAATAATTTTCGACACCTGAATAAGGCAGATATAAAATAACAAGAAAGTTGTATTATGTCTACTAGTTTACTAGAAAAATGGATCTCAAAATAAGTCATAAAAAGCTTTAAATTTGCAATTCAAGTGCAGTTTTTCAAAACTATGAGAACCATTAATTTGATATTTGTAGGCTGATCCACCTTAATATTTACATATTTGGGAAATTGAAAACGTGATACATGAACTTCTGACTTTAATTTGCAATATAGAACCAATGTTTGCTAATACCATGATATATTACCATATTACCATGTTAGTTATGGATATGGAATAATAAAGCTTCAAACAGGAAAAGTCTAAATTTGTATATTTTGTAGTAATATAAATAATACACTTTGGCAATTTTACTTATTTTCTTATCGCATGTTGACAATGACGCCTTTCTTCAGGATCTAACCAATTTAATAATTTGTTAACGGCATTTAGTGATTTCAGGTGCAATGCTAGGTGGCGTGGACTTTAATACGAATCCATTAAGCGTGGACTTTCCTACGAAGGAAATTCAATCGTGGACTTTACTACGAACTTGTATCTGTTACTATTATCTGTCCTGTAATGTAACTGTTACTGTTATATGGAGCAGGTGGGTGAACTTGTAGGAATCTGGGACAGAAGCCACTATAGACAAATGCCACTTTCTTCAAAAGCAGGACATTTGCCACCCACCGACTAAAGTATACCTGGAACGCCAGCGCTGCAAGGGAGAGAGTGAGAGAGTAAACCGAATAGCCAGGGAGGTGGGAGTGAAACGTTTCCTTTTGTTAAAGAAAGAAACAACCCTTGCACATGTGACAAAACTTCCAGCCATAACTGCATAACCAAACCTAACCTAACCTGGCTAGATGTGACTGAACCACCTTTGTGGCAATAGTGGCAAATGTCTATGGTGGCAATTTTCTATGGTGGCTTCTGTCCGGACACCACTTGTAGTGACATTTCTCACAAAGTAACGTAGGGTGGCAATCATAATTTAGCAGTGCAAATTTCATGCAAATTCAAACAATACACCATGTGCTAAAGCTCTATTCTGTTACTTTTAACGTTGTAACCCTAAAAACCAATATACAATTATAGGACTCTCATCCCTATCAACTTCTCAGCTATCTCAATACAACCCTTCACTTACATATTACATTCTGGTATCAAACGTCTAAAACTGCTTAAAAATTTAACTTACAGTACTCAGTTTTGAAGAAAACTCCGAGTTATCAATTCACTTGAATCTCATTTTGAACGTTTCAAACGTCGTCTACTTTTCAATGTAGCCTACTACTGTGATTTGATTTAGAAGGAATGGACCTATAACTTCATTTAAATTCTGTCTTTCTCCTGTATAACTACAAGTACCGGTATGTTCCTCGGATAAATGTCAAAAAATTTAGGATACTGATAGATCCAGATTTTCTGGATATTTTAATCTCTACATCAGATAACCGGAGAACTCATCAATTTGACTGATTTCGGCCAGAATATAATATCCGATGATTGGTTACTGTTACTGAGATATTGATGTTCCTGTATTAACGTACTTTTTTAAAATCACTGGGGATGTGAGGATTTGAGAAGAGCGAGGGTTGCAATTATTGTCTTTGGAGATAGTTTACATCAGTATTCGATTACTGTGAACCTTCTTAATTATAAAAATGAAATCAAACACCGATACTAATTGAGCTCCGGATAGTAGCCATTGCTCCGAATGTATTAATATCAATAATAATACATTCATAATGCCTTTTTATAATAAAACCAGTAAATTAGAAAGCAGTAACAGTAAGAGATACAAGTAGCAGTTCATAGGAAAGTCCACGGTTGAATTTTGCTTCATAGGAAAGTCCACGCTTAATGGGTTCGTATTAAAATCCACCGTATTAAAGTCCATGGAGCCCAATGCTACATATTACGAATTATGCTGATGCTGAGAAAATGAAAATCAATCTTCAGGATATTGAATCGATAAGAGATTACTGCAAACAACCCCGACGGGAACTCTTCTTAGTATTAAGTTTAATGAATGCCTCTCATCATGTCTTTCCCATTTAAAAGAAATTCGAGTTGAGCACGTTTTTGTTACGATCGGATTCAATGTTAACACTGTTGGGCAAAATTCGCTCTACAGATTTAGCAGCAAAACTCGAGATAAGAGCCGTTAGTTTCGGATTGCGTGAATCAAATCATTGATTTGTTTTACTTTGATGCTCTATCCAGGTCATTTGAACAATTCAAAGTTGATTTTCTAAATGATTATTTAGTCCGCTTCTATTAAGGTACTCTAGTTGCGTGGATTTTCAACTTTCGCAATTACCAATGTGGCCTACAGTAAACTCTGCTACACCATATAAGTAGTTCGGAATCACATTCTTGTAATTTGATATTTGCTCCTTCAACTTTTCATTTAATTGTTTCAACACACATTACGTACTACAAATAATCTTGTAAGAATGCTCAAGAAAAAATAGATTATAAATGGTATCAAATCGGAATACAGAGTGGGTCATACCAAAGACAATATAATAAATTAATAATAATAAATTTACATAGTCTTTGTTCATACAAAACCGACCTGAGAGGCGTAAACGCAAATTCCAATTTAATATGAACTCTTTCAAAATAAATTGCCAAAAAATGGTTTTGAATAAATAATACCTAATAACTAAATAATAAAGAAAAATAAACTCACGTTCTACTTGCTTCTTTGAAATGAGTATTGATTATTTTTCTCCTATTTGTTTCTTAGGTCCGTTATCTGTTATCTTGACCATCGACCATTAATTCTCAGCCCGGTTATATACGGTTCACTCTATAAAACAAAATTTTGTTTAGTATTCAATTCTCAACCGTCGCAGGGTTCTGACTTCCAAACAGGGATGTATCGATAACATGTTTTTTCTTGAAAGTTTTTCTGATGTGACGAATATAAAACTAGATAGCGTGTGTAAGCTTTGGCATATTATTGAAGTACAGTATTGATGTGAACTTTTCATATCACTCTTTCTAAGTAGAATACTATTTCATTACATCGCTTCTTCTTGGTATTCGCTAGTTTACACGTTATTTATTTTTTGCTATCTAATAGAAATAACAGAGAAGAAGGTAAAGAAGAAGGAAAAGAACAAGTGGTTTTCAGACGTGAGGGAGAGACCGAAAATGGAGTCAATCCTTAACTTTACAACACAATAACAACTAAACTACTCTTGCTCCTATCTCAATGTGGACTATAAATTGGAATATTATTTCGGATGAAGAACTAGTGGTTAAATTCTTCCTCTCAACAAATGGAATCGTCACTTCACAGTATTTGTTTCATGATCAATTCAATACTGGGAGTGTGGCTCTTCATCTAGATGAGAGCAAATTGTAACAAAACAATAAAACAATAAAATCAATGCTTATGGGCGGCTATTGGGGTAACTGTTGCCCTAGTAAGCGAGAGTTGACTCGATGTACAAACGAACCCGAATACAATTTCGAACTACGTTTCTGGATGATACGACTTCAAATTAGCTCAATTGATTTACAGCCTGGGGCAAAATAAGGGCATCCATCCATGGCGTGTCGCCTGCCCAGTCCTTCCGGTAATTGATAAACGTGCCAGCAAGATGGAAGCGATAAGGTCAACTGAGAGAGAAATCTAAGAACATTTTCGAATTGAAATATACAGGGTGGGGGAAATGTTTGGAAACGGCTTAATATTTCATATACAAAGGTGATTTTGCGGTAGGTATGATTGAGGATCCTACTCAAATTGAAAATACTATTTTACTGTGACTTTAAAAATCAGGTCCGCCATCTTGGAACCGCCATTTTGAATGTAACTTTCTTTTTTTAAATAGGAAGGGGGTCATGCGATACATGATTTCAATACGGAATTTTAAGACAAAATGAATGCCGAAAACCGCACATCGATATGTCAACCCGTTTCGGAGATATTTACATTATTAATCGATACCATGAAAAGCAGAAATGAAATAAATAAGTACATTAAAATCTTACCTATCAAATTTTTTGTTAATAGTGTTTGCTAATAAACATTAAAACCCAATTATTTTAATAAATGTTCAAACTGTTTTCCTTCAGCTGTTTGACAATGTGCTAATCTTAAATAATAGCCATCAAGCACATTTTGAATCATTTCGGGTGGGGGAAATGTTTGGAAACGGCTTAATATTTCATATACAAAGGTGATTTTGCGGTAGGTATGATTGAGGATCCTACTCAAATTGAAAATACTATTTTACTGTGACTTTAAAAATCTGGTCCGCCATCTTGGAACCGCCATTTTGAATGTAACTTTCTTTTTTTAAATAGGAAGGGGGTCATGCGATACATGATTTCAATACGGAATTTTAAGACAAAATGAATGCCGAAAACCGCACATCGATATGTCAACCCGTTTCGGAGATATTTACATTATTAATCGATACCATGAAAAGCAGAAATGAAATAAATAAGTACATTAAAATCTTACCTATCAAATTTTTTGTTAATAGTGTTTGCTAATAAACATTAAAACCCAATTATTTTAATAAATGTTCAAACTGTTTTCCTTCAGCTGTTTGACAATGTGCTAATCTTAAATAATAGCCATCAAGCACATTTTGAATCATTTCGCGTGGAATTCTGTTAGCCACTTCAGTTATACATTCTCTCAGTTCATTAATTGTTTCTGGTTTCTTTTTGTACACATTGTCTTTCATGTAGCCCCAAAAGAAATAATCAAGTGGAGAGAGGTCAGGTGACCTAGCGGGCCACTCTATTGCACCTCTATGACCTATCCAGCGTTGGGGAAATGTTTGGTTCAATATATCCCGCACTCCTAATGCATAATGAGGGGGCGCCCCATCTTGTTGAAACCACAAGTTATGTAACTCTTGTCCGTTGATGTTCTGGATGGCTGGAACGATCAAATTTATTAACATGTTCTCGTAAATGGCACCTGTTAAATTATTCTCGATAATAAATGGTCCTACAATGTGACCATTTACCATACCAGCCCATACGTTTAATTTTTCAGGATACTGTGTATGACCCTCCTTCATCCAGTGTGGGTTGACATCGGTCCAGAAACGATAGTTTTGCTTATTTACATTGCCGTTAAGCATGAACGTAGCTTCATCCGAAAATACTACATTATTAAAGAAGTTTGGATCATTGTCATACTTGTTCATCATTATGTCACAAAACTCTACCCGGCGGTCGAAATCATCCTCATTCAGTTCTTGTAATACATGAAGCTTAAACGGATGGAAATGAGATTCCTTAAGAACTTTTCTGACAGAACGAGTAGACATACCATGTTCCTTGGCAACGCTTCTAGTTGATGTATGCGGATCTTCAACAAATGATTGCATTACCTCTAAAGATTTTTCATTGTTGGTGGCAGTATTTGTTCTTCCAGTGCGAGCACGATCAGCCACTTTGCCCGTTTCTTGAAACCGCTTTACTGTCTTAAAAACAACACTTTTACTAATTGGATTTCTGTTGGGAAATGTTTCGTTAAATAAATCAGAAACTTCTTGGTAAGACCGTACTCTATCTCCATAGCCGCGCATCATTAACAAAGTTATTCTCTCGGTTTCATTTAAAAATGCCATTGCGAACGACTTTAAACACACTCACTACTTCATGATTGAAAAAGAATTCATTAAATCAGTTGGATTATTACAGATGATTTTAGGTTGATATCATGATTATTGTTGATATTATGATATCCAGAGTCAGATGTTCATCACGCGAAATGATTCAAAATGTGCGGTTTCATTTAAAAATGCCATTGCGAACGACTTTAAACACACTCACTACTTCATGATTGAAAAAGAATTCATTGAATCAGTTGGATTATTACAGATGATTTTAGGTTGATATCATGATTATTGTTGATATTATGATATCCAGAGTCAGATGTTCATCACGCGAAATGATTCAAAATGTGCTTGATGGCTATTATTTAAGATTAGCACATTGTCAAACAGCTGAAGGAAAACAGTTTGAACATTTATTAAAATAATTGGGTTTTAATGTTTATTAGCAAACACTATTAACAAAAAATTTGATAGGTAAGATTTTAATGTACTTATTTATTTCATTTCTGCTTTTCATGGTATCGATTAATAATGTAAATATCTCCGAAACGGGTTGACATATCGATGTGCGGTTTTCGGCATTCATTTTGTCTTAAAATTCCGTATTGAAATCATGTATCGCATGACCCCCTTCCTATTTAAAAAAAGAAAGTTACATTCAAAATGGCGGTTCCAAGATGGCGGACCAGATTTTTAAAGTCACAGTAAAATAGTATTTTCAATTTGAGTAGGATCCTCAATCATACCTACCGCAAAATCACCTTTGTATATGAAATATTAAGCCGTTTCCAAACATTTCCCCCACCCGAAATGATTCAAAATGTGCTTGATGGCTATTATTTAAGATTAGCACATTGTCAAACAGCTGAAGGAAAACAGTTTGAACATTTATTAAAATAATTGGGTTTTAATGTTTATTAGCAAACACTATTAACAAAAAATTTGATAGGTAAGATTTTAATGTACTTATTTATTTCATTTCTGCTTTTCATGGTATCGATTAATAATGTAAATATCTCCGAAACGGGTTGACATATCGATGTGCGGTTTTCGGCATTCATTTTGTCTTAAAATTCCGTATTGAAATCATGTATCGCATGACCCCCTTCCTATTTAAAAAAAGAAAGTTACATTCAAAATGGCGGTTCCAAGATGGCGGACCAGATTTTTAAAGTCACAGTAAAATAGTATTTTCAATTTGAGTAGGATCCTCAATCATACCTACCGCAAAATCACCTTTGTATATGAAATATTAAGCCGTTTCCAAACATTTCCCCCACCCTGTATATAGAATCTATGTATCATAGCTCTCATTGAGATTTAGTAGCCTAAAGGTTTTTCTTGTCCTTTGTGAAATCTGTTTTCACTGTCAAAGCATAGTGGTCAAGCATCTAACTGCCTGATAGTTTCAGGAAGACAATCATTCCGATTTCTTTCAACTTACTAATCAAATGTAGTCTGATAATATTGCAAATAATAGTAAGTAATTTATTCTCATTTATTTAATTTGGAAAAAAATTAAGTTCTGATGTTGATTCTGTAGATTACTACATTTCATTCTATATTTCAGTACTTTGATGTTGACAATATAACTTTTCAACAATTAAAGTAACAAAATTTATGAATAGACTGAATAGAAATGTTGAATGAATTGAGTTTCTCACATCCAGGAATTTTTTCAACGGGTTTCAGCCGTGCAGAATTTCTACCTTTTCGAAGTGAATTTAATCCAATGCGGACATAGATACTTCGACACCTCTAGCTAGAATAAGCAATATTATCTTTTACATTTTCTTCCTAAAACACGATTTTTTCTACTTTTCAAGCGATATGAATTCTCGTTTCTAAAACGTCAACTATTAGAGAATCTAATAAAAGTGTTTCCAGCAAACTGAACCGTTTCGAATAGCTAGTTCCATCAACAATAACTATTAATTCATTTTCTTCCAATCAACCAGTTCTCTTGGTTATTGAAAAAAGAAGTGCTCTTGGTAATTAAAACTATTGTTATCAATAATAGTGGAATTTATTATTGTATCCAGTTTTTATTTGAGTTCACCTTGATCGTGTCTGTTTTTTCAGTTTGTTCTCTGATATAAATAACTCTGCTACACTTTTCACTCCTCCCGATTTTTCAATATTGATTTTTCTGTAGAAAGTATTGAAATCATAAATAATAGAAATTGAAAGTAAACCCGGTTGAATTTTGTATTTGAAAATTATATAGACTAATTGTATAGCAGGATCATACACTAAAATAGAGGTAGTTTTTGAACATTTTTGATAACTATTTTCAAAATTAACTATCACATCTATTCCTATTACTGGTCCCGGAATCAATGGTCTAAGTATCAGTATTTCAGTCTAAAACCATATCCACATTCGATTAATATAAGTTACTTCAGCTGTAAATCTATAAATTCACATCCTCTTGTGATTCCAACAGTACAATAGAATGTCATAGCTTCCCAGTCGATTCGGAATTTTCAAAAATAGACCATCCTGCCGCAACCTTTTCACTCGCAACAAATTGAATACCAACGATCGGCCTCCAATAAATCTTTCTAGCAACGCTTCAATCCGATTTGGCACGAGTGTTGCTTGTATTCATTTTCACAGTCTTGTTTAGTTTATTCAACTCGTCACGCGACATTTTGATTGGCAGATGAGCTGCGATATAATCTGATCCAATCAAGCACAGATACACAATGGCCCACAGCAGTGAGAATATCAAGAGCCCACAGTTCAATCAGAAATTTTGGAGCAGAAAAATATTTTAGTCGGTGCAGTACCTGGAAATCGACTATCGATTGATTCCCGTCACGGTCGAATGAAGACGAGAGTTGAATTAATTATCCTTTCTGTCATTTCTGTCTGATTTTACAAAATTCACGCAAATGAAAATTATCAACTCATTAGTATCATCATTGCATGTTTCTGAAAATATAGATCACTAGACAAGGTGAAAAGCCCAAAGCTTCTTGCGTAAAAAGACTCGACAAAGCACTATGAAGCTTTGTTTCTTCTTCTTCTTCTTCTTCTTCTTCTTGCAAAGCTACTGAGAATGAAAACGTTCATATAATATCAGAGAGTTGTAGCAAAAACGCGTTTTCTCTTGATTCCAAAATGTTCGCTGTTCTTTGTTGCACTTCCGTTCATTCTTCAGATATGACCTGTGCTTGCGGAGAACTGAGGTCAGGTCAAGGAAATAACGAGCGGAAAAAAGCGAAGATTTCGCCAGAAATACATTTTGTCGAAGAAAGTTTAAATCTTCAATATTAAGGCACACGTGCTCGTTTCATAATATATTAGTGTAGCAGAACTGTAACTTGATAATTTGACAAATAATGACTCTTAAATTCTATTTCTCAACAATGCAAATCGCATCAATTTCAAGTTGTGAGGTAGAAAAATGTATCAAGTTGAGTTCATGTCAAGCCATTTTGCGAATGAAATACAGTAGAGAACAGGTTTATTCACTTTTCACCTATCTCATCTATTCTCTTCATTAATAGCTTCAGACATAAAATGTTCAACTGAATTGATTTTCTTGATGAAAGCAGAGTCATTCATAGCATTCAAACTCAATGGCTTAGCTATTATCAACCTTTTTTTCCGGATTTGGGCGAATAAGACGTCTTTGATATTCTTGTTCACATGCAATTTTTTTAAGTGAACCGATCCATAAGAAATTCAGGTATTTCGAAAACTCCTGTGCATAGAATCGATTTCAGAAACCCATTATGAGCTCAGAAAGTCTTTTAAAACTTTAATATCTCTTTGAAATAAAAAGTTCCAGTGGAAGTTATTTCGAAAATTCGTATGCACCTGCCGTTGTAAAAAGAGGAAAGTGGAAAGTTTTGTGGACTGTAATAATAATTTTATTTTTCGTTGGTAATTTTCATTTCCCTTTCTACATTCTTATAATACGATCCACTAATTTGCATATGAAGTTTTGTAGCATATGAGTGCGACTCAGGGATGCTCATTCCCCCAGGCTCTAAGGCGCCATCCCCCTAAACTTGACTACTTCCTTCCTACAATATAGATATAAACAATGAACCTTAGTAGCTCTTATCATGTAAAGACATTGAATTGAATATAGAACCTGGTTCATAGTCATAGTCATCTTGGCTAGACGAATGGGGAGGAGGAGTTACCACAAGTCTGGGAAATATGCGAAATACAACCAAACGAGTCCGGAGACCCTTCCCCGGAAAATTAATGAAAAAACAATCCCTGTGAAATCGTATTTATAATGATTTTAAACTTGTATCTAGAAAAGCTAAAATCCATCCAATCATTTTAACAAACATTATGGGTCAACCACATTAAGGACTGGATGCTTATCACTATTGGGGGTGGGGGTTGTAGACTCTCGGTGCTACTGTTTACGTAAATGTAGAGAAGGAAGAGTCCTCTAACAATTTTTGAAGGTTATTTATACCCTATGACTAATTTCTTTCAAAAGAGGGATCCGGGGTACTCCCCCGGAAAGTTTATTTTCTAAATAATCTTTCTAGAACCAAGTGTTTCTAGACAGAGTTTGATTGAGATTGATAATGGTGTAACAACCGAAACTAGTTTCTTGAAGTTTTAATAAATGTGGTTGTGACAATTTCGTCTTATTTTTCATTATGGATACCTTCCACAATATCACCTTCGCCATTACTAAGAAAGTTAAAAATGTTTTTTTTTTATGTTTGTACATCAATCATTCGAACAATATTGAACCGATTTCGATGATTTTTTTTTTTAAATGAAAGAGCATCGCTCAGCGGTGGTCCCATCCAAGTTTCGCAAGGATCGGCCCAATACTTAGCCCAATATTAAAAAAAAGAAGCATTCTTCGATGTCTTCATTTCAATCAAGTTTGAATAGGATAGTTCCACACATAACCGCCAATCGGATAACCGGTGTCGTTTACCAGGCAAATCATTGTATCATATGGAGCGCTTTACATCTAGACGGTTTTCGAAATCATATGATGCAATGCAATTATGCCGGGTAAACGACATCGGTTACGCAAAGCTGGTTCAGTGTGAAACAAGCCTGTAATGTCCCGTTCTGACCAATCACGTGAACTTAATTTGAATCGAGAATAAGAAGAATATAACATTTCTGTCCATATGTTCATATGAAAATTGTAAATAATTTAGTTGATATTATTTAATCATAGGAATAAGATTATTTAGTTTCAATCATAAGTTGGAGAATTTGGAAAAACAGCTGATCTCAGAAGTATTTTTAGTTCCGCTTCTGTGATGGATTAAGAATATTTATTCGCCATTAAATACATGTCTGTACAATAGGCTATTTTGAGGTTATGTTTGATGATTCTTTTGTACTAGCTCAAAGTTTATGTTTTTTATATTTAAAAAATATGTATGACTAATATCACGAAAAATATCGTACATAACTCATCCAGGAAGATGTTTACCATACTCGTATGATAATACCGCACTCAACTTCATCTCCTGCGTTAACTTATCATATTTTAGTGAACACAATTTTCCACACTTGTAACGTAATATAGGCCTACTATTTCAGTGTAGGTATATTCTGAAAGGGACCACATCAAAATGAATCAAAAGCCATTTCACTTTTAAGAAGCCTTTCGCTATTATAATTTTCCTAAATACAATATTCCACATTAAATAAAACGTTGTAGAATTTTCCTTAGTTCATCTTTTCTTATAAGACCTCTTGTCGAGTGAAAGACTATGTTGCGATCTCTCGTTGTTTCAAATGTCAGGGTATAGGTCATGTTTCAAAGTTTTGTAAAATAAAATCAACAATTTGTGGTCATTGCGCTTTGGAGGGCCATGATTTTAAAACCTGCCCGAACAAATTGCAAGAACCTATATGTGTGAATTGCAAAAAACAGAAAAAAGAGCACAAACATAAAGTAAACAATTCAAGCTGTCCCACGTATATTAAAGCAATTCAAACGTTGATAGATAGAACGGATTATGACCATTAGAAAATACTACCTTAAATTGAGGGCAATTCATTCATTCAAAATAAATTTTTGTATTAGGTTGATAATATTGAACTCATTAAACAGTGCACTTCAATTAGAAATCGATAGGACCAACTACAATAGTAATTCAATATGAATAATAGAATAATTAATGTAGAAGAAATAGATTTTCATAATACTCTGGAAATTGATGACACACTTGCTTTCCATCCGAAACATTTTTGTCAATCTGGTATATTTTGCAATATTATCCAGCTCAATATACGTAGCCTTAGGAAGAACTTTGATCAATTTATTATTTGGCTTCAAAACAGCAGTGTTAAATATGATGTGATTATTTTAACAGAAACTTGGATTTCAAATGATGAAAAATTTATGTATAACGTAAACGGTTACAATCATTTTTGTCAACCTAGTAAAAAAACAAAATGTGACGGCGTAAGCATTTACATGAATGAAAATATTGAGTGTAATAGAATAGTATTTGAGTTGGAACAGTCCAATGGTATTAGATTAGATTTTAAACTTAATAATGTTGATTATACAATTCTTGCTATATACAGATCTCCATCTACCGATATTAATTTATTCATAAATGAAATTGATCATTGTTTGTCTAATCTTTCTACTGAGTATGCTATTCTTATTGGTGATATGAATATTAATTTACTTGATGGTGGTGGACTGACTCATGAATATGTAGGTGTGCTCAACCTGAATGGCTTTGAATCGTTCATAAACAAACCTACCAGAATTCATAATAGTGGCAAGTCTTGTATCGATCATATTTTTATAAAAAGGCCGACATCACATAATACAATAATTAGCGCTGTACTGAAAACTACCATTACAGACCACTTTTGTGTTGCAGTCAGCTTAGATACCAAGGATAGAATAAATAAAGTTGTTATGAATCACAAAACTAATATTAATTATAATGCACTCAAACAAGAAATTGAAAAAGAAACTTGGGATTTTACTAATATTGTATCCTACGAGGACATTGATAATGTAACCAATAGTTTCATCCATAGAATTAAAGAGCTCATTGATAAACACACAACTACGATAAAAACGGTCCATAAGTACAAACCTCTAAAGCCATGGATTTGCCGAGGACTCATAAGTTGTATCAGGAAAAGGGATAAAATGTATAAAAAAGTTATAAAAAATCCTCTTAACACTCAATTGAAAAGTGAGTACTGTGCTTATAGGAATACTCTGAATACAATTATAAGACATACAAGACTGAATTACTTCAGAAATAAAATAAATCAGAATAAAGGTAATATTAGGAAAACTTGGGAATGTGTCAAAGAAATGATGAGCATTAAGGCAATAAAATCTGAAGTAAAAGTGGAGTCCAATAGACTTAATAATTTTTTTGCAAACGTAGGTAAATTTTACGCAAGTAAAATTGACTATAACTCAAATGACACATTTCCTGATTTTATAAATAAACCTAAAAGTGAAAACTCTAATTTCTATTTATTTCCTACTGATCACATTGAAATTCAAAATACAATAAGAGAACTGAAAAACAATTCAGCACCTGGGATAGACGGAATAAACAATATAACTTTAAAATCAATTGCTAAATATGTTTCTAAACCTTTAGCAACTATAATAAATAAATGTTTCGTAGAAGGATACTTCCCAAAAAGTTTTAAAATTGCAAAAATTAAAGCTCTTTATAAGTCTGGTGATAAGTCAAAGCCTGAAAACTACAGACCAATAAGTTTACTGAGTAATTTTGCAAAAATTATGGAGAAATTAATAAAAAAACGATTAACTAACTATGTAGAGAAAATAAAACTTATTAATGTAAACCAATATGGGTTTCAATCAAAAAGGTGCACAAGAGATGCAATACTTAATATTATCAATAAAGTAAATAAAGGCTTTGAAAAAAATGAAAAAACTCTTACAATATTCCTTGACCTTGCAAAGGCATTTGATACTGTGCCACATCATAAACTAATTGCTAAGTTAGAACATTATGGAATTCGTGGGGCACCTCTGAATCTATTTAAAAGCTATCTCCTAGAAAGATTCCAGGTTTTGGATGATAGTTTGGAGAAATTGTCTGCTTTTGGATTGCCTCAAGGAACGGTACTATCACCACTCCTCTATATTATATATGTCAACGATATTTTTAATATGGAGCACCAAAATAGTTCTACTATCTCTTTTGCCGATGATACAGCTGTTACAGTCTCTAGTGATACTTGGGAGTCTACTTTTCAAAACGCTGAAGTCCTTCTCCATAAAACTGGGCTATGGTTCAGACATAACCTTTTAACTGTTAATGCTAAGAAAACAAAGTACCTAGCTTTTTCTCCAGATAGTAAAGGTCAACCACCTATAAACAAATTACTAAAAATCCATTTTGAAACCTGTAACTTCAACAGTAACTCTAATAGTCTTGCATTTCACACATGTAGTTGTGCACCTTTGGATAGGCCAACTGCTTTGAAATACCTGGGAATTGTTGTTGATCAACATCTCAAGTGGGGGAGTCATATTGATTATCTGATTTCTAGATTGAGATATTTAATTTTCCAATTCTATAGAATAAATAAGTTGAATAATTTAGATATAATTAGATTAATATACAGGGTGGGGGAAATGTTTGGAAACGGCTTAATATTTCATATACAAAGGTGATTTTGCGGTAGGTATGATTGAGGATCCTACTCAAATTGAAAATACTATTTTACTGTGACTTTAAAAATCTGGTCCGCCATCTTGGAACCGCCATTTTGAATGTAACTTTCTTTTTTTAAATAGGAAGGGGGTCATGCGATACATGATTTCAATACGGAATTTTAAGACAAAATGAATGCCGAAAACCGCACATCGATATGTCAACCCGTTTCGGAGATATTTACATTATTAATCGATACCATGAAAAGCAGAAATGAAATAAATAAGTACATTAAAATCTTACCTATCAAATTTTTTGTTAATAGTGTTTGCTAATAAACATTAAAACCCAATTATTTTAATAAATGTTCAAACTGTTTTCCTTCAGCTGTTTGACAATGTGCTAATCTTAAATAATAGCCATCAAGCACATTTTGAATCATTTCGCGTGATGAACATCTGACTCTGGATATCATAATATCAACAATAATCATGATATCAACCTAAAATCATCTGTAATAATCCAACTGATTTAATGAATTCTTTTTCAATCATGAAGTAGTGAGTGTGTTTAAAGTCGTTCGCAATGGCATTTTTAAATGAAACCGAGAGAATAACTTTGTTAATGATGCGCGGCTATGGAGATAGAGTACGGTCTTACCAAGAAGTTTCTGATTTATTTAACGAAACATTTCCCAACAGAAATCCAATTAGTAAAAGTGTTGTTTTTAAGACAGTAAAGCGGTTTCAAGAAACGGGCAAAGTGACTGATCGTGCTCGCACTGGAAGAACAAATACTGCCACCAACAATGAAAAATCTTTAGAGGTAATGCAATCATTTGTTGAAGATCCGCATACATCAACTAGAAGCGTTGCCAAGGAACATGGTATGTCTACTCGTTCTGTCAGAAAAGTTCTTAAGGAATCTCATTTCCATCCGTTTAAGCTTCATGTATTACAAGAACTGAATGAGGATGATTTCGACCGCCGGGTAGAGTTTTGTGACATAATGATGAACAAGTATGACAATGATCCAAACTTCTTTAATAATGTAGTATTTTCGGATGAAGCTACGTTCATGCTTAACGGCAATGTAAATAAGCAAAACTATCGTTTCTGGACCGATGTCAACCCACACTGGATGAAGGAGGGTCATACACAGTATCCTGAAAAATTAAACGTATGGGCTGGTATGGTAAATGGTCACATTGTAGGACCATTTATTATCGAGAATAATTTAACAGGTGCCATTTACGAGAACATGTTAATAAATTTGATCGTTCCAGCCATCCAGAACATCAACGGACAAGAGTTACATAACTTGTGGTTTCAACAAGATGGGGCGCCCCCTCATTATGCATTAGGAGTGCGGGATATATTGAACCAAACATTTCCCCAATGCTGGATAGGTCGTAGAGGTGCAATAGAGTGGCCCGCTAGGTCACCTGACCTCTCTCCACTTGATTATTTCTTTTGGGGCTACATGAAAGACAATGTGTACAAAAAGAAACCAGCAACAATTAATGAACTGAGAGAATGTATAACTGAAGTGGCTAACAGAATTCCACGCGAAATGATTCAAAATGTGCTTGATGGCTATTATTTAAGATTAGCACATTGTCAAACAGCTGAAGGAAAACAGTTTGAACATTTATTAAAATAATTGGGTTTTAATGTTTATTAGCAAACACTATTAACAAAAAATTTGATAGGTAAGATTTTAATGTACTTATTTATTTCATTTCTGCTTTTCATGGTATCGATTAATAATGTAAATATCTCCGAAACGGGTTGACATATCGATGTGCGGTTTTCGGCATTCATTTTGTCTTAAAATTCCGTATTGAAATCATGTATCGCATGACCCCCTTCCTATTTAAAAAAAAAAGTTACATTCAAAATGGCGGTTCCAAGATGGCGGACCAGATTTTTAAAGTCACAGTAAAATAGTATTTTCAATTTGAGTAGGATCCTCAATCATACCTACCGCAAAATCACCTTTGTATATGAAATATTAAGCCGTTTCCAAACATTTCCCCCACCCTGTATAAGGCTTATGCCGAATCCATTCTGCAATACTGTATTGAGGTATGGGGTGTGCAATGAACACACACTTTAACAAGTTGTTCATTATTCAAAAATATATAATACGAGCAGCACTGGGTAGACCTAGACTTTATACAAGTAGACTGATCTTTGATGAATTCCAAGTATTAACTGTAAGACAATTATTTATGAAGAAACTTATTGTATACATAAATTGCAATAGAGAACTATTCAAATTCAGACAGATTGATTACAATATAAGACCGTTAAGAAATCTAGTTTTGATTCCAAATCTCAATAAACGCATTTGCAGACATCAAACTCTCTATATTTGCTGTAAACTTCTTAACGTGATACCCATGCAGCTAATACCATTCACGAATAAAACTAAAACTCTTGGAATAGATACGTGGGTGAAGGCAAATGTATATTTTAAAATAGGCTCTGTATTCTTATAATGTTGGATATAAGTTATATTTAAGGTTATTTATAAGTGTTATTTTTTTGATTTTCATCCGGCGCACAAGCTTGGCTTTGCTGATGGAAATCTTGAAGAATATATTTTTCTTGTAATATATGTAACTTACTGTGCAAACACATAGTTCAATTTTGTGTATCTGATTGTGATGTACAATTACATTTGTTTTTTGTTTTTTTTGGTGTTTTTAATTTAATATTTAATAAAGTGGATTTCTAGTTACTTAAGTTTGGATGTTATAAATTAATTATTGGCTTGCTAATTTGATAAATATTTCATAATGTAGGCTTTAAGACATTTCTCATGTTTTCAACGTTTGAAAATTCAACTAAAAAGCTCAAAATAAAACATATTTTAAAACAAAAAAAGAAACCGACTTCAGTGAAATGATAAAATACCCACGAACTAAAAAGTTTAAAATAAAGTATTTACTTTAAATTGAGAAAATTTTTAATTTCATACAAGTAATCTTTTGAAGTCGGTGCCAAATTTCCCATAAACTTTTAAAATATAACAGAATTACTCTGTGATGTCTTCCATGACGAAATAATTGAACAATCTAATATCAAAACTGACACTGTAATCCAGTAAAAGTGAGTGTAAATCACATATTTAATTGAAATACAGTGTTAGTTTTGATATTAGATAGAATTTCTTATCAATCACTTCCCGGTGGTTTAGAACCCACCTAAAGCTGTGTAGGCCATCGCACGGCCTGGGATTTTAACAAAGCAATTATTGAACCTGCTAGTCTCCACTACTCCGCACCGTCAGCGCAACTACATCACCGCACCGAGCCCGACTACTTCAGACTACTTTTTGACGGGCACGGTGCGGTGTCGGTGACAATTATCCAATTAACTGTAGGTCCAAATCATTAATCACCATCATCCAACTCATTACCCACGCACAGGTCTCAGACATATGTGGGCTTCATCCTAAAAAAGAATTTATAAAATATTTGGCGCCGACTTCAAAAGATTACTTGTATGAAATTAAAAAATTTCTCAGTTTAAAGTAAATACTTTATTTTAAACTTTTTAGTACGTGAGTATTTTATCATTTCACTGAAGTCGGTTTCTTTTTTAACCGACTTCCAAAAACAACAAGGTTAGGCCTACTATATTCGACCTGTTTTTTTTTTATGTTTGTACATCAATCATTTGAACAATATCGAACCGATTTCGATGAATTTTTTTTTAAATGAAAGAGCATCGCTCAGCGGTGGTCCCATCCAAGTTTCGCAAGGATCGGCCCAATACTTAGCCCAATATTAAACAAAAAGGAGCATTCTTCGATGTCTTCATTTCAGTCAAGTTTGAATAGGATAGTTCCACACATAACCGCCAATCGGATAACCGGTGTCGTTTACCAGGCAAATCATTGTATCATATGGAGCGCTTTACATCTAGACGGTTTTCGAAATCATATGATGCAATGCAATTATGCCGGGTAAACGACATCGGTTACCCAAAGCTGGTTTAGTGTGAAACAAGCCTGTAATGTCCCGTTTTGACCAATCACGTGAACTTAATTTGAATCGAGAATAAGAAGAATATAATATTTCTGTCCATATGTTCATATGAAAATTGTAAATAATTTAGTTGATGTTATTGAGTCAAAGGAATAAGGTTATTTTGTTTCAATCATAAGTTGGAGAATTTGGAAAAACAGCTGATCTCAGAAGTATTTATAGTTTCCCTGCTGTGATATATTAAGAATATTTATTCGCCATTATCGTACATGTGCGTACAGTAGGCTATTTTGAGGTTATGTTTAATGATCCTTTTGTACTAGCACAAAGTTTATGTTTTTTATATTAAAAAAATATATATGACTAATATCACAAAAAATATCGTACATAACTCATCCGGAAAGATGTTTACCATACTCGTATGATAATACCGCACTCAACTTCATCTCCTGCGTTAACTTATATTTTCAGTAAACACAATTTTCCACACTTGTAATGTAATATAGGCCTACTATTTCAGTGTAGGTATATTCTGAAAAGGACCACATCAAAATGAATCAAAAGCCATTTCACTTGAGAAGCCTTTCGCTATTATAATTTTCCTAAATACAATATTCCACATTAAATAAAACGTTGTAGAATTTTCCTTAGTTTATCTTTTCTTATAAGTGGATTTTTAGTTACTTAACTTTCGATGTTATAAATTAATTATTGGCTTCCTAATTCGATAAATATTTCATAATGTAGGCTTTAAGAAATTTCTCATGTTTTCAAAGTTTGAAAATTCAACTAAAAAGCTTTAAATAAAACATATTTTAAAACAAAAAAAGAAACCGACTTCATATACTCACGTACTAAAAAGTTTAAAATAAAGTATTTACTTTAAACTGAGAAAATTTTTAATTTCATACAAGTAATCTTTTGAAGTCGGCGCCAAATTTCCCATAAACTTCTAAAATATAACAAAATTACTCTGTGATGTTTTCCATGACGAAATAATTGAACAATCTAATATCAAAACTGACACTGTATTTCAGTAAAAGTGAATGTAAATCACATTGAAATACTGTGTTAGTTTTGATATTAGATAGAATTTCTTATCAATTACTGTATTTCAGTAAAAGTGAGTGTAAATCACATATTTAATTGGAATACAGTGTTAGTTTAGATATTAGATAGAATCTCTTATCAATCACTTCCCGGTGGTTCGGAACCCACCTAAAACTGTAGGTCCAACTCAACAATCTCCATCATCCAATTCATTACCCACGCAAAGGTCTCAGACCTATGTGGGCTTCATCCTCCAAAAAAATACAGTGTTAGTTTTGATATTAGATAGAATTTCTTATCAACTTCATAAAATATTTGGCGCCGACTTCAAAAGATTACTTGTATGAAATTAAAAATTTTCTCAGTTTAAAGTAAATACTTTATTTTAAACTTTTTAGTACGTGAGTATATGAAGTCGGTTTCTTTTTTTGTTTTAAAATATGTTTTATTTGTTTTAAAATTTTATCAACATAATAATAAACGTTTAAAAACCAAGTATTGTGCGATTTTGGATACATTCACGTGATTTAACATGATATATCAATCAGCTGTTCTCAAATATTCTCTCTGATAACTGTCACTGAATTTTTTACGTTCTAAGTTGAAAATGCTCAGCTGGAAATATGTAAATATTTACTAGCATATTGATATTTGAATTATTCAAAATGCCTCGGAAAAAAGAATTTTTTTAGGAAGATTGTTACAGGACGCAAAGAGGAGAAGACTGTTGCACGAAAATTAAAACGAGTCGGCAGATGATCTTGCTGGTCAAGAAAGTAGAAATATCGTGGAAAATGACTTTTCACTGAACGAACGTGCAGATGACGAGAGCGCGGGAACCTCAAGATCCCAACCCTTGACGACTCGAGAGCGAACGGCTATATGTATATATAACGGCTATCTAAGTACCGGTATATGATTTGAGTGGAAACGTTGTATCACATGTTTATGAGGTCCTAAAGGACGTAAAGACCTGGAAACCCACTTTTTAAATGTGTAATAGTTCAGTTTACTCAGCTGATGAAGGCGGTCCAAATCCATAATATAATCATTTTACAGAAACAAACACTCATTTTTAGTTAGCCTGTATGAATCAAGAATAATAACAAACTGAATATTTAAACGAGTTTTATACCTAAAATCCCGTGCAAAGCACGGGCAAGCCGCTAGTAGTTTTTTTTTTAAATGTTGCCCAAGCTAACAAAATCCCACCCAAAATTCCCCCCCCCCCCCGCGCAATCATAGCACCTCTGGTGTGACCCGTGGGACCCATAATTTCTCAACTCATGCCTGATATTAATTATGTAAGCTCCGATCCCTGTTTCGCACATTTATGTAGCCTACTCCCGTGACTAATCACATTTTCCACCGATTTCCGCCTCAGTTGTTTGCGTTCCTCCGGCAGACTCTAGTTCAGGTTTGAGTTTTTGAAATTCATTCATCTTTTTCACGTAAGGAAAGATGGAGAATAACAAGGAGTATCAGTTTAATTTGGTAGTGTGATTGTGATTGATAGAGGAGACCTGAAAATTTATACTGAACGAAATTGCAAAATGAAATGCAATAATCGAATAAACTACACTTGAAGGAGTCTACAAATACCATTACCGTATCATTATCATATTTTCTTTACAAGAGTGATAAGTTAGGAATGAATCTTGGCGGAAAGCTTTTTCATGTTTAAAATTAGTGAGATGGCTGAGGTTCTGTTCTTCAGTGAAAAAAGTGAAAGGAGAAATCATTACAAAAGTAACGAGACATACGCTAGCTATCGATGTATTGGATGCAAAATCATCAGCAGTCATATCATCTAAGGTCCGAGGACCTTGAATATGAGGCTGTAAATATAAAGATTGAAAAGCATAAAAATATTTTTTCTAGGAAATTTGAAATTTTTGGAAACCAAATGAATTGATTTTTTTCTCAATGCGATTATCAATCAGCATTACGCATTCATTTTTAAATACGGAATAATTTTCGTTATCAATTGGATTTCGCTAAGTCTCAATGAAAAAATAATAGGCCCTGGGATACCCATTATTTGTTTAATTTCTAGCGGTTCACGAGTCGATAATATATAGTTTTATTTAACAAATAGGAAATTCTTCCATATTTAGAGCAGTCTCGAATCAGGCTAATTTCGATGTGCAGTATTCCATATTGGGTTGTCCGGTGTTATCAAGCATTCAAAACACCACACTACTTTACCTCAGTATGTTTTTATCAAACTATACTAATAATAAGATATTGGGTTGGAAATCCCATGGAACGAGATATCTGCGTATTTGAGTGTTTTTGAGTAATGAAATAATTTGTTTTGGATTCCGTTATTTTCATTTCTCTATAGACGATACTTCTATTAAGACGGAAGAGTAATTTTGTGGAACACTTTTTGTGAATTCGTTTCATTTTAGGGAACAGGACTGAATTAACGAGTTTTAAAGCTCTCAAGCCCCCTTTAAGTTGCTATGAAAATTTTAATAAGAGCTAACAAATGGACATTAGTTGAAGAGTTCTTCAGGAACAAAATCTAATTTTGGAGAAAACTTGTACAACTGCTTGTTCATTCGCTCGCTTACTAACAATCTTCTGAAATGCTGTTACAACAGCTTGAACACAGGTTTCAGAACTTCGCCAACCTTGAATATTTTTATTTCAAAAGTATCAAAAAGTATGAAATTATTCTGCTTGTTTTTCTAGTGACTTATTTTTGATAGAATATATTATTATGAGAAATTTAAATTTGTACCCGTCTGGTGCTAACTTTTTAAACAGGAAAATAGTCATTAATTTTCTCAAAGCAACGAGTCTATAGAGAAAAAATACGTTAACACAGCAATTATTGTCATTATTAGGCCCTATGTAGTTGTAAAAACAGCTAAAATAGGCGAGAAGTTCAGGTGTGTTCAATATTCCATAAGGAAGATAAAACTTCAGTAAGCAGGATGGTCGTGGAACTATTCATAACTATTGAGATATTTATCGTATAGAATTGCGAAATAAATGTATGGCTTTTGGGGAGGACCTTTATGATAGTGTTCAACGCCACCTTTTGTGCCATCTTATGGGAAACTAAAGAGACTCAACCATTGTTAGTCAACCTCAACCAATTGTTATAGCTATTTAACTAATAGTTATCTACAAGCTAATTTGATAACTAACTTCATCTTTCATGTACATACCATATTTTGATAAATAAATTTCAAATTCTAAATACTGTAGTTTAACTTACATGAAGTTATGAAACGCAATATGGATATTACTGAGCATGAATAAATAATTATTTGATAAAAACTTCGAAGAATCAAAGCAGGAAAAGTGAAGTCGATTCTAGAATGAATTTGGAATAGTTAAATATCAGAAATAATTTGCAATGAGCAGATATATTGAAGTACCGTGAGAACTCAATTAAATAAGTGCAAATAGAATAGAATTAATCTTTATTGGAAATTTTCTCTCTTGAGTTTGCCTGATGGAAAATTATAATTAGATCTAAACTGCTACTGGATTATGATGATGATGAAGATGATGATTTTTAATAATATACTGTATTTAGTCACTGCAATAAATGATATTATTATTATTATTATACAATTTAAAAAAGTGATAATACTGTAGAAGTAATACCAACAATTTCTGGTTCTCCCCTCAAAAATAGGCAACTTTCTTCTGGTTGAATCGAGCGAATTATTTATAATTATTCAAAAAAGATCTTTCATGTGTCATGAAACAGCTAAGTCTGTATAGCAAAGGCAATGGCGTGATAAATTATTATTTAAGGTGAGCGTATCTCTTTATTCAGGTCTACTAGTAAAGAGGAAATGAGTTGTCTGTCCGGATGAGTGTTTTCTTGCAGATAAAACAAATGTTTCAGTTGAAGTAACACAAGATCATTTTTACACGTTGAGAAAATGTGAATCATCCTTAATGGAGCAGATAGACTCTCATTCAACACCGGAGAAGGAAAAAACTGCTTGATAGAAGAGTGAGACGGCAATAACAGAAGAAAAGCTCTGTTTACATTAACCCTTCATTCTGCAGAGACTACTGAAATCTCCTTGATAAATTGAAGAAAAAATGAGACAACAAATATATAAACCGGAAAATTTCAAAAGGATCCTGTGAAGAATGTAATTCTGAAAAGGATGATATAGACTGGAATAAATCATGATAAACTACTTCCATTCATACAAAAATTTGAAATTAATAGATTCTCATCAAACGAAAACAGACAATAATAGTTCAAACGTGAGTATGAATGAAAAAGTGTAAATATTTTCTACTAGAGTTAGTTTGTTTCCAAGTTTGAAATTGTTTAAAATCGTCTTATTTCACATCATTCTTTTAAAATATTCATGTTTTTGTAATTTATTCAAAAAGTACTTCAAACTAAGAACATTCTGTATTCTGATAACAACTCTTGAAAGGCATGGTGTAAGTGGATCATATCAAGCCCTATTGCCCCATTCAACTATAAGCTAATATGATAACTGGTAAGGGAAGTGATAGCCGCGAGCCGTAGCTGGTATCTGTTCAATCAGAGAGATAAGCTGCGTTCTCGTAGGTCCCGTTCGTAACGGTGACCGATTAGATTGGCCAGCAAAAAAGACACTGTTCTCTGCTGTAAAATCACTTCCCGGTGGTTCGGAACCCACCTAAAACTGTAGGTCCAACTCATCAATCACCATCATCCAACTCATTACCCACGCACAGGTCTCAGACCTATGTGGGCTTCATCCTCAAAAAAAAACAAAAAAAAAAAAAAAAATCTACTTATGTGCACTATTACTATTTTAAAATGTGTTTAAATGCAGGAAGCTCATAGAACAGCTGATACGTACCACCTATATTATAACAGTGAGTAGTGGTATGTTTGTTTGTGTGTGTGTGCGAGTGTTTTAGACTTACACATTTCACAAAAACGGCAAAGATTTGAAACACTAAATTTGGCACATAGCTTCCTCTAAACTCAATTCAGTGCACCTGGAAGCAAAAATTTTTTATTTTCCTCGCGGACTTTTCAAAATTAATGTTCAAATTTCACTTATGTGCACTATTACTATTCTAAAATATGTTTAAATGTAGGAAGCTCACAGAACAGCTGATACATTACACGTCACTATGATGCAAAAAGTGTTGAAAGTCACAAGCCAAGCAACACGTATGTTCTGTAAAAATATTGCAGCTCATAACTCCCTTTTTGAAATTTGTATTGACATTGAAACTCAGGAAGCCCGATTTCACATTTCTATTTACCTTTTTCAAAATTTAATTTTTGAATTTCAGAATTTTTGTAAAATGGGTTAGATGCAGGAAACTCATAGAGCAGCTGATACATGTATCAATATTTCAGCTGCTAATTACCCAGTGTCGAAAAACACAGCTTATTTCTTCAAACAGCTGAGCTGTATTGCATTGCTAGCAACATTGCAAATTTCACTCTTCCCAATTTCGTAATCTTGTGACCGCTACCATAAGTTATCTATCAGAAAAGTGAAACTCCCAAGCTGGATTCCCGGGTACAATGCTAGTATCTTAATAAATAAAATCCAATAAGGATAAATAAAATCCTCTAATTCCCGCACCCCTCACCACAAAAAAAAGTTTAGCTAATTTATTAAATCCTTAATATTGATATCAATGAGAATCATCTCCACAATCAAAAAAGATGATTGTGAAGAGTTTGAATGGTTTGCCCGCTAACATTTCCATCAGTAGCCTCATCAATTGTTTGCACCATTCATCATTGATAGCTCTCCACATACATGGATTGGAAATACCGGTACAACATTATTTGAAAATTAAATCCAATATTAATATCAATGATCAACTTCAACATTCCAAAATCAACTCCTCACTCAATTTGCTTTACTCAGGCAGTAGTACAGTACATTCTATTCTTCATAATTTTTTTTTTTTGAGGATGATGCCCACATAAGTCTGAGACCTGTGCGTGGGTAATGAGTTGGATGATGGTGATTTATGTAGGTTAGACCTACAGTTTTAGGCGGGTTCCGAACCACCGGGAAGTGATTTTCAGCAGAGAACAGTGTCTTTTTTGCTGGCCAATCTAATCGGTCACCGTTACAAACAGGAACTACGAGAACGCAGCTTATCTATCTGATTGAACAGATACCTGCCACGGCTCGCGGCTATCACTTCCCTAAATGCTATATTATTCATCCAAATAATGCTTGTAAAGGAGCTAACTAACCTTCCATCTACATTATTGGTATCAGCATATTGAATCCTTCTCATATGGATAATAATATATGGATCTTAAATAGAGAACGGAAATATTATTATATACTGTATTAATATAAATATATTATATTATTATTTATATTGATATTATATTATTATAAATAATATTAATGCGTTACAAGAACGTTATACGCTTCTAATCTACAAGAAATTAAAATCCATGTTTATAAGACGATTCATTCAAAATGAAATAGAAGAACTAAGTAGAAAACATTTCGTGTTGAAATAGAAGTTGTGAAAACTTAATTTCAAGTAGAACTTCAATTCTTCAATCGAATAGAAATTTCAAACCTAATTTTTTTATTCATTGGAAAGGTGGTGAGCACTGAGCAGACGCCACTGGGAAGGTGAGAAAGATTTGCGATTCTATTAAATGGTTCTAATTATTTATTTATTGAGAATTATTGCAAAATAAAGAAGTTCCAGATCCAGTCGGTCGAATATAAATAATAATTTCAACAAATAATGAATCAGTAAGTACTTTTTTCAAATTAATTTTCTCTAAACATTTGTTGTGTGTGTGCGTGCATTTTCATCTATAATATAATGGTTAAATGGAGCTAAACCATTCATATGATTCCGATGAACCTTTGGGGAATTTTTGGTGGCATGCCTAGGAGGATTTCTGAGTTAGTAGAAACCACTCCAAAAAAGAGGGGCTCAGAGAGAGGGGGCGAATATCGATTCTGGACAATTTCTTGGGAAAGGCTTCTTGAGTCTAAGTGAAATTTGAGTGAATGATTTGTCTTATATTATGTCTATTAAGTTCTAAATTGGTGGATAAACCTGGAAACCCCCCAAAAATCATTCTTAGAGCCGTCAGAGGGGGGTGATAGTTATACGAATTTGAGCTACCCACTGCTTCATATCATGTGATAACTCATTATACTCAGCTTGCAGACGCAGCTTAAACTCAAAACCTCATGAAACACGAGTACTCACAAAAAAATGTTTGCATGGTGGGGGTCATTAATTTTAGAATATTAACTATCTACTGCATCAAGTCGGGTGATACCTCATTCTACTCAAATTCAAAACCACGTAAAAATCAAAAAACCTACAAAATTTGAACATTTGTCTTATCTATTGCTTCATACAGTGTGATAGCTCATTCTACTCAGCTTGCTGGCGCGGTTTAAATTCAAACCCACATGAAAACTTCTAAAAAATCTTTCATGGTGATGCTACGGGGGTCAGAATAGGACAACTCGCCGCGGCCAAATCGCCGCCGTACCAACTCGCCGGGAGCCATCTCACCGTGGGCCATCTCGCCGCGAAAACAAAAATTAACATTTCAGTAAGCGCACTCGTGTCCGTATCATGAGTGGTCACATATGTAGGCCTATATCATTTTTGTTTGTGGTTCAAGGCGTTTATACACGATCAAACTTTTCATCCAATTCAATAAAATATAAGAGCTTCAAACTTCTTCGAATCCCTTCAAAGTCCATCAAATTGCTTTTAAGGTCTTTTAAAATCTTGTCAAAGATTGGACAAGATTTATTGGATGTGATTATTTTATGAAAAATTTTATTGTGTACAAATGCATTTATTCATCAATTTTGTCCAATTAAACTATTCGGCTTTTTGGCTTTTTTAGGTTAAAATAATTATTGTTACAAACATGTTTAAATGTACAATGTAACATGTAATGTATTTATATGCTATGTGAGGTCAAATGAAATTTGTAATCGTTGTAATCTACAAATTTGAAGATTTAAATGAGAGCCTCTATTGTTTGCTTTTATCTACTATTTACATATTTTTTCATTTCAAATCCATTTTGTTTTTTAATCGACTTCAGTTTTCTAGTTTTTTCAGTTATGTCCTTTTAAAATCACTTTCCAGCGGTTCGGAATCGGAACCGACTTGAAATTGTAGGGCCATTAATATCTCATCATCATCTTCATCATCCCCCCATTACCGATGCACATGTTTTTGTAGTTTTTTTTTATACAGTTGTATTGTATGTTCGATTGGTTAAATAAAAATTAATTTATTTATCTTGTCGAATCATTAGCTGCATCTAAATATCACTGAAAAGCGGTAACATTGAAATATAGGGGGAAATCAGTCCTTCTTGTATGTAATGGCCGCAGCAAGTTGTCCTAGACCCCATGGGGGGGGGGGGGTTAATATAGGAGAATGAACTATCAACTTTAACATATCGAGTGTTAGCTCATTATTCTACTCAGCTTGCCGATGCAGTTCAAATTCAAAACCATAAACACCTCTGAAGCTTATTAGTTGGCGAGCCAGGTGGGTCTATGAATACGATATTTTTTTTTATTGCTGATGATGCCCACATGAGTCCGAGACTTGTGCGTGGGTAATGAGGTGAATGATTACACATAAATGCCTGACGGTGGAGCGGGATTCGGACCCACGACCTCTTAAACGACAGCAAGCTGAAGTTGCGACTCCCCAACCAACTGCGCTAAGCGGCCCAATATTTGGACCATCTTCCGCATTATATTGCGTGATAGCTCATTCCACTCAGCTTGCTGATGCTGTTCAAATTCAAAACTATGTAAAACCATGAAGAGACGTTCACGGGGGCGAGAACGTGATCATGTGATAGTTTATTCTATTCAGCTTGCTTAGGCGGTTCAGATAAATATATCAGATGTTCAATAGAAAAAATATTTTTGTTAGGTACTCCAATTGTGTAGTTTCCAATATTCATTTTTTCCATATTCTGAAAACATGAGAGAGGTTTGTGTTCAGGTTTTGGCCCTACAGTATTACCATTGATCAGGGATAGTAAGACTTGATGGTTCGTCTATGGTATTACTGATCCAGCATGAAAATAGTTTATTCCAATCCATACTTGTCAACACAAATAACATCGAGTAGCACAAAATTTAAAAAAACGTTTGACCCATTTAAATTTTTAAAAAATTTCAATTATTTTTGTTTTGGGTTATTTAGTGTTTTTTTTGTGTTGGTTGACAACACTATGGTTTGGAATAAAATATTTTTATGTGGGATCGGTAGCCTAATACTGTATAGAGTCAAAACATGAACAAAAACTTTTCTTTTGTTTTCAAGATGGAAAAATAGAGAGTGAAAACTAAACAATTGGAGTACCTACCAAAAATATTTTTTTCAATTGAGCATCTGCTATAAATATTTATTAGAACCGCCTGAGCATGCTGAATAGAATAAACTATCACATGATACAGCAGATAGTTCAAATTCTTGAAATTCAGACCCGCTGGCACCCCCGCGAACGTCTCTACATGTTCTTAACCGACTTCCAAAACAAAGGAGGTTCTCAATTCGACCTGCTTTTTAATGTTTGTACATCAATTATTCGAATACTATTGAATCGATTTCGATTTCTACTTTTCAATGGTAACTTACATTTGTTTATTTACCTTATTTATTTTCAAGAGTTGCAGAACAGAGTTTAATACTCCTATTACTCTGCAACTGAGCAAAAATAATACATATAGACATAATAACATCAAAGAGAAAAAAGAGAGAATATACTGAGGTTAATATAGAAGAAAAATAATGATACAATTAAATATGTACAATTAAACCTGCTTTTTAATGTTTGTACATCAATTATTCGAATACTATTGAATCGATTTCGATTTCTACTTTTCAATGGTAACTTACATTTGTTTATTTACCGTATTTATTTTCAAGAGTTGCAGAACAGAGTTTAATACTCCTATTACTCTGCAACTGAGCAAAAATAATACATATAGACATAATAACATCAAAGAGAAAAAAGAGAGAATATACTGAGGTTAATATAGAAGAAAAATTATGATACAATTAAATATACAAGAATGATATATGATCTAAAAGGAGGCATCTACTAAGAATAATTCAAGGAATTAACAAAATTATAGAAGTTTTGAGGAGTACGAGTGAATAATATGTCAATATCAGAAGCAAAAGAATTAGCTAACTTAACAAATTGATATAAAGGTGAGTACAACATAAGTTTGTACGATATCATTTATATTGAAATAAATCCATAGATCTTGTTCGACTGTCACTAACATTGAAGTTTATACAAGATAGAATTGATATGTCATCATAAATGTAACGAATAACTTTAAAAAAATATAAGGCAGTTGGTTTTTGTCTATTTTCCAAACTGTCCAAATTGAATAAAGTTAACAAATCAGTACAAGGAATGGTTGAAGAATAGAAACTCGCTGCTACTGTTTATTAGCTCACAGTAGAAGTCAGATCATACCAAGAAGCCGATCATCAATACTTTACGAGCATATTCGTCATAAGCCATACCTTGATTAGGAAGCCCATTTTATAGTTACAAAGTCACAAACCCCTCGTAAAATGTACGATGACCTTTGTTTTATTTTTTCATATTATTGCATTTCATCAACTTTTTAAAATGACAGATAGATAACATTCCCGAATATCATATTGTAGGATTGAGTTGAAATTAATATTTCAATTGACATTCTGTGCCGAATTTCTTACAGATAAGTTTAGGCAAGATAGAGTGTACTTTTGAAACAAAAAATTGATCATTGCTTCAATCGATTCCTTGTGCACACAGGCACAACAGCGCGAAGGCGTAACAAGCTGTCTAGTTGGTTGTCATTCTCATATCAACTTATTAAGATAGTTGATTTCACTAAACACATTTCGGCATTGATAGCACGTCAATTAAATGTGTTTATAGATGTGTTTCCACTTTTCTTTGCCTGAAAACCTTTCTTGGACTTCAAAGAATGTTTGAAGAGGAATACAAAGGATGAATACAACGGTTTGTCGATATCCTTTTAAATGGAATTTTGATAGTTCATTTCATTCGTTACCGTACTAGCATTTTACCCGGTCTTGCCCTGGAATCCAGTTTGGAGTTTTTCTTTTCTGGTAGATAACTAACTCATCGTAGCAGTCACAAAATTACGAAATTGGGAAAAGTGAGAGAAATAAAATACCATACACTTATAATCTGTTTGAAAAAGGAAGTACTGTCACAAATGTCCTGTTGTTTTGCCCTGATGTTGTAAATGTTTAGTGTTTTTTATAAGTAAACTACATTTTCAGCAACTTAGCAGCTCTACTCAACTGCCTAGTTTTGTGTTTAGTTCTTTAGATTGATGCATTACAGAAACTCGCATAAAACTGGGTAATTAGCAGCTGCAATATTGATACAGAGCTAATCTGTTGCTTTGGCTTCCAACATCAGCGTATCATCTGTATTATCACCATAGTGGCGTATCATCTTATCAGCTGCTCCATGAGTTTCCTGCATCTACACATTTTACAAAAATACTGGAATTTAAACATAATTATAAGGACCCGAAAGGGCCTTATTGGAATCGTGCCGTTGTCCGAACGTCCGACTGTGCCCTAGCGCTTGAAACAGTGGCGTAGCCAGGGGGCGGGGCCCATGGGGCCCCCCCCCGAAATTTCAGAAATAAAAAATTCTCAAATAACTAATAGATAAGGACTTATTAAAGTTGAAGGGTTCTATCTGTTTTGTTGTATTATAACGAACAGATTACAGAAACACTGTTTGTGTAATGGAATATAGCTACAGTTAGGGCTCTTTCACACGGGGAGCTTTACGGCTCTCGCTCCTATATGGGAGCGTATTTCGCTCCTACTACCGCGTCTTTCACACGAGGAGCCTTTACGGCTCTCGCTCCTACCTACCACCCTACACAGAAGCCATTTTAGTCCCTGAGCTCAGTCGTAGAATGGATCGAACGCGAGCTGTTTGTTGCCTTATACCTTCTCTACCGTCGAAACGTTTATATAAATGTATATTTATAAAAATAAAAATATTTAGAAAAATTAAATTATATAAATGTTTATTTTTGATTAAAAAAAAATTTTTTAATGATTTGATAAATAAAATTGATTTGAAATGAAGAGGTTGTGCATTTTTTTAAATTTCTAACAATCTTTCTGCTGGGTTAACAAAAAGTCAGTGTAGTTTTTTTTTAAATTTCAGCAAAACATCAATAAGAGAGGCTCGAAAATGCTAAAAATAGCAAAATGTCACAAAGTAAAAATAGAAAACTGAAAATTAATGCAATTTTTTTAAAAATTACTCCATTCACCCAAGAAAACAAAATCAATAAATAAAAATTCCACTTCCCAAACTTTTTCTGTTCTGGAATGGATAAAGCTGCAAAATCTTCGTTGATCACCTTGCAAACTTCCACCCAACTTTTAGCGATTTCATTTCGGTCCTTGTATATGTCGAGACTCTTATCCCAAAGAGCGGGTCGGTTGCAGACAGCATTTATCTGCCATCATGTAAAATGACTAGTGTCAAGCGTCAACTGAGGACGGGAGCGAGAGCCTTTTTCGCTCCTCTTGTGGAAGCCCCACTCTTCCTTTTGCATTTCGAGGAGGAGCCGTGGCTCCCTGGCTCAAGGTGCAAGAGCCGTGAAGGCTCCCGCTCCTCGTCTGGAAGCTACATTGGACTCAATGCATTCTGGTGATGAGAGCCTTCCTATCTTTCGGGAGCGAGAGCCGTAGAGCTCCCCGTGTGAAAGGGGCCTTATAGTCAGATTAATGCATTTTTCAAAATTTTTCCTCAGTAGTTACTCATATAGAAACTTGTTAGGTGCTGAAATGGATAATTTTGATTTAAAATGAGCTACGAAATCGAATAAAACATGTTAGAAAAC
Organism: Conomelus anceps; assembly: GCA_948455865.1. NCBI lineage: Eukaryota > Metazoa > Arthropoda > Insecta > Hemiptera > Delphacidae > Conomelus > Conomelus anceps. Next base: position 73,251,652 of record OX418217.1, read on the forward strand.
TGTGACTACCATAATTATTTATTTATTACATTAAATAAAATGCAATTTTCAAGTTTGAAGTGGATTAACTTTGTTAATTATTGGTAAATCACCTTTTTGAATAAACTCATCTTGTAGAAAATTTAGTTTTGAAGTTAAAATTCAGTATAACCCACTAGCCTGAACGCACCCAAAGTTCATAAAATCGGGATTTTATAAATGAAAACACACAAATAAATGCAAGTTCTATGCAAGCGTGTAAAATCAGTGTGCTATGATAAAAAAATTCCGATTTTATGAACTTTGGGTTGGGTGCGTTTTAGGCTAATGACAAATTATATGAAACTTATAATAATTAGTATTAATTTTGAGATTCAGTACATAAGTTAAGTATGATTAGTTTCAATTCAAGGGTTTTGACTCAAAATAGTCACAGATATCGGTATATCAAACTTTATCATTTCAAACCTGGCCACCTCTAGGTTCTTGGGTAGTAATTTTTCAAAACTTTCTTTTGAACTTTAGAGCCTAACAAGTTGTCTAGATTAGCTTTTCACACCACTAAATTTTAAAAAAATCCGGACCCTCCTATACCCCAGACACCATACCTTGGTGAGGCCCCCCCCCCCCCGAAATCTAATCCTGGCTACGCCACTGGCTTGAAAGAAAGATTCTAGATATCGAGACTCTTGAAACTTGGTATGAAGTTTCCTCATAGTCCGAGTGCAATTGGTAGGCCTATTGATTCTTTAGTTTGGGAGTCGAATATAAGAATAACTGTGATGTAAAACAGATGTCCACTACTACCTTAGTAAAAATCAAAACATTGGCAGCTGTTGTTTACATTTTAAAATCAAAACATTGGAAATCACAAAGGCTTATGCTCAGCCCTATCATCAACTTTATTTTTCTTACAGTGCAAGCGTTGACATTTTTATTTTTGATTGTGTTGAAATATTTTCTCAAATTATTTTAAATCATCGAACTGAAAAAATAGAGAGAAGATATTGATGTATAATATACTATGAGATCTGTTAAATGAGAAGAAAAAGAAACAAAACACTTGTTCAATAACTGCCAATGCGCATTTTCTGTGAATTGGGAAGCACATGATTTTTATAGAAGCCGAAGCAGTTGAATGGCGAGGTTAGTAGAGAAGTTTGTATGCACCTTATTGGAATGGTGCATATGCCTAAGAGCACAATTGATAATAGTTATAATTATTATTATTTAATTCGTCGGGTCCTTGGATACTCCATTGTATCGATTTATTGAATAAAAAACATCAAGGTATGCATGCACCTTGGTTGAATATGCCTATCAGCACTATATTGGCAATAATAATGGATGCTCCGTTGTATCGGTTTATTTCTGATAAGATTAAATAGAAATGAGAGATTGGACTTCAAGGTGCACTGAGTTGAGTTTAGAGGAAGCTTTGCGCCAAATTTAGTGTTTCTAACGGTTACCGTTTTTATGAAATCCTATTGATTAAACCATTAGATTCAGCTAAACTTCAACTATAGTTCGGCCATGCCTATGCATGAGGCCTTTGAGGCCCTGGAATGAGTAGGGGCCTGGTCTGAAGGGTATGGAATATGGTCCTCACACTGGAAAATTTTGATAAATAGCCCCTCTGAAATTAGGTATTTTAAGAGATTTTAGACTCATGTCTATAAGTAAAGCTTGAATCCATTCATTTTAGTTCACATTATAAGAACATTATAGTGCCAATTTAACAAATAGTAGTAGTTTAGATTATCATTACAATCAGGGCCACCCAGAGATTTTTTATGGCCCATGGTAGTTTTGGCTTACCTCTTCACCCTAAATACCAATTTTGAATCAGTGACACAATTTTCCAACTAGCATTAAGTAAGTCTTCCAAAGACTAAAAGTATCTGTGTAGCTATATAATTCGGGAAGTGATAGCCGCGAGCCGTAGCAGGTACCTGTTCAATCAGAGAGATAAGCTGCGTTCTCGTAGGTCATGTTTGTAACGGTGACCGATTAGATTGGCCAGCAAAAAAGACACTGTTCTCTGCTGTAAAATCACTTCCCGGTGGTTCGGAACCCACCTAAAACTGTAGGTCTAACTCATCAATCACCATCATCCAACTCCTTTCTCACGCACAGGTCTCAGACCTATGTGGGCTTCACCCTCAAAAAAAAATCAAATTTTCTTCTCAATTTAAAGATATAATTCAGTGTAGGCCAACTGAAAACCATTCAATGAAAAAGTTGTGGAAGCTAGGGGGAGCTAGGAAGCTAAGTACTGAGTGGCAACAGAGAGAGCCTTGAAAAGTACAATAAACTTCTTTCTCTTCTATTTTTGCGAAAACTCTTGAATTCGCATCGAACTATTCGCTAATACTGGAATATGTAAAATGAGTAAAAATATAAAAATTATTATGGCTATGATTATAACTTGATTCAACTTGCAACTAGAGAATGTGCAAAAACCAATCAACATTTTCAATTTTGAACTAATAACACATCCAATTCCAAATTCTAACGTTTAATAAATTTGTAATAACATATGGATGGTGACGGAGCCCTACAAGTATGAGGGTTCTCCCCCAAACAAAGAAATTGTTTTCCAAGTCTTGAAAGTGCAACTCTTCATCAACCTCTTCCCCCATATAATTTGTCTATTGAGTCATGGTTTATTGGGTCAAATTTTACGATCACAATAAATTCGATTGGGTAATGGGGCGCCTCGGTTATTGATAAAATAAGATCAAATCTGAACAGGGACAGAAATAAGCAATTGAAGCCAGTCCGTAAAAAATATTAAGAGACCTTGTCTCCTTTCGAGACTATACTGTGTCAACTTCATTCAAGTGGCCTGGGGGCCCTCCAAACCCATGCTCGGGGGCTCCAAAAATACTGGGGACCACCAGCATCGAGGGGCCCTTTAAGGCCCAATACTGAAGCAACTAGGTTCACCTCGGGTAAACGTTGAAATTTAATATATTTTAGATGCAGCCTACTTGAATTTTTACTTCACATGACTGCAGTGGCAATGGAAACGGGCCCGAATGGTCCACGACGCATGAGAGCCTCTAGGCTAGGCTAGGTTAACCTTCTAAGCGGCCTCTAGAGGTCTAAACTGGAGCAATAAAGGACCCTGGAGGCTCATAGCTGGACAATTTGGTGCCCCTTATTTTATTTTTGTTTAGTCACTAGCTTACATTTGCCTGATGTGGCCCCTCACAAGCCCGGGGAAACTTGCCCTATTTGTCCCATCCCCTCTGCAACTTCAACTACAGTACCGGTATTTTCTTTTTTATAGCTGTAACATTATTTACTCTTTACGTATAAAACCTTTTTTTACCTCCAGTAACCGATATTATCGTTTTTTTATTGATGCCTCCCTACTCGTTTTTGGGGCCTATTTTACAGACTCTTTTGTAACCCGGAAAACTCCCCCGTCGCCAATGCTAATCTTTGATTTTTGTAAACAATATATGCTTTCCGATTTACAAAAAATACACATCGGCAAATATAAAGCAAAAAAGCAAAAACTTCTTATTTTTCTTCAACAGATCTCAGAAATTACCATGCCTCAATATTTTCTCTGTTGTGTTTTTCCTTGTGAAGTGGACAAGAGGCCTGTGGTCTATTCTATGAGAGAATGGAGTGTTTTCAGCTTTGTTGATGCTTTATGTCTTGTGAATCAGCCCGACCCTGATTCTCTATTTACTATAGTAGTAGGCGCTCAACTCCATTCTTTCGATCAATATGATATAAAAGCCGATATCTTGAAAAAAGTCATTCGTTTTTTTTTCAAATTTGGGGATAAACTAAGCCACAGACCGAAAAGAAAACAAAGTATACAAGAATTTGTAACTAGTTACACTAGTAAATAAATAATTGAAAATGATGCTCACATATAACTTTTCCGTGGGTGAAGAGATGAATGCTAACAGGAAGATCGAACCCACGACCGCTGGAGCGACAGCCAATGAAAGTTGTGGCGTTTTAACCAACCGCACCATGCATTAGGCTATTTATTATATAAGGGATGCGATTCCATTAGAATTTAAAATTGTGTGTGGTGAGGAAACAATCATAGAAATTAGAAAACCTATGAAACAATTTAAACCAATGACTATGACCGATAAAGAAAAATCGTGATAGTATTTTCAGAATGTGACTTTCAGAGAGACATCTTCTAGCCAGTTGGATTTAAGCATGAGATTTTGGTCGCAATGTAAATATAATCTATTACGCGATGTTAAACTTGGGTGAGTTGAATAATTTAAATATGAAGCTGAATCGTAGTAACTGTTATCTATGACAATCAAAAATATCAATTTGAATAAATAAAGTTCGCTAAATTTTTTGATCATGAAATATTTATGTAAATCTCAAAGTATGCCAAGTTAATTTTAAATAATTGTAGACAAATGAATTGCAAAAATTAGGCTATACTAGCTCAACTAGCTGTGAATTTCAACTTCAATTAATATTTTTATTATTAATAAGCTGGTTGTTGTGAAACTAGATTTGTGATGCTTTCTTGTGAATGTTATTTAAATCAGTATCTTTAAAAGCGTCATTTTTCATTACCACCTTCTCCTAGGATAAACTTGAAATAAGTTGCCCTCTCCAAAATTAGTTGTTTACGAGCGATTTCTCCAGCCTGGTGGCTCAATAGTTATTATAGATTTTACAAAAGGAACATGGAATGCAATATGCAACTGTAGGACCAACTCATAAATCACCATCATCACTAACTCATTACCCACGCACAGGTCTCAGACCTATGTGGGGTTCATCCTCCAAAAAAATATTTCATTTTGATTTGTACCTAGAAATCAGTTTCTATTTTTCCTAAAAAAAAAAGATGGTTACGAGCCTCTAAAGTATTTTGTCTTTCATACTTCAATTCATGTTCTGTAATAAGGTGAGCAATGCGAACTGGAAGAACAATATTTAGTGCAAAAACAGCATGATATTATCAACAAAAGGTTCATTACACTCGCTCATTGTATAGATTCTACTAAAGGAACATGGAATGCGATAATTCATTTCAATTTATTTTTCTAACCATAAAATCCGTATTTGTACATCATATAAAAGATGGTTACGAATCTCTATCATAACCCTTCACTACGCCTTCAATTAATTTCCCGCCATAAGGTGAACAAAGTTATCTGAAAGAACAATGTTTAGTGCAAAAAAACAGCATGATATGATATTATGATGATATTAACAATAAAGGTTCATTTACTCACTCTCGAATATCTTCGGTAAAGTCCTTTGTCACAGTTTCAATAAATCGACAGAGTTTTTTAATCGGGAACTTTTAGTGCAGTTGCTGACGGGTTTTTGATTGGAAGAGTTTCTAACAACATTGATCAAGATGTTGTGCGACACGTCGGTCTTTGTCTTTGTGTATTGCTTGTTTTCTCTCTCACACTATCAAACATTGTCACAGTGTCTTTTGCGCCCTATCCGTCGTCTGTCTTTCGCAGACTGGAGATGCACTGATGAACAACAACTGATAAGAACAAGTAGCGAACACCGACTGGACTTGCAGCCTGAATGTTTGCGCGCTCTACGATGGACGCCGAAAATGGCGCATGTCAACCAGCGTAAGACTCGAGCCGCCGAATTTCACCAACACTTCGCATGAATGAACAAAAAATTGTTTTTGTTATTCCAAACGAATTCGCCCGCATCATCGATAAAGGTTTTCATAAGTCAAGTACAACTTCCTCAAAGCCAACCTGCCAGTCTTGTTCACATCTAGCAACGCTTTGCTTTGCCCTTTCGTCTCTCTCCTCAAATTCAGTAGGCCTACAACTTCACAAGTCAACTTGACCCAGCCGACTGGTATACAAATATGGGTAGTACTTACAATTTTTTCATATAGTAGGCCTACCTATAGAATACATTCAAGTCACTAGAAATCAACAAAACAAACTGATAAAGATTTTAGACTGATGGGAATTTGCCTGTACATTTATTATAAATTATTTAGTTATAACTTCTATACAGAGTGTTTTGCGTAGATCTACCAATACCAAATACCTCGTGGGCTTGGTGTAGGCCTACTCACTAAAATGAAGAAAATAGTTTCATAAACATACATCCGGAAATGCTTCATTAGAGAGTTGAAAATATTAGAAGATACCAGTTATAGCTCAATTATAGCTCATTCAGAATTTTTTTAAGAGAAATTATTTTACTTGTGATTTAGTCAGTTTCTAAGCAAAATAGGCTGAAATTCAAATAATATTAAAAAAGTTTATAAAATCATAAAATATTTGGCGCCGACTTTAAAACGTTACTTGTATTAATGTGAAATTTTCTTAGTTTAAAGTGATTACTGATTTTTTGTGATAGATCAGGCCTAAGAAAGAAGTTAAAATTAATGATTTTCCAGAAGAACCAAAAATTGAAACTTGGTCTCAAGAAAGACGAATTGCTCAGAGTTTCAGGAGGAAAGAGTATTAGAAAAGGAAGAAAGAGACCAACATGAATTGAATGGTAAATAAATGCGGTCCATTGAAGGCCTATACAAAAAAAGTGAATACTTCATTTTAATTTTTTTCATATGCGAGTTGTGAATATTTAATTTTTGATTATCATTTCATTGAAGTCGGTTTCTTTTTTTTATTATTTCAATCTTTTTAGTTGAATATTCTAACTTGGAAACAATAGAATTTTCTATTAAACTATGAAATATCAACCAAATAAGCAAATCAATATGACCAAGGGGGTAGGCAGTTCTATTGACGAAATTGTTCGTTTTATTCTTCTATACAAATTTTTAGCCTTCGTGGAAAAGATTTAGAATAATTACTTGAAACTAATCAAGTCTTTTTAATTTATTTTCATTTTATTTATAAACACACAAATACATATTACTTTATAGATATTTAAAGAGAATCTCTACTCATGAATCTGTTATAAAATGTATTTTTTTCAATTATGATACCGCACTATAATACTATTTGTCGGGGTGATCACAAAATTTCTAAAATAATATTCTTCTTATAGGCCTATCGTGTAGAGCAATAATTTAATAAAGTATTAACTACCGTACTTAATACTAGCCTACTGCCAGGAGGGTCATTTTTTTTCGACGTACATCCCCCCCCCCCCCCCCCGAAATGTTATAGTCATCTTTCACAAAACTAATAACTTACAGATTAAATTAAAACAGTTAATACAAGAATAAACCTTCGTTTTATTTAGCACTAGAGTTTTTCACGGGAATCGCGAAAAGTATACATGTTATAATGGTACTCTTACTCCACCGCGGCATGTAGGCTATATAGTTTAGTAAGCAATGTGGCAATGCAGTGTCTTTGAGTGGTGTCTGTCACTGACTCTTCAAGATCGGAGATATATTTCATTTAAATTAACAAGTGCTTTAATTGAAATATCCAAGTAAAAATTACTTTAAAATGCTAAAAAAATCATTATAAAAATTAAAAAAAATTTTCCCGGAACCCCGCTATCAACTGCGGGATTTCAGTCACCTCCTTTGAATAGGTCTGACACAAATTTCTTTCATTGCTCTAGGGAAAGTTCCATTGAGCAAACTCAAATTGAAGATGTGAGCCAAAGGTCTAGAAATCAAGTCTTTGATGCCTTTCAAAATTATATTATCAATTCCATCGACGCCTGGTGCACTCTACTGTTGTGCAGAAAGTTATAGCTTCAATTATTTCCGACTCAACTATGGGAGAAAAAAACAAGGTAATCTGAATACCTAATTCTGATTTTTAACCTTCTATAATTTGATTAATACTCTTACTTAAACCTGAGAATTTCCTCGCCATTTTCTCTCCAATAGTAACAAGGTAATAATTTATACAGTTTAATATTTCAGGGTTCTCTTTCAGTGTTACGATTTCATCATTTATTTTCGCAGCATTTAGTTGAACTTAACTCTCCTGGTTTGTATTTGACGCATCTTAGAAAATCTTCCAAGTTTTCCTTATATCATTTCCTGGTTCATTGGATTTAGTCTTGAAGTAATTCTCCTTTGTACTTTGGATGAGTGAAGTCGTAAGCAACTATAGTGGACCGCACATTAATTAAATCTAATTTTCCATGAACGCAAAATTCTGATGGCTTTTTAATTTTATGTCAACTCGTCGAAAATTGATTTCATGGATTGAAATGTGTGAACTATCGATAATTAAATATGTAATACGGAATTTCCATTAGATAATTTATTTCAAACCGACGTACCTCGTTAATTACCGTAACGATTAGGCGATTCTCGACAAGAGCTGTAATCCACCCAGCAATTAGATTACCGCAGGCTACAGGTATAATCATATCCAATAATTAACACCATTTAATTTGACGGACTAAAATCCTGTAGCCTTGTTAATGAATATATTAACGAGCTCTCATAGGTAGGCTACTATTAATGCTTTCATCATAATGTCATACGCCAGGCCTACATATATACTTCAATAATTCCGTACCATACATTACCGTACCTGATGGTTGCTGTAGATCCGTCCTGAATTGATTGCCTGAATTCAGAGTTGAAAGCAGTGTGAAAATTTAGCTAGACAAGATGCGAGAGCAATTTAGTCGCTCCAATTAGAAAAAGATTTTTCTCAGTTTTTTGTGGAATTGGTCCGTTCTTTAATAGGTATTCATTTTATTTGTATAGCCTTCCTACATAATTAATTTATTTTATACTACCTGCATTAGTTTTGTAGTCTGGCAATTTAATCATCGGAAAAAGACGTTAATCCCCGCTCTTTACCAGCAAATAAACTTAATAAGGATTTTATACTAATCGCACGTGCTTATCCTTAAAGCGAAACAAACAGTAAAAACCAGCGATAACATAAAACAGGGGTGCCCACCGGGGGGGGGGGGGGGGGGCTATGACGCAGACTGCGTCATTGAAATTCTTTGGGGGGGGGGGGGGTGTTCCAAAAACCGTTTGAGGGGGGGGGCGTAAAGAGTTGATTGAAACCGTGTTTAACGTGACAACGTTCAAAAATATACTACGAAGTCACCAGATAGAATGTAAATTAATGAAAATTTTTTTATAATTATTATTATACAATTGAATATGAATTAGCTAAAATAGTTATGTTTAGGATTTGTGCAGGAAGTTATTATTCAAACTTAGCAAGACGCTAAGCGAGTGCTCTGAAAGTGGTTTATACAACTTTACTCTCCTTAACAGTTACTAGTTAATCAGCAGAAAGAGCAAGAAGTCGATTTAAAATTATCAAAAACAGACTCAGATCAGCTATGGGAGACTCATGGTTGTCCAATCTAATGGTTCTAGCTGCAGAGAAATATGTACTTGAGTCTATTTCTAACGAAGAAATAATTGAAAGGTTTTCTGTTTCCTCATCCCAAAGACAAAAACTTCTATGTGGGGTTTAGAGAGATAGATTTAACAAGCTTAGAAGGTGCCTAGCTAACTTGTAGATGGTCACAGCCTACAAATTAAAAATGTTTGACTTCAAACTGTTGATGTTTTTCATGTATTTTACGATAACTACTTACTAATAAGTAAGAACTGCTATAGCAAAACTTACTAAATACTAAAAATTCAGTAATTTTTCATAACTATGTCTTTATTTTGTTTTTGAAAGACACTTCTTTCGATTGTATGTTGTAAATAACTATACATGAAATGTGTGCCTTTTATGTACTTCATCCATACATTAATTCTCCCAAGATACTACACTAAGTAGGCTAAATAACCTGTTGTTTAACTACTGTCCAATCTTCACTCTTCTCAAGACTTAGTATTTTGAATTTTTGTGTTTTACAAATGAAGTTATTAACTCATTGTTTTCACTTCCTTTAAAGGAACAACTTTGTAGAATTATTTAACCTTAATGTAATTGGTTCACCGAACATAAACTTATAGGTATTTCATTTTTATTGAACATTGTGTTTTTTTTTTGAGGATGAAGCCCACATAGGTCTGAGACCTGTGCTTGGGTAATGAGTTGGATGATGGTGATTTATGTAGGTTAGACCTACAGTTTTAGGCGGGTTCCGAACCACCGGGAAGTGATTTTCAGCAGAGAACCGTGTCTTTTTTGCTGGCCAATCTAATCGGTCACCGTTGCAAACAGGACCTACGAGAAGGCAGCTTATCTATCTGATTGAACAGATACCTGTTACGGCTCGCGGCTATCACTTATTTGTAATAATATTTTATTTTTTAAAAACCATTTAGGTTCAAATTCTTATTTAGCTATTTTGCAATTAAGTTTATTGAGCAGAAGTTCATTGTTCATGTATTCATTTCATTGATATTTCCTTTTTACCTTTACAAAAAAATGTTACCTATGTAAAGAATCTCAAGAAAAAAGCAGACATTTTGTATATTATCGACTGGGTTTGAATTTTTTCAACAGTTACAAAAATCTTCTTTAGTTTTAGAAAGAATACGGGGGGCTTTTTTAGCATTTTTTGGGGAGGGGGCTAATTTATGGGGGGGGGGTTTGTTGCTAAATTTAGGGGGGTGCGTCATGAGGCATTGGGGGGTGCGCACCCCTGCATAAAACGTGTACGGTAAGCAAAGTTTTGCCCCCAAACTTGTTTTAGCATCCATTTTGAGCATGTTTCAGCATCTATTGGGGATAGTCATGTGGACTAGTAAAGCTACCCATACTATTTTTTGTATCACTTTATTCAAATAAATCTTCAAGAACCATGCATTTATTCAAGTTTCGTTCTTTGAACCCCCTCACAATATTTTACTAGTGGAGTTGGTTAGGGTGCTCGTACACTGGAGCATCCAATACTCGATGCTCGATGCCACCATCACAAAACCAAACACATTTTGTGTAATACTGAATGACAGATTAGAGTCGCTTGAATACCAGCATTCCACAGCATGTATTTGATTTCACGATGGTGATTAAATTGTGTTCATGTACCGATGCAGACTCCCAGACTTAGGTACTCATTAAGTAATAGATGCTCCACTATTCAAAAACTTTTGATAGCTTGCTAGATTGAATGACAAAAAGTTACTTATTACAGCTTACCATGGGCTCTTACTGTCACATATTGGGTATGCTATCTCAGTATGGGGTAATTCAGCAAAGCAAAACCTTGATAGGGTGTTTAAGATCCAAAGGGAGCTGTTAGGTGTATGGAAAGAGTAATTCGATTAGATTTATGTAGGCCGTTGTTCAAGAGACTTGGTCTCCTAACTGTACCCTGCTTACATGTGTATGAAGCTACTTTATAATGTAAAAAAGAGTGATATTAACTAAAATCTTGATGTACACGATTATAATACAAGAAAGGCGAGGAGATTATCCCTTGGCGAGTCACAATAGTAGCTTATTTAAACAAGAACCTAATTATATTGGTAGGAAACTCTACAACAAGCTACGGCAGTTTTTAAAGTGTCTTGAAATATTTAAAAAATAATTGAAAAATTATATAGTTCATAAAGCGTTTTATAGTGTATACGAGTTCCTTTCACATCAAAATTAAGCCTCACTTCAACTAATTGATACAGTAATTATGGCAACTAGTGTATAAGATTGTATAATTATTGATCTGACTTGTCCTTAACTGGAGTCTCCATGACGTAATCTACAAAAAATTCTATAATATTAGAAAACATTAGAAAATGCTGAACCGTTTTAAAACGTATAAATCATTTACAATTTGGGCAATCATATTTTATAGGTGCTAGATGACAATCACTACCAAACAGTCATAGTTAGATACATAATTCATTACTAGAGCCGGTTTTTCTTCAAATAGTAGTTCAAACCGTGTTCCAAGAAAATCACAGTCTCTGTAGTTAGTTGTTGTGTCTCTTTCACCATTAATAGGAAGTGAGTTGAAACATAATCTAAATTAAACATGATTATAATACACATTGTGCAATATCGAGCTGGTTTATCATTTACTGGGTAATATTAAATACTAAATAAATAAGTTCTTCAGACAAACCCCTAATTAGGAAGGGAGTTTATTACAAGCTACTGTTATTCATGATGGGTCATGAAATATTCGAGATAAAAATCAATATTGAAGAGTATTAGGTTTGAAAATCCTTGTGAGAGAGACATGCCATCTACCAGCGTACAACCTTAGTGTGTTAAGCATTGGAAATAAATCAGCTAAGGGAGAAAATGACTATCCCTCTAATGATGATGTATTGAGCCCAATTAGGAATCAGTTACTCGCTCGTACTATCTATCAGTACACGCATTAATTTTTTATACGAATTACAGAATTTTCCATTTTAATTACGGTATGTTGTTATAGGTGAGTAGTTTACCGAATAACCAATATCAATACATTAATGATATACCATAATCGATAAAGTAATAACGGGTCGGTTTATGATTAGTAGTATTCAACTACAATAATAAGAAAAAAAAGGATTTGATGTTTTTTATTTTGCTCTTTTTTACCGATAAAGAACTAAACAGTAGAAGTTATTTGTACATCACAATCATGCCGCACGACCCTGCGAACTGGAATTACTATTGCTATGCCTAAGTTTTGGGATTGGGGTGGGTGAAGGGGAGGGAGAAGGAGAATCGACTTCAGTGCTGCTGCCGACCTTGTCTCTCTCCAGTCGTTGCTTACTGAACCTGCCCATTCCTGGTCGGTAAATCTCCATACTCGGACGATCCTGCAAGCCAAATCAATAGTAATTATTATTCAAGCCACACAAACGTTTAATTCGTCCTATACAAATTTGAGCGGTAAAACTAGAAAAAGAAGAACGGAGGGCCTGTTGAATAGCAATTTACAAATAACGATCTACTAGTGAAAACTTACATAAAATTTTTCAGTACCTGCAAATACAATTACCAATAACATCAGTTTGTAAATCGTTATGCAACAGACCCCAGGTATTGTTCGTCTAGATAAGGAAATGGAAACTCTTACAAACGAATGTGGACGGTAAAACTAAAATAAAAAGCACAAGAGCCTGTCGCATAACAACTAACAAATAAGCAATTGTATATAAAAAAATAATCAAATATATAGGACAAAACAGCAGCAAGTTCATAAAAAATGACAAACCCTTCAACTTTAGAAATAGCACCACAAATAAATATAAAATTTATGTAACTGACTTGAAATGTATTAGAAGACAGTTGAATTACATCAGTGCTAAATAAATAAACATGTTTCCAGAGGAATATCTGGACCAAACTTTGAACTTTACTAAAAAAAAATATGAGCATTCAAAACTGGATAGAGTAATTTTTTCTTTGAAATTGAATTTTTGGAAAGGGAGGCACAGGTATAACATATTTTGATTCTGGATCAATAGTTGGAAATAATGAAGAACAGAAAAAAGTTATTGAAATAGTCTGAATAGGAACAGGTTTCAGCAGACAAGTTTAACTTATGCTGAAGTCTACCAAATTATATATTTTTAAATATAAATATTGTATATGATAGATAAGTACTCTAAATTGTTTTTTTAACATTGTATCATTGTACTGTCATTGTCATGTTTTGCATTCTTTTATGTTTTGGTTTTTGAAATAAATTGAATTGAAGCATTACAATTTTAAAGTGGAAACCTCCTCAAGATTTCGCAGTTACTACAAATAAAAGTAACATGTTTCAGTTTAAATCTATATGCAACTGGTCCAGTGGTGGCGGGTGCTGTCTGGCGGTGTGGGCCGGCACTGAAGAAAATAAGGTAAACATACCAATTATCGACCTATTTTTATCAAAGTATTCATTTGTTTTAGTGGAATGTGAAGATATATGTTATTGGTAGAATTTTCAAGCTTAATTATCTACGTAATTAGTACTAATTAATTACTTAAGTTTCAAAACTGAATAATTATTTTACTTACATTTTCTAACATTTTTCTGTCCATTTTTCTCGAGTAAGTTCGTTTTTTGCTATACTCGATTGTTCAGAAAATTAGGTTTTATTTTGTTTGCAATAATAAGACAGTTCACTTGTGAAAACATTTTGTGATAGATTAAGTTAATAATAATTGTATATGACCGCCATTCAAAAAAATCAGTAAACTTTAAACAACACTATTTATGACTGTTAAGTACTGTAAACCTGTGAAAAATTCTGCTTAATAGTTTAAGGCAGAATGTAAAATTGGTGGGTAAAATGAAAAGGGAGGCAAAATTGAAAATGTTTGTATGCCAAATTATTACTTAGATGTTTTAAATACAAGACTGGTGTGCGCCCTGCACTTAATGAGACATCCTATACGAAATATACAAACCGCGTTTTCCAAGCATCCTGAAATTGGGTGAATTTTTTTCCAAAATCACAAAATTAATCGCATTAACTATCAATTAAAACTATATTCTTATTTTTTATCGCATCATTTTTCATTATATTTATATGAAATATAAAGTTGTTAAATATGAAATTCTCGATTTAAATTTTGGCCAGTCATTTCTAGAAAAATGTTGAAATAATGAGCAGGTGTGGCGAAGTACTAAATTATAATACACAGATGAACAGCGAAAATACATTACCAAAACGTGAGACCGCGTTTCAATTATTCATATTTACAGAAATCGAATTTGATTGAGGATTACTGGATTTGAATGATGTATTTTGTTGGAAAGAGAAAAATGTTGAGCCATGGAATCACTCCATTGCTAACTTCTCAAATTAATCAGATGAGTTGTAAATCGACAGATGGATCACATAGAAAATTGAATAAAACTTCTAGACCACATATGTTTTTGCTTGTCTTTTGTCCATGTCTTTTACAGTATTCTACTTGAAGCCTTGTTTATTTAATCAGAAAAATCCGTGAACTTTGCAACGAACTTCATTTTAACTTATTTGGGCAATTGCGTTACACTGGCAGTTGTACAAACACTATTCATGTTAGAAAAGTCAGAAGGTGCTTGCACAGTGGAACGTCAATAATCAATGATAATAATAGACACATTTTCAAGCACACGTTGTAGCTTGTAGAATGATGTAAGACAGATTAGAACTGCGTGAATGCCACCACTCCACAGCCCACAGCTTGTGTTTCATTTTGCACCTCTAATTATTATCGAGTATTGACACTCCACTAGATAAGCACCCTGACTGACAATAAAGTCACTTCTGGTGACTCCAAAATCGCATTGTATAACTAGCATGATATTGAGCTGATGATTTAAGGCTATTATAAAGTCAAAAAGTTGAGCAGTGAATACTAATGACATTTGATGACTTTTGCCGTTAAAACCCGAAATCAAAAGAATTGATTATTAGTAGTTGAGAAACTATTTTTAACACGAGAAATAACTATACTGAATATGATTGGTAGGCTACTTACTTTGTTTCTGATTCTCCGTTTAGTTCTCGGGTCCTCACCATGGTCTTTCAGTCTTTCTTTACTATCACCTGATTCTTTTTCTTGATCTCTGCGTTCACCCAAAGATTTCAAAGATACATTTTGGTCACCTGACTCTAAAGAATTTCGTCTTCCACTCTCTCTTCGTTTGTGTTTTTCACCATTTTCTTCTTTTCCATCCGTGTACATTTCCATTGAATTTCGACGTTTTATACACTCCTCTTTCTTGTCTTCATTCAACAAAAAGTCTGAAATTTTTTCATGAATCTGATTACCAAGTTCTGCTTCATTCTTGATCGTTGTATCTTCATTGCAGCTAATAGCAGCGGTTTCATTGCTTTCCCCGAGTGATTTTACTTCACTCAATGAGTCTGAATTTATTTCTCCATCATCATCATCATCATCATCACGATTGATAGAACTAGTTACCCTATCAAGCTTTGATTTTTTGGATGAATCTTTGTAAATTCCTTCATCGTTTTCATTCTCCTCAAGGGATGCAGTTATGGCATTTTTATTATTTATGTTGCTATCAGCTACATCATCTGCATCAAATGTTCCAACTCTTCCACAATTAACGGAATTGAGATCAGACCTCGATGAGACCTCTCTATTACAATCACCCTTTTCTTTTACATCTTTACCGTTAGTATGGCTTTCAGCAATTTTATTGCAAAGTTTAGGAGTATTGTGGCTATCACCTGAATCAAGTCTACTGGAACTTTTACATTCATTGTCTTTGTTCGGTGCAATATTATTTTTGCAAGACTTATCTATAACTTCACCAAAGCTCTCATTCCTGGTTCTATAATCTGCTTTCGACGATTCAGTGTCTTCTTCATTCTGCTTTTTCCCATCAGCTGCATCCTCAGATCTTGAAATCCTGGAGTTTTTCGCCTTTTTATCCATTGCGTATGAATTGGAAGGTGGGCCCTTGAAGCTGCCTGAGCCTGATCTTTCTTTGTATCTACCATTGCTATCATAGTTTTTCTTTTCTGCTCCAGCTGCCTTCTTACTACGCAATCGTTCTTCTTTTCTCTTGAGTGCTCGTTCTTCTCTATAGCGCCGTCTCTCTTCATCTCTCTTTGCTCTTTGAGCTTCCTGGTATTCCTGGTACGCTTGGCCACTTGTATATTGCTTCTTTTGGGAAGTTGTACTTTTCTCACTACTAATAGTATCTTTTTTATCTTCTTGTACCTGTTCAGTTTCATTGGATCCATTTCCATGGTCACCATCCTCACCATCGTTATCTTCGATGTCCTTTGTCGAAAGACCTTCCTCTTTCTTATCGTCGTTAGACGACTTTTGAGATTTACTTAGACCCATCTTTCGCTTTTGTTCTTCTCGTTTCTCTAATTGTTTCTGTTTCTCTTCTTGATAACTTTTCCCAACTCTAATTTTATTCTCTTTAACTCTGTAACAAAAGAAAATGTAAACTATGATTAACCAAATACGAATGAAAGATTAAAAAGTAAATTCATCTGCATATTTGTATAGTTTCTTTGGAAAAAAACTAAATGCGTATCTATGGCTTTTATTGGTGGGGAGACCCTTACGGGTAGATCTCGCCGCTTGAGCTACATTATTGGAAACATGGTGGCAGACTCTTTTCCGCTGGCCAATCCAATCGGCCACCCTTACAGAGAGGGCTCACGAGAGCGTTGCTTATCTAATCTTGAGTGAAAAGATACCTGCTATGGCTCACAGCTATCACTTCTCTAGTTTCTTCGTATTACCAAGCCACAGTATAGATACTAAATATTTACTAGATATTTAGAACCCATTCTGTGACCAAGCTTACCAATCTGACCTGCTGCAGTTTAAGATGAACTCAGATGTGAACTTTGCTTGAGCACTGGCCAACAAGATAATCCAAGTTACCATAGACATGCTTTCAAATGTAACTAGTAGGATTTTAAAAAAAAAACCTCGAAATAAACTGGGATTTGAATTGAGAATAGAACAGGCAAAAATCAATTCATATAGAAAATAAATGGATTTGAAACCATTTACTGGAAAAATATTGACCACCAGATAAACTGTCATAACCTAGAACTTAGAAGCAAGATCGTCAACTCACCTATTATAAATTTTCTGTACAAAATTATCAAATCCAGATTAATTAATTCTCATTACTGGAATCACTAATAAAGAATTTGTGAAATTTACACCACTTTACATCAAATTTGAGCACTCGAACTGTGAAACATAGCACGTGTTACCTCGAATTTTCCAAATCTATTTTCATGGAAATTAGATAATTATCTCAAAAACAAAAAAGCACTCATGGAAGGGCGATTCCTCGTTAACTTAAGTTCCAAATTCTATTTGATAAACATAGAATTTTCAACACTATAGTCAAGAGTATCATGACTTATGGGACAGAAGCATGGGTGATGAAAAAACAATCAAAGAATCGGGTTCGTGCTGTGGAAATGGAGTATTGGAGAAGATGTGAGTTAAAGAGGACGGATCGAGTAAGGAATGATGAAATTCGAAGGAGAATGAAAGTGAAAACTGATATAATTGCATACATAGAAGAGGAGACACTTGTTTGGTAAGGGCATGCGAGAAGGGCATGTGATGAGGATTGGATAAGAAGTACGCGAGAAGTACGGAGAAGAGGAAGGCCGAGGAGATTGTGGAGGAATGAGGCGGATGAAGTGATGGAATCGAGAAACTTGAGTGAGGGTGATTGGGAGGATAGAAAATGGTGGAAAATCTGGCTGAAGGAGTGAAACCAGTGATTACTGTAAAATCCTAAATATATATATATAACTTTTATATAACCATACATATATAACTCAGATTACGAGCTCCAAGCGCATTGTCTTAATAAAATAGTGTGACTTGAAAAGTGTGTAACTTAGAAAGTGTATATCACATGTTGTTAGATACACATAAAGCAGAATATGCTATACTCACAGAATATAAGTTTTTTGAGAAAAAATAATAAGTTTTTCATTGGCAAGTTAGTAATGATAAATTGGTATTTTTCTTACCTTTCATCGTTTCGTTTTTTATTAACAGTAGGGCGACTATTTTCTTTGTCCTTCAGTTTGTCTTTACTCGCAGCATTGCCATGAAGGACCTGAAATTGAAATAAAAATAAAATATAGTTGGAAAATATTATATTTACAGGCATTAATTAATTGCAATTTTCTCATATTTGTGTACTCCACTCAAAAACAAGTACATTTTGCAGTTCATTGACTGATATCGCAAAAACCAATCAAACAAAAATTTTATATTTTATAATAAACAGTTTTCTTCAAACGTTTTCAGGTAATAAATAGCCAACCTGAATAATATATTACTAGTAGTTCTGCTAACAGTAGACCTCACTCGCCTAAATCTATTGGATTCAAATGTGTGCTCTTATTTATGCTATACTTATTACGAGCACACTGCGCAGGACCAAATACACACACCCGCTTGCCAGTTTATTCCGTATCATTACCGTATATCATGTATCCACTGTTCTATGAATACCTACCCATTAACTGTATATAAGAAGAAAGCTCCTATTGATACAATTTCGCTTTATTTGAAAACATTTGGCCGCCTTATTAAATCTGAAAAAATTAAATACATACATCCCTGTGCCAAGGAATAAGGAACAACCATATGAAAAATCATAACAATTGGTCTAGGCGTTCTTCCATAATCGTGAGACAGACAGACAGAGAGAATTCCGATTGTCTTAAAGGATAGACCTCACTCCATTCGGTCAATTAATTTCTTTTAAAAAAATTTCTATTGATAATGTTTAATAAAGCTGATTGATGATTGTTCATATAAAAGCAAACTCCTTTAAGAAGGTTTTTAAACTACCAGTCATGATTTCAAGATTGCTGGGGCATTAGTACTGACATCCAGACGATCACAAAAAATGGGGTTTGTAAACTTTTCAGGTTAAGAGAAACCTTCCAGACAGAGAAAGGATGATATAGCGATTTATTATATTGACAAATGTAAAGAAAGGAAGCAGGACAATATTTATGATCCAAAACCAAAATGAATAAATTTAGAGTAGCTGAAGCACAAGCAGGAGGAAAGGTTGGAGTGTAATTCATAGTCTTAACGCGAGTATTACATAGAATGTTTTGCATTGTGTCACCAATACTTGGTGGGCTTTTTGTACTGATCAAAAAATAACAAAAGTTCCGACAAACAAAGAAATGCTTTGTTACGGAACTGAAGATGGTAAGTTATTATACATAATTATTATTTTCAACATTTTGTATATTTTACAAAAATGTTATGGAAATATTTTGTTAAAGAAGATACAATTATTTTTATGAGAACACTTTTTCCATACGATGAACTGAGTCTGAGTATTGCGTTGCATATATCTTATACAACAGGACCCGACAGAGACTTATTGAAATTGCGCCGTTGTCCGTCCATCCTACAATCCGTCCGTCTATGCCCTAGCGCTTGAAAGGAAGAATACAGACTCTTGAAACTTGGTATATAGCTTCCTCATAGTCCAAGTGAGACCGCTACTGATTTTTTAGAGTTTTGGGGTCGAATATGAAAATAATTATGATGTAAAACAAATCTCCACTAAAGGCTCTAGGTTAGTTTTGGTTAAAATCAAAACATTGGTCTGCTGGTTCATTTTAAATACAAAACATTTGAAGAACATTGCGAAGGCTGATACTAAGTTTAATTTTACAGTGCAAGCGTTGATGTTTTCATTTAATTGCGTTGAAATCTTCTCTTAAATTATTTTAAATCGTCGAATTGAAAAACCAGGACAATATTGAGGCATCAGGCATGATATATATTATCAGATCTGTTGAACTTGACGAAGAAAAAAAACTCTTTTTCAAGAACTGCCGATGTGCATGTTTTTGTAAATTGGGAAGCATAATATGTTGATAGAAATCGAA
Organism: Conomelus anceps; assembly: GCA_948455865.1. Classification (NCBI taxonomy): domain Eukaryota; kingdom Metazoa; phylum Arthropoda; class Insecta; order Hemiptera; family Delphacidae; genus Conomelus; species Conomelus anceps. The sequence continues at coordinate 73,271,819 of OX418217.1, forward strand.
GCAGTTAAATGGTGTTCATGCCTATCAGCATAATAATTATTTTATTATTTTAAGTAAATTCGTCGGGGCCTTGGATACTCCGTTTTATCGGTTTATTCATATTGCAGACACGTTGAAGGGTATGTAACATCTTGGTGCTTGAGCACACCCTAATCAAGCGCTAAAAATTATCAATATACGATTCTAAGAAAGCGTCCACTGTGCACAATTAAAACTTATTTTACTAGTTCTGTAATGAGCCAAGATTCAGTACAAGTTTCATGCAAAGTAAAGCAGAGGAAATACATGTTTTTTACACCGCTACAACCAGTGGTGATAAAATTGAGTTTGAAAAGACTTGTCATAAGCTCCAATGTTATGTTCACAGAATAGTAAGCACAGTATATACAGTATTAACTATCAATTTTAGCTTAAATTCAAAGGTTGGTGTATAAGCATGCCTGAACTTCATTTCTACTCTGTAGTCTGAGCTGAGATAATTTTCTTGTTCAGTAGTGTCAGGATGAATTCAAGAATAAATTCTACGTGACTTAAAAGGCAGAATACATAAATTTATAAGAAATAACCTAGCTCATTACAATGATCTTCATATTGACTTCAGCCCGTTCTTACGGTGTGAATAATTTTATTTTGTTCTTGAATTTCTACAGTAAACCGCTAGCACGTGATCATGATTTGACATAAACACAACAATAGCCATCTGAGCACGTCCGTTCTGTGAACAGTGTTCACGGCTCTATTTTTCTAGAACAAACTATCAATCTTACAAATTCTGTAACGTGTTTAATCGATTTTACATCCATTTTTACCCCTATTAAGTAATATTTCAAACTCAATTTTTGTGATTCAGGTACGCTTGAAAGCTGTGAACAAGATGATCCAGGGAATGTTGCATGACGTTCTGAGTTTTGTACATTCAAATGGATTGTTGTCAAGTTGTTGACTTATAGTTCCAGTGTCGAAGAAACAAATTAATAGTTTCTAAAAGTATTAATAGATAATATCTACCAGAACCGTTCAGGTGTTTATCTTAGTTAACGAGCCCCCGACACAAATGGGGGCTCTAACCCAATGCATTGCTTGTTTCATTTTCCTTGGTGCTCTTCCCGACGAACTTCACGCTGTAGCAAACTATTCTCACGATATCCTACGTGGGAATGATGTTTTTATTGTTATCAGTTAACACCTTGCACTTATTTAGCATGAATAAATTTATTTGTACCCAGTTGGAGTACTATTTGAACAATACTATTGTATTCAACAGTACGAGTGTGGGTCGTCTGACGATGCTCTTGACAACAGAGTGAAACGGCCGTCATACCATAACGTGAATTATAATTTCCACTCAAGTGTTTTTTTTCAAGTTTTTATTATTTAATACTACAACATTATGTTTGAAGTAAACTCATTGTACCCGAGTGAGAGGGGGACATTGGATATATTTCGCCAAAGGTGATAGACGTTCTGTATTGCTGTATTAAAGTGTGCGTTAAGGAGACATGAAGCTTAAACAATAATGAAATTTATATAAACAAATTAATCCTGTCACGTTTACATCTATTTAAGGACATTAGACATCTGAGTTATAATTTAGTAACATTATCCTGTATTGGTCACTTTTAAATAAATTTTAGATCATTATACATATAAGATGGAATTGAGTTACATATTATCCTATATTGAGATAATAAATTAACATTGAGTTTGAGTTTTAGAGTAAGCTCACATTGGAACATTAAAATAATTATTAAAGCTTGTCCGACATACTTTACGCTGTTGGTGTAAAATACGTTCGACGTATTTTCAGATGACATCTTGAAAATTCAAGGGTTTTGAGAATAGATAAGGAATGTTCCACCGTCAACCAAAATGTCTCAAAGACAAATCAAACGGATCATTTCAGAAACACCATGTCATTTTTTTTTATTCATACCGAATTTGGTTTTCTGAGAGTAAAACCATTGTTTTCTTAAGTTTTCTCGGAGTCAAGCAGTGTCAAGTCTAACTGTGGTTTTTTAAGAGAATAATTAATTAAATATAAAATGTATTGACCCACGAAGAATATGCATAAGTCAATGTGTCCAAAAAATGACTTATGGTGTTACTGAAATGACCGTTCGGTTGCAATTGAATTTTCTTCAGTTCAAGTTCCAATATGAATTAAAATTGAGATTCTTTTGAAAGCATGTGTGAAGCATTGGTGTTTTTCAAAATCAAAAATATGTTTCTAGAAATTAGCTGTCAAACAGTAATTATTGACTTAATTTTGCAAGTGATATCAACAATCAATGGTGACTTCAAAAGAGTTCATATTATTCTTGTTTCTTATTCAATTAAAGCTGAACAGGAGAACAACTATAACAATGTTTTAGATGAGCTTATTGAGACGATACTTTCTTCTCTACCCCCGGTTTGCCTCACAGCATCGGGGTGGTCTCGGAAGCGACATAAATTATAGTACACAGCAAAAACTAAACTCTACATTTCAATCATGAACTAGAATTTTCATGTTGATAGGGGAAATAATCAAAGAAACTCCTTCAAAAAATGTGTCTGAATAATTGCAACGACTGTAAGATTTATAACCCAGTAAAATAAAAAGAGTACATTCATATTTCTAGTAAAATGAATAATAACAAATAAATTCTGAAATGTGATTTACTAATGATTCCTGCATTACAAGAAATTAACAATGGTTTTGAAGTAGTAAAACTTTCAACTGTCACAGTGAAACATAACAGAATTTTTTGACGGTGAAACATAAAAGCAGTATGTTTATCAATGCCGAGCAATTTATTCAGTTATTTTATGATTTTTTATTCTTAATATGAATCTTATTATGAAAGGAGAGCACGACAAATCTGGTGATTTCATCATCGAAACATTCAAGCGGAGAGTGCTTTTAATGATTGAGTATCCTAAAATTCATTGTTGCAGTAAAACTTGTGCTGATAATCTAGAATATTATTGACAAGTGTGACTAACCACTGAGACTGAAGCCAATGAGTGGATAAATTTCTAGCTGAATATGTTAGTTGAGAAACAACTTCTAACTGAATGTTGTTCAATGATATGTGAATTCGACGATTTCAACAAATATTGATTCATTGTATGCGATATTTTGTATTTGTTCTTTTCATGTAAGGCCCGAAAAATAATTATGTCTTTTGCTTGAAAATGTATCAATTATCCTTCCTGAATTGAACACCCTGCAGTACTGTGCATTTGAAGGCATCAGTATTCTTGAGTTTGATAGAACTTCTGCACTTGATTTAGAGGGCAGACATCTATCAAATAGATTTTCAATAGGATAGCTCTGTTTAGAGTAACTGATACCATCTCTACTGTTTTTATGGGTTACATCAAATGTAAAATCAGTAGCCCATGAAAAATCTCGCTGGTTGATATGCGGATACTTTTCAATTCTAACATTCATTTTACAATTGTTATTCACTCTTGTTTCGTTATCAGGAAATTGACAACCTTTAACCTTAACAAGAATATTTTCACTGACTAATTTCCTATGCCGACGTGCATTGTTTGTGTCTTTTGGAAAGCAAATTAGACAGTTATTATTAAGGGAATTTATTGAATTGCCTTTAGTTTCTCTCCTTGAATGATTATCATTCACTGACAACTTCACATTAATCTTATTCTCAGCATTTATTGAATGTTCTGATAACCTTTCCTTTTCTAAATTATTATTTTGACAGTCTTTCCAAAGCCTAGAGTTCTTGAGAGCTTTTGCAAGAGCTGATGGTTCTTCATATGTATCATTTCCAAATATACTGTACTTGATATTTTTATTCACATCATTAGCTTTGTTATTCGACTTATTGAAAAGAAAATTATCAGTAGCGACATTTTCGACATCACTTGGATGTTTTGATCCTTCTTTCATCTCATTATTGGGACTAATAATATTTTTTCGACTCTTCGGTGGAATTGCATCTTCAGATAAGGCTTTGAGTCCATGTGATTTACGCAAGAGTCTAATTGGTTTTTTCATTAAATTTGCATCTTCAGATGTTTCCAAACATAAATTTTCAGGAGCCTGTTAGAGCAAGGAAAAGGAAATGATAAGGTGATGGTCAAGATACAGACCCATAGTAATTCTTGAGAGTTTGACGTTGTAGTTCCATTAACTTTTTCACTTGATACTTAAATATGAATAATTATTGAAAATAAACTTTACTTAGTCGTGTAATGGCCATTTCGCATTGTTAGAACGCTTCCTCAGACTGGCTGAGGCTGGAAGCTTACTGAATCAGGTTTGAAAAACCTCACCTACAACCATAACAGCAGTTTTCAAACCTGATTCAGAAGGCCTCCAACCTTGTCTTGTCTGAGCGGAGCATTCCAACAATGCGGAATGGGCATCACACGAATAAGTGTTGAATTCACTAGTAAAGTTTATTTTCAATAATTTATTATTTGTCTTGAGAAATGTTGATTCCAGTGCATTTTGAGATAAAACTGTTAACACACGTCAGTCCCTTCTTCTACACATTTATATAAGTAAAATAATAGGAATAATTCTACTTTAAGAGATCAAGAAAACGTTTAAGGTGATATAGCCAAGATGGTAGGCAATTGTTGAAATTGTTAATGAGAGTAAAGTTCAATATTGAACTCTTACTTAAGCATCACGGTCTCATCTTCTAGGCTTTTATAAAAATAGAATAATATTTAATTATCTGACGAGTAAAGAATTTCAGGGATAGGATTGAATCATAGATAGTTAAATATAATCATCAGTACAGTAATCTATCATAATCAACTGAACCCGATTCCCTACTGTATCATATAAAACTCAAAAGGCAATACAATCAACATCTCTCTATTAATAAACATAATTTCTTCACTTACTCTAACGAATGACAAAATTGAATTCCAGTGAGTTTTCTAGCTTATCTTTTTCAAGATATTTAGCTCAAATCTGAACATTATATTCAAATAACTAATTTCTCTTCAATTTTAAACAATATTATCACAAGTACGATACAATAATATTACTGTTACACATTATAACAGTTTTAATGAGTATATTATAAAGTACATTTATATGTATTAAACAGTGATAAGATTATATTTTTTGTATTTTATTTTCAATAGACTGACTATGTTTTAATAATTTTAGGAACACCTTAATTTTGGCAAATTGCTCGTCTTCTACATTATTTATCCGCCTATAATAGTGCAATATTATTCCACAGATACTTCCTACATGAAAAAGTTGAGAACCCATCTGAATTATAGATGAATTAAGTGGAATAAACACTCCCACTATTCAAAATAGCGATAGTTGTATAAACACTAGCTGAAAACCAACTAGTTGTTAAGTAATAAGGAAGGAATTATTACTGGCTTCTTTGTCATAGTAGCTTCAGAAAAAGGACTTGAACTGGCGTATATTTGAAAATGCATTTTTTCAGTTTTCAACGGTTGAGGCCTGGGAGCAAATAGGCATAGGTTGAGTCCATTTCACTGAATGAATTGGACCACATCCAGGGCCGCATTAGTAAACGGTCTGACTGGGCTGTAGCCCAGGGGCACTAGAGGTTGGAGGGCGCTCGAGTTTGGGTTAGAAAAATGAGAAAAACGAGCTAGACCTAATAAGGCGTTCAAAGCTAAGTATTTAAGTACTATTTGACTATTTCAAAAGTTAGTATTAAATTAACGTATTATTTACAGATTATTAACATAATCTTATTATTTAGGTCGGACAAGACGAAGAGTCAATAGTAGGCCTATAGTGTAGCAAGGGCGCAGGTGGCAGGTTATGGTGGGGGGGGGGGGGGGGGGGCGCTGTCATCATTCAGCCCAGGGCGCCAAGGGTTTTTAATGCGGCCCTGAGCACATCATCATAAGTATTGTTGAGTTCTGCGCTTCGCAGAAGGTAATACAATGCTGCATAGCAGACCGAGGCCGTTGCAAACTAAAAAATCATGTGAGTTATGGAGATATATGACTTCAACATTAATGAGTAATAGTATTCAAAATTCTATTTTATGTTCCTTATTCACTGAGCTTAACAAGATAATTATTATTGTATGATTGAACATGAGTGTATTGTTTTGAATAAGTGGTTTTTCGTGAATGTTTTTAAAGCAAATCGGGCTTTCATTTCACAAAACCACTTATTCAAGTCACGTTGTTGCAAATTACTCTCAAGGTTGCCTTATTTACTAGGCTGACTATAATGAACTTTATTTGTTGTGTTTATAGTATTGGTTGTATTATACATCCAAAAGATAAATAAAATAGCGTTTGAATTCAAAATTTCAGAGTTAACAATCAATTACCAACTGTTTAATATATTGAACTGGGCAATATTATATCATAAATACAGCCAGAAATGTTTTTCTTATTAGTGATAGGAAAAGAAACAAACGACTGTCATATACTATTTACGGAAAAACGTTATTTGGGGCAATTCATTATGTGAAAAAGATGTGCATACCACACTTTCAGTATTCACTGAAAGTGAGTCATCAACTATTATTGTCAGAAAATATTAGGAATTTATTTTCGATATGAGGAATCGCTCAAAATAATTTCATTCAAAAAAGTGATAAAACTATAAAATAATCAGTTGAATAACTCATTCATAGAGCTAACCAAGTACAGTAGATGATTGAAAGTGTACCACAGTATTACTCAAGGTGTTTGTTAGGATACTATCTACTTAAAGCTTCGAGACTAGAGGATAGAGCATAGGTGTGAAATTAAATACATGCTGTGAAATAATTGTAAGACGGAGTAAAGAAGTACGAGATAAAAGTACTGACGGATCAATAGGCTAGCTAGACTCGAAGCTTCACTTTGCAAGCACACTAAGCTATACTATTAAACTACGTAACTACAGTAACTAAGATGCAGTAAACAAAAAACTCTTGTTGAATATATTTTGGGGGAAAAACACTAACCTTAACAGCAGAAGTTGCCTCATCGTCCTTTTTGGCAGCTTTTTTAATCTCATCTTTCGCTTTTTTCCGTTCGATGTCCTTCTTGCGTTTCTCTTCTTTCACACGTCGCCTTTCTTGATATTTATTATGGAGAAAGTCCAATAGTGGCGTTGAACTGACTTTGGTGACTTCATTTGCATCCACTGGAGAAAAAGGCGAATATACAATGTACATTTTACTAGGAGACTGTATAGGAAAATCAAACATTCTACATGAATTATGATAATGAAACTTTAGGAGCACTTAATACTATTGGTTATTTTCATAGATTAAAGAGAAGTTATGAAAACGTTTTACATCACTTGTAAACTCACATACTTCATTCACATCAGCTGACAATTTTAATACTATTAAATAATTGAATTCTTGCAATACGCAATATACAGGAATAAATTACTTTATAATAAAAATTATAATTATTGTGATGATGAGATATCCCTAATGAATAAGACTTGATTGTCACAATCGCATTCATTATGAAAGAGATATAACTTTCCACAAAAAACACCATTCTCATTTTCAATCTATATAAAACTATTGAGAATGGTAGACCTACAGCTACCGAAACTGAAGTATCTTTTTTGTAGATTACGTTTTGGAGGCTCCAGTTAAGGAGTATAAGACAAGTCAGATCAACAATTATACAATCTTATACTCTTATACACTAGTTACCATAACTATTACTATATCAATTTTTTTTAGGATGAAGCCAACATCGGTCTGAGACCTGTGTGTGGGTAATGAATTGGATGATAGTGATTGATGAGTTGGATCTACAGTTTTAGGTATGTTCCGAACCACTGGGAAGTGATTTTACAGCAGAGACCAGTTTCTTTCTTGCTGGCCAATCTAATCGGTCACCCTTACAAAGAGTGCCTAGGAGACCGCAACTTATCTCTGATTGAACAGATACCTGCTACAGCTCACAATTAGTTGAGGTGAGGCTTAATTTTGTTGTGAAAGGAACTCTTGTACACTATTAGAAGCTTTATCAGCAAAATATTTTTTCAATTGTTTTTTTAAAAATTTAATATATTTTGAAGACTCTTTAAAAACTGCGGTAGCTTGTTGTAGAGTTTCCTACCAATATAACTTAGTTTTCGTTTGAATAAGCTACTATTGTGACTTACCAAGGATAATCTCCTCGGCTTCTTGTATTATAATCGTGTACATCAAGATTTTGGTTAATATCACTCTTCTGTATATCTATTTATAGTATAAACTGTGGTTGTGATTAATATGAAATATTTTTCGTAACTTCTTTTGTTTTTTGTACTGCGAATCAAAAAATAAAAACCTCATCCTTCAGAACTAAAAGATTTAAACATAACTCACCATTCGTTTCGAAGAAATGCTGCTTTGCATTATTATTCGCTGATGTCATTTCTTGAGCTTCAGTCTCCAGTTTCTCCAAAAACGAGATATAGAATGAATCAGATGCCAATGTACCGCTCTTGGTATCTTTCTTCTTATTCTGTCTTTGTTTTGGAATCCGTTGGAATGGAGCAAACTCAACAACAGCAGGATATTCGATACCTTCAAAGAGAAAATGACATTATATTTGACAGGACTTGCAATATCTACGAAGAAAACAGGAAATTAAACGATAATTAAGCCCTTTAAAATGCCAGTATTGACCCACACGTTTTGTTTTTTGAAATATGAATTTTTATAGAGCTGCACTTTAAAAATTTTCAAGTGACTTCAACAGTTATATATGAGAAATATAAACAATTGCTAGTGGATTGGATAACTGTGTTGATATCAAATTTTGTACCCAAATGGTTAAACTCAATGCGATGGGGAAAATTACCCAATAGATTGGCCAGATAATGTGCATACAAAACACACATACGTGTACGGTTATCAGTAAATGTAAGTGATGGAAGTACGTAGTAAAAGGAATAAGTAAAGGAGTATAGTGAAAGGGACGTGATTTACGAGATGACTAGTCTACACTGTGCGTTTCTACGGCTAAAGCTGGGTTTACACCGAAGTTAGTGACAGGATTGTCATAGTCTTTTGTCACAGACTACAAGTCACAAACACAAGTGACTGACAGATAATGTTGTACTTTTGTTTTGGTCAGTGACATATTGTATCTCATAGCCTGTCCGCAACGCTACGCCACCAGTACTGAGTGTTCCGTGCTCAGTAGTGGTGACAATGGTGAAAAATGATGACTCGTCACAGGCAAAAGTCACCGCGGCGTTTACATATACTGCGACAGGAGTGTGCGACATGTTGTCGGTGAGTCCTTTGATCTTTACCGACTCGTGTTTGTGACACAGTATTTCAGTAGCTGACAAGTGTTACTGACACAATGTCGCAAGAAATTTTAGAAGATTTTGTTAAGTCTCTGACTTTTTGTCGCTGACATGTGTCAAAGACTCCGGTGTAAACCCAGCTTTAGACTCACCATTTCTAAGTGTGTAAGCTTCTTCACACAAGTATTTTAAATGTAATAAGTAAAATTTTTGAAAGAGTAGTTCTAAATAGGTTACTTCTGCACCTTCAAGAAGCTAACTTTATCTGTGACGAAGCTTCCAGAAAGGGAGATCAACAAAGACAGCCATAGTTTCTCTAGTTGAAAATCTAATAGATATAATAGATTCAGGTGATAAAGCTACTGCAATCTTCTTAGATCTGTCAAAGGCATTTGATTGTGTTAATCATAGAACTTTATTGGAAATACTGCAAAATGTAGGTGTAAATGGGGTTGAACTGAAATGGTTTGAATCATATCTTATTGGGAGAAAACAATGTGTAGAACTAACGACAGTAGTTGGTAATAGTATAGTAAAGAATAAATCTAATAAATTAGAGGTGCAAGCTGGAGTGCCTCAGGGGTCAATACTAGGTCCATTGCTTTTTTAGAAATAAGTGCCCATATAGGTGTGCAGTCCATTGTCCAATTTTTAAATCAGTTGAAATTAACTATAAATAGTAAAAAATGCCAATACCTTCAATTCAAAAACAAACATAATTTAAATGAAGATAGGGCTATAAACGTGTTTGTAAACGATAATCAATTAGACCAGGAAGAAAAAATTGCATTTCTAGGAGTTATGTTGGATAGACGATTGACCTGGACTCCATACATTGAGAAAATATGTTGTAAAATTTCATCTGGGGTATTTGTCCTGCGACAGCTCGCTAGATTGAATGACAAAAAGTTACTTTTTACAGCTTACCATGGGCTCTTATTGTCACATATTAGGTATGCTATCTTAGTATGGGGTAATTCATCAAAACAAAATCTTGATGGGTGTTTAAGATCCAAAAGAAAGCGGTTAGTTGTATAGAAAGAGTAAATAGATTAGATTCATGTAGGCCGTTGTTCAAGAGACTTGGTCTCCTAACTGTACCCTGCTTATATGTGTATGAAGCTACTTTATATGTAAAAACGAATGATATTAACCAAAATCTTGATGTACATGATTATAATACAAGAAGCCGAGGAGATTATCACTTGGTGAGTCACAATAGTAGCTTATTCAAACAAAAACCTAGTTATATTGGTAGGAAATTCTACAACAAGCTACCGCAGTTTTTGAAGAGCCTTGAAAGTATAGAAATATTTAAAAAACAATTGAAGAAATATTTAGTTGATAAAGCTTTTTATAGTGTAACTTACAAGAGTTCCTTTCACATCAAAATTAAGCCTCACCTCAACTAATTGAAGTAATTATGGTATCTAGTGTATAATATTGTTGATCTGACTTGTCTTATACTCCTTAACTGGAGTCTCCAAGACGTAATCTACAAAAAAAAAAGCTTCTTTACTTCTTCTTACCTAAGAATTAAAAGTAAGTAAGTAAGCAAGCTTCGTAAGTGTTATACGCCTATCTATGGCCTAGATTCGCTATCTCGTTAGTCACATAACTTACTGCATATAGATTAAAAACAATCAAGTAAAAGTACAAATAAAAATCACCTTTAGAGTCAACGAAAACATAATTGTCGAATTTTTGTGTAAAAATGAATATATCTGCCTGGTTGACAAAGTTTAGATAGGCCCTGCAAAAATTGTTTGGAGACAACGAGTTATCTGCTTGCACATAATACATGAAATCCACTGGGGGCAACGGATCTATCTGTTGCAAAAATTCTTCCTCTGTCATGGAAGGGGGAAGACGCCGAACGACAACCTGAAAAACAAATGGTTTCAAGTCCATTACATGTAAGCTACAATAATTTAACTTTTAATTTAAAAAAAATAATAGCAAGTCAACATCAATATTTTCCCAAAAATTAATATTCAGCTGCGGCAGTTTGGGAAGAGTTGAAATCTCAAGTTATTTGCTGATTAGATGAACTAGGTCTATATTTTGAACTGGTCCTTGAGAGGATTGGTGTTAAAAATAATCTCTTTTCAGGGACGGCGTCTACCAGGAATCAGCATTCTGCCTTTGGAATAACTTTTGATGTTTGCAGAATACATCTTGCTGTACAACAGGACCCATGAGAGGGTGGAATCATGAAGAGAGGTGCTAAGAAGAAATGAGACTCAGCAAGATTGAGCCGGAGTCTATGAATCTACGATTTGTTTGTTTCTCTGCAAGAAGCTAACAAGCTAACAGAAGAGCATTAACATTTGAATACACAAGCTTTAAATTCATTTAGGATAGGCTATACGTATTCAAAAGGTTCAGGCAGTTAGTTGAATAAAAATTATTGACCATCACCTTTGTGGGTGGTTTGAACTCCTTCCCTTTCTTTTTGGGCGGCTCTGTTGTTTTCATATCTTTGCATTTTGTTTTTAGGTCCTTGTCGTTTGTCTTGGATTCTCCTTCCTTCACTTTTAATGCTCCATCTTCACGTTTTGACGATTCCATCTTCTTTGTAACTTTTTCAATGCCTGTAAACAACGAGCAATCATGAAAATCATCGAGCAAATAGGGTTTAAAAACTGTTCCACCCCTATTGAATCTAAAAACAAAAATAGGGTCACTCAATTGTTTTGCAGACAAAACTTCTGGTTGTTTCACTGAACGACCTTTAATGGCTTCTCATAAACAATTTTCTGAATAGGCCTACAAGAATTGTGAAATTAATAGCCGCACCAAACAAAAAATGAGAGGTTCTTTCCTTGTCAGTACTGAGTAACGATGATGGAATCACCGATAAAATGTTCAACGGTGGTTGACCAGAATTATTCTACTCTGCATTTACTAATAAGAAAGAAATTTAATTTTCACCAAATGATGATTAATTGACATTTCAACTATATTTTACAATTAATAGGCTGCATTCTGATAGACTGAGTTCAGCAGAAGTCTAGTATAACAACCTAACTGGGTAGTGCCTAATCAATTAATTTCTAAGTTGGTTATAATTTTTTTACCATCTCATAAATCAGCAATGAAATAAGAGACTGAAATTGTTCATCCATCAATTGAAGAGTAGACCAACAGTTTTCCAATAAAATAAAGGATGATGTTATTTCAAGATATATAAATTGTTTACAACAACTTAACCTAAATTGTGATTATCATTAGTGAGCTATATAATACGTGGAGATGAAAAGACATTTACCCTCTTTCATAGCAGAAAATATTAAAAACTTGGAATGAATATATTCACTCCTGAAAGAAATTGATAAACCCACAATTTTTCATTACAGTAAATTACGATATCATTATTTTCTTCTTTCAACATATCACTAGAACTAGAAGTTTCACAATCAGCAATCACAAAGTCACAATCAAGTTTAGATCAAGATTATTGTACGTTTCGTTTCCAAATCCTAGATGTTTAAGCAAATCCTTCTCAACTTCAACTCCTTCCACAAAAATGAAGATTATCCTAGTTACCGTAATATAAGTTACAATAATAAAATAATTTGCTCAAAACTGTAACCATAATCCCATTTATACTATTAATACTAAATTACTACAGTACTACAGTTTCGATATAGTACAATGATATGTAATGACCAAACCGCTGGGAATGAGAAAGAATTATAACTTCGGAGATTACAAGAAATCCGGCTTCACACAGAACAGCTGTTTTTCAGATCTTCATGTAAATAGAAAATTGTTCGATTTGAGGTTATGTAGTACAGTTATGGTTAGAAGTTGTGTTCTAGTGTACTGCTTGAAATATTTTTTCAAACATAAAATGATTATACTTTAGCTATTTTTCTCATACTATTCAATAATTTTAAAAAATCAATCACTATTGTGTCATGATTTGAGCTGTAGCTGTTCAATATTGAGCTAATGTAAGTAAGTTAACTTATTCCTCGAATTTCTAGATTTGTAAAGAGAATTCTTATTCTATTTTCTTCGTGTTCTCTGTGGGCTGATAAAGTCATCAATTATTATCACAAGTGATGACGTATTCAAAGGTTTGAACCCTCAATTAATTGGGAATCACTCAAGCAACAGTTAAAACTCATTTTGTTTTCCTGATCCATTATGCAGGCTAGAATAGATTAATCCATTCATTTTTTTAAGCAATAGCTCATTAAAATCGCTCTTTAAGATATTTAGTAAAATAAATATACTTGCCTGCATAATGGATCAGCACGAAAGACAAACAGTGATTGCTTCTGATGCTTGACTGATCCACAATAATTAATTGAGAGTTTAAATTCCTAGATACGTCCCGACTTGTGATGACTATATTAGCCCACAGAGAATACGAAGGACGAAAATGTCTTCCAACATTTTTGGCAAAATTAATTAGCCTACTTCTCATCTGTGATGTATTCCATGAAAATATATTACAGTAATAATACATTGAAAACAAGTACCGTTATTCAACAATCTAACTTAGAAACTGACACTGTATTTTATAGCTGTCCTGATAGTGAAGCTTTAGTTACCTCAGGAGTGAGAAATGTATTTCTTTAATCTAGTGAGTAAAAAAAACTATCAAGAGATAACTTAGGAGTGAGAAATGTATTTCTTTAATCTAGTGAGTAAAAAAACTATCAAGAGATAACGAGGATCAAGATGGCAGCGTCTAGTAACCAGAAACCAGCAAAGTTTTTGTGGCGTGTGTGAAAATACCGTGAAAGAAAATGATAGTGCGATGTGTTGCGATGGTTTTTGTGCCAAATGGTTTCATATTGGTTGTGTTAATGTCTCTATTACTGAGTATCGCAAAGTTAAGGGTCTGGGGGATGGTTTCATGTGGTTTTGCGATGGATGCAGGGTTAAGTTCGCTGCGTTGATGTCTGAGCCTGTCTGTGAGACCAACTCTGCTAGTGCTAGTACTAGTGCTAGAAAATCGAGGTAGCAGAGGTACTGTGCATACGTTGTCTGAACAGGCTCTGCGAATTTTGAAGCATAGAATTTTAATTCGAACGGATAAGTAGTATTTTTGTTTATTATTATTAGTATTTATAATATCTGAATAATTTACATCATTAACTTGTCTAATATAAGTTAAAGTATTTAAATAAGAAGTCAAATTCTATTTTCGAGGTTAGGTGTACCGATATTGATAAATTTTCTTGTAATTAAATAGTCTCAAGTTGACAATTGTAATAAATTAAGTAATATTTCATTAAACATTTAACTAAAATCAATTGAAAACAATTTTTAGCTAGGAAAATGAGTCCAAACAAGGCATCTAAATCTAATTGTTCAACTAAAACTCAAGTAGCTACGCGATCTCAGCAATTATTAACGAAAAAATCTCCAACAGCTCTTAAAGCTACTGTAGATGTAGAAGAAAAGGTTGCTAAACTATTGAGTGATCACACCAAATTGAAAACAAAATTAGAAACATCACTGAAAAATTCTGAGGAAGAACGAATAGGGTTAGTGGATCACATAAAATCTCTGGAAGTTATTGTAAAATTGCAGCAGGAAGACCATAAAACTGAAATACTAAATCTCACGAGTCAATGTAGGTCTATGTCAGAGGAAATCGAAATATTAAAATCAAAAATAAACTTGGCTAATGTAAGATCTGAACCTCTGATCAATACAAAAAAAGTAGAACCTAAATCAAATGGGGAAAAAATAAATAGAAATGGTCAAACAAAAACGTATAGTCAGGTTTTGCAAACAGCAACCAAAACTAAAGTAAGGGCAAATAACGATAGGAAAGGTAGAGTACTGCTCTTGACATCCAGTCATGGACGAGACTGTAGTGACCTACTAAATAAAAGATTAAAAAATAAGTATGAAGTTCAGAGCTTTTTCAAACCAAGTGCCCCTATAAACGCTATCGTAGAGTCAGCACAGGAACAAACTAAAGATTTTGGAAAAAACGATTTTCTAATAGTACTGGGTGGCTCAAACAATATAAATGAACCTAATCTAAAACATCTTCCTGAAATAAATGAAAAAATTAAAGAGATTGTGCCACTCAGCCAAAAAACTAATGTAATAATAAGTACAATTCCGTATAGGTTTGATAGGCCAGAGCTAAATGAAGCCATTAAGTCAACAAATAAATCAATTCATAATACAATCAACAGCCTAAAAAATAAGAATTCTAAGCAGTTGGGGATTTGTTTTCTAAATGAAAGGCTGAAAAAACAAAACTTCACTAATCATGGTCTACATCTAAATCAATCTGGCAAAGTAATATTTTGTAATAGGCTGGCAGAGCTGATTGAAAGTCGTTTGCAATCTACTGTCAATAATTCTCCTAAACAATCATCTAATGAACCTTTTTTAGTAAAGTGGCTCAAAACCGGGAAGGGAAACTAGTTTCAGATGATAAATTCATATCTTCAATTGTATTAAAAGACGTTAATCGATCAAAAAATCAGGATAGCATTAGTGGAAGGAACTCTTGTAGCAATCTGATAGGCTCTCAAGATTCTAAGAGATTAAGTAAATCTACTTCAATATGCAAAAGCAACGATAAAGTAATAAGGGATGATAGGGAAGTACCGGTACTCACTGTGTTCCATCAGAATATTCAATACATTCGTAACAAAATAGATAGAATCGAAGTATTTTTTAAAGAAGAGGCTCCTGATATAGCTATTTTCACAGAGCATGGTTTAAAAGAAGATGAATTGTCACAACTTAATATTCCAAACTATTCATTGAAAACGTCGTATTGCAGGACATCTCATCGAAGTGGGGGAGTAGCTATCTTCACTAAAAATGCTAAGAATATGCAAACATTTAATTTAGAATATGTAGAGAAATTTGCTGTGGAAATGGATTTAGAAGTTACTGGTTTGAGAGTAAAAATCGACAATAATTTCGAAGTAGCGGTGTTAGGTATTTACAGGTCACCAAATGGGGAATGGAACAATTTTTGTGAACTATTCAATAGGCTTTTAGAGATTACTACTACTCGTTTTACAAACGTTATTGTAGCGGGAGATTTCAATACAGACTTTGCAACACAGAATAAAATGACAGAAGATTTAAAGGATATTATATGCATGAATAACTTGGAAATAAAAGTTCATGAATATACCAGAGTCACAAGAACATCACAAACAATAATTGATAACATCCTTACTAATATAGATTACTCTAAAACAAGATTAGGCGGCTCGGAACTATCTGATCATGACTATCAAATCTTAGAGGTGGGGTTGCAAGGTCATAAATCAATTAAAAAGAGTAGAGTAATGAAAGAAATTCAACAATGTGAACAGGGGAATATCGATTGTTTGAAGCAGAATCTGCTACAAGAAAACTGGAGTAGGGTTTACAATAGCAATAGTTTAAATGACAAATATGATAGTTTCATTAATATTTTAAGGTTTCATATTACTATGAGTTGTCCAGTTAAAAAAGTCCCTGTAAAGAACAAATTAGACAAGATTGAAGAGTGGATAACTGATGATATCCTTGCAGAAAGAAATAGGGTTAAAGATGCATATGATGAATTCAAACTATCTAGAAATATGTTAAGTGAAGATAATTACAAAGCTCTAAAGAAAAACTATATGAAAAAAGTGAAAAGAGCGAAATGTAAGAAAACAGCTGAAATTTTGAATAATAGTGTGTACTTTAACACAGCAGTGTGGGATGTAATAAACAAAAATAGGCAAGTAGCTCATGTAGATGCTTATACTAGTGTCCCCAGAATAATTAACGAAAATAACAAATATATTGATGATAGTGTAGACATTTGCAATTTCTTTAACAGATATTATCAACTGGTTGCTAAGGATCTTCAAAAATCTCTTAATACAGGTATTAGTGATGCAAACATGAGGAATACTGAGGGGATTCAGAACGAATTAAAATTCCACCCAGTATGCCAAGACGAGTTGTCAAATATCATTGATAGTTTAAATAATAAAAAAACTGTAGGAATGGATGGGGTATCCAGTAAAATTCTGAAAGAATGTAAAGATCAATTGTTAGACCCTTTGATTCATCTGATCAATCATTCATTAGAACAAGGTGTTTTTCCAGATAATTTAAAAGAGGGGAAGATCTTGCCAATCTTCAAAAGTGGCGATAGAGAAAAGGTAGAAAACTATAGGCCCATTAGTATTTTAAATGTAATAAGTAAAAATTTTTGAAAGAGTAGTTCTAAATAGGTTACTTCTGCACCTTCAAGAAGCTAACTTTATCTGTGATGAACAGCATGGCTTCCAGAAAGGGAGATCAACAAAAACAGCCATAGTTTCTCTAGTTGAAAAACTGATAGATATAATAGATTCAGGTGATAAAGCTACTGCAATCTTCTTAGATCTGTCAAAGGCATTTGATTGTGTTAATCATAGAACGTTATTGGAAATACTGCAAAATGTAGGTGTAAATGGGGTTGAACTGAAATGGTTTGAATCATATCTTATTGGGAGAAAACAATGTGTAGAACTAACTACAGTAGTTGGTAATAGTATAGTAAAGAATAAATCTAATAAATTAGAGGTGCAAGCTGGAGTGCCTCAGGGGTCAATACTAGGTCCATTGCTTTTTTTGTTATATGTCAACCGTTTACCTAAAGAATTAATTAGTGGTAGAGCCCTCTTATTTGCTGATGATACATCACTCATTTTCAGCAATTCCATTCTAGATAATTTAGAAATAAGTGCCCATATAGGTGTGCAGTCCATTGTCCAATTTTTAAACCAGTTGAAATTAACTATAAATAGTAAAAAATGCCAATACCTTCAATTCAAAAACAAACATAATTTAAATGAAGATAGGGCTATAAACGTGTTTGTAAACGATAATCAATTAGACCAGGAAGAAAAAATTGCATTTCTAGGAGTTACGTTGGATAGACGATTGACCTGGACTCCATACATTGAGAAAATATGTAGTAAAATTTCATCTGGGGTATTTGTCCTGCGACAGCTCGCTAGATTGAATGACAAAAAGTTACTTTTTACAGCTTACCATGGGCTCTTACTGTCACATATTAGGTATGCTATCTTAGTATGGGGTAATTCATCAAAACAAAATCTTGATAGGGTGTTTAAGATCCAAAAGAAAGCGGTTAGGTGTATAGAAAGAGTAAATAGATTAGATTCATGTAGGCCGTTGTTCAAGAGACTTGGTCTCCTAACTGTGCCCTGCTTATATGTGTATGAAGCTACTTTATATGTAAAAACGAATGATATTAACCAAAATCTTGATGTACATGATTATAATACAAGAAGCCGAGGAGATTATCACTTGGTGAGTCACAATAGTAGCTTATTCAAACAAAAACCTAGTTATATTGGTAGGAAATTCTACAACAAGCTACCGCAGTTTTTGAAGAGTCTTGAAAATATAGAAATATTTAAAAATCAATTGAAGAAATATTTAGTTGATAAAGCTTTTTATAGTGTACAAGAGTTCCTTTCACATCAAAATTAAGCCTCACCTCAACTAATTGAAGTAATTATGGTATCTAGTGTATAATATTGTTGATCTGACTTGTCTTATACTCCTTAACTGGAGTCTCCAAGACGTAATCTACAAAAAAAAAAAAAAAAAAAAAAAAGTGCTAAGTGCTAAGGGAAATAAAAGTGTTTCGACTGAAAGTTCTGAAAATATAAACCTGAGTATAGTTCTAGACGAACTCAGTAGACTGAGTGAAAACTTTGTAGCATTAAGTACAAGGTTAGAAATCGTCGAGAAGAAAAATATTCCGTGTGAACAAGTAGCTAGGTCAACCCATCACAACCTATCTGTAAGTGACGAGAATATTAAAATTCTAAGCATGCTTGATCAATCTAAGAACATCGGTTTTACTGAAAGTTTGCATGATATATCTGTTAGAGACGACAATAATACTGGATGGAGTATAGTTAAAAGTAAGAGGAAGCCACTTGTTGAAAATAAGACGATCATTAATGATAGTGTAAAACAATCACGTACCGGTAATGTGTTGAATGATCCTAATTCAAGTGTTAACTCTACGCATAATGATAAACGGAAAGGTAGTAATAATGTTAATGTGGACTCTAAACTTTTGAATCGTGGCAATAAAATAATAGGCACTTCGAAATCAGTAAATAACAAGGTCAAGTCAGCTGAAAATAAGGAGTGGCTTTTTGTCTCGAAACTGGCTCCGGATGTCTTGATTGAGGATGTTCAAATTTTTGTAGATCAATTCAGCTCTAAACTCGTGTACTGCGAGGAAGTAAGATCAAATTCCTCTCATTATAAGTCGTTCAAGCTGGGAGTTGCATCGGAGGACAAAGAAAAATTTTTCCAGCCCTAGTTGGCCGGATGGCATTATAGTAGCCAACTTCAGATTTCAAAAGAAATTCAATAAGAAGCCTTTTCGGCATGCGAAGCCTCCCCACTCAGTAAAGTAGCTTATTCGGCTCCAACTAATAACCTTCGTTTATGTTTTATAAATGTTCAAAGTATGAGAACAAAATTTAACTTGTTGACACTTTTCCTCGGAAATAAGAAACCCAATGTTTTATGTGTGTGTGAACACTGGCTTAAACATGAAGAGGCCGAATTCTACAAGAAGATCGATTTGGTGGATAAATCCATGAGTTTGGCAAATATCTACTGTCGTGCTGCCCATAGAAATGGCGGTGTTGCTATTTTTTGTGATGCTAGTTTGAATGTTGAAAGTGTGGATCTCAGTGCTTTTTGTGTGGAACTAGTTTTCGAGGCTACAGGTGTTATGATCAACAGTCACTCACTGGTAATCATTTCCGTATACTGTTCAAGTCAGGCATTTTTTGAACAATTCATCGTCCAGCTTGAGCTCTGTCTAGAATATGTAACCGGATTAGGAGATAGAATTTATATTGGTGGAGATTTCAATGTTCATCTGAACACTAGTGACATTAGAGCAGGTAGACTTCATAATGTTTTTAAAATGTTTAATTTATTCTGGACTATCCTGGAACCGACACGAGGTCCTTACTGCCTGGATGCTGTTTCAACCAACGACAGTTCTAACAATTTCAAGTCTCAAATTGTTAATCCTCTTGTGGCTGATCACTGTGCTGTCCTGGTCGATGTGGTGGAAAGGATCCAGACAGTTGTTGTTTGCCCCAAATGGGCGGCTCAGTATAAGTTTACAGCCAGGAAGATTACAGAGGACAATGTGGAAGTGTTCAGGCAGCGTCTCATGGCGATTGATTGGAGTTTTTTACAGTTGATCTCTTCCAGTGAGGACAGATTCAACCAATTCCACCATGTGTTGACTGATACATACAATCAGACTTGCCCAGCAGTATCTTTTGAGCCCAATTTTTGTCCTGGATCTAAGAGAGAGAGCAAACAATCAAGGAGCAGAAATGAATGGTATACACCTGAGCTTGAAAATATTAGAGTGCTTGTCACCATGCTGTATGCTACTTATAAGGAGAACTCTTCATTGCAGGGGGTGGAATACAGGAACTACCGCAGGGCCAAGCGGATCTACAGTGCAGAGATTGATCAGGCAAAGAGAGATTTTAATGCCAAATTCATTGACAAGTCTCATAATCCTACCAAGGCCGCCTGGAAGCTCATCAGTGATTCCTACAAGACACGGCCGGTGACAAGATGCAGGCAGAGTCCAGACGAATTCAACATTGCCTTCCTGAGTACTGTGACTGATATTGTTGATGGGTTCTCCACTCCAACTACAGATCCTATTTTGATAGTGCCTGCATCACCTCAAATGTTCTGTCATTTCAGGCCAATAAGTGGGGATGAGCTGATGGATATTGTTGGGAGCTTCAAGACTACATGCAGTCAGGATATTTATGGCTTGTCTACATTTGTACTGAAGAGAGTTGTGTGTGCTATGGTGGGTCCACTCCTTATGTTGATAAATTCTTGCCTGATAGAGGGCATTTTCCCTGATTGTCTCAAGATCTCTAAAACGGTACCGATTTTCAAAAAGGGTGACCCAGATAACATTGGTAGTTTTAGACCTGTTGCCATTGTGCCAATTTTGGGCAAGATTATTGAGACAGCCATGTTGAGACAGATGAAAAATCATTTCGAAAGTAACAACTTGTTGGGGGACATGCAGCATGGTTTTAGAAGAGGATGGTCCACTACCACAGCTGTGCTCTCTTTGGTTGAAAGGATCCACAAGGCGTTTGAAGAGAGGGGATCAGTGGACTTGGTGCTGTGTGATCTCTCTAAAGCTTTTGACTGCGTATCATATGGCATTCTGTTGAAAAAGTTGACCAGATATGGTTTTCAGGGCACAGCATGGAGCATGGTGGCTGATTACCTAAGAGACAGAAGACAGGTTGTGTCAATAATGGGCGCCACTTCAAAGGAGAAGGATGTACCTCATGGAGTGCCACAGGGTTCGGTGCTTGGCCCATTGTTATTCTTGATAATGGGGAACGACCTGAGCCTGGAGGGCTCCAGTCTGCTTTTTGCTGATGACACCACCATTATCGGTCAGGGCAGTGGACCCCATGATGCTGAACTCAGAGCCCATGAACTCTTCTTGGAAGCAAAAAAGTGGTTTTCAGCAAATACATTGAGGCTCAATGAGAACAAGACCCAAGAGATGTTGTGTACTCTTGGCAGCACAACTTCGAATATTGCACCAGTTACCCTGCTTGGTTTTACCATTGACACAAAATTATCCTGGGAGCCACTTATAAATTTCAGTGTGCAAGAAGCTGTCAAGGGTCATCTACCTACTCAGAAAAATGAAAGCGCTCCTAAGCATCGACTGTAAGATGATGCTGTATCATGCAGTATTTGGCAGCCACATCCAGTATGGCATCTTGATCTGGGGACACTCTGCTCATGTGGAGGACGTTCTCCTTCTTCAAAAAAGGGCGCTCCGTGTGATGACTTACAGCAAGTATGATGCCCATTGTCAGCCCTTGTTCCAGCGTCTGGGCATTCATACAGTCTTTGGACTTTATATACTGGCTTCGCTGCTGTATGTCAAGAGAAACGTTTCATCTTTCCTGAGGAGAGAACAAGTGCATTCTTATGGCACATGACAAAGATCTAACTTGATTGTACCTCACTGCCGATTGTCAAGGGTAAAGGATAGTTTCCCGGTGCTGGCATTGAGGATGTACAATAGTCCGCCAGTCCCATTGCAGGAACGCCCTTTCAGTGCTTTTAAGTTCTCTGTATCAAAGTGGCTTATCGGGAGGAGTTTCTACCAGCTGGATGACTTCTTTGCCGACAGCTTTGCTGGGCTGTGACGCTGCCTCTAGTGTGTTGAGTCTGGTCAAGGTTCGACCATTGTATTTGTTTTATTTTTATTATGGACACGATCTATCCAGGGATGCTTGGCTCATGATCAAGACATTGGATATTGGATATTGGACTTAGATAATATGCAATACTCTTGCTATAAAATGGATCTGGAGTCTTCCATCAGAATTTTTTTGGAAAATAATTCATCTGAAATCATTTCACGCATTTTTGGACTGAGTCATTGTAAATTGTTGTTGTGGGGGGGGGCGGTTATATCTGGTGTGAATCAGCTGCTAAAAACTTGAAGCAGACGCCCATTTTTTGGCTACGAGTATAGGGGCCGATATTTGTTTGAGGGTCGATAATTGGTATGCTCATCTTAGTCACTAGTGTATAGTTGAGTTAGACTAATTCTCACTTCACAGACTGATGTGCTTAAGAGTGCACAGTTCAACACAGCAGTCCTGTTATGAAACTTGAAATCAAGATTAGTAGGCCGCCAACAACATTTTTAAAAAACATCAACTTTTAAAAGCATTTTTTGTCATTCATAATTAAATCATTTTCTACACTTTACAGGTGAAATAAACATGGAGGAAGATGGAATTGGTCCAGTGTTCAGACTTTTGAAGCCAATTTGTGATGATATTGTAACTAGTCCTAATAAAGATAATGTATTAAAGTTGAAAAACTTAATTTCAAATGCTCCAAAAACAGCTTTACAGAGGCTGCAGTTCGTCATTTCGTTTCCACTGGAACTACACTTATTCAACAAAAGCTCTTTGAGGTATGCCTGTCTAACTTACCTGAATATATTTACTTGAAATTGTAATAAATAAATATCCCAAGAGATTTGTTCTGGTGTTTGACAAAATTCCAAAGTCTTAGACCAATTTCAATTTATTGATTCATTCGACACACACACGTGCAATAGAAATTAGTAAAAAATAAACAGAGATATAGTTTTAAAAAACAAATCAAAACTTATTAATCTTGTAAATCATAATTTTCAAGGTGCATCATCATTCACTTTCTTTCTGATGTTCCAGAGTGACGAAGAAGTAAATGAACATTTATTCAATTTGATGTGCCATTTCAAAATGGAATCTGTATTTTCCATCTAGACATTTATGCTATTGAGGATTCATTCATGTGCTCAATGTGGGAACTGTGTTCAGAAAGATGGTATTCCAATTTTTATAAACCTGAACTCATAAACCCAGTGAGGTTGACTTAGTGATGTGAGGGAAGCAATCGCTACTTCCGCACTCCTCGCTTGCATACTCCTCTATTTGGATCTAAACATTTAGTCAAGGTATGATAGATCACTCGCAGTCAAAATTAACTGTGCAAACAATATAAATTGTCTGTACAAACATAAAAGGGAAATATTGTTATCTTCTGTATCATCGCTAAGCCAATCATAGCTCAAGCCTTGAAACTATTGTCAATGTCAAATAAATAAATAAAATATATGTATCTTCCCAAATATATATATATGTATCGCTTACCGCACCCAGTGATTCTGGACTCTGACCTAAAATTGTAGGACAAGTTACAGTTGGTTTATTATGTGATGAAACAAATGAGTAGAAGCATTGAGGCCGGTGTGTATGCACCGCAGGCCACCTCACCCTATACCAGTCTGCGTTTCTTTCACTTAGGCCACGCCTCCCTGCACTAAGTGTTTCATCACATAATAATAATTCTAATGTTCCCTCCACATGACTCAAACAGCGAGGTGGAACTACTCATGAGGTCTGACGCAAATTAGCCGCAGCTTTCACTACGCAGCCACCACGTTCATTTTTGTGAAGCACAGAAATGGATAATGATCCGTAAAAACAAGCGAATGTATTGTCCAATTCATTGAATCAAGCAACAGTTATGGACTGCAACACGTCCTCGCTTCTCTTTGCATATTATTATTTACTTCTCTGCTTGAACGCGGGCTGTCTAGTGAAAGCGCCAGGTTATAAGGTATTCCCACCAATAAAACACACTCATAAATTTATTTTTATTATTGATGCACAATTAATTTTCTCTCTTTTTCCAGCTCTGAGGTTAAACGTTACTTGGTTGAATCACTTACTGCTATGTTACTGCTCACTGAAACATCAACAATTCAAAAATTTACGAAGCTCTATTCCGGCGTCTTTAAGCTACTCAGCCGAGATTCCGAGGCAACGATTGCAACCGACGTGTCTGAGGAGTTCAAATTGAGCGTTCTGAATTGCGTTTGTGCACTGTTCAAATCTTTGTCGTTCCATGTCCTTGAAACTTTATACGAAACGAAATACCATCCATTGCTGAGCTTCGGTGTTTTTTTATGTACCAAGTTGGTAACAGAAGAAAAAATGATCCAGCTTAGGTGAGTGTTTCAGAAAAAGTGTGTTCAACGAATAAGTTGTGCATTATAGATTCATACTTTCTCCTAATGAATTTTTCTTCTTTAATAATATATATATATATATATATCCTATTTTTAATCGAATTAAGTAATTTTTTCTTAAAAAAATGTTTGTATTATATGGGGTTTTTCTATTATTTCTTGTAGGTGGCTAAATGAAAAGTGCAGTTTTTCTATTCTTATTAAATTTACATTCTGAACCTATGGACATGAGAAAATATAATTTTTTAATGAAATTGTAGGAAACGACATGAAAAATTGTAATTATGTTGAAGAATGGAAAGTGCAACATACTGTATAGAGCTCCTCATCAAGTGACAAAACATATTTTGTAATACATACGCAATCAGTCTGGCCATAAAAACGCTTGCAAGGGTCGAATATAAATATCAAGTCATATTATTAGCGCATTCCTTATCATGATCTTGGGTGATTTAAATTAATTTAGTGGATATTTTGTAATAGCTATAGAGTATCTTTATCATGCACTCAAATCTATCTTGAGAAATTTACCAAGCTGAAAGGAATTCTGGAGTAATGAAGTATTATTTTACAATAATATTAAACGTCGAAAAAACATGAGGGATTCGATATTATGATGCTTTTGAAAATCAACACATTTCTTCTTTAATCTCAATATCATTTTTCGTATTATTTATTATTTATTTTGCTTTTACGGCCTCATTGGTTCACTTAAATCAATCATTTCCTGGTCCTCCGTAATTGTTTCGTATGTAACACAACATTTTTGATAATTATCAGCACCTACTCTTTGCGAAATAATGTCCAATAGACATTGACAGACAGAACTCACTGGAAGTGTCGTGCTTTTGATATCCTGTATCAGAGTGAACAGCTCAAAATCAGATTTTTAATGATGCACATTAACAAAGCTCTAATTTTCAGAGTTACCGCAATGAAATGCATTCTGCATGTGATACAGCAGCATGATGGAGCTGATACAACAGACAATACTATGTTCGTGTACAAAGTCAGTAATGTTGCGGTGCTTATGATGCCTGGTATTGTAAGCACTGCTACCATTGCTACATGTGGTGGTGACGTGCAAAATCATCAAGTTACTTTGGTAAAACAATTTATTTCCTTTTCATTGTCATATATCCTTTCCATCCCACAACTGTTCTATTAAGTTCTTTTAAATTATACTTGCATAATAATTCTCATTCTTGGTTTTCCCTGATTGATACTTTTCAACATTATTTTATCCTGTTATACTACATTCATGACTCAATAAAACTTAAAGATTCCGTCTTTTGCCAGGGTCTGACAGAAAACTTCTTCCTGGCCGAGAATCTGAGATCTGAGCACTACCATTAATAATAAATTACTTGGCTAAAATGGAAACGTGATTTGAGATCTACAGAATAAAATAACTGAGATTCTCTATCTTTGTTGATCATTGATATATCTTCCACATATTTTTTGTGAGATGATACAAGCCTCAGAATTGGAAAATACAAACTTGTAGTATTTTCACTTTTGAATAGTTGATTCTACTTAAATCTTAAATTATAAACTTTAAGATTAAAATTATTGTTTTATCTCCGAATTCTTAATTCTGAGAATTAACCCCCCCCCCCCCCCCACCCGAAAGAACAATTTTGATAGTATTTGTATAATTCTCATACCAGATCACTTCTGCAGGACCAAAAAGAAATGTTATTGTCATTAAGCAACATTGGCAATAGACAAAGTCAACCTTATACTAGAGATTTTACAAGTAAGCATGATGTAAATAAAATTATACATGTAACTACACTTGAAGTTGACCTAAAAGGAATTCACATATTAAATTAGTATATAAATACAAGGCCCAGTTTATATTTTTAGAGAAAATAAATATCTAAGGAATTAAATATCAATAGTTATTTCAGAATCTAAGAATTCTTGTATAGAATACATTGGTGTTTTTACTAACCAGTTCATTTTGAATCTATCTGCAGTCTCATTTATTAAACTTTTTGTTCTTGAATTCTTAGAACTTTAGGATTTTTTCAGCATAAAATACCCCCCAAAAGAACAATTTTGATAGTGTTCATATAATTCTCATACCAGATCACTTCTGCAGGACCGATGTTCTTGAATTCTTAGGACTTTAGGATTTTTCTTAGCATGATCCCTCTGATAATTACCCCCCTAAAGAACAATTTTGATAGTATTTGTATAATTCTCATACCAGATCACTTCTGCAGTACCAATGTTCTTGAATTCTTACGACTTTAGGATTTTTCTTAACATGATCTTTCTGAGAATTACCCCCCGAATGTACAATCTTGATAGTATTCGTATAATTCTCATACCAGATTACTTCTGCAGGACCGATGTTCTTGTAATTCAAAAATGAAGTCTCTTCTTCTTGACATAGGGCCAGTCAACTGAATCATATCAATATTCTCTCATATTACATTAATCTCTGTTGCATTATTAACAAGTATAGAATCTCCTGTTCTTAGTTATAAGGAACTATAGCAACTTTTGGAGGTATTTGTAAGCAAATTGGAAGATCTTACGCAATAAAGTGTAATCTCCATCACACAAGTACTTTTTCGTTATTCTTCAACAGAAAAATCATTCTAGTTCAGTTTCTTATCGCACGTTACTCAAGGAAATCGATTTCATTTATACTTTTTTGTTGGTTACATTTATTAAATTTTGTTTTAATATTAAATTTTGTATTTCACAGATGGGCTTAAGACTTTGGGGAAGAACTATTGCTCTCTGTTTAAATGATACTTACAGTATGATTAAACCGAGTGATAACTGTGATAGAAATAAATATAATGAACATTATCTTGATATCTACGCTAAACATCATAGATCTAAAGAACTTCCAGTTATGCTAAGCAACAAGAAACTTCTACATTCATTTGAAAAAGACAATCCAAGAACGGATAAATGGATCAATGAAGTCTCTAACAAACTTGAAGCGGTTATAAAGAGGATCATTACTGAATCACAGTCTCATAATAACTACAAAGTTCGATTAGAATTGGTGAAAATCATAGACTTGCTTCTTTCATCTAGTGTTTGGTGAGTTTTTGTAGAAATTTTAAGATTAAAATGAGCTTAATGAGCCTTGTTTGATTCTGTGATGGTTTGGTTTCTGACCAATAAATATACTTCGATGTGTCATACCCGCATTTATTATTGTTACGTTTACTACCTCTAAAATAATGCTGGCAACGCTTAAATATAACACTCGCACTTTATTAACACAAATTATCCATAACTCGCACTAATCAGTTATATCACACAAAATAAAACAATCAAATACTGATAAATCGATAATGTTCAGCTAATAAAGAGTTTGCAATATTACTGTACAAAAATCAATCACTAAATGTTAAAAGGCCGATCTAATATTAAATAATAACTGTTCAATGCACTGTCCAATAATTCAAGAAGAACGTCTAAAAAGAATAATCAAACTTATGTAGCACAAGTCCGTAATACAATAATAGCTAAGAGTAGAGTCCACTCCTATGAAATGTAAAATAATTCTCACTAATACAGTTACAATATACGGCGGTTATCACCTTAACAACAAACGTTTGTACTATGAACAGAACTGCCACTACTTGTTATGTCTACGAAATTCAAACAAGAAATGAACTAATGTTTACCTAAGCGTTCGCCTTAGATAGATTTTAATTGATCTAGAAAGATGGAGATTTTTGCAAATTGTTCTATCAAATTCTAAAACAGATAAGACATTCTACAATTTTCGATAAAATTCCATGAAGTTCTAATTAAACATTCTACAGGTGTCACAGATAAAATACAAGGCGAGGAGGAGAGTAATTAATTGCTTCCGGAAATCAATATTGACACAGGCAGATAATTACACTTCCCTCTCCTTAACCTTGTCGACAACATTATTAAAATCGATATAAATACTATAGTCTCGTCACTTACACGTCATAGTAACAAGCACCAAAATACCCAGAGTTACTCGTATATATTGAAGAGTGAGTCTTACTACAGAAGTAAATTTTATCCACTTCTCTACTGCTGAACTATAAGGAAATTAATTGAGGAGCAGCTGATCAAAACACGCTTTTATAGTATTTTTTTCTATTTTGGAACGCCACAAATTGTAGGTTCACTCGAAAGAATAATAGTTAATAGTAGATTAACACTAAGGTTAATAGAAACAAGGTTTAATAATAATCTTGGATTAACACTGCTCTTGATTGGTGCTTGCCCCCATTAATATCAGTAAACTTAAACTCAACTAACAGCAGCTACAATTATAATGAACATTTACCATAGCTAATAGATTTATTTAAATCAGCTCATAATATAGCTGCTTAATATTTCAGTTTGTTTAAAATTGAAGATTGCCAAAACTATAATACCTCATTAATTTTTGTGACATTATCTATGGCCGGTTTCACCAACCTTAGTTAAATAAATGCTGACTATGGTCTGATTAAACATTCAGGTCTAAAAGCCTGTTGTTACTTTAAAATAAGTAGTATTTTGAGTGTATCAATGAATAAAATAAAGATGACCAATCACACTAAAAACTGTGGCACCAACTTTGATTTCAGTCTGAAAGGAAGGAGGTTATTTATTATTTATAAATTTATTTTATCAATGGGGATTTATTAGTATTACCTGAGAAAATTTGGGGAAGTATCACCTAAAAAAGGGCTCATCTCCATAAAACGCACAAATTTATCCTCCTTAACGGCCGGCCCCCTGTATACGTCCCTGACCGTGGTCAATTTAGAAAGTCTAAAATACAAAATGACAGTCATTTTTTTTTACTGGCGTTTTCTTTGTTTATTTCAGTGCATGTTAGTTTTTTGTAGTTTATAAAATCAACGTCGTCTAATAATTTCTATGAATCAATTTGCTTTAACTAAAGTTTTTGTTTTTGTTACAGGAGCATGAGAAAATCTTTAAGATATATGATTGAAGCCTTATTCGTTCTATCTCAAGACGAAATGGATCTTGTATCAGTAAAAAGTAAAAAAGCTCTAGAGAAGTTCTCTCGCTTGTGTAGTTCAGGAACAGGAAAAGATTTTCTAGAGTTGGTGGAAGAAAATTTTTATTCTTTCATGACATCTTTTCCTAGATTAGTTCTGAAATTTGGTAAGTTTTTTTTTTGTTTTGTCTTGAGAATATGTTTGAGAATATATGTTTCGATGCTCATTTTCAAAGATTACTGGTGTCTAAATATTTCTATTTATAATAAATAATAATAATAATAATAATAATAATAAATAAATGTTTTATTTCCCATACAATAATTTATGAACATATTAACATAGGTGAATATGTAGGATATATCCCTTCAGAGGCATGAGCCTGTGTTGAAGGTGACGAGTTGATACATTTCAAATAAATTATTATGGACAAAGTAGATACTATTAGTAACAATAGAATTGGTTAAGGCAAAGAAAAAAAAATCATTCTTATCTCTGTGCATCTATTATCTATGGTACTTATATTGCTAGTCGTGATAACATGTAAACCATAATACATCCAATATAATGTCTGTCACGGTGGCGATAGACCTGGTGACATCAGCAGTAAGCCAGTGACTATGTAGAAAGTCTGACACAGTCAGTGAGTGAAACAGTGACACAGTCAGAGAGCAATGAGCAGGGAATTGGAACGTCAAGAGGAAAAAAAAATATATATATATATATATTGTTAACACCTGTCATTTGTCTAATACTTATACAGCCTAATACTTATAAACTGATGTAATAAGGTTCTCTAAATCGCTCCTACCAGTACTTAAAAGCCATTTATTAATAATTTTTTTAAATGTTCCAATTGTATAAGCCTCAGTCTCTCTTATATAACTGGGTATATTTATATATAAATTGTGAATGACATTATCAGCCACATAGGAGGATAATGAAACATCTGAATTTGGAATATGCATGCTAAGATCGCTTGCATGTCTTGTGCTGTAGGAATGTTGAATTGGCTCAAGAAAAAATGTTTTATTTTTAAAGAGAAAAAGTAATAAAGTTTTGACATAAAGTTGTCGTATATCCAAAACACCTGTCTCTCCAAATAGAAGTTCAGTAGGGTAGCGCTGGGGCTTGTTAAAGGAAGCTTTTAGAATTGACTTCTGTGAGATAAAGATGGAGTCTATTGCACTTTTTGAGGCTCCCCCCCAGGCAATTATACCGTACTGCATAATTGACTGAGCAAAAGCGTAGTATGCTTGTTTCATTTCCACACTGTTAAGAATGCTAGCCAATTGGCGAAAAACAAAAATAAGCTTTCTCATTCTATTCTTTAAGGCTAGGGTGTGTTCCATCCAGGAGAGTTTATGGTCAATGTGAACGCCAAGGTATTTAAAGCTCAACACTCTTTCCAAGGCAGGACATGTACACGCTCCATTATTTCCATTGACACACGAATGCAACTTTAATTCCTGCTCTACAGGGCCCTGAATGTTTTTCCTTGTCAACACCATGTACTTTGTTTTTTTAACATTCAATGTAAGAGTATTCTGTGCTAACCATTTATTCACGTTTGCAAGATCATTATTAGCATTGCGAAAAACTTCAGGCCAATTCTTACCTTTAAAAATTATGGCTGTATCATCAGCAAACAAAAAAAGTTCACCCGTGATTGGAATTTTTGCAATGTTGTTAAAATAAATGGAAAACAAAATAGGCCCGAGTGTGCTGCCCTGAATAACACCATAGTTTATTGGTAGTGGAACACTATCAACTCCATATATGTTCACAACTTGTGACCTTGTGCTTAAATAACTTTTGAACCACTCAAGGGCTCCTCCTTCTACCCCAATGGCATTCAGTTTTGTTATCAGCTTTTCTCGATCGATACTATCGAATGCCTTGGCTAAGTCAAGGAAAACTACTAGACAGTGTTTTCCAATGCTGTTGTTTGATTTATGCATTTCCTTGGTAAAGCTATAGAGCGCATCAGTAATATTCTTCCCACTCCTGAAGCCAAATTGTTGTTCGCTAATGATTTTCTTATCTATTAGATATCTTGACAATTGACTTTTTACTAGTTTTTCAAGAATTTTAGCGCAAACACTCAACAGGGAAATGGGTCTGTAGTTACTCACATTATCTTTTTCATCTGATTTATATAGTGGAATGACTTTGGCACATTTGAATATTTTAGGATAAACCCCATATTTAATGCTACAGTTAATCACATGGGTTAATGGTACAACAAGAGATGTGATGTTGTCTTTCAAATATTTAGCATGAATACCATCCAGACCTGGAGCCGAATTTCCTCTTAATTGAAATATACAATGGCGCACATCGTGCTCTGACACAGGGTTTAGAAAGAAAGTCACATTG
Organism: Conomelus anceps; assembly: GCA_948455865.1. NCBI lineage: Eukaryota > Metazoa > Arthropoda > Insecta > Hemiptera > Delphacidae > Conomelus > Conomelus anceps. The sequence continues at coordinate 73,304,049 of OX418217.1, forward strand.
GACATATCGTCTTGATCTTGATTATTGAATTCTGGTTCATCTATTGGTTGATTTTGTGCAGGAATTGCTTTAGCTAGGTTCTCTCCCACAGTAGAGAAAAAATTATTAAATGTATTAGCAATTCCTTTGACAGAAGACTTGGTGATGGTTTGATTGTTTTTTAAAAAATATTTTAAGGGAAAAGCTTCCTTCTTATTATTTTTACCACTCAACTCATTAATGGTAGACCATAGAACCTTAGGGTTATAATTTTGATTCAAAAGCTTAGCTCTATAGTAATCTTTTTTAACTGCTCTTATGAGCTCTGTAAGTTTATTTCGATAGTGACAAAAATAATCACGCAAATCTCTATTAAATGGCTGTTTCTTTGAAAGTTGGTTTAGCTTGTCTCTATGCCTTATTGATTTTATAATGCCAATTGTTATCCATGGTTTAATTTTCCGTAATTTTGAAGAATAATGTCTTTTTGGTTTTTTAGATTGATCAGTTAATTTTTTAATAATATCAACGAATATTTCGGCACTCTGGTCTGGATTGTCTGAGCTAGTCACTGCAGACCAGTCTTGCTCTCGCGTTAGCTGATCTAGTACAGCGTAATCTATGTATGTGCTTCTGCCTGTGTCTATCAACCCCGCCCCATAGCCAGAGGCACTCGCAGGTCGTGCACACTTCACTTCAACAAGTACTACATAGTGGTCTGTTATATTAGAGTGTAGCACTCCTGTGCGTACAGAATTATAATTGTTATGCTTAATAAAAATATGATCAATCAGAGTAGCTGAGCTCCCAGTGACTCTTGTTGGCTTATCAATCCCTTTCACAAAGCCAGCATCATACATAATGTCGAGATATTTATCAGCATATCTGTCTAAGGTGCCATCTAATATATTACAGTTAACATCCCCTACAAATATGTAAGATTTACTCGCAGACATGTTCTGATAGTGGTTCTGTAAATCTGTAACAAACCTATCCATGATAGTATCGTGTGTACGATAGACAGACAATACATTAAAGCTCCTTCCCTCAAAAACAAAGTCCAAGCTTAACCCAAAAACACCATTAAAATTCATTTCCAAACTTTTTACTGCAAGATTTTTTTTTAACATAAATGACGAGACCATCGTTCTTGTTCCGTGTCTGAGTGGTTGTGATTATGTCATAGCCGTCTAAACTAACAAGGAAAGTATTCTCACTCAGCCACGCTTCTCCTAAAATTATTATATCAAATTCTGTTTTTAAATCTTGAAGAAATATTAATACCTGATCAATATTTTTTCCGTAACTTCTAACATTGAGATGGAAAATGTTAACGGCAGATATTTATACAAAGTTAGTAAACAGAAATCGTTCATCTTACTCCCTTGAATTTTATCATTTAGATTTAATGAGATCAATGCTGATTTGCTTGATTTTTTTATCTTGATGGATGATATATTATTGTTATTTTATCATGGTCTTCCATTTGCTTCAAACTCATAGCTTATAGAATAAAAATTGAACAACTTTTCACTTATTAAATTGAAACAATTCTTTTATGATTCTTTATTTTTTCAAATCAGTTTCCATGTTTCACTCAGACACAAATCAATAATTGATTATTTTTAGTCTTATTATCAATTTTCCCTATGTGTAATGATTCGTTGAGGAAAGGAACTTACGTATTTGAATTACTAAAGAAATGGGAAGCATACATTCTTTGTATGTAAATGAAAAATCTCATATCATAAGAATTTCGACTTGAAATTTCAATAACGTGACGAATGTTTGCGTAATTGCAGGTAATAATGAGATGATATTGCTGAATGGGTACCTAGAAGTATTGGGACCTTTTCTACCACGGGTTCTTTCCTCGGACAATCATCTCACGTGTCTCATTACTTGTCTCACTCAAGCAATGGTACTGGATACAAAGTCCTTATCGCTGCGCACAGAACTTTCGTTACGAGGTAAAATATTTTGCATCTCTCTAGTTTGCATAGTTGTTCATATCCTAAATCTCTATTTTCCCCCTTTAAGCCGCGTCTCCACCAACCGAACATGCTCGGCGAACACTGTTCGCTGGAATTATCTGATATCGCCGAACATTGTTTGGGATGGATGCCTTCTCGAACATTATGATCGCTGTGGTGGGGGTAGTGGCGGGAACCTGTTGTTGGTCGTCACTGTTCGCTCACAGACTGAACATTTCAATTTAACTCTCGAACATGTTCGGTGACCCATATGTTTAATGTTTGCCCGTTTTTTGTGTTCGCCAACAATGTTTGGCAGACATGTTCGGTTGGTGGAGAAGCTTTAGACGAGCATTTCTCGTCCCTATCTGTAACGACTTGGAAGCCAATCCTTTTCATGCAATTAGAATAATTATCTATTCATATCGTTTATGTATCCAAATTACTTTTAGAAATATTATCAACAGCTTGAGTGTTCTCAAATTTGGAAAAAGCTATCAATCACAAAGATTGTAGCTGGAAGGACTTTATTTTGAAAATTTAAATTTTCATTTAATGTCAATAATTTATTGCGAAAACGTTCTCATACATTCTAATTTATGGAACTTTTAAATGTGAAATCCGTTTCAATCACCAAAGTAGTAGCTGGAGGGATTTTATTGAATCAATAAACTATTCCTATTGTATTTTTAATTATTATTCTAGACGTATTCAATTTCACTATAACCTTCTTACACATTACAATACAATTATTCTACCACCAAAAACCGTTTTCCGATTCTCTTTTTTCAGATATGGAGAGTATTCATGCACTAAATAATGTCCAGTGGAAATATTTTATTCTCAGTCGTGATAGTGATTGGCTGACTATGAACTTGGAAAGGATATGTGAGACTTTGAAAAAACATGCTGATATTCCAATGCTAGTTTATACGTTTCTGGATCTTCTTCGAAAATCTGAGGAAAATGCAAGAGAAATCATGTTGATCCTCACCACTCTGATAACAACAGGCAAGTATTTCTTAAATCGTGCATTTGTTTCTCTCCTGGTTACTGTTATCTGCATCGATTCTTTGCCCGATAAGGAATTTTTTGATAAGTTTCCAGTTTCCAAAGTATAGTTTACAAACATAATAGCGTGCTTACATTAACAAATAAAATATCGTACATATTATAGTACGAAATTCAAACAAATAACAATATTAAAAATAGCGCACGAATAACAATCCTGCTACGGTACTTAATAATTAATAAATAGCAGCTTATTACTGAACTAAGTAATAGATAACAGCAAATATAATTGACAATGTCTAAATAATAGGTTTAAACTTCAATCTAATAATAAATCTTTCAAAGCAAAAATTTACATCTAAGATAATGTAAGCTTTTCTAAGCAAGCTTAAGCAAAACAAGTGAAACATAATCAACAATTAGATACATGATGAACAATTTCTAACAGCAGAATTATCAAGAATTGTCAGCTGAATTACTCTTATTGAATCTTTCTATAGCATTCTTTCTTACTTTGAGAGACTTAATTATATACAAATAAATGTCTTTAATTTTTTCGCTATTTAGGTTTGATAGCAATACCAGGATTTGACTAGAAAGATCAACGATGTTAACTATATATTGTTTCAGATGGATTCTGAATTCTAAAACCTGTATATCTTTGACATACAATAAAAAAATGCTCTAATGATTCAAGAGCTAGGTTGAACGCAAAAAATATTTTATTCTTGATATGTGCCTTCTTATTATTAAAATAAAAAGGAATACCTGTTGCTGTTGGAACTCTAAACTGTATTAGGCAGCGCATTCTATTAATCGGAATAGGAAAGGATAATTTAGCAGCCAATTCCAAATTTGGATTCAGCCTGAAGTATTGTGGACAAGTACGGTTTAATAAAAGGATTCGCTTCAGAAAAAAAAAAACAACTGAATTCACTTCTTCGCAACCTAGAGGCCAAATTTCACTGTCGTACAATGCAGAAGATGAAATAACTTTGTCAAATAGCTTTTTCCCCTAGCCAGTCATCTGATTTCACTTTTTCCAGAACCACTATAGTTGCACCTGTCTCCGTCTTAGATCTGTTGAGTGCATTTTTACACATCGTTGTAAATTTCCCCAATGTTATGTTTGGGATGCAATGCCTATTATTTTATTCTCTACAAACTTCAATTTTATAATTTTTAAGCATGAAAGGTCTTAGCGACTTCCTCCTACCCTTGCGAAAAGGCAGTTTTTTTTATTAATTTTTAGACCCAATTCCTCGCTGTACTCGAACCGGCATTTTAATTTTCTTCTTACATCTGGCACACTATCAGCTAGAATAACCACATCGTCTGCATATTGAATCATGAGTATATTGTTATCACTCCCCATTCTAAGGCCGTCTAGACCTTTATTTCTGAAATGATTTTCCATATCAGCAGTGTAGAGGAAGAACAGGAGCCGGGGGGCCGGGTCCCCCTGAAGTACGCCCCTTGAAATCTTTACTGGTTCTGATCGAGTACCGGTACGCCCCATATCAATTGCTACTGTGATCCTGGAGTAGATATCTTTCAGAATTCGTAAAATTTACTACTTACCCCAATTTTACTCAATCTTGCCCACATTTATAATGGGGATTAGAGTCGAAAATTGTCTCAAAATCCACGAAGAAATCAAACGTGGGCTTATGCTTTAATTCCAGATAATAGTGTAGATTAGATTAGATTTATCAAGCGTCCACTGACCACCTCTCAAAGGGATATATGGACTTGTCATATTTTTTAATTCATAATTTACACAATTTATTATTGTGTGTAAATTGTAAAAGAATAGCTTTGTTCGATTTCTGTCAGCAATTTATGCTTACATTTTTGTGGAATACATGTGGAATGTTGCATTCAAGAATAATCACCTTGACTAAAATAATTCATGTATTCCTGTTTTGAATAAAAACAATTTGCTTCTATTTCTGCTGTCAAATAAGTTTTTAATTTTTCAAGTGGAAGAGTGGTTATTCGGTTCGGCAAAAGATTAAACAGATTTATACTAGAACTTGTCACTCCCTTTGCATACAGAGCTGTGTGATGTGCTTCATCTCTGAGTCCATGTCTATACCTAGTTTCATATAGAGTGAATCATCTAACCTTTTTTAAATTGTGACTCATTCTTTTTAATCAAACAGACAGTTTCGAAAATGTATAAACTAGGCAAGGGAAGTATTTTCATACTTGTATCATTGAATACAGAGTGAAAATATTGTCCTTACAGCTTCGATTCCTGCGAAAGCCGGATTGGCTTTCTTCTAGTATATGACCAGCTTCAGACCAAATTCAAAGAAGAATTGTTAACATATTAGTGAATATTTTGAAATGGCTATTCCTCTATGATTTCGAGGGGTTATTTGTCACAATTTTTAAACAATAAAAACATCATCATTTCAAGCCAACTTGCAGTTCTTTTTTCTGACAACTCTGTAATTTTTCCACGAATCAGGAAGGCACTTATAAAACTCATAAGACAATTCGTCAGGGTCGGTTGTTTTTCTATTTTCAGTTTTTTTAGTATAGACTCCAGCGCTTGTGAATCAACCACTCTTATCTAGAAGTGGGTGTGTTATAACCATTAGAGACTCCTCCCGCAAGCTATTCAACAAATTTGAAGGGAATTTATTCTTTAGAAATGCAACCCGCTCTTCTAAAGTTAAAACATTTACTTGCGGATTTTTCTTACCAAAATAACGAACTGTCCCCCAAAATTATTTACCGTTCTCTAAATATATTTAATTTCTTTAAATATATTTTTTAATGTGATGAAAAAATCTTTTTTTTATTGTGTTCAAATACTCGTTCTTCGCACTTACATATAAATTCAATGTTTCTGGACTAAATTTATTCAAAATGAAAACAAATTAGAAGTTGTCAACTTTCACTTTATTGATACAAATGAATACAGGACCATGGTTTCATGTCTTACCAACACATCCTCGGCTGTACTAAAGAAGCAGGAGGCTTCTTAACAACAAAACTTGGTAGCCAAAGGCTACTTGATAGCTAGAAAGTGAATATGGTTATATTATGGTTAAACTCACCTTGAGTTTATTAAAATTAACAGATTGAAATAAAAATAAAAAATAAAATAAAATTGGATAATAAAAATTAAAATAAAATTAGAGAGAGTAATATCTTAACCTATTGAAACTTAATATTCTGAACCAGTCTTGAAATTTATCATAACCACTCTAGTCCTGACTGAAGTCTATACTATTTTCAATCTGATTGAAAATAGTATAGACTTCAGTCAGGACTAGAGTGGTTATGATAAATTTCAAGACTGGTTCAGAATATTAAGTTTCAATAGGTTAAGATATTACTCTCTCTAATTTTATTTTAATTTTTATTATCCAATTTTATTTTATTTTTTATTTTTATTTCAATCTGTTAATTTTAATAAACTCAAGGTGAGTTTAACCATAATATAACCATATTCACTTTCTAGCTATCAAGTAGCCTTTGGCTACCAAGTTTTGTTGTTAAGAAGCCTCCTGCTTCTTTAGTACAGCCGAGGATGTGTTGGTAAGACATGAAACCATGGTCCTGTATTCATTTGTATCAATAAAGTGAAAGTTGACAACTTCTAATTTGTTTTCATTATGGAACGATTTCACAATATAAACATTGGATCTACAAATTTTATTAAATTTATTCACTTTCGCAACTGTATATGCTGAGCGTAACTTTCTTTTTAGTTCATTACACTGAATTTCGAACCAAGGCTTTTTTTTAATGCCGTGCCTTACATTCAGGAATAATCATTTATAAATTTTCAGCTTCTGTTCTTACTGCTCGCAGTAGGTTATCAGCTAATCTATTAGGGCTGTCACTAAGAAAATGTACTCTATCAGAGAGAGAAAGAGCAATAGCTTAGTCTGTACGGCTCTCCTCTCTCCATCGTTAACCCTCATAACTGTGATAATTACTATCAGTGGAATCCATTGACTTTCCTATTCTTAGACTAGTTTTTAACAATAACGATGTTTTTAATTTGATCATTTGTGGTAAGTAATTCGTATTCCTTGAAAAAAAAAATGAATATTGAAAATACACAATAACTAAAAATAGTCTTACCTCTCCCAGGTTGAAATAAATGATAGAATTCGCAGTATTGCTAATATAATTTTTTATTGCTCTTTTCAAGTTTAGTTGCAACAGAATGTCGTCGAGCAGAACGTATCGGTGATCGTTGGACTGCTGTTCTCACCCTCTGCACATTTTCTCACAAGTGAACTCTATTTTTCCATATACTTTGTCAGGCATCCATCATGAAAGATTTTCATTTTTCATAGCCAAATAAATTACATATTGTTTTTTATTTTAGGTGCCCCCGGATCGATGGCAAAGCACAAAAACTTAATAAAGGAAGCATTCAACTGCTACATGGATTTACCTGTGTGGCCTGCATCAGAGATTCTTGATCAACAAGACGCATTCAATAGACAGCAGATGAGAGTGTTACAGGTGCAATATTTCAGACCCTGTTTCATAACTTCTAATAATCTCTAATACATTATTCACATTTTCAAACATATTTATTATAGAACTATGCATCTTAGTCACTCAAAACCCCATGATTATAAAATGAGATTCATTTCTCATGATTTAATTTATCATGTTTGATCAAATTGACTGTTTCTTAAGATGAACCTCATTGCAAAATTATTAAAAGCCAATAAAACAATTATAACTCACATTCGAGCAAAAAAATAATAAATTTAGGGTCCGGCTATTCATATTTATTGAATTTGTAATACAGTATTGTTAGTTATATGTATAGTATATAAATAAATAATGTTGAAAATTTTGAAAAGGCACAGTTTTGCTCTTGAATATTTTATTAATTTTTGAATAGATATGAGTGAATTATTAAGAATATATTAATAATTATTTCATCAGCCTTTTTATTAGTCTGATACTGTATAAATAAATTTTATACTGTGCAACTCCTTATAATGCCTAAAATTTGGAAAATTAGTTCTTATTCTTTCGTACTAATCACCTCGTGAGCAAGAGCAGTATTATTCGCTACATCGTCAAATCATCTATGCTCAAACGAAACTGTGATATTCTTTAGTGGAGAGTGTTGAAAAATATGTCATTCCCAATAGGGAGTGATTGGCTGCTTTCTGGGTGCGGAGTCACAGCGATTGTAATGTTCAGTCGCGAGCGCACGGGACTGTGCTTGGAAGGGGGGCAAAAAATAACAGCGTTATCTGCCTTATTATTACTTTATTGGTGGTTCGGAGCCCACCTGAATCTGTAGATCCACCATCCATCATTATCGTCCACTCTTTACCCACGCACAAGTTTTGGACTCATGTGGGCACATCATTAGCATGAAAAAAAAAGAAAAGTAGTCATTGTCGATAGAAAGAAATAGCAACCATTCCCCAAACTGTCAAATTTCATCATGAATTCAATAATTAGCATTAATGATTAACATTTGCAACTTTCCAGTTATGCCTTGCTATTGAAGGAATAGGAAAAATGTCTGAGGCAGTTGGAAAGGAAGTGTTCGGTCCAATGCTACTTCATTCACTATATGCAATCTTAGAAGCTGCGGGTAGTCCATTAGAAGTTGTTGCTGCAGCAGGTATGAGCTAATTTACAATCTGCTTTCTGTATTTTGTCTTGCTGTATTCAATATTCAACACATAAAGTGTGTTTTTAAATTTATGTTATGTTTTATGTCCTAATTGCTTCCAGGAATCAACTTTTACCATTTTTATGTTGAATTATTAAGGTATGTTTAGCTTTTATTAGCTATGAAAATGTGCCTATTTTTGTGTCATGTCCGTTATTCCTGTTTCGAAAAAATGTGTTCTCTGCTGATGGCTTCGTTTGATTACAGTTGTCTTGTAGCCATCACACCGAACTCGTTGAACCACTGATTTGATGGTTTTCTTTTTATTACTTTTATTAAAAGTTTCTGCACTTTTAAAAGCGGGTTAATATGCGTGTAGTATATTCCAGCTCATCCCCCAATCCCATAGATCAACAGGGATCGAACTATGGCGTAGTAAACCATCTTCAAGAGCCTCAAGTCGAACTCTACTCAGTGACCTAAATATTTTAAACTTATAGACTGTGCTAGACTGATAAATATAATGATATGTGTTATACGAATCTATTGAGTTTATCGAATGAAAATGAGGTACAGGTTTTGCAAGAAGATTTTATTTTCCTAGATTTTTATTGAAAAGGCCGTTGAAATAGCGAGAGCTAGAGCGAATGAAGAAGCTGGCCGATCTGCTAGAAGCGATAAAGTCTAGTCAGTATAGATTCTAGCTAGACCTGATCGCTTTTAGCAGATCCTCTAGCTATCTAAACTGCTCTAAGCTCCCAAAAAAATCAGTGTCCCTAAAGCTTTCGCATGTTTTGACGGGCCTCAAGGATTTTGGTAGATAGCTCCATTATCAAAATTCATTACAGCGTAGCAGAAGTTTGAAATAGTACGATCGATACTCAATTTTATATTTTTTTGTTGATGTCTTTGACTTCTAGGATTGAATGCTATTATTAAAATGGCAGGAGTGTGCTCGGAAGGCAGCATAACGCAGCTGGTATGCTCAAACACGGACTATCTGTCCTATCAGATCACTCGACGCCTCCGTCAGCTGTATCGTCATCCCGGCTTACTGTCTGTGCTTTCCGTTATCATGCGTCACAGCACAAAACGGGTTCTACCATCACTTCAAGAAATATTCTGTGATGTGAGTTTGTACAGCAAATACCTTAGATCCCTATTGGATACATTTCAATATGCATACAATAGCTTCCCTCATATCTGACATTAGAATAAACTACCTAGTGTCTGACCATCCAAGGTTGTCAAAAATTAAGAATTAAATCAACATTGACTATAAAAAACATATCAATTAAAAAAATCATAGCTGACTTTTTCAAATAGTTTTTTCATAATGAGACTTTATAGTGATCCAATTTCATACTGTCTATGACAATAATAAAATAAAATGAAATTTATTACAATTGTGTAGCATAAATTTAGTGTTATAAAAAACAATACTGTATTATTTATTGAAGAAAAATATGATAGGTTTATATAGGTAATATGTATGTTTGTTTTTTTTCCTTGGGTTATTTGACTTTTTTATCGTTCTGGCGTCTGCTTGGTCCGTTAGGTTTGGAGTCGGATATGAGGGGGTCTACTGCGCCATTCTTAATTACTGTATATTATTGTTAAAAATTGTTATTCTATTTTTAACCTTGCTAAGAGTTAATTGAATTTTTTAAATTACAGTATTGGGCATTATCAAATCGTTCAAACTATCATCTTCCAACTCATTTAATAATTCTGATTACAAAGAAGTATGGTGTGAAATCTGCTGGGTCTAACAGAAGTGTTTGTACTGCAATGGCAAAAAGAAATTGGAACAGACTAGGCATGTAATGAAAATGCATGAAAAGTTGATTAATACAGTTTGCACTTACTTGAATAATAAAGTACAGTAATAAAAAACCTCCCACTTGAACAAAATAACGTCTTGTTTACCTTTTCCCTAGTCTCTGATGCAAATATTATCTTCAGCAAATTCGAACTTAAACGAGAAAATCACTAATTTTTATTATTTTACCTATGACACGTTACTCCCATAGTAAGCGATTGTTTTCATAAGTGAGGATGGGCGATGCTTAACAACTTGAAACTGTAAAAGTTATTTAATGTCGAAGGTTATTCTAAAATTTGAGGCTTTTTGGCCAGTCGAATCTATTTACTTTCTTAGTTTCATTAGTAATTGATCATTTATATTATACGGCACTTCATATAAATAGAAAATAAAATTTTAACATTTGCATTCATGAGAATTGGTATTCACAGGTTTTAGAACAAAGCTACGATGTGTTCCATATCAACAGAGTGCAATCATATTTGAGGGCGTTTTTTACATTCATTTGTTGTATTCGGAAGTGGGAAGAAGATGAAAGGATAAATATCGAGAACATTTCTATCGATCAGAAAGAAACCTCTGTTATAAAAAGTCCTATTGAAGTTCTTTTGGATTATAAAAAATCGAAACAGTTCAAGGAAGAGTCTGATTCAGAAGAAGATACCAGCGATTTACGAACTACAGAAGAAAAATTTAAAGATGAATCAGAAAGATTCAGGTAAGTATTTCCCCCTTATTTAATGTGAAGCGAATACAATCCATGTGTGCAAAGTTCTCAGTTGACCTGCTAAAAGTCATAAAATTATAAAAAGTAACTGTGAAACCACTAGGAAAAGCCTTTCCTGTTAATATAATATTAACTTGGGACTTGACGCCGGTAAAGGCAGTTTGTCTCCACCTCTAGTTTGTATCATTGAAAATAAGCCTTATTTTCAACTTATTTAGTCACTTATAAAAGTAATATTTCATTGATCATGATAAATTCAACTTAACTCTCATTTTAATTTTTCCTGTCATGCAACTAACTTATATCCTTTTGAGAACAGTTATCCTCTTCCTGCAGGAAAATGTGGGGAAGATAGTACTCAGAAACCGAAAAGTGGCATCATCTCCATTCATATATTCTCGTTATTGAAGCTCTGAGGTTTTCTTTCAAATAATTTAATCGGTCTCAATCAACAGCAATTTTGAAAAATATCTAAAAATATATTGAAAATTTTAAGTAGCATTTTCAAAAAACAGCTACCCTATTGTTTTACTTGGATAAATGTTAACCAATTCAACTCAATGTTTATCAAGTACTTGTTTCTTTTCATAGAGAACAGCATCATTTCACAGAGGATGATGATACAATAAATGATATAGATAGTGAGAAGAAGGAGGTTCCTGCTCATATACAATTGGTTATTGATATTTTGAAACGCAGCCTCAACTTCCTTCCAACAAAAGATAGCAGTCAGCAAATACTAGTCATTCAGGTACAGAATACTTTTTTCAAAAGTGAACTACATTTTTTAATGAAAAATATTCAAATATACATTGAGATTATTTGAAAATTTGGTATTGGATTTCAAATAATTATGTCTATATTTTAAACTTCAGTGACTCAAATAAAATTCGTTTTCCACAGACTATCATTAATATTTATGGAACCAAATGATTTTTAATGTGTTAGGCATGTTCGCCGATGTGTAGAACTTATTTGAGTTTAGTTTCAAATTCGCATTTCTGCTAGTGCTTAATAATTGAACCAGCTCATAAATATGAGGACACCTTGTCTTCTCTATCAGATTTCGTTAATTTAAATCTCCACAATTTTGCTTCCTCTACAGTTGGGATATCAACTACCTTTGTGTGAGTGTAAAATATACCACTGTGTATCAATGTACAATGTGTCAACTCCTTTTTATGAGCGTTAGTGCTCACAACAAATAACTAAATTCAAATCTCAACAAATTTTACAGTCGGGAGAATGGACTATGCAAAGTAAGGAGTTATTTTAGTAGTAATGTGACTGCTATTTACTAGAGTTTTTCACTCAAGAAGCCTCTAATAAATTTTCATTTCTCACTTTGATTGATTAAGTAGGTTGTGTTTAATCTCCTTACAGAAAACTCGAGCTTTATTGATTTGAGTGAATCTCGGTGAATGATCATGGAGTCTTTTCTTTCTCCATTCCACTATAGACAAACCAGTTTGAAGACTAAACTTATCACTATAAATTTATCACCAGTATCTCTCAAACCCACACAATTGCTCTAGTACAAGGAATGCAGCCATCCCATCCTTAGTTGAACTCTCAAAACTATTAGAACTTTGTCACGAACTTTCCAAAGCATGCTTTACATCAAACATTTAAATTTTTTGGATTTTGATTATTGAATGAAACATATTTTTTTGTTAGGTTCTAGAAGAAGGTGTTCTTCTCCTAAAGCATTATGAAGATCAGTTACTTCCAGTAGTACATCTGATATGGTCACCACTAGTTAACCGTTTCAAAAGCGCACCAACTGAGCCTCTGCTCATGCATCGAGCTTTTCTTCTTCTGACCACACTGGCTGCTACCTCGAAAGACTTCATACGTCATGACACACTCAAGTAATATAGGATTTCAATGTTTTTATTGGCTCCCCATGATCAAGTTGATCATGAATGTAAAAGAAATATTTAAATCACTGACAAGTTTCATACTTTGCACCGTATGTACTCTGTGAACGTTCATGGTTACATTATAAAGATTATGGTAATTTAAGATGATATGGTATGGTAAGATGGTAGTCAATTAGAAAAATGCAAGCCTTAGCGATAGAAATAATAGTTCCTTTTCCTATAGAATACGTTTAATAGAAATAATAATAATTATCAGAAGACAGTAACTTTCCTTGCGTATTAGGGATTCTAGTGTCGTCTTCGGTATGTACGTAATCTTTGAATTAATATAGATAAAGTTTCCAAGAGACTTTATCTATATTAATTCAAAATTATTCTAACAACATTTAAAAAAAAACAAATAATAATTTTATGTTTTCCAATCAATAATAATTTGTCAGCTTTGCTTTAAAAAAAATTATTTCAAAGTGTCGTGCTGAGATTTAAGTTACATTTTATTTATTTTTGTGTTATTATCTTTGGATGTGATACATTCATAACAATACAAGATACAGGTTATAAAACTACAATATAAACTGAATTCAATATACAATGAGGATTATATCAAGTAGTAACATTTATAGTTAATATAAAAAATTGAATTAGTAGTTATTACACAAATAATAATAGTAAGGTTGTGAGCCCCGCTTAAACACAGTTAGTGGATGACATTTTGAGATTGTATAGAATCGAGATTGAAATTGTAGAGCGAAAAGAAGAGACGTTCTAGATGCTAAATTAAAAATAATGGAAGATATAAAATTGCATCCTTTTTAACTAAGTAACACCTGATTTATACATCTACTAAAAATTTTTATCGTTATTAGTTCCTTCAAACGTTTAATGGTACTGTAATTTGCTTGTATGGCATCTTACATTGGCAATTTCTAGGCAAGTCATATCCGTGAGCCGTAGCAGGTATCTGTTCAGTCAGATGAAGTTAAGCTGCGATCTCCTGGGCTATCGTTTGGATCGGCTGGCAAAAGACTGTTCTCTGCTGTAAATCACGTTTTCAATTCACTATTTTACTTGAACTTCAACTTTGAAATTATCGTTATGAGGTTTGACAATTATTGATGAGGATCAATTAATTATTATTCCTCACAGAAATAAAAAGTGTGAGTGTGACTGATTGTGTATGATTTAGTAGATATAAAACTTGCATATTGTATGTATGTGTGGTCTCACCAATTTTCCTAATTTCAGTCGGTTTCGATTTTGAGTCTATTGAGTTATTAGGTCTCCGTCTATTGAGCAGACTACCCAAACGAGGAATGAGATAGGTTGCGATTACTTCCTCAGTGAGCTGTCAGGAGTTGTATCAGTATGACAGGCCCATATTTTATGAGTTATATTTTTTTAATAATTTTCAGGAGTGTTATGCCTTCCATTTGCTTTTATTTGAAAGAAACAAGCCATAAAAGTTATCTCAAAGACAACAAGTCGTTTTATCGCTTATCTCAAGAATATAAATTACAAAAATGCATCCTTGAGAAGCTTGGAACATTGGCTTTGGATTTGGAAGTGTTCGAGAAGAATATCTATGATATTTTGGATGCTTCTTCTCCGTACCTCAGCTGTTACCAGCCTCAACCTCTTCAGGTTAGTAATTTGCATTTTCACAATAGAATTGCAGACTCTCATGACCGAAGTAGCAACGAGAATGAGGCAGTGTAAAGGAGAACTTGAATTTATCAACCAAGTTATAATCGTTTGTAGTATTTAAGAAAAATAATAGAATATTCTAGTTACTCTAATCTCTAATGGAAGTATTCAGTTTTGACCAACAGATAATTCTGTATTATCATAATTAACGCGTTGAGTATAATTGTTAGGGGTTTGTACTATTTTTTATCAATTCAATTCACAATTTCCTCAAGCTTAGAACTTTCTTTAGGACAGACGAGTACATTTTATTGATTTGATAGCACTCGAGTTTCACTGTGAAATTACTGATATAAATCAACTTCCTCAGTTGTCAATCAACAAAAGATTTATAAAATACGAGTATTTTGTCAATACCTCAGGAACAATTCTATATTTTATAAAATATAAATCTATAATAAAATTCAATTGGAAATTCAAACTCTTTGTAAAATAAAAAAGTTTTAATTTTCAAGGTAGAAAGTGACTGGACTTGCAATTGAAATCTGTAAATATCTGCTCAACATGTAGTATCATTCCAATCTCAATAAAAAAATTCTCAATGTATTTTTTTCTAATTAAACATGATCAAGAATTTGATTAAACTGATGATTTGACTAAACTTGCATTTGAAATCTATAAAATAAAGGCTCATCCTTTATCATTTTAATCTTAATAAACATTTTCAAAAGATTTTTCAATAAAAATGATCAAGAATTTCATCAACTGGTAAAGATGATCTTTCGAGAATAAAAAAAACAAAACTTTAAGCACCCATATGTAACCAAATATTTGAAAAATTTCTTTACCAACTCAATAAAATTTTTAAAATTTATGATCAATGAATCGAGCATACAGCCTTCATGCAGGCAATCTAAGTCATTAAATGAATAATATCCTGCATTTTACAAATATATTATTTATTATTTGTATAGTTATTATTGTGAAACGCATTATTTCAGGATGCTTGTGTCGGTTTGAACCTCAGCTTATCGTCAAAATCGTGTGATTTAGTTTGGTTGCATTTGCTGAGCATATGGTCTCCAGAATCCACTTTTATTCCATGTTATCCAAACCTCAAGACTATCGAGGTGAGTCATGTAATCACATGTAACAGTCAAGACTATTAAAGTAAGTTTAATTATAAATATAAAATCCTCTCCAATCACACTTTTATACTAATCCTCAACCATCACACTATTAGTATGACTTAAAATTGATCATCAGATCAACCAAAGTACATATCAAGAATTGTCAGCATATGATATAATTTATGTGGATTTTTTCGCAGTATTTATTACAAGCAAGCTTTAGAGTGGTTGTATGAAAAAATGTGAAAGATATCCAAACTTAGCAATAACTGTTGAAATTGTAAGAACTTTTGAAATAATTCCATTTTTTAGAATTATTGGTATTTTTAGATTCTAATTTAATAATGTAGCGGCAACAAAAATGAGTAGTTGAGTAGAATTGCGGTTATGATAATCACACAGATGACTTTACTAAGAAAAGTGTCCTCAGCAGTATCACAAGATGACATCAGCAATAGTCTACACAGATTTACAGCGCATAATATATTGAATAGCGGTGATATTGAATTCAATAAATTTGACCTATTCACCATAATAGCAGTTTGAAATCTAAAAAATGTTCTAAATTATTAATCACAGATTCTCTTCATCTTACTCATCTTCAATCAGGTCTTTCTTCCTCAAGTTCATTGAAAACTTACTAATTCAGCTTTGTTTCCTTTACAGCTAACAAAACACCCTGAAGAATCTGAATTCCACAAGAATGTCAAGACTCTTCTTAGCCAACTTTCTTAGTGAAGCAACAAGAGCAAAACAGCCATATTCCAATCGATTTAATTATGTTTTCAATGAAAAACAATATGGATCATAATTCACTAGCTTACTATGATTTCCTACGTATTTCTCTAATAAATTCAAAACAATGCTTTACATCTATTATTGTGTTTTGCAAGAAATGGATCGTTGTATTTGTTGCTCTCACGTGATTTTGTATATATTTTTAAGTAAATGGAAAAATTACAACTCAAGCAGTTTAGTACTAAGCAGAGCACGGTAACTCTCTTCCCAAATAAGTCTCTTCAACAGCTTCAACTGTCTGGATTGAACAGAAAAGAACAGTAGTTTGTATTCGTAAAATTGATCAACAGTACTAATTTTCTAAAAATGTATTTAGGCATTATATAATGTGCACAAATTAGAGAAAGCATAAAAGTTGTTCATGCCTTTACATCACACAAAACATCAACCATACTCTGAAATATCAGAGCAATACTCTGCATACATTTTTCAAGCAGAATGTAGCAAGGTGAATGTCATTCAATCGTCGTCTTTATGGATTTTAGCTACTTGAGCTGCTAAGAAAGTTCCAGCGTCCATCTCTTCTTTGGCCTGCCAATACTTCTAACTATTGGTGTATTAGTCCTTTCACGAGAGGTTTGACATGGGAAAAAAAGAGTAAGCCGGCGAATTTTTCATGCAATGATTAAAGGCTTAGGTATTTTAAATTCAAAAAGTTGGTCTTCTATCCCTGGTGCGCTTTGCCAAGTGCCCTAAAAACACCGAAATTCAGACTCTGCTTCCAGCTTTTTCTAATAAATTTGCGTCCAACCTGAGAAACACCATAATGTCCTTTTTCTAGAACAGTAATTTTACATGATAATGATACCAATTTCATTCTCCTAGATCATGTGTCCCTTTTTTTATATATAGGTAAATTTTACAAAAATAAGGGTTTGACAAGTTTTAATGTTTTTATCTTGAAAATTATTGATCGTGCATTCTTGAAATTTAAAATTCTTCTAAGGCTAATTTAGTTCTCTAAAGTTTAAAAACTATTTCATCTTTTCATCTCCAGAAGTGTTTGAGACAGAGCTGTACAAGAATTTTCATGCTTACCAAAAAAATGCTCAAGTTTCTAAATATTTACAACGGCTTTCGAGACTAGACTTTCAGAAACTCCACTTTACCGCCCCTAAATGTGATACGTTTTTTTAGGGGTGGGGCCAAAAATGGGCCCTTTATGATTCATAACCTTCGAGGCTTCTAACTTGTGAAACTCACCTTTTAAAAATATAGATAAATTTTTACGAAAATGAGGTTTGAGGGGTTGAATCTCACCGAGTGATATTCTCTAGCAGAATTAGTTCACTAAAAAAGAGACAAGAATGGTTTTTCGTAGGATGCTTTTTTATGTAAATTTAATTATGATTTATAATTTTGTGCAAAATAGAAAATAGGTACCAGTTGGGCCTATTTGAAAATCTGAAAACAGATAGAATGTGGGTGTTTGGGAGCACTCTGTAATACGCACCATGGATAGGTCAACTTTTTGGATTTAGATCACCCAAGTCCCCATAAACATTCTACAAAAAATTTAGCTGGGCTACTAATTATTTTCCGTTTTTTCAAGCTATTTCTCAAATAAGAAGAGTTGATCAATCAATCAATCAATTTTATTGAAATCAATCAATTTTATTGAAAATAAATCATTATTACAATTTCGGGTCCTGCTAAACCCGTAGGTTTTTCAGCATGTGCCCATTCAATGCATATTAAATTTTACAAATAAATAATATTATTAAACCAAACAAATTTTTACAAACAATTTGCATGCAAATAGTGAAAAAAAATAGATAATAATAAAAAGCAAAAAGAGTAAAAGAAGATTACAACTAAAAATCAAATAAAAACATTTTACCATTAAGAAATTATATTAATTAAGAAAAAAAATAAAAGATGAAATGAAATGAAAATTTTTCTACAATAAAATTAAAAAAAAAATTAATTAATATCAGTCGTATGGGCTGGCGGCAGTGCTTTTATAATAACAGAATTTGAAACCAGCAACATATTGAAAACTTGATTACAAAGAAAATATTCACAAGAATGAAACAAATCAGTATGTTTGATTCAAATCGTTTTGGGGGCAATATTGTCGTCGCAATTATTTCTTTTTTTGGATCATGATTTGAATTACCGAAATACGTTAAGTATCGCATAAAACATCAATAACAAATAATTTACATTGACAAAAGAGAGATAATGTATTTGTTTCATTATAAAATAAATTATAATTAAACATATGAAATAATAGAGTTCATTCAATGTGAAGAACAACATTATTCATTTATCATGTTGTATTTTGCTCCAATAATTAATTTTAAAAATGAAGATATCAACATTCAGTTGCACGGGCGTTGATCAAAATTTGATCGCCGATCATTCGAAAGAATTCTAACCACCGGTCGGTGATCAAACTGGGATCAACGTTTGGGCAACCGGCTGCAAAGAAGAATAAATTATTCTTGAAATCATTGGAGATAGAAATGGCATCACTAGTTAACATTTGTTTTAGTAAAAAAAAAACAGTAATTATAATATTATTCCATTTATTAATTTATTCTTCTTGTACTATAATGGAGAACATCAATAAAAAAAAATAAAGCTTGAAATAAAATACAAATTATTAAAAATTCCACGTTGGTATGAAATAATAATGGCTTTGTGCCATTATTGGTACTATAGGCACGACCCGTTCAATATCCAATAATTGGTAGGGAATAGAGCGCATGCGCGAACTGTGTAGCGAAGCCAAGGCCACTGTTTGTCTGCATAAAATAAAAAACAAAAACTAAGATAACCTTTCTACACTTAATATACTTTCTATACTTAATATACTTTCTACATATACAAAATACAGTATCCCTTATAATAATAATAATAATATCAATAATATCGTGTGACCTGGCTGGCATTAGTATCCCTTATAAGTATAGAAAGGTTAGTTGGTTAGGTTTTTTGTTGTTTTATGCAGGCAAACAGTTCGAGCATGCGCTCTATTCTCTACCAATTGGACAATTAATGAGTCGTCTATAGGCAAGTCTGGACGGCGATAAAAATGGCAGTACTCAATCGTTAGTAATCATAGTAATCAATCGTTTTAGTAACAAAAAGATTTCCAATAACTCTTTTTAATTTCATGATGAAAATCAATAGATAAAATACTCAAAATAAAAATACACAAACAATAACGAAAAACACATATATGAAGCAAAGCAAACAATTTACAAACATAGTTATAATACTATTATATGACTTACAGAAAATTGAAGAAATTAAGTGGAAAAGTATGGCTACAAAGTGCTCAAAATGAAGCTAATCAATTACTTCCCAGCTCCAATCTTCCGGTGATTTCGGAGATAAGAAGTTGATGAACTCCAATTCAGACAACTCGTTGGGCAAGGCAGCACTGAGCCAAGAACATCTGAATAAGAAAAAATTCTATCTTTAAGGAGATGTAAGATTTAATGGAATGTATTTTGGAATCACAACAGGGCAGTTTCTCAACTGATAGGTCGCGTTATGCTCCAAAAAATAAAATTATGATTAATGAAAAAATCATTGCATCATCTAAATGTATATAACTATCAATTATTTATTTATTTAAACAAATTGAACCATATCATAGAACCATGATAACGTAATTACTTGACATGTGATTCAATTATCTTTTGAATATCATACGCATGATTTTCACTAATAATATTGATCAGCTGAGACTTATTTTACGATCTATAATATAGAGTATGAACTAGAATTTTATTTGTTTTGGGTAATGATGTTTATTTCAAATGTTGTCTTGAAGATAATTTTCAAGTTACTTACATAACTTTGATTTGGCTCTGATCGAGTCAATCTATAACGCAAATTAGGGTGCTTTGGATTGTGAAGAATGCGAAAGCTGATAAGACGGATTTAAAGATAACTCTTTCAGCAATCAATTATGCTTTCCCTAATAAAATGCATAATTCTATATTATTGTAGATAGTTTACTAAATACATTGTGATTGTTGTATTAATGATCCTACCTATTTCATAAATCATTTTAATACCCACAATTAAAACTTATTTAGATAAACATAGAAAAATATTGCCAAAATCCAGTTTTTACCTATTTTTATAGTCGAACTAACAATTAAGTTAAATAAGTTTTGCTAAATTGAATAGATGTTGTTGGAATATTCAAATACACAAGTGTCTCAAAAACTGTTTAGTGTCTCAAGATGGCTATAATGCCAACTATGTTATAAAAAGTTTTGTGGGAGGGAGTTATTGATGAGCTTGTGTCTTATGTATGGCGGGGAAGGGGTGAATTTTCGAAAGCCATCCAATATTGATAATCAATCAATCAGTAATACAGTGTAAGATAACACTGTAAAATTTCGTTTTGTATTTATGGAAGGATTGTTGATATCCTTATCACATTTGGCAACATGCCCACAGATGAATCTAGAGTATTTGGAGTGCGGTATTCAATACTCTAGAATTCTAAAACCAAGTATATCACTCCACCATCAGATGAAATTCAAATAATTATCAACAGTACATACCGTATCAACATTATGGTTTCATAGATATGAATAATTTATAAGCTTATATATTACAGATTACTTGCTTCAGAATTTGATTGTTGGAGTCACTTACCTTTTTAGTCACCTCCAGTCCCATTCATCATTGCACTGCAGATCAGCTGCATGCTCATTAGTCCCACAAAACAATCTTTGGCAATATCGACCCATTGCAGAACAGTGCAACATGAATCTATGACATCTCTTATTGCAGCTAGCCTTGCAGATACAAGAAATATGGGCCAACAACTCAGGTGGAGCTGAACCTTTTCGAATTTAAATCACTTTTACTTAGTGAGGTTTTTTCAATAAGAACTATTATTCTCTTCATCAACTGCTGTGTATTCAGAAACCATCGTTGTTTACCAGTTTGATAGTTCAATTTACTGCTACTAGTGATTTTTGAGATTCACTGCACAAAAAGACACATGAGGCTCCTATATTAACCCCCAAATATACAACTTTTCACAACATAGTTGGAATTATAATCATCAGTTCTTGAGACACTTTTGCAAATGAATATTTCAACAGCTATTAAATTTGAAGGAAAATTCCTAGTTAGAATTTGTGAATGGGAACATATGTTCATGAGTTTTACAAAAAGGCAAAAGATTGCGATTTATAAATTAACACTGATTACATATAACATCAACAAGAACAACTCCTGTGATAAAATTGATTATAATTAATTTAATTTACAAAGTCATTTGTATCAATGGCTTACAGAATGAGCACAACTCACCGCTTTACTGGCATTCTGTGAGTGAAGACAAATCCAGCTACTCTGTATTTTTTGCCGGCCAATACTGCTAGGTCACCTGTTTGGCACTGGCCTTTCAATTTGCAAAGATCTAAAAATAATACAAAACGGAAAAAATGAAAAGATATGTTTTGGAAAACCTAACACCTTCATATGAAGACGGAAGTTCACACTTATTGCGGATAATAAGCCATTACAAAAAATTCTTAACCAAAATAAGACTCTTCCAGCCACTATAGTGGGACGCCTACTCCGCTATTCATTAGCCTATATCTCAGTGGATTCCATTTTGGCATAATACACAGGAAATTTAAAATTCACCAGAATGCTGATTACGTCTCATGTGCCCCTCTTCCACTAGACTCAAACAAATCAGACAAATTTGAATATAAAAGTAGTTTCAACCAACATAATCACCAACCAGCTGATGAAAAAAAAAGTAGCTTGGTCAAAGAAATAAAGTAACTTCAAGAAAACCTTATCGCAGGAGCTTTTTAATCAATCTTTCCATACAAAGAGTAATGCCTGAATCAAAAATATTTCATCAATCATTGTAATCCTAAAATTTAGACAAAACTGAACAAATACAATCTGAATTAGAACACAGTTAATATAAAACTGTAAACAACTCTTTTTATGTTTCATTTGACTTTAAAAGTCATTTGATCCATAGATCAGCTTCTTTCAATAAATCATATAAGATTTCTAGTGATAACAAAGTTATGCATAGCAAACAAAGTTTATGATGGAATAGCAAATCTTTGTCATGAAAACAAAAAGGAAGGATAAGGTAGGAAACACCTACATTACACATAAAATAATAAATTCCTGGATTTCTTGTTCCATGACGAACTGCGTTGTTATATTAACTTTTCATGTGAAATTTAACGACTTGCAGTCAAATATTCATTAAGAATAAGTATATGTTAAGGGACGGATTCAAAGATCCAGAAGATTCAAAGATCCTCACACGTCAACCGAAGCTTATTGTGTGTCAAATTGAGAGCGCTTTCAAATCTGTGAGATCCATCTTCAGAGGCGTGGGTTCCTAGATCATCATGTCAGTTTTTTGGTTAGAAGTGTTGTGGTTTTTGTAAAATGAGATCAAAAAGTTTGTGTGATTTAAAATTTAGTTGTTCATTGAGAATGTTTTGTTTATTGTGTGTGGTGTGTTTGTATATTTCAAATTGTTCCAAGGTGTTGAGTTCGTGTCCTTTAGATTTTATATGTAGAATGTGTAGGTTGATACTGATGTCAGTAGAAGTGTGTCCAGTTTGAATGATATGGTCGGCGAAATTCGATTCAGCTTTGATGTCAGGGCTTGAAAATGTTCCTTGTAACGTTGTTTGAATGTGCGGCCTGTTTGTCCTATGTAGAATTTGTTACAATCAGAGCAGTTCAGTTTGTAGATCCCTGGGAGATCGTATTTGTTTGTGTTCAGTGTGGTTTTGAGTGTAAGTGCATTTTTTATTTTGTTTTTTGTTCTGAATGAGATGGTGTGGCCAGCTTTTTTGAAGATTTTTGCTAGTCTGTTTGATTGTGGATTAATGTATGTCATTGTGATGTATTTTTTGTCAGTGGTGTTGGTTTTTTGTTTCTTATTTCATGATTGAGTTTGTCAATTAGGTCGTGTTTGTAGCCGTTTTCTTGTGCTAGGTATTTTATTGTATTTAGTTCAGTGTGGTAATTGTCGGTGGATAGCGGTGTGTTGTTGAGTCTGTGTAGCATTGACCTGAATGCTGAGTGTTTGTGTTCTGTTGGATGATTGGAGGTGCTGTGTATTAGGGTATCTGTCATTGTTGGTATTCTGTATATGTTGAAGCTGTGTTGTTGGTTTGTGTTCTTTGTAATTGAGAGGTCTAGGAAGTTTATTGAATTGTTTTGCTCATATTCAGCTGTGTATTGAATGTTCTTATGTATTTTGTTTATGTATGATCGGAGTTGTTCACATTGTCTTTTGTTTCCTCTGTATAGCAATAGAACATCATCTACATATCTGTGCCAGTATATTATGTTCTGTGAATATTTGTTATTAAAGAGTATATGAGTGTTTTCGCAGTGTTGGAGATAGATCTCAGCAAATACGCTTGAAATTAGTGAGCCCATTGGCAGTCCATCAGGTTGTGAGTAAAATTTGTTGTTGAAGGTGAAGTAATTTTGTTGAGTGATGATTTTTAGGATGTCTATTATTTCATTTATATGTTCTGTAGCTGTGTTGTTGTGAATAAGGATGTTCTGTATTATTTCTATTGTTTCATTGACAGGTATGTTGGTGTATAGATTTGTTATATCGAAAGATGCAAGAGTGGAGTTGTGAGGAATTTGTATGTCTTTTATTTTTGTGATAAGATCGCTACTGTTTTTAATGTATGTGTTGTTGTTGATATTAATTAGTTTTCTCAGTGTTTGATCTATGTGTTTTGCTAGTTTATAGGCAGGTGCTTCTTGGTAGTTTACAATTGGTCTAATAGGTATGTTGGGTTTTTGAATTTTGGGGAGTGTTTGAAGTGATGGTGCAGAAGGGTGCATTTGTTTCAGTCTTCTTTTTTGTGAATCATTGATTACATGATTTGTCTAGTTGATTATTTGTTTGGTAAACATTTGTGGGATCGGTGTGTAGTTGTTTAATGTTGTGTTTGTTTGTGTAGTCAAGTGTTTTTTTGTTGAGCTCTTCATTGTTTATGATGACTGTAGTGTTGACTTTGTCTGCTTTGATATAGGTGAGATTGTGAGTTAGAGCTTTGTGTTTCAATTCTTTTATGGTGTGGTTTTCTGAATTTATGGGTGGGAGTGGTTGTGAGTTGTTTGTTTTTATTGTGTTGTAGGTTTCTAGTCTAAGTTCGTCATGTATTTGTCTGTGTGTTGGATGCTTGTTTCTGTTTCAATGACAATGTTTTTTGATTTGGATTTATTGTTTTTGTAGTTCAAGTTATGTTTGAGACCTTTGTTCAATAAGTTGATTAGTTAAGAATGAAGAATTATAGAGAAAGAAAGAAAAAACTGAGTACCAATGGAAATAAAGAGAAATGATAATAAAATTAATCAGAGAATGAAATGTCTTCATAGCATTACATAACTATAAGTTTATTTTCAACTAAGTGGAGTGTTCTGAGCGAAATAATATCAGCTCACTGCTTACCATCTTCTGTAGAAACAACTAGAGCGCAAACGTCTTTGTCAGAGTCACATAGTAGTGCGTAGTATTTCCCTTGCAATTTTACAGATCCCAGATGACGTTTTTCAGGGCTGGAAAATAAATAAAAGAATGAATACAGAAAAAGCTGAGAATATAATTGAAATTAAGCTATCCCACAAGCAAATCTTTGTTCAGGATCAGATTTCTATTGATTTTATAACTGTACTGCCACTTTAGTAGAAGATTTCAAACCTTTACTTTTGTTTTTCATTATAACTGCAGTGAATGTATTAATATAGGCATTTATAAATAAGTCTAATAGTATATTAATGAACTCCTTAATAGGAAATTTGAACACAGCTCTGAGAATATACTTCAATCTCAGAACCTTTTACAATAATTTCTTATGATATTGACAGTGAAAAATCATTTCAGTAGTTTTGTTCAATTTTATAAAGTATCCCTCAGCAGATGATTCTTAGAATTTACTCAAGAATTATAGAATGGTCCATTTACGAATTTATAGAATTTTCAAGATACGTAGAGTTGGATAGAGTTGAAAATATGCGAAGTATTTAAAATATAGAAGAAATCTTTATATGAAATACTAGTAATTTGAAAACTAACATCAAAAGGTTGGTCGGTGATAAAAAAACTTACATTTTCCCCCATCCAACTACCGTACCAATCAGGAAAAAATCGGCTACGAAAAAGCGGAATAGTCTACAAAGTCTAATAAGACCTTTTGGGTTGTCAAAATCACCGAATTCCTTTATTTTGACTATACATTTCTCAATGTTGTTTTTATTCCAATCATCAGGCGATTCCACTCCTTCAGAAACAATTATATCTCTTAAGCATCTTACAGGAAAAACCTGAGAATTGAAGTCATCTTTTTTGTTTTCATCTGAAACAAGAATGCTTTCTCAATAGTGAGAAAAATTATTATTGTCTATGTTTATGGAGAATATATGAAATATTCAAATAAGAAACAGAGTTGATTGTTGGAAAACAAAAAATTTACAGCTATCATCGTGATGTAGATTTGGGAGTTCCAGGCTCGATTCCTAAATAGGTCTAGTAGTTTTTGTTAATATCTCAACCACACTGCCTGCAAACTGCGGTTAATGTAGAAGTTATTCACATTAAAACGAAAAATATACAATATTTATAACGCAACTATATACAAAAGCATTGCTTAAAATGTGGAAATACACTTGTTTTAAATAGAATACTTTCATGCTAAAATGAACGGTAATTACATTACTTTAATCATATTGTGAGAAAATATACATGAGAATATAATTAAAATAAGATAAATGGAAGTACTACATTTCAATGTAGTTACTAATAATATGAATGAGTAATACTCGATGTTGTCACAACCACATTTACCATATGCCCCGAAATACTAGTCTCGTCATTTACAGTACTCTCAATCAAGCTAGTGTGACTGCCAAAACTAGAACAGTAAAAGGTTTTAATAGAAATGACTGGCAATATCGAGTCTCATCCATTATGGATAACACTCAACACACCACCATCATTAATAAATGAAGACTAATGTAGATGTAAAATACATTGGTCAGCATTAAAGTACAAATTCAAATCATATTTATTTGAAGTATTTCACAATGCTATTTTGTAACGCCAACGGTAACTTCGAACTACTTATTACGACTTTGCAATGAAAATGAATCAATAAGATACTGTTTGGGGAAAAATAAATGCAAAAACAACAAAAAAATCTTGCCTGATGAGACGTTGCCATCAGACGTTGCAGTACTTTGGTCCAAGACTTCCTTAGTTGAAATAATATTCTGGCTTGAATGTGACAATGATTCACCAATGATACTCGATTCAGATTTACCCACCAATTCAAGTCGAGTTCCACCAGCCAGATAAATTTCATTCTGATGTTCAAGTACCATTCTGACAATAAAATTAAAAATCAATTACTGATGTTCAGGAAAAATCTTCCAGATTGTATAAGCTTATTATTATCATCAAAATAATGCAAAAGTTCACATGAGCATAGACGCTTGGTTGCAGAAATATAAATGGTGGAATGTTTTAGCTGTCCATAAAATGCTATCTGTTCTGAAATTTGTAGTATGTTTCATTTAGGTTGTAAATAGAAAATTCCATGTAAAATAAACTAAAATTACTTTCCTAATCTAATAAAGCATATTGCAGGTGTGTAGCTAAGACAAAATATGCAAAATTGGTCCAAACCCCTTCTTTTTTAGATCAAAAAAGAAGAAATGAATAATTTGTTGAATAAGCAAGTGATTTTTCAACAAAAATTGAATGTGGAACATCAACACGCCCAAGCCTTATTGAATCAAGTCACAAGAGAATAGCAAACTTGCTATTTCCAACTGGAAACAATCGTGCATTATCAAGGTGTGCTAGTTCAATAAAACCAGATTTTATAATGTCTGAGTGTGCTGGAAAAATAATTTCAATTATTTCAGAACGATTTTCTCACTGACACCATACACAAAAGGTTTTATAACATGCCGAGAATTAATGATGTTTGATATAATTAATAATGGTGTTTGCTGGCCCAGTCGTCTCGACAATGGCGAACATTTTCATTTATTTTGAAAAAATATTAGTAGGATGAAAAATATTGAAGAACCAATAAAGCTGACACATTCTCACCTTCATTTTATATAAATTCCACCAATTTTAGTGCATGCTATGAGTTAGAGCAAAGTGAAATTCGGGAAAAATCTACTTCTTTGCAATTTTTCAATTTTATATAAAAATTTCAATTTTCTCTCTCGTCTTCAAATCTTACATTTTTTATGTAAGGACTGAAAATGTCGGGATGATATGTTACATATAGATTACTTATTAAATTACACATTTTTTCCGATCTAAATTCTGGGGTAAAAAAGTAAATTCGTATGGCTTTTCGTGGTGGGGAGACCCTTACGGATAGTTCCACCTCGCCGCTTTTTTTAACGAGTTTTTTTTTATATGCAACCGGGACCGACGGCTTAACGTGTCCTCCGAAACACGGGAGTGGCTCGAGAAAAAGATCTTGTACTCAACTGGGATCGAACCCAGGACCTTTGGCTTATCAGACCAGCAATAAGCCAACTCGGCTACGCCGACTCCATTCTGGGGTAACACATGGCAACAACGCTTTTTCGCGCCGGCGGAGGACTCATCTTTTAACTTGTTTTATTAGATCATAGTATAGTTTGGTAGTGTACTGGCAAGAATATCAAAACAAACTTACAAAGGTGGATGAACTTTGAACCGTTCGCCGGGTTCTTTCTTATTTGAGATCTCGTTATCACAGAGTATATTGAATGATTTTGCTAAAGAGAAGACGCCTGGAAAATTTTCATAGTCTGGAAATGAAGACAAAATTTCAACTTTTCAATCAATAAAATGATTACAGTTAAAAAAGTTACAGAATATATACATCTTATAATATATTAAGAGCCGGCAGGAGTCGAGTCTGCCAGCCGAACGAGGAGCGCTGAATGGAAGAAAAAACGTTTCAACTGATTACAAAAAGCTTCATAAAAAGGATAATAAAATATGATCTCAGTCGAATAGTTTTTCACAGGTTTTCATTTAACGTAAAGAAATTCCAATACAATTACCGGTACTTTTTCAATTCGTTTACAGTGTTGTTGAATTCCCATAAGCAGTGGCGTAGCAACGGGGGGGGCGGAGGGGGCGGACCGCCCCGGGTGACAGTCCAAAGGGGGTGACATAAAACAGATCCAATCAGGCTTTAAAAGGACTGGTATTAAATGTTTTTTTAAATATTTTTTAATAGATCATTTATTCTAATAAATAATAAAGGAGAAAAATAATTCTGGTTAGGGGTGACATGACAGGCGACTGGCTTGCGTCAATACGGTTGATGGTGGAGTATAAGTATAAGGAAGAACCTAGTTTTCACTAGGAAGGAGCCTAGTTTTCACTGAGCAGTGAGTGTCGAAATGTGTGACACAGAAGTTACTTATCAGCTAAATTTATTCTCATTATTTGAAGAAATCTGTTCTGTTCTACTACACCATAGGCGTGCGCAAATGGGTGCCATCCGTTTGGACGTTTCAAGAGGACCCCGATTTGGGGGTTGGAATATTATTGTATCCTCTGAAAACAGAGGCCCGAGAACAGTTTGCCCGAGCGACTTTGGATATTTATCTTCGCAATTCGGTATAGATGCTACTGAAATAGAGGCCGAAATAAAGATTCTCAGAACAAAGAGAAGTGAGAATTTTCCTCCTTCAAATGCCTCTGATTGGTTGCATTCGTTGTCAAAGCACAATAGAGAATCGACTTTCAAAAATTTCAAAATTCTTCTAGAGAAGTTTTCTACAATTCCGGTGACAAGCTGCACTTGCGAGCGGACTTTTTCAAAACTGAGCATTGTTAAGACAAAACTTCTGTCAACAATGCTTCAAGGTCGTTTGGAGGTCCTCATGATTCCTTTTGTAGAACAAACGCTCGCCAAGAATGAGGATTTCCATGAAATAATTGAGGAATTCATAAGCATGGTACCCTTTGAAAGGCGGATGGCACTGTAGATTTTTGTCAATTAGTACAATTTTCTGAATTCTGAATGTAATACAATATGTTAATGCGATAAAATAAGCATATTCATTTTGAAAATTGGAAAATCAATTCTGGAAAACGGGTAGAGAAGAACAGAGTCCTTTTTTCCCTCTATGGAGTGTTTTCACTGAATAGTTCAACGTGATTATACGGTACGAGGGTGGGGATATGTATAAGTATTAATATTTTAAATACAGGGGGCCCATTTTCGTCGCCGGCACCCACAGGAGTCAAGCCCTGCGCACGCCTATGCCTGCCACTGCTATTCACCCTTAGAGAATCAGTGGATTTGTTGATGCAGGTGTGAGGAGAGTAGCCAAGGAGCGTCCTCGGGTACGGACACCCACCATTAGCGATGACTCAAGCACTTAATAGAATTTGATTCACAATGTGGGTTGAAATATTGAAATTCAGCGTTTACATAAATGGTATCTGGTTTTTTGGGTGAGAGCTAATACTTTTTTGGGTCAGCTAATACAGAGAATGTGTGTGTGTGTATGTGATGTGATGTGTATGTGTAAAATAATGTGGGAGGATTTATTCCTTCATTTATTCCGAGTTATCGGCCTACTGTGAAGGTAGATGATAGAGTTTAGTAGGGAAAATTATAAAAATCATTAGTTTGATTCGTGAAAAGCAAGTCATTAAGTAATATAATTGAATTTCAAGGCATAATATTATTCCAGTAAAAAAATTATTAAGTAACAAATTGTTTAGAATAAATTTCAGTGGTAGTAGGTCTTTTAGGTGCTTTTTACGAATTGGACTATACCGTTTACGGTGAGTCTAGTCAAGTGAGGTCCCAAGGGTTGGACCCAAACATTTTCCATGCCTCAAATTGAGTCTCTCAATTCTCAAGCACAAAAAATCAATTGAATTTTTTTACCAAAGATTATGGTGTAAGATGAATGAGTTTGTGTCTAAAAGCGCTTGAGAGGATTATTTTCTATTTTTCTCTGGGGGAAAACACCCGCATCACCCTTCTACTATCTATAGCAGAGGTATTTTTGTTTCATTTGAAGTGTTTCATTTGAAGGGCTCCTCCAAGCTAATTCATAATTCACATTTTTCTCTAAATTCCAATAATAAGAGTCCTAAGTACTATTCCCAGAGTGAACCAGCTAATGATCTAATACCCAACTGAATCACATGCCGTTCAAGCAAGCTATTTCAATATTTTCAATTAGACTGCCCACATTCTGAAAAGTTGCGATATGCAGGCCTGAGCCAATCAATTTTCCGGAGCCCAATTTCAAGACAAAAAATCATCAAAATAGCTTAAAATTGCTTTCAAAATACCTAACAATCAAAATTTTTCTGACGCCCGCCCGCGGAGTCCCAAATTTTGAATATCTACATAAAAAAATTATAATTCTACCATGGTTGAAGAATCAGTTATGAATAAGGTGTCGTTTGTTAACTGTGTGTAAGGGGGGAGGGTGGCAAGTTGAAATACCGCCCCGGGTGCCGCAAGACCTCGCTACGCCACTGCCCATAAGAAATCAACGATTGTTTTACACAAATTGGAAAATAAACGGTAATTGTACTGAAATGTTTCTTCCATCAAATGAAAGCTCATGAAAACCACGTGTTTCGACCAAGATCCTTTTTCCTTCCCAAGTCTTTTTATGAAGCCTGTAACCTATTGATAAGTTTTTTCTCCCATGTCAAATTCGGCGCATAGCGTTTGGCTGGCAGACTCGACTTCTGCCGGCTCTTATTGCATGGTATCAGCCAGTCTCTAAATATGATGACAGCTGGAAACAAACTACCGTATTTGAAATATGAAATAGCATTAAAAAATAATCAGTACAGGGATTGAAATATTGATACATGGAAAATGGTTGATCATGGAAAAAGAGCAGAAATGATGTAAATTCAATATCTATTATTATGTAAGAAGGGCCAAAAGACAATTTGTGAATATCTTTATTTTGAAATTCCAAACAATGTACACAATATAGATTTAAATATTGAGTAACATTTTGCTGGGTTTCAAACGCCAGAAAGTTATATCATTTATAGTGTTAGTATATTACCTATTATAATACATTAGTATACAGTATATGAGACAAGAGAGAATAAACAATCAAAGGCTGATATAAGAGTAATATGGAGAAAACCAAGTGTAGGATGTCTACTGAATGCTCATGAATAAAATGATCATAGATTAGCAATAGACATCAGAATAAATACCTGGATCGATAGCGCTGTCTCTGTAGCACTTGATGTAATTTCTGGTGGAGAACTTTTTTACGGTGAACACTGGCAAATCAGACGAGTCTGTTGATTGTAGAATCAATCTCATCTCATACTCCCACATTCTGTGTTGAGATTTGCAACGGTTTAGGATGCTTCGAGATCGTGATACAAGAGAGTTCCTGTGGAGAACCGTCACTGATATATTGTAGTGTACTTGGACGAATCACATAAACACAGAATTTTAAAAAAAAAATACATAGATAAATAACACAATCCCAAATTGGATCCTCAAAACTAAGTAAAGCAAAACTTTAGATATGTGTCTACATTATAAAATAAAAATGAAGATTTTCTGATTCATAAATGAATGGTTTCATCAAGTTTTGTAAAAAAATTATGCTGCCGCACCCCGTATAATACTTCTTCTACAGATATACTATAAATATTGGCTTTACAATATCATATAAATATGATAAACTGTTATTGTAAGATGAATAAAACTTTCATTTGTGACACTAGGTCGACCGCTGGTTGGCGTAACTCACAACAATCACATAGTCCTCTTCTCTCGTTCGATTCCCGATTGGGTCGGGCATTTCCTTTTTATCAATTTATCTCACCACTCATACCCATCCTCAAAACTCCATAAGGGACTAAGTCTTAGGCAATAGAAACCATCGAAGAATTTTAATAGTAATTCGCTCTAATTAAAATCAGAAAAGTTAAGTTCAAATTAAAAATTAAAATTATCATGAATTATAAATTTGAAATCCAATCATTGAATGTTCAGTTCATTTAATCTCATAGTTATCATAAAATTTACACATTTTTTCATTACATTCTGATGCGCGAAATATCAGATTGTTGTTTATCCAATAGTTTCATGCCTCTACTGATTTTCTAAGATGTTTTTTCTCTCTCATCGTGATCATTATCATTTCGTCATTATTGCACTTTCTTAGTCTTCATCCTATAGAGCGTTTAGGGAAGATTTCATCATATTTATCATCATTTAATTTTTATTATATAAAAAATGTTCATCATGTTTTTACTGTTGTAATTTTACTGAGAATAAGCTTATCATATCAATTATATTGTTATGAGAAATATTATTGCTTTTGTTATTTAGTTAAGTACCTATTGTTTATCACTTGCTTACTCTTATTTTTATACTTACAGTAATTCTTATAATCATGTCTAATTTTCATTTATCTATGTGTCATGAAAGCAAAATGGATCGATGTATCTGTTGCTCCGACATGAATGTAACTTTAAATAAATAAATAAATTACAACTGTATCTTGCTCTATTGTGATTACAAGGAACAGGCTCAGACAAGATAGATATAGTGCATACATTTCTTGCCTATAATGTCTATATTTCAAGAGGTCATGCGATCCTGATAATGAAGTACCGTACATTACAACAGCTAAATACCAAATAACAATAGAGAAAAAACTTACTCATTGTATTTTCTTTTTCGTGTCTTAATACGGAAGGATGAAATGCCTTCGTCTGAAGACGGAGGATTTATGAATGCTTTATTATCTTTGACTGGAGTATATTGGCTCTGAAACAATGAAAAAACATGACGAATATAAACTTTTACTAATGAATACATTGGAGTAGAACTCCATTACTAAATATAAATACGATTACCTAAATCAGTAGTCCAAGAATGAGAACATGATTTTACAGGGGAACCGTTTCAAGTCTCAGGCGGAAGGAATCTTCATAAATTTCAAATTATACTGCTGTATTTTATCAGAGCTGAATATAAATATAGCAACATAGATGAATATGTTCTTCAAGCTACTCCTCCAGTTACACAGCAGTACGTATCCAGCCTAGCTGGAGTTACACTACTTCTGCAGCAACTAGATTTTTATTCATTTTGTATGAATATACAGATAGAAAATTGAAACTGATTGTAATTTTTCAAGTATTTCTGAAGTAGAATTCATGCATGTTTTCATTCAAAAAAAAATACTTTTCTATTATTGCACATCTATTCTGTATATTTAGTTGGAATTTTGCATTTTTTATCTCTGTTTCTGAATTTTAGTTGAAATTATATGTTTTGTATTAAATTTAAAGTGTGAAATAAAGAATTAGGTATTAATTGAAAATAGAATCTAACCTGTTCAGATGCAGCATGTGCCTCAGAAGCTTCGGTCTGTGAAACAACTGGCTCAATACGGGACAAACCCGTTTCCTCCTTCTTTAACATAAAATGGATATTTTATCATGAATAAAATATAGAAACCGATTAAATTTTGTATATTAGAAGTAAGTTTGGAAAAACATACATTTGTAGAGAAGAATATCATGCATTTTGTATTATTATAAAATAAGTTCTATCAACATCAACTGTATTCTGTATTATAGTATACAATAGAAATTCAAAATAAAATCGAACCTGTTCAGATGCTTCATGTGTCACAGTAGCTTCGGTCTGTGAAAGAACTGGCTCAATGACGGGCAGACCTATTTCCTTCTACAACATAAAATGAACATTTCAAGAAAGTCAATTTGAAATTATTATAAGATACTGGAAGCCTACATACAATACCCGAGCTTAAAATATTAACCTTGAACAATAAAGTTTGTGATGCCTAATTTTTTTGGTAGACTACATAGCATAGCCCTGGAGATAGTTGAAAACTTAGGTTCAGATAACATTAAACACTTTTTGATTCATCCATGAATCAATAGTACCGGTATGCAATACTTCACAGCTCCAGTTCTGTAATTCTAATAATGATAATAATATCGTGATTTGGCTGGCTCAGTTCCAGTGTCAGAGTTTCAAGTAGCTCCTGAATAAGTTCAGTGCCTGACATGACTTTACGACTGTTTTCGGGCAGCCGGGACCGACAAGTTTAACGTGTTATAAGAAACACGAGAGTGGCCCGAGGAAAACTCTTTCTGTCAGAGTTGGGAACGAACCCGAGCCCTTCAGGTTAGCATACCAGTGCTTATCCCACCCATCCACTAGTTCTATAAAATCATATCTTAATATCAGATTCATATTATAATTGATTATGGTGATGAAAATAACAATGGAATCTATATGGGGTTAAAAAATCTAAATGTGAAATTCATAAAACAAAAAACTGTATTTACAAATATTGTAGGATAAGAATCCAAAATGCTAAGCGGATTCACTACGTTTGAACGGATCATTTATAAAATCATTGACACATGAAATGAATAGCATGGATAAATTTATGTTATCTGATCATCTGCAAATATTTGAGCAATTAGAGATAATGGATTTGGATAGACGAATGAAGTTTTGCAAACAGCTCTCCAGAAATAATTGAGGCAGTCCGCTGCCTAATAATTATTATAGTAATAATAATAATTTCCATAATCGAATCAGCCGTCCAGCTGAGCAAGACATGGGAGGGGGAAGTACATACAAAATTTAAAAAGTTATCAATTTCTGCACTTTATGGGGAAATGTTTTTTAAAGCTTTTCTTGATACTTATTTATTCTTAAATAAACCTGAAATTTAAATAATTTCATACTGAATAAGGGATTCCATTCTCTTTGAGCAGATGATAAGATGTATAATAACTAACCTTATAGCATACATTATAATAAATGGATCAAATAAATAGGAAAAATGGACTCTTGAAATATTTAGATCTGCAACTCCTACGATTTCATAATTTCAGACTTTGGTAATAGATATTCAATATTTTCAAAGCCGTTAAGATTGATTAGTACTCTAATGCATTGTCTTTTAAAATTCTGGCAAAACACTGAGACAGATTCTACAGAAATAGTAGTACAGATATAATTTTACAGACATTTTAAATAAATCAGGGGATGAAAAGCATTGTAAAAATTGAATGAGTAAGTCATCAAGCTCTCACCCTCTTATGAGAAGGCTCAAGATTATCCACCTGCGAGGATATGGCCTCAATATGAAGAGAGTTGTCACTGGTCTCCATCACTGACATTTTGTCAATAGTCATGGACTCCTGGCTAGGCGTGCCAAATGAAGATTCTTTATTTCCAAACAATGTCCAATTTCTCTCCATTTTCTTAATGCGTGGCGACCTAAGTTTTTCCACTTCCTCAGAGTATTGCGACCTTACAGCTGGTACAGGTCTTTTTAGTGATATTGGATTAACCGTATATTCATCACTATCTTTGTTTGACAATGAATTAATGTGTTTATCAAAAGGAGATTTCTTTCTCCGTTTGTTATATATGTTGCTAGTTTTTGATAAGAGACTCCTCTTTGTACCCAAGATTGGTGACAAGGGTACACATGATTGACTGTTATAAATAGTTGGACACCTATCAATACTAATTTCAGGAGGAATGAGAGATTCTTCATTATTTTTGACACTATCATTATCTATTTTTGGCAACGAATTTTTCTCATCAAATAGAGTCTTTTTCACACGTGTTCTATCTGATTTTTTAAATTTCGAAAAGCGATTTCCCTGAGTATTTAAAATTGGCGACAAGCCTGCACCACTCGATGGACCTTTGTTCCTGGAGTTGAATGTGGAATTCATTACACTCAAGATTGGGCTCATATCAACACTTAATTTAGGAGAAATGATAAAGTCTTCATTATCTTTAAATTCTTCATCGCTATCTTTTTTCGGTGACAAATTACTCTTCTCATCAAATAGGGTCTTCTTCACACGTGTGCTACCTATTTTTCTAAATTTAGAAAAGCGATTTCCCTGTGTATTTAAAATTGGCGACGATGGTGAACTGTTATTCACGAGGTTAGATGTTGTGGAATCCATTATTTCTTCATATTTCACGTGAGAAAACTGAGATTCTTTAACATCGTTATTTAATACTTCATGATTCTCAAACTCTATCAACTGAGAATGACAATCTATTCTTTTTTGTGTTTCTCCCCTCTCTTTATAGCTTCCACAGTGGTTTTCAATTTTCAATTTACCATCAATACAAATTTCCATTCCAGTTTGATTCGTTGTCTCTAAATTCACCTGTGTAATTGTTTCATTACTCATGTCAAAATTTCTTCCATCGTTATTATTACTTCTTTGAACTATTCGGGTTTGTTTTAATCTATGCAATTCTAGAAACGTGGACAAGTTATTTACTCCACGAGCAGACTTATCAATCACATTTCCAGCTGAAAAAGCCTTATCCAAATCTCTGCCTCTTTTATCTAAACTCTCTAAACTAGCTCTAGAACACACCGATACTTTTTCTCTATTATTTATGGGACTTGTACAATCAATTACAACATTTTTCATCCGATTTCCAGTGCAAAAAATACTTTTAAAGTATTCTTTGTCGGGTAGCATTGATTTTGAACTTTTCGTCGGAGCATTATTTTCCACTTGGTTTTCTGGCAGAGTTTGATTGCTTGTTATACCGTAGTTCTCATTGTTGTCAACCAGTAGTGAGTTTTCATGCCAGTTCTGAGAATCTATATCAGATATAATTAGAGTTATTTCAGTTTCTCCACTCTCATCAACAGATTGCTCGCCACTTATTTGCACGATTTCATTTACAAAACCATTCTTAAGTGGCGACTGGGTCGAACATCTTTCATCTCTAGAAGAAGACATCGTTGCATCACTTTGCAACGAAGCATTAGGTAGCCTTTATTTAATCAATCTTATCAAATAAAAACCTGAAAAATACAAAGTGTATGAAAAATAACAAGAAATAATAAACAATTAATCTGTAACAACAGCACAATTACGAAAATAAAATACACTAAATACTAACAGGAATTCCCCCTACTCAGACTATAATACAGCCGACATAAGCCTAGATTTTAGGGTCCTATTAGCCGAGGGAGACAGAATCGGCAACCAATCCCCAAGGGTCAGAAAGCATTGAGTCAGATAGGGGTTATTAACTCATAGGCGACTAGTCTTGGAGACAGAAGAGGTCTTCCTCAAGTCTTCGCGACCAGGAGACAGTTACAGGCGTGCAAAATCGTTGGAAACGATCATGGGGGCATTGAGGTATATGGGAGCTACCTATGCAGGAGACTTCACTTGCAGACAGTAACAAAAAAATAGACCATTCGCCCATTGTCCAGCCTATTCACAGCTCTATCCATTTTCGAGTTCCATTGTTTCCAATATTTTGTGATTCACTTCCTTCTCTTTTTCAATAGAAAGCTGAGAGGAATGATATCTGCACTTGTCAAAGCCATCATTGACACTGACACTACAAAACAATGAAAATGTCTCCTTGGCTTATTATAGCCTACAGCAGAGACAATAAGGAAGACAGAGTCGGCCAACCAAGTCTCCCTGGCTAATGGTGGCCTTATTCTCATATTTGAAATGAATAGCTTATGTTTTGACAGGTCTTCAAATTGGTAAGTTCAAATTTAAGAGATCGTTAACATATATTAAGAAGAGTAACGATGTTTCTTGAGGAAGACCAAGAAATATTCACTACATTAGTTTTACTATTAATTGTTGAGGATTGGGTTAGATCTGCCAGATAGCTCGCAAAGAGATCGTTTGCAGTGCCCCTTACACAACATTTATACAATTTATGCAAAAGAATTTTATGAGGGATGGAATCAAACGCTTTGGCCAGGTCTAGAAAAACTGAAAGTTCAACAGTTAATTTTGAAATTATTGTTCACAATGTCAGCCAAATGAAGAGCAGCATCAGTGGTAGACTTCCCAGATTGGAACCCATATTGATTTTCACTTATAAAATTTAATTTATTTAAAAACATTACTAACCTTGATTTTATCAATTTTTCAAATATTTTGGCAAAATTACTTGAAAGGCCTACGATTATTGGCCTATAATTGTCAGGATTAGTGCGATCACCGGATTTATGTAAAGCTATTACTTTTGCAGTTTTGAAATTTTTGGGAAGTAACCCAATAGAAAACATTTATTATGAATTTCAAGGGTTTCACATACTAAAAAAAAAAGTACGTGGTGAAATATTTTTTATGAACATCCCAGACATACTATTAATTCTTCAAGGTTTTAATTCAGTAAGATAGTTCTGGAGTGTTAGTCGGGTTGAAAAAATGCTGTTAATAGGACCTGAAGATGAGTTGGGAGTTTTAATATTATCCAGAAATTTAAGGGAGGAATTCTCAACAATTTTTGAAAAATGATCATTTAATAAATCAGAACCAATGTTTGGCTGAACTCCAGCCGCTGGAGTACTTTTTTCTCTATCTAGCATTTCTTTGATAGCCTACGTTCAAATGTCTTTTTAGGATTGTTTTTACTCTGATCTAGTTTACAACTATTGAAGTAATCTGTCTTAGCCTTTCGTAAATATTATTTAGAATTTTCCTGTATGATTATATGGGCACAGTTCGATATCCCATCCACTGAAATAATCGCACGAGTTTCGATACCAGATGGAAGTATCGATACTGTTTTGCTTATCAACACATCTGTTCTGTATCATCCGAATGATACAAAACAGCTGATAACGTGTTAGGTTGCGTTTTAACTACACATTTACACTTCGAGGACGATTTGCAGTCGTCAATTGACTGCAAGTTGTTAAATTTACAACAAAAAGATAATATTAACAACGCAGATCGTCATGGAACAAGAAATCCAAAAATTTTAAACAGTTTTTCTTTCAAAAATTGTCTGTGCAGACATCAGGCAAAGCCCACCAAGCCTAACAAATATAATATGGTTAGCAATATGCTTGTGTATTTTGCAGGAGGACACCATTTGTACGATTGTCGTTTTGACCGACCTAGTAAACAGAGGTGGTTCAGTCACATCCAGCCAGGTTAGGAAAGGTTTGGTTATACAGTTCCATTCCAGTTTCCATTCCATTCACGCAGACTACGCTTCTGCGCATGCGCGAAATGTTCGAACATATGTAGATTTAAAAGGTCGTGTTCAGTCACATCCAGCCAGGTTAGGTTAGGTTAACTAGCAGTATGTCAATCAAACTGTTAGGTCGTCCTACAGGATACCACCCATATTTTGCATATTCAACCCAACCTCACCTAACCCAAAATAGCCTAACCAAACCTAAGCCTAACCTCATAAACCTAATCAGCCAAAGCCAACCTAACTTACCCATAACTAACCAAAGCCAACCTAACCTAGCTTGAACTTTACAATACCTCTAACTAACCAAAGCCAATCTAACCTAGCCTAACCCAACCTAACCTAGCCTAACTGGGTTAGGATGCCTTTGGTTAAGCTAGGTTGTGTTGGTTGAGTTTGGTAATTCAACCTTACTCCACCTACTTTAACTCAACCTTAACAAACTTGTTCTGTTTCATGAAATGCAATTTCATTTCATTAACATCAAATTATCACTTCAATTTTCATCTGTTATTAGGCGTTTATGCTCAAATGATTATGATGTTTGTGGTGAGCATGGAAAATACTTTAAAATGATACTATAGAAAGTTGAAATATTGGTAAGCTCTTATTTGGCACTTTTATCATTATTTTGTTATAAGGATTAATTATGATGGGCTAGGATATGTTTAAATTTAAAAACAAAACTTGATTTTATTACTAATTATATAAAATGCATTAATTTTCTATAATAAACTCATGCTACTGAACGATAGTTTCGTTATAGGATAGAAACAGACGAAAGCTGAGAAAGGTACAGAATGATACGGAAGAAAGCAAGAGAACGATACGGAGCAGTTCTGTCAATAGGTATTGGCACTAAAACATATACGATTCAAATATCATCTTCAATGCCACAAAAATGTTATACCCATGTTAAATATATACCTTAGTTAAATATATACATATATGTATTACTTTGTATAAATAGAATGAAATTATAACTTAACCTAAACCTACAACACTACCGATCCAGTTGCAAATGAACATATCACATTTCAGCCTACGTGAGTAAATATTTATTTATTCTCTATTAAAATTTAATTAAATGTTTTATTTTTGTATTTATAATATTGTAAAGTAAACAATAATAAACTACATTTTGTTTACAATACGATTCTAGACATCAATTGATGCGTTAAAATGCAGTTTTATACAGACACTTTGATACGCAAAACATTTCTGTAACACAATTCCAATCGATAGTAAGAAGTATCGATATCGACACTTCCATCAGGTATCGAAACTCATGCGATTATTTTACTGGATGGGATATCGAACTGTGCCCGATTATATTATAATCTTCTTTCAATTTATTATTATATGGTTGTTTAATTAATTTACTGTGCATGCTATCTCTCTTATTGACTTGACTAAGCTTTCTGTAATCCATTTTTAAAAGGTTTCCTTCTCTGTGGATTTGTGATAATGAAAAAATGTTTCTTACGATAATCACTCAACTTATTGACGCCAAGAATGTCTACCAAGGTGTCAATGTTATCTGTTTCGCAATAAATATCCTCCCAACTTTCATTCTACTTTTGGGATATTGTCTTCTTCTTGCAGTGATTCTCAATAGTGATTGGCGACTCATTCGTTTCCGCAAGTCTATTTGCGAGAATCTCGATGAGGTTATTCTTTTTAACCAATAATCAATCAGTCTAAATAACATCTGAAATTTAAAAAAAAGAAAACACACGGAAAACTACTTGCATAAACCAAAAGAACCTTTCTATGCACAATCAATTGAATATTGATTCCAACCTACCGAGCAAGATTCACTCTGAAACCGAGAAAGAATCTGTAAAAACCTTATATGAAGCCAATTAAGTAAATTCGGTTCTAAGAACCTATCAGAAGACTCAACTTTATGCAAGAGGCAAAAACTTACGCTTATTGATTTACAGGAGACCGGTTGTGTTTAGAGGTTAGAATTATAATTATAACCTATTTCTGTTTTCTTCATTGATATAATATATATTACTAGATGCCTAACTCCGGGATCCGCTGTGAAGTCACAGCGCTAGCATCGCCCGCTTCTAAATCGGGCAAAACCACGAAAATTTGTATAGCGGTAATGGAAAAAACCCGTATTTGTCAGTGCTAAAATGACTTGTTTTGTGATGTGAAATGATTTTTTAACATGATTGTTTCATGTAGTGATTATGGATGTACCAATCAGTGCAAGTCTGGTGGAAATATTTATTTTCAAACAAGTAATTTTATCTTTTTATTGTCTATGTGCAAGCGTAGCTTTACAAGATTGTTTACTGCTTCCTCACTTTTATGTTTTTTTTTTTTAATTAAAAATAATGTTCTACCATTTACCACTTCAATCTTGTTCTTATAAG
This sequence comes from Conomelus anceps, assembly GCA_948455865.1. Taxonomy (NCBI): domain Eukaryota; kingdom Metazoa; phylum Arthropoda; class Insecta; order Hemiptera; family Delphacidae; genus Conomelus; species Conomelus anceps. The sequence continues at coordinate 73,346,071 of OX418217.1, forward strand.
CATTAATTACTCGTGATATACCATACAGTAATTTATTAAATAACTCTTTTAATCAAGCGATTTTGCTTGAACTGCAATGGCATTGGTGAGCATTCTTGGGCTTCTCAATATGAATTTATATAGGAGCCTACTGAATTTTGAAGCATGCGGTATATATATATATATATATATTTATTTATTCATACAGTACATTTATATTTCCTTTGGTGTTGCAGTTCCATAATATTACTTTTTCACTTGATATTTAAACGTTAATGATATTTCGAAAAATCTTCACTAAAGAGTTTAACATTTACATATTCGTGTGACGGCAATTTCGCGTTGTTGTAATGCTACCCCAGACACAACTGGAGGCCTACTGCTGAATCAAGTTAATGATGTTTTTTATAATTCAGTATGTCTGCTCCACAAGATAGAATACATAGATACTTTTAGAAGGTTCAAAACTACAATACAGGAGTGGTTGAAATCCAAACCACTATATTCACTTCAGGAATGGCAGGACATGAGCATGGAGGGTCTTGCTTTTGAATGACTTGTCTCACTCAATGTTTATCTAATGCTTTGGGCTACTTTTGTATGACTATTCTGTTTGTTTTGTTCTCTATTATGTTTGTATGAACGTGACTATGTCTATTGTGCTTCCTGTACTTAATGACAATAAAACCATCTATCTATCTATCTAGCCTATTATTATTATAAACTTAAAAAACACTTTTGAATGGAAATTGACTCACGTTATGGCGTGACGACCCACAGTACACTGATTCAAGGCATGATATCCATACATAACCCTCAAACTCATGCCTTGAATCAGTGTACTGTGGGTCGTCTGATGATGCTCTAGACAACAGAGCGAAACGGCCGTCACGCCATAACGTGAGTCAATTTCCATTCAAAAGTGTTTTTTAAGTTTATAATACATATTAGTGGAAACAGGATGGATCTTCAACATCATAACTAGCCTATTATTGTTATTTTATTCAAAATGTGAAAAAGCTGGACTTTGATGTTCTCTTTATTGAAAATATCTTCTAATCCCGAATTTTCTCAGAATAAAAATCATATATTCGAAATCAGGGAATCACAGACCACAAATAATATTACTCTAGAATTTTTTCTTCAGAAATATTGAGAAAATAAGCTTATGAAATTTTGGCCGCTATCTTGGAAATATCTCGTGAAGCGAGCGTTTTTTGAGGTGCAAGAGTTCAGATTCGGATTCAGTGCGTCAAAGTACATAGGAATACGCTGAGAAAAAAATTACTTTATGTTTTTCCTGAAATCATATACAGTACTTATGATACTGCTAATGCACTGCTCTGAGTTTGAAATTGGCTTGAGCCAGAAAAAATCTGGAATGTCAAATTATTACTACTATATGTAAGACAAAATCATGGGCTATTTTAATAAAAAATAATTATTGAAATTCATCAAGGGAGTTGCGAGAAATCTTCAAATGAAAATTGACTTTTTCCCATAAGAGCCTGTGTTAAATTTGAACTTTTGCCCGATTTGGCCTTTTCCCGCCAGAAAAAAGTGGCTTCACTATGCCATAGCCTTCAACGTTAGAGTTACGCATCTATTAGTATAAATCAATGGTTTTCTTTCACACCCACATGTTCTGATGTTGATGTTCAATCCAGGAAAGTAGAAGTAGAACAACCATCAACCTAAAGTGCTTACGTTGATCGAGCTAGTAGCTAAAGAGTCGATTACATTGGGATAGTTAGTAGCTGAGCGAGTAACGATTAGAAACGTTATAGGCCGACCGTGTTTCAGCAGCTCGGCTTGTCAAGCCGAATAAATTATAGAAAATAATGAACTTCCAGAATTACCCCCACACTATGAAATTTCAAAGACAATAAATAATATTGCAACACTAAATTAACATATGAAGTTTACCAACAATTGTTCAATGAAATTTCATCAAAACAATTCATAGAAAATTCAATAATTATGTCTCATCTGAAGTGCTATGTTGGCAGCCTGCAAGGTTGAATGTCGGCTTTGGCCACAATAACATTGTATATTGGTGTTGGCTACACTGCCAGCAAGTAGCAAATAAAAGGTTGAGAGCCTGTCTACCTTTTATTGCTACTCACGGGCAGTGTAGCCAATACCAAAATACAGTTATATTGTGGCCAAAGCTGACATTTAACCGCACAGGCTGCCAACATAACACTTCAGATGATACATATTGAATTTTTCTGTGAACTTTTTTGATGAAATTTTACTGAATAATTGTTGGTAAACTTCATATGTTAATTTTGTGTTGATATATTATTTATTGTCTTTGAAATGCCATAGTATGGGGGTCAGGGGAACATCCAGACTTTTGGTATGGGGGCTTACCCGTCCTACTAGGTAAATTTTGGTTGTGAGGTAGTGGTGGTGAAATTGGGATTTTGCAGACCTATAAGATTGTTGCCCAATAATGTTCCTACTGGTGGGGGGGGGGGGTTCATTTTAAAGGAAATCAGCTATGAGGAAACAAAATGTATCCATGTATCTTTTTTATACAGTGTTTCAAGAGTTCAAGATAATTCTCAGACTGCAGAAAATAAAAAAATCACATGAATGTATGTCTGGAAACGCTTTGTTTTAGAAATAAAGAGGTGGAAAATTAGAGCTATTCTGATCATTCTCTCATAAATATCTAAGACCTTCAAGTAGGTGGTGTGAATTCAATTGAAATTAGCTGAAATGTGCTTCAGGATTCACTACCATACAGTTTTATGATTCCCACATCATTTTGAGACTGGTAGACTACTTGGGCAATGAAGTGAACAAAAACTCCAGTCTGAACACAAATCAAGATCACCCAATCTTTGGATTAGAAGGATATTTTACAAAACTTCTTAAAATGATCATGAAAACACGTTTTTCCATTGTAGGCCTAGTAGATTGATCCAATTAATCTCCAATGAACAAAAAAAAAAAATTATTTCTCCTTCAAAACTTGTGAATTCCTTTTTTGGAATGAAATATGAATGTACTCAATAGTCAAAAAGTTTATAAAGTCAAGTTTTATTGAATCAAAACACACTAATTTTGTATGGATGCTTTTAACTTTCTATTTTTGTGTGTTTTGATATAACTTAAATTCTGATTTTATGAACTCTGGGTGTGTTATTTGCAATCAATAGCCAAGTTCATACCTTTCAATCTTAAAAATGCCTTCTTTTGGCCTTTTTTGTGTATTTCATAGTATAACTCAATAATCACAGTAGTTAATGTTTTATTTGAGTTTTCAGCTCATTTCTCATCAAGTGTATTTACATAAATGTGTATAACATACAAGTGTATTACATAAATGAGAACTCAAGAAGCCTAGAGTTTTCTGAATGAGTTGTTATAGATAGCTCGCCACTCTTCTGCTATCATTATTTTTGTAATGAAGCGTTTTTGAAGGAATAAGCTTTTGTAATCTGGCAGATTCCTTGCAATTTTTTTCAAATACATATACCTTTTTTATGAAAGTGATAGCCACGAGCCATGGCAGGTATCTGTTCAGTCAGATAAGATAAGCTGCAAATTCTTAGGCCCTCTTTGTAAGGGTGACCAATTGGATCAGTCTCCCAAAAAACTGTTCTCTTCTAAAAAAAATCACTTTCTGGTGATACGGCCCTCACCTAAAACTGTAGGTCCAACTCATCAAATGACCGTTGTCTAACTCATTACCCACACATAGTCTCAGACCTATCTGGGCTTCATCCTCCAAAAAATAACGTTAGATTATTACTATAATGTCAAATGTATTACAGGTCCAGGAGGTAATAGAGGCTAAAGATCCTGTATCATAATAATAGTATTACATGATTATCAGATGCAAATATTCCCTATAATAAATTTGCTTGGAAATTATCAACAATTTTTTAAGGACCTCGAATTCTTGGGGGGGGGGCTTAAGCCCCCCCTCCCTGGGTGCACCACTGATGGCGGTAATTCTGGAAGTTGAATTTTTTCTATAATTCGGCTTGAGATGCTGAATAATTCGGCTTATGGCATGCCGAGCTGCTGAAATACAGTCGGTCTGTAACGTTTCTACCCGCTAAGCTACTAAGTCGCCCAATGTCATCGACCTCTTTGCGGCTAGTTCAAGTGATTCGGTCTCTATGGATAGAGCCGGCAGGTGGTGCTCACATCTGATCATATGGCAAGTGGCTTGTTCTATTTTACATTTCATTAATTATTCTCCATTTCAATCTATGAGAGAGGCCCGTGCGTCTGCCTCGGTATAAATAAATTTTTTCTCGTGGAATGTTTTCTGATTGAATCCCTGCTAGACTGCAAGTACAATGTGTTTTGATTAGTTTTCTTTGGAAAAGTGTATAATATTTAGTTTTATAAACTATCATGTCTGGTGATGTGCAACCTCGCAAGAGGAAGGACAAGAGAAAAAAGAAGGGTATGTAACTTATTCATTCTTAATTAAGGTACACTAATAGTAATATTAAATACGTAACTATTTTCCTCAAAAATTAAAACTATAAGTTATTGCTTTCAAAAGATTCTGAAATCAACGGTTTAAGACCTGATTGCACGTAATAAATTGAATCAGTACGGTACCTATTTGATATTATACACTCTTACAGTAATTTAGGTAGTTGAAGTAGTATTGAAAATCCACAGAGCTTAAAAAATTAAGAAATATTGAATTGCCAAAACATTAAAGGAAATATCACGGTAGCCAATGAAGTAGCCAACACAATTCAATCGTTCAATGAACTGTATTTACTGTACCTACAGCAGTTCATGCCTTGCGGAATCCAGCGTACAAATTTTAGAACTTCAATTTTTTTCAAAATTTGTTTAATCTCTTGAATATAATAATTTTCAAAGCACAAGGCAGACTTTCAACTGAATATGAAAGAGGTAGAGACCTACTAATGGATGAATTTGTTGAGGGGCAGTAACTTATATAACTTGAAGTGAGGAAACTAATTGCTGCAGTACCTATATGAATAGATTAATAATTATTTAAATCTTAAGCATTGAACTTAGCAAGTTAAAATATGTAAATTTATTTATTAAGTGTCTCTGGTGATTGCCAGATCTCAGGTAGGCACCAGCTTTTGAAGTCCCTCGCCAATTCCGGTAGCACATACACAAAAAATACCTCCCCTCGAATTACTGCAATTTCTCATAGTCCCGGTAAGAAATTACCCTGCAATTTTGGGTATCACTACTGCAGGTCCCGCTTAATTCTAACAGAATAATATAGTAGTTTGCCTGGGCGACATGAGCATGAGCTCGTGGTTTATCTAAATTCACTCTGAATTCCAAATAGGCCTAAGATATTATGATGATATTTCAGATAATTATTCAGATGTGACTGAATATGTGCTGCAACTGAAGGCAGAGTGCTCACATGAATGATAATTAAGAATAATCACTCAAGAATATCAGCTGTCGGGCAGAGGCTCTAATAATAAATACTTTCCATAAAACAATAACCTTAATTATAAGAATGGGTTAGATAGTTCATGTGTCTAATGATAACCACAACTAAGACAGTTCGCGTGTTATTCTCAATTTAATCAACTATAAACTCATTATATCCTGTGATAAGACATTTTCATTGTTCAATGGAAAAGCCGTTCGTCCTTATATCTATTATTGTGAACCAGTCCAAAATATCCATTTTAATGCAATATTTTTTATCTATATTATCTAATCTAACTTATGATTAGAAAATTATAATTTTTCAACGTAAATAAATAAATATGTTTTATTGGCCCAAGAGCTTGAAATGCAAACATAGAGTCTTGTCATAAATAGTACCAATTTGTCAATAACTCAAAATAAATATCAGTCTTTCAATTTTCAATATCACAGTATTTAAAATAAAAGAGTCTTGTCGGTTTCTACTCAGTATCACAGAATTATTAACATCATAATCAACAACAGAGTCTTGTCAGTTTCCAGTAACTTATAACAAAAAAAACAAAATCATTAACAGCACAGAACAACAATAAAAACACAAACTTGCAACAGCTATATCTCATTCAAGTCAAAGAAATAAAAATTGGAATAATCTTATTTCAACTTCCTAGCTTATAGGTCAACATCACAGCCTGCAGATAAAAACTCACTAACAGAATAGAAAGGGGTTCTCTCAAACCACTTATGCAACTTCTTCTTGAAAACATTCAGTGGAATACTATGAGCATTGAGAGGCAGTTTGTTAAATAACTTTATACCACCAACAAGCCAGTGGTCCTATGTCTTTTTCAGTCTACATCTTGGAATAAGAATAAGAATTTTATTTACGCCATTAAACAAAACAAAATCTGTAATAGGCCACGTCATTAAATGGAAAAACATTACACAGATTACAAAAAAGTAAAGTCACTCTCCAACCAAAGCATTCATTTAAAATTTGTCACAAATTAAAATCATTAATATTAAAATCACAGACCATGTACTCTCTTAAATCATAAAAAGGTCTACCTCTCAGCCATCTACCAACTACACATTTAAAACGTTTTACATGTAGCATCCTTATCTCTAGTGGAAGCTTATTGAAAATAATACATCTCTTATGCGTTTTAGACAGACGCAAGTATGGAGTGACTAGATTAGAATTTGTTCTAGTATCATGGTGATGAATACTATTATTTTGACTAAAATTATTTGAATTGGTTTTTACTTGTATTAAATTGTAATAGATGAATAAGGCAGGCACCGTCATAATCTTAAAATTAACAAAACTATCCCTACAAGATTCTCTCTGTTTAAGACCAGCAATTATTCTAAGTTGGTATATCAATACAATGACTAGATCTAGTATTAAAGCTGTGAAGTAAACCTCTTTGATTATAGTTGAACATATTTTTCATCACATAAATTAAAGCTGTTAGTATGTACAGACCGTGTACAGTTAATAATTTAAACTATAAAAAGTGGTCGACATGATTCTCTGGGTCCTTCACCTAGCATGGCTCTAATAGCTCGCTTTTGACACAGAAGTATGTCTTTTACAGAAGGAGCATGACCCCACAATCATAATCTAGAATATTTTGTAATTTATTCAAGACCCAGACAAACCACAGGTATATATTTAGCACAATATTACAGTATTAACTGTTTTTCTTGTGTAAAATTTGACCACGAAATAAACTTCGAACTAGCCTAAATGAATTGCAGCTTTATTTTTTAACAAGGGTGAGTTGTCACTGTAGTAGCATAAAATACTCCGTGATAATCAAAGTCGTAAATCTAACATGTGCTATGGAATGGTATCCACGTTGCTCCAATCTTTGGAGTACCATTTCACAGCATGTTTTGGTTGTTATTGTCATTGATTATTGGATGCTCCACTGTTCAAGCACTCTGTTCATTGAAGAGAATTTTAGGAAATCTATGTCATGGAAAGTGTTTTTTCTCAATTACTAGTACCTTTATTATTGTTGTATTGTTCAGATACCGCTCATAATAATTAATCATTGTTCAACATCTGTATGTGATTGTATGATATTTTCTTGTGCCCAACACAAGAAAATAAATCAAGTATGTGAATAACTACTTGAGTTGGTATCGTTAGTGTTGCTTCTAGATTTCTGAATTTGTGTGCTTTGAGGTACGGTAGCTGCTTTGCCTGAGACGTCTTAGCCGATGTCCCGAGTGGTGACAGTGTTTGGCAGACGACGGGTCAGTATCCCTGAAATAGTCGTATTTCTAGGGGCCTCTCTACGGCGCGGATGTCTCTTACTCACTCATTCTCTCTCCGTTCTCTTTCTAAAAATAGCCCGTTTAACCTGCCTTCCATCCAGTCCGCTTATATTTTTAACTGATAATGCGATATTAGAAAGAAGTATTCGCTCGATTGTGTAAACCCAATTCAGCCTATTGTTCTCTTCTGATTTCTTCCTGTTATGATATTAGGATAATTTCGTCACCATATCTACTTATTCTATGTTTCCTACTCATATGGAAAAATGAAAATAATTTTTTTGCCCATTTACCTCGAAATTCCCTTTGGCAACTTGCCAAATTATGACTTGTCTTTTTCTCCCAATTCCTTTCTAGCTTCCTTGCTGCCTTCGCATATCGCTATATGCTGATTTTAGGAAACTGTTATTCGAGTAAGCATGCAATTAACTTAATTAAGACAATATCGCTTACAATAATAATGTTCTAATTTTTCGAATAGCCAAGCTTTGTGTTAGTGCAGAAATTAATCGTTACACTTTTATCATCTCGTCATTTTTTCTTAAATATAATTTTCAGTAAAATTTTAAGAATATTTTATCGAATTGAAACAAATTTATCATAGTACAAACTAAATAGTTGAGGCAAATTATTAACTAATACTAAAAAGAAGGCTTTTTCCACACTGATTTGAAGGAAGTTGGCACTACCAGATTCAATAAGCTACTGAAATTTTTGGTATGCCTTACTAAATTACATTCTCAATTGACAATCCGTTAAAAGTTGGTGGAAAGGTTTTTTTAATTCAATTTTTATACACGGTGAACCTTCATCATCAACAATAAACAAATAATATTTTCTATTTATTTTCTAATCAATTGATAATAATTAATCGATCTGTTTTGTGCAAACAAATTCATTAAAAATACTGTTTTTGGAAATTTTAATTTGTTTCATGGATGTTTTAAAAATTGCTCAGAATTTTTATTTAACAACAGGACAACTGGAACAGAAACGCAGTGAAGAATATCTTGAAGAGAGAGAGATTTTTCGTCGATCTAGTTCCACAAATGAAGGTCCTGGCTAAAAATTTGGCTAGTGTGTATTTGAAAAGTGGGATTTCTTTGCCTATAACAATCGGCTAGTGACAAAATATTATTCTGTTTTTTTCTTGTTGGAAGTTGGAAGCAGATATCTATCAAATAAAATATAAATCTATCAACTTTAACATTATTCCCGTTTTTGTTCGTGATGAACATATATCATTATTTTGTATTAAATAATCATTCTTGAACAATTCATGTTCTTACTTTTGATTCATCACCATGGAGCATTCATTCGTCATTGATCAATTTATCATTTCAACAGTAATTTCATCTCTTATCCGTCTCACAACTACTATAATTTCAGTATTTATGTATATTCTTGTGATGTTCAATTAATTAAAGTAGTAAGCATATTATAGTAGTCTGAATAAAAAACCAGCAAAATTATCCTCAGTATTTGAGAAATTCAGAACCATAATTTAAACCAATAATCAATGTCAGAATTATGAATCCACCCATTCATTGCCGTTCTAGACAACCTCGCTGCCAATTTTAAGTTGAGACACTTGAAACTTCTCCAATATAAACGATTTAAAAAAAATAGAAGTGACCCATAAGTTGGAACTTTTTTCCACGTAATATATTGTCACTAGCTATCTATACTTTCAAGAGCATATTACCTTAACGAGTTTTTGGGTTTATTCCACACCCACTTCCTTGATTTTCTTCAATTATGAATTTCCTGAGAACGTTAATGTGTTTCGGACTGGTCAATACATGGCCAAATTTTATGCATAGAAATTGAACGATTGACTGTTTAATCTGATTTTAAGTGAATTGGGTTTAGTCAGCCATTGATTTGCATGCAGCGGATAAGCTGAATACCCTCCTCTAACCTATAACTCAATTGTTATTTCATCTCAAAATAGCCTACTCTACAATTCACCGTACACTATAAGTTTATTTGAATCTACGGATGAAATTTTTGTGGGTGTTATTGTTATGGATGAAATCTTGTTATGAATATTGAATAATGTAAAATTTCACCCTGATAACGTACCGAATTTACATTCTCAAAGTTATGTTCTAATAAAATGTCCTAGAAGATGAAAAACGAATAAATTAACTATAAGGTTAACGGCTAAGTGGAACTGCCCTTTAAGGGTCTCCCCACCGTTAAAAGCATACGATAATAATAATAATAACTGGAAGGTGAAACTAATTCTATTAAATTAGGAACTTTTCAATTTTCCACCAAATTTCAGATTGAGCTCATAAATAGGCTCGAAACTCTGTCCTAGTTCTAGAAAAATCTCGAGTTTGATGTCACGTTTACACATTTCGAAATATTTTTGAAGGTAGTTCATTTTTAATAATCCATACACATTACAAAAAAATTTACAACACAGTTAAACATTATCTATCAAGATACGTTATTTCAACTCCATAAAGTACTAGGCAATGTGGGCAATTTTCCATAAACTAGTAGACAGTTATAAACTGAACACTGAAAGAATTTACTTGCGCATTAAAATTGTATTGTATGTTCTATAATTTAAAAAAGACTTATTGTCCATTAAGTCGCAATTTGATGTGATGAAGTTGTACCCAATACTTTTGGTTGAATGGTAGTTAGTGACAGTAAATAAAAACACGGGCTTCTAGTAGCAAGTAGTAATATTTTGTTGTGTAAATAACTCAATAAATATATGTTTATTTTGTATTTATACAGATTTGACCAGCACAGTTCATAGTAATGAACATAGTCCTTCCAAAATGGGGAAGTCTGGTTTGTAATTTCTTAGTAATTGATATTTTTTCTTCGTCTTGACATGAGGGTTTTTTTTTATTAATTATCTGTAAATATTTTTTTCACTTTGTCATGTAAATATAGTCTACAACTTATTGCATATTCTTGATTTATATTTTTCTATCATTACTGACACTACGTATTCAAACTCGACTTAAGTTAAGCCTATATTCCAAAATTTATGAAGAACTGAATTTAAGAACTTAGGATAGTTTTAGCTATTAGATAGACTACCAATTTCCAGATTCTCTTATAAGAGAATTTGAATCAGGGAATCTTATCAGATCTAATTTAGTTGAAATTTGAAGCTACAATATACGGCCCTAAATTCTCACATCATGAAAACTACATTGAATTAGGATATGAGAACTTAACAGAGCACAATTACCAATGTAAATCAGCTTTCACATTTAATTGAAGTAAATCACAGTTCATCATTCTCCAGTACGTTTTTATGAGATGAATTAGTCCGTGAAAACTTTAACAAATATGCAGACTATTAGATGAAATAATATATCACTCAAGATGTGTTCAGAATTGAAATTTCACTTTTACAATAATTCTATTTTTCTCTGTAATGATCGTAAAAAAATCGACAATAGATTCTAGCAGCAATTGGAAGATGTAATTTCATACCGTACTGTTGTAGATTAATTGAATTGCTTTTTTCAAATCATTCTATCAATGTTTGTCCCATCGTCTGTTGCATAAGCGTTATCATACTGACTACACCATTAATGGCTCATCTGGCCTGGTCTTGCGCCTGTTTTGTACAACCGCTTTGAATCTTATCTACAAAATTAGACTTTAAATTTCATTGGTATGTCAACGACAATAATAATACATGCTGGACTAGGATAGAGCCTACTCTCACAAAATTTATTTGTGAAACTCATGATTTATTAGTAGACCAACTGAGTTATTCATAAGTTATGTCTTTCCTGTCTGACAATATTCATCTCAAATATTCAATGCCCCACATTCACTTTTCTATAGTTCTCAATCTTCTATTTTTATATGTATTGATTATTTTGTCTTTTTGGGTGTATCATGAGTGGTACAGGTTTATCGCTATATTTTATATAAAATATATAGTTATACTCTAGTTGTTAAATATATTTAATTTGAAAATTGAGTACGGCATTTAATAACATCACATAATATTATAATCTCTATGACAGTAATGTACTTACGATTTTTAAAACTAATACTGTGATTAGTGATGATTGGAATACATTTTTCCCACTAAAGTGCATCATTCACAACCTAGCAAGCCAATTTTTAGTGAGATATTTACAAGGGATTTTTTGCATGTGTTTACGAGAAGGAACTTGAATTTTTTAGTAACAACGTTTTTATGTTTTCGATTTAATCGTTTGTTTATAAAATATATGTTTTTAATGCATTGTTGTTTCCAGTTATGATTTCCTTTGGTGGTACATGTATGACAATTTGGTTTTATTGTGCTGGCATTATGTTTTATAGAATATCAAATATTTCCGATTAACTCCTGCTAACTACTAAAGCTTATATTTATCTATGTTTCAATCAATAGTAATAATCATGAAAAGGCTCTATTCAAAGGTTCTCACGGTAACTATAGAATGTGCTAATTAGGTTTGCAATAATCATGTCAAAATGAATTAAAATTTGATATCAAAAGCTTGGTTTGACAGTGTACACACAGGTGTGGTTGAAAGGCCAGACTTGAGCCAATTGGTCTAGTGTTGTCTAGTTACCTTACCGTGCACGTTCCCGTTTTCTTCACACTGAGTTATGCAGCAGGAATAATGGAATATTCAAAGTTGTTAGGTAATGTTGATTATTAGAGAATCTTTTTTAAAAGATTATTCTAAAGATATAAATTGTCCGCTTAGTGTCAGTCATAATTATTTTATAGAGAGAGTTATTCAAATTGAATTTAGTTTCTCATGTTAGTATAGTATATGATTCTTGAATAGTTTGTCAGCCCTATTATTTTATACACTTGGCATCAAATTTCGTTGAGCATGAACTTGTGCCACGGTTCAAGGGATATCCTTGCTCCAAAAATGCACAAGCAGTAGCCAAGGATCAAATTTCGCAGTAGTCTTCGTTCCAGCTATATGCCTCTCTTTGGTTATAAATGAATATTGAGCATTATTGTTCTTCAATTTATAAAAACCAATGTATTTTTGTATCATTTTTCTCTCTTGACGAGGCAATATTTTAATTAAGCTCAATCAAAGCTCTTTAATTATTGAGGATATACTTCTTCAGTTATCACTCTATAATCTAGATGAGAATTCAATTTATATATTCCAGCTGATTTTTTTATGCTCACATAAGTGTGAGACTTGTGCGTGGTTAATGAGGTGAATTGTTACACTAAATATCCAATTTTTTTAACTGAAATCAAATCGTCGCCGAAGGAGTAGCAGTCAGTCAAGAGTCTTATCAAAGAAAAACGCCTAAATCGATTCCTCTAAGCGGATTTCTTCAAAGGGATAATTTAATATTGACAATATTCGATACATTATATTTCAGTGGATTATATTAGTATATTATATTGCATCTAAGTCACTTCACATCACACTATCATAAATTGCTCGGTTTGGAATTTACAGTAATAAAACAGTGGATGTTTGGTTCTAATTTCCAACTTCGTATTTTTCTAGATGAAGGTCTGGATTATCTGAACTCAAACCCTGAAGATGTCATTCACGTGCACAAGGATGCATTCCTAGGTGGTAACATCTGCTCCAAAGTCGTCTTCTTCTGTCTCTTGGGAGCACTTGGAGTCATGGTCAGTCTCATCATATTCGAATACAGAGGATCCAATGATTGTAAGTAAATTAACGAGACGATAGTCCATGTCATCGATGTAATTTTAAATATCGTGCCATTTTTAATGCAATAGATCAAACATTAACGCACCATGCTGGTATTTCTCTTTTGCTGCAATATAAAAAATCTATTGAAAAACAAATGGTTATTAATTTATTCTTGATTTATTTCTAAGAATCTATGTTGCAAAATTCATTAATTAGTAGTATTCGAAGTAATTATTATGTTCTTATTGATGTGTAATAAATTTAAAGCTGCATCCAGACATGTAACATCACACTGTAATGTAACTCCTCCCCGTAACAGAACAATAAATAAATAAAATTTATTCATTGATCTTTACAACAAAAAATGCAAAAATTGAAATGAATTCGAATAAAAGAAAATACAACATGCAATATTCCTACATGACCTGTTCATAGCCAATACAAAAACAAAATCAATAAATCAATACTGCTTGCTGGAAGAAAGTATCTTCGTCTGCAAGCAGGAGTATATTATTATAAGCATAAATATACTAGAAATAACAGAAACAACTAATAACTCAACAAAATTACTTGTTTCACATTCACACACACACCCACACACCCATGGAGCTTTAAAGTTTACTTAGTAAAATTAATTAATTAGGAAATTACAATTTTGATACATGTAACGTACGAAAGTTACAATAATCACGAGGTGAACAACAAAATACAAAGTTATAATATAATCTTGCAAGTATATAGAGAAACTGCTATTCAAACAGGAACTTTAAAAGTTACAAAGTACAAATGTTCACAAAATTATCATAATACTACCTAGTAAAAATAAGTACGAACTTCAACTATCAACTTCAACATCAAGTTACAACAATACAGTAGAAAATTTCTATCATCAATTCTAATCTATCCTAAGATCCTGAATAAATTTTCAATTTCATCAGGCGTCTGATTCAGCAACCACCCTCCCAAACGAGACTTAAATGAATTTAAGCTTGCAGCACTCTTAACTTCTGAAGGAAGACTATTAAAAAATTTCGGGCCCAGGAAAATAAAGATTTATTGAAACAAAGTACAATGAGAGCGAGGCACTGTGATGAAACCTCTCTCAACATTCCGGGTATTATAAGCTGCCTCAGATCCACGATTGCCACTTTGTCTATAAAATAATGACAAAACCTTGAAAACATACAAATACCGCAAGGGTAAGATAGATTTTGTTTTAAAAAGTTGAAATGAGTGAACACGTCTACCTTCACCACAAATTACTCGAATAATAGCCTTCTGCAACCTTATTAGAGACATGAAATGAGAAATATAAGTGGAAGCCCAACAAGACACACCTACTTAACAAGGCACAATACTTAACATAAACACAACATCGTCCCGCAACAGCACACCGTTAATGAGGTGAATTGTTACACTAAATATCCAAGGCTGAACTGTAATCGAATCTTCGCCGCAGGAGTAGCTGTCAGTCAAGAGTTTTATCAAATAAAAATGCCTAAATCGATTCCTCCAATGCGGATTTCACAACGGTCCGATGTTGAGCGATGGTGTCTTGTTGGTGTGATATTACGGGGCGGAGTTACATTGAAATTAAATGTTGTATGCCTGGACGCAGCTCAATGTATTTCATATTAGAGAAATATTCAAAAATAATGAATTTTAACTCACCAAATTGAAACATAATAACTTTCTTTGTAGTGGCGAAGGTAAAACTTTACCGTCTAAACTTTAGCCAATATACAACAGTACAATATACAATACTTTAGCCTGTCTATACCAATATACACGTAATTTTAGTTCAGTCAATTCCACTTTGGGAAATGAGGCTGCTGGATGGCTGTTTTCATATAGAAGTAATTAGCGATGCAATGTTGAAAGAAGTTATCGGGTATTCGCTACAATTATTTATTCGTAGTTACAGCAAACGGTATGTTACTAGGTATAAGCTATAAATACTAAACACTTTTCTCTAATTTTTCCTTTCTAGAAATCCTGGGAAATTCTCGTTATTGAAATGGTTAAATATGTTTTAATAATTTGTTTTAATTTACTAATGTACTACACACGACAATACTAGCACATTTAGGTTAGATACGGTGACTCTCCGTTCTTGAAACATCGACATTAAAATGATTGCATACTGTACTTCCTAAATAATGTATTATGACACAAGATGGATCGTCAATTAGTGCTATTTAAAAAATGATAAATCATTCACCATAGTGTAGAATCACAATATTTATATTGATATATGATCATATATGTTTTTTAAATCTACAAGTTTATAGAAATGATTATGCCTACATAGTTTAACTTACTATTCTCATTTTACATATTACTTTTAATATTTTTGCTTTACTAGATTTGAACATAAGCATCTTATTTCATCGAATTAATACATTGCAAATTTTTAAATAATACTAACTAGATATAGCCTTGTACTTAGTTATGTAGTGGGATTTATATTAAGAGAATTCTGTTATCACTGTTGTATTTATTTTCTTATTAATTAATTTTGATCTAACTTTTATCTTTATTGTTATAAATTATTACACTCATAACTTTATTTTTAGTGGAAACACAGTCTGCAGTGGATTCTCCCTGGTCGCAGATGCTGGAAGGATGGATAGATACAAATATTGATGACCATCACGACGACCATCATGGTAAACTCTATTTTCCCTCTGTTGTTTCACGTATTATCTTAAGTGATTCTTATCTTTTCAGTTTTGATAATTTTTATCGATTAAAACAACTGGAAAACTCGTTTTTACATGAAATTTGATGTATATCAAATTGTTGAACACATGTTACTCATGCCTTATTCAGAATTTACAGTCTGGTTATTCGACATTGTTTCTGTAGGTACTTATTAATTTAATATATTATGTTTGATGTATCAAAATTATAGTCGTAGAAAAAAATTGTTTTAAAAATTTCATATTAAATTTCAGGAAAAGAATACTGTTACTGCTGCTGTTGTGATATCTAATTTCTCTTTTATTGTGTTTCATCACTATCTGAACAATTGCAGAAAATAATTGTATAATTATAACTCTGATATAGTAAATGAGACTACTGATTATAGGGTATGTACAATGAACTCCCTGTTGTGTTTTGGCAAAATTCTTGTAATGCCTTGGCATGATCTTGATAGTGAGAAAAATTTAATCCAATTTTTTATTAATTCAAGGAGATTATAGGGTAATTAGCATGGAAAGCAAGATAATGCATCAATTTTATGAACTTTGGAAAATAAACTCTTAGCTAAGATTTGATAGTTCTCAGTTAGAATAATTCCGAACCTTCTAAATTTGAATATTTTTCATAATTATGTTTCATCTCAATGACACATTAATAGAAAATGACATTTTATAGAAAATACAATAAATTGAAATAAATGGAAAATTAAGTCTAAATCTAATATAATCTATGCCATTAAATATATTTAGAATTTCAAGATTCATAATTCATTCATGATCTTTTAAATTTTATATTGGATGGGATCATTGAATTGGAGTTTGTACTGTATTTAAAAAACATTGAAATCAAATTAATTATTCTTCATTAACTGTATAACCATGGCAAACGTTTTTTAATTTAATGAACATTCCAAAATATAAAAGCTTGGATTAAATGTGCTTTTTGTACATTAAGAATTTTTTATAAATGTTGGGAAATGTTTAATTATGTTAGTTTCTAAGACATAGCATATATACACTATTGACGTTCTACGCATGCGTAACTTGTAATTTGTGGCTCTTTGTATGTGTAGAACATTAATAGTGTACAAACAAAGTTTTCTCAATGATATGTCGAAACTCGCTATTTAGTACCTCAAGTTGTCTGTTACAGTACTATATTATTCTACTTTAGTACTCAATTAGAAATATGAATGTAATATTTTAGAAGAAGACGACGAGATAGAAGTTTCTGGAGAAGAGGATGAACACGAAGAAGATGACCTTGATGAAGCCAGTGGCGAGCTCGAAGATGATGGATATGAGAGTGGAGAGGAAGTAGACGATGATAATGATGAGGAGGAGGAAGATGAAGATGAGGAAGAAGAAGAAGAAGAAGAAGAAGAAGAAGAAGATGATGATGATGATGATGATGAGGAGGAGGAAGATGAAGATGAGGAGGAGGAAGATGAAGATGAGGAGGAGGAAGAAGAAGATGATGATGATGATGAGGAGGAGGAGGAGGAGGAAGATGATGAAGATGAAGATGAGGAGGAGGAAGTAGAAGAAGATGAGGAGGAGGAGGAGGAGGAGGAGGAGGAGGAGGATGAGGAAGTAGAAGAAGAAGAAGATGAGGAGGAGGAAGTAGAAGAAGAAGAAGATGATGATGATGAGGAGGAAGAGGAAGAAGATGATGAAGAAGATGAGGAGGAACAGGAAGAAGATGATAAGGAAGATGACTATGGCGAAGAAGAAGATGAAGAAGAGGAGGAGGAGAAAGAAGAAGATGATGATGCGGATGATGTCGATGAATTAGAAAATAAGAGTGAAGAATCAGACGATGATGGTTATGAAACGGAAGGGGACGATGACAAAAATGGTGATGAGGAAGATGAAGATGGAAAAATTTCAATCAAAAAAAGACCATCAATCGTCTGGAGTCTGAAAAAGAAACCAAAGTCTTTGTTGGCTGGAAGGGGCAAAGCTGATCATAGTAAGAACTTTATACATGTCATTTGTTGAGTGTACGTTTGTTTGAAATCTTGGACCTGTGTATGTGACTAACCGATTTTAAATATTGAGAATTTTTTGTATTTTACTGGGAGTAACATCTTCAATTGATCCATCAAACTTGAAAAACTCAAGTGATTGCGGTTATCAGTTTTCTGTGTATTAATTAGTGTTGATTTCTCATAATATTCCTCATTAGTATGTTGTTCTTTCAATGTTTAATTTACATTCAAATTCATGTCCATTAATTTCTAATCTTGTTTTCATGAATGTAAGTTTGTCAGATTTATTACTACAAATTAATAATATTCCTGTTGTGCTTGAACTTGAATTAATCGATTAAATCCTTCATAAACATATTAAACGTGCTTTGTAGCTCCAGTTGATCATATAGCATGTCATGCCCCATTTTAACCAATGAAATGCTTTTCAACCTCGGTTTTGTTTGTTTATTTAACATTATTTCTACTTTGTACTTTCTAATCAATTGACGATCTTTTGATAAACTACAAATGGTTTATTCTGCTTTTTAGATGATTAGCAACTCATCCATCAAACCAGAAAATACTCTGGATTTAAGTAATTCATAATTTTCTATTTCAAATAGAAAGTTTACTGTTACTTCAAAAAAAGTATTTTAATGAATGTTATCAGAACACTTGACTACTTAGAAATATTTTCTATTATAAATTCAAAAGGCATGTTTTCAACTTCTATTAATACCAGATTTATATGAATCGTATGTAGAAGGAAATGAATACATAGATGTGATTAATTTAACTGATTTTTTTAATACGCACCATACATAGGTTTCACTGATCATTGCTTTATTCTTAGTTGAGTAGCGAGTCGAAACTAGAATTATGCAATAAGCTTTGAAACCTAATTATTGTGTGAATTAAACATTAGGGTTAAAAATGGGTTCTGTTGAAAATTGAATATCCAATATTATCAAAGAAAAACGAGATTATATATATTTCATGTGAAACCGTGATTGTTATCAGCAACTTAGTCAAGCAACTTATTTTTTGGAAAACGATACTTCTTTAATTATTACTCATGTTGTAAATTGTGTTTCAATATCTCTAACTTCTATTCTAAAAGTCAAATACAGTAATTAAACTCATTTTCTTGCAATATACGAACATGAATTTGATTCAGTACAAATCCATCCAACTTACCAAATTGTTACTGTCCATTTTAGTTGAAGCTGATGATGATCAGGACAACGATGATCGTGATGATCATGATGTTGGAAGTAAAAAAGATAGTGATGATGATGATGATGACGACGATGATGATGGAGGAATAGTGAAAGATCATTCCAAAATAGAAGATAAAAAATCAAAGGTGAGTACTGTTTGCTCTGGATGTGATCTTACTCAATTTTCTTGAATAAAGATTTTTAATAAATAAAAAAATCCTGCGTGAGTCTTTTGTGAAGATAAAGCCTTTTATTTGAGTTATTTCAAAATGATGTCTCTTTTAATGATGTGACCAGAACTTGGCTTGAAAAATGGCATTGAACCAATTCAATAATGAGGGTCGCTCCAGGCTCATACCTACACTTTGAGCTTAATTTTTAAATTTTGTGATTATTAGTTGATAAGTAGAGGAACAAGGGAGTAGATTTTACTTGAAAGTGCATTATAGACAGCATGATTACAACTTCTAACTGTTTAACCCAGTTTAAAGAGCGTGAGCTAATGAATAATAAGACGAATTATCACAACCACATTTATTAAAAAAACTTGAGAAAGTTTCGGTTGTTATACCATTATCAATCTCAATCAGAGTTTGATTGAGATTGATAATGGTATAACAACAGAAACTAGTTTCTCAAGATTTTTTAATAAATGTGGTTGTGACAATTTCGTCTTATTATTCATTATGGACACCTTCCACAATATCACCTTCGCCACTACAAAGAAAGCGTTAGCTAATTTCATCTATAATAAAGCATGACTTCCAGAAAGGGAAATCAACAAAGGCGATTGACCTGGGCTCACTACATTGAGAAAATATTTTGTAAAATTTCATAGGTTTTTTTTCTGCTACAGTTTGCTAGATTAAATGTCAAACAGTTACTTTTTACATCTAACCATGGACCTTTACTGTCACATATTATGTATGATATCTTAGTAAGAGGTAACTCCTCAAAACGAAACCTTGATGGGGTATTTAAGATCAAAAAGGAAGCTCTTAGGTATATGGAAAGAACAAATAGGTAAGGTTCATGTACGCGATAGTTCAAGAGGCTTGATCTCCCAACTATTTGTATGTGTATGAAACTGCTCATCGTCGTCTTCTTTCAAGACTTTGGCAATAATACCTGTTCTCACTTTAAGAATTCTCCCATCTTTTCATGGACCGCTTTGTTTCGACATGTTCAGACAGAGAGAGACACCCTTCACACAACATGTTTACCATCTATAGCAACCTGAAGATCTGCGCCTCCACGATGGTGGGGTTGGATAATTTAATCTAATGAAGAATAGAGATTTATTAAACTGAAACGAAACACTCGGGCAGACTTGGCACGCAGCTGTAGTGAAAGAAACAAGTCTAGGGGGTAAATGTGATGAAAATCCTGTGAGTTTGGACGCAGTAAGGTCCATCACTGAACTTGACCTGCACAGCGCTAGGGGATTTTTCACTTAGGCCGTGGTCCTACTGCATGCGTACTCCGACGAGTAAATGGACGTGCGTGCTCGCATCTGGACGTCAGAGTAAAACAAACGTTGATAAAACGGTTTGATTGGTCACAGTAGAGAAGGGTTGGTCGTACGGCGCACACGCACGAGTCAATTCTGGAAGCAAGTTTGTTTGATTTTCTTTGCGTGGTCGTCAGTGTAAAAATGAACGTTTAGGAGTTGATTACGCTTGTGTTTGACCAAAATCCATTGTGGGACCAATCCACAAAGGATTATTATAATAGAGATCTCAATGTGACCGCTAATCTTTCCACAGGCTTAATACAAGTCCGAAAATTGCTTTCTTTTTCAATCTTTTTGTTGATTCTGTTTAAAATATAATAAAACGTTCCTAGTGACATCCGAAAATAATCGAAATAATTTCCATCAGTTTTTCGTAGATCAGGAAAAAGTAGCTTGAATTCTCCTTGCGTCTCTCTTGTTAGATTAATATCATTCACCCAGCTTTCTTTTTCTTCATTAACAAACAAAATGCGCAATAACAGATTGTCTAACAACAACTGGCCAATGCCATTGAAGTATAAACTCGCAGGAGTAGGAAGTTGCAATGTGACCACTCTTACTCTGACGACCTACTCGTACGACCTGCTCGCAAAACGATCTACTCGTCAGTCGCAAGCAGTCTGACCACGACCTTACTGATAAACTTCGAACAGCCTCGGATGGAACAGTAAAATCGGAATGAAGCTACTTTATATTTGAAAAAAGTGATTTAAACCAAAATGTTGACGTACCGTACATGATTATAATACACGAAACCAAGGAGATTATCACTTAGTCACAATAGTTGGTTATTCGAACGAAAACCTAGTTATATTGGTTGGGAATTCTATGAAAAGGTACCGCAATTTTTAAAGAGTTTTGGAAGCATCGAAAAATTGAAAAAAAGCAATTGAAAGAATATTTAGTTGGAGCTTTTTATAGTGTACAAGAGTTCCTTTCAAATAAAAATTAAGACTCACCTAAACAATTTAAATAGTAATTATGGTAACTAGTTTATAAGATGGGAAGTGATAGCCGAGTGCCGTAGCAGGTATCTGTTCAATCAGAGATAAGCTACGGAACTCCTGGGCGCTCTTTGTAAGGGTGACCGATTGGATTGGCCAGCAAAAAAGACTCTGTACTCTGCTTTAAAATAACTTCCCGGTGGTTCAGAACCCGGGGTACTAAACTGTAGGTCCAACTCATCAACCACCATCATCTAATTCATTACCCACGCACAGGTCTCAGACCTATGTGCGCTCCATCCTACTAAAAAAAAAGATTGGTAACATTGTATATTGAATATAAATTGTTGATCTGATTTGTCTTGTATTCCTTAACCGGAGTATTTAAGACGTAATATTAAAATAAAATATTTACAAAATGTGTGTTTGAAAACGTCTTCTAAGCTTAGGCAATGTCTGTAACACCCGAAATTACATTTTTATATTTTCTACATTTTTTAAATATTTTGTTGGAGATATTACACTTCTCTCTCTCTCCCCAATTATGTATTATGTATTCAGAAACTTATTTATCATAAAACATCTAATATTATGCACCATATCAATTTGTAAAATATTCTGTTGTACTGATTTCTTGTTTGTTGCAATATGCTTCAGTCTGGTGACAATTGTTAATAAACAATCTCTCTCTTTCTCTCTCATCGTGGCTTTCCTGCATTCATATCAATTTCATCGGTTTTTAAATATGTTTAAAATCATGCAGGCTTATCTAATTTTAATGCATCTGAGTATTTTCATCTTGTAATTGGTTTACGCTTTGGTATTGACGTTTCAGAAGAAATCCAAAATTAAAAAAGAAGACATTTCTGATGACGATGATGAAATAATAGAAAAATCTGAAGGAATACCAGAACAAGAAGCGGAAGAAGGCGGAGAAGAAACTTCAGGAGGTATGTATTTCAGTGTTTGCTAATGCCATTAACATATACTGTAGAAGTAAGCGTTAAGTGTAGAGCTTCTTTTCAAATAATATTTTTGTAAACGATTTCAACATGATCAGTGAGATAAGAGCCATTACAAATTGACCCTAGAAATTGGTTTAGATTGTATTGTAGAGACTTTTCATTTCAATCATACTTTCAACTCATTCTTTTTATATATGATATGTCATACGGTAATGGATTTCAATAAAATTTTGAAGAACATGTTTTTGTTTGGAGCAAAATCACTTATAAACCCAAAATATAATTTTTCAACCGGCCACCACTGTAGAAATACAAATGAACAATTATGTTGAAACAGATGAAAAAAATGTCTATCAGGGTTGCTCATCCTATTGTATGCTTCCCAAACCATATTTTTGATGATAGTAAGATTCAAAATGAATTGAGATTGTGGATGATGTAACAGCCGAAAAGTTTAATCACATTTATATCAATGTTTCTTATTTTATGTTGATATGAAAAATCCTTTCCATCAGTTTATTTTCCTTGGAAACATTCTGATGACAACATACATCAGTTTAATTTTAATAGAGTTGATGGATATATTCACTGGCAATTCCAAAATTTATTACGGCCCCATTTAACTACATTACTATTGTTTACAGTTGCATTGAGATTTGGAGTAGGTGTAGCCCTAGTGGTTGTCGCTCATGTCGTTCTTGTTAGAAAATGGAACAGTATTGGTTAGTAAGGTGCAATCTTCTAGTTGTTTTGCATTGGTTGATTTTTCTCTACTTTTATAATTTTTTGTTTTTGTTTTCTTGTCGCTTCCATTAATCGTCAAGTGTTCTATCCAAGCATGTATCCTTTCTAGTTTGAAATATAACAGCTTTACATAATACTAAATTGTGGAAAGTTTGTTTTTCTAATTGATCCCCAGATTTATAGTTTAGAATTTGTGTTTAACTTGCGTGTTATGATTGTAATGACTGCTCTTCAATCCAAACAGATTCTCCCATTTTTTCGAGACATTTTCATTAGTAATTTAGTCTTTTCCGTGAGAATTTTTCAATTTATCCATCCTTATAAAATATTTCATCTTTTCTATGAATTTGAAAGAGAAATGTGTTAATTTGCCTCGTACTACTCTTGCCGACTTCACCTTTCAATTGTTTCTTGTTCTGAACGATTTCAATGAATTCCATCTTGTTTTTTCTACTCTTGAAGAAAACCTCTTGAAAACTCCTTCACCTCATTTCCATCAATGTTGGGTAAAGCTGAATTTATAATTATTACAGTATTATTGTCATCATAAAGTATCTCAATAGAATATAAACCTTAATATTACATAAATCATACATTAATATTACAAATTTTACATATTATATAATGTACTATCACTTATTCAACTTGCGCTACTCAATAGCTTTTATCTTTCTGGCTAATATTTCTATCTTGAGTGGTGTGAATCTAATTTATAACTATCCCAATTGTATCTTTGTTGTCAGTTGAAAAGAGAAATATATCAATAACATTGGTAAATGATCGTTAATTTTCTAATAGATTATGTTTTTCCAATTTTCAGGAGCTGGAGATTCGAAGATAGAAAAAGAGGTTGTTGCGTCAAATGAATCAATAGCAGCAGTCCCTAAACCTGAGACTCCAGAGCTTTTGTCTCGGCGAAAGACTCTGGTTCCTCCCACTTTTACAGAAGACATTCATCCTTCGCGATCACCATCCCCTCCTCTAGATGGTACAATGCATAAGATAATGCTGTAACACGTTTATATTGAACAGTAGTGTAGTGGTATCTTTAAGTCATTGGGTGTGGTTTCTCTCACTACTGTTTCAATCTTCAAAAATGTTACTCATTTCACTGATTAGATCATGTTTTTTATTATAAGTTTGGAAGCATTGTAAATAATTGGAATAAAAATAAATATTCCGTCTAGCCATATAATCTTCAAAATCAACAGAAATTGATTGGAAGAAATCGAAGTCAAAGGAGTCTCATGGCTAAAATTGTATTTAGCCAAAATAGCGTTCAAATTTCTACTCTACATTTCTTTAATTCAAATAGTCTTTTGCTCTTAAAAAATGTTTTTTTTTTTTCATGAAAAATGTGTTTTCCAGTTGTTTTAATTGAATAAGACATCATTAACATATTTTAATTATTGATATGTTTGTTAGGTAGGTTCCTCTGCATGCATTAAAAAAAAAATGAATTTTAAATCCATTTTAGAACGGCTTTGAGTCCTTCAGTTATTTTTGTCATGTTTATTTTCATTTCTTGGAGTGTAGTGTTCAAGGAAGTATTTATTGGTTCAGTGCTGTGAAAGTGTTTTAATTGAGACATATTAATAATGAGATCAATGATTGGTTTAGATATGCCAAAGTCAAATTCATTAGTAATCTAAATTACTAGACTACAATAAATCAGACCACATAGTTATATTCCTTTCAAAAATAATAAATTGAGCTTTACCGTTATTCTCAAGCTATTAAAACAATGTTGTGTTAATCCAAGAATTTATTTTATTTCATTATTTTTCACATTACTACCCTACAGGTTGGAGCTTAGTAATGGCTTCGCTATTTCCTATTCCTTCAGCTCAGTCACAACCCAAGAGGTGCTTTCATGAGCTGTTAACATTTATGGCGATAATGTTCATGTTTATGTTTATTTGTGATGTCTTTTATATTTGGTATGAATCCACTTTTTCTGGCATGTTCTATGGCAGTGGATGTTATGTCCTTCGTCGTGAAAAATAACTTCTCAATTCTATGTCTTTTATGAATGTTGTAATGTTATTCTACAATGCCGTTTACGCCGTATTCCTCTTTAACCAATAACTGTTAAATAAAAACATATTTTCTGAATTCATTCAATACTGGTACAGAGAGTTTCATACTCTTCAAGCTTATCAAAACTTGAACATTCTAAGATATGGTCTAGTTTGAATTTGTTTCTATAATTTGGTTCATAGATCTAATTGCAGTTTCTGGAAATTGAGCTATTATTTATTCTGTTAATGTGTGGATATTACAATGTTCCGAGTGCTGTCCAGTGTATTATCCGTAAGTTAATTGGTTGAATCTTGATCATTCATTGTCTAGTTGTTTTATTATTTTGCCTAATCTCACATTATTGGGCAAACTCGAATAACTGGAAAAGAACAATAAAGTGCCAAATCTATTTTTTTCTGTTGTTTAAGGTATCTGTTGACCGATCCCAGTCGTCTGTTTGGAAATTATTCTGTAATAAATAATTTCTAATGTAGAATTTTGCCATTTAAGTAGGTAAAATTAAAATATTTGAAATCAAAATTGCTCTTATTGTTGGCAGAAAACTGCTTTCAGTTTGCATTGAACTCGTATTCTATTTGTTGAAAGATGTGTATTTTTGGACTCAAAGCCTTTCAGCACATATTTCTTTATCCAGCCAAATTGATGATGAATTTTCACATTCTTTTGCCACTTCTATTATATTCGAAGAATTTGACTTTCAGAATACTCAGAAGATGAAGCCGAAGAAGAAGATGAGGACGAGGGAGAAGAAGGAGCGGTGGAAAGCGAACATGTTAAACAAACATTGGAGGATTTGAAAGCAGCTTATGAGGAAATAACTCCAGAACCAAGTGACATCGAGGAGGATTATGAAAGAGATGTAAGTGAGCGGATGATAATTATTATTCCAAAAATTTTAAGTTTAGTAAAATGTCAGATTTAAAAAAAAAAAAGAATTATGCATATTTTTCCTAGAAAACGAAAATGTTCATGATGAATAAAAATGTTCATAATATTTTTAAGGTGAAAATCTGACTTTTTACAGATTTTAAAGGAATTGTGCATATTTTTCCTAGAAAACGAAAATGTTCATGATGAATAAAAATGCTCATAATATTTTTAAGGTGAAACCAAACTTACATCTCAGTATAAAACATAACGTTCATAAAGTTTATTTTATAACAAAAATGGTCAAGGTAAATAAAATGTGTATTATGTCTTTGAAGGTGAAACCGAAGTCATTATTTGTATCTCATTATTCATAGTATTATTGCCTAAAAACAACGAATTATAGAATATCTAACACAACAATCTTAGAATTTATTTTCCATCTTATAGACTAAATTCTACACGTATATTAATTTTTCATTTTCACAGTCGGCAACAAAACCTTACGATTACATTTCAACTCCACCAGAGAGTGATTATGAACAAAGCGAGCCTGAAGAAGAAGCAGTTGGTGACGAAGATGATGAAGAAGAGGAGGAAGAAGAAGATGATGAAGATCCACGGAGTGAGTGGCAAAGTAAGTTCAAAAATGGAAATCGTTTACATTAACAACGACTGTTAACTATCTATTTTATAGTTGTTTTCATTTTAGTTTTTTAGCTGAAAAAAGTGTGTACTGTAGTTTTCATATAACTTGGCAGCAGTATGCTGGGTTCAGATGTAGCATGTCCCATCTGTTACACGCTGCCAAGTTATATGAATACTACAGTAGCTAGCTATTCCTTTGGTTTCGGGATCGGTTCTCGGCTTTCCAATCACCCACGCTCAGTAGTCAATCTTTTCTAGGAATTATGTGCAATAGAAAAAATTAGTGGACATTTCAATCTTAATTCGATATGATAGCGATAGATCTTAGAGCTCAAGTAATACATGATTATCACCTTAAATTGGAGTCGAAAAATAATAAGTTAATACGTATGCAATTTCAAGACGATTCCAGTTTGAAATATCTTTCATTGTGGAAAGGTTTTAAGGGCATTGGAAAAAATCAAGCCAATGCCAAATGGAACTTGTAAGGCAAAATCATGTCAAAGTCGAATCGTGGAAATGTGCAAGTGGTGTAGCAAAATACATACATTTCTGTCACAGATCGAATGTTATTACTACAGATAGGCTCATCTTTTCCAGGTTCAAAGTGCAAAACCACATGACGCCTACTGTATATCAATTACAAATAATTCTATAAAAAATTGAACACTTAAGTGGAAATCATACCTCACGTTATGGCGTGACGGTCGTTTCACTCCGTTGTCAAGAGCTTCTTCAGACGACTCACATTACACTGAAGTTTGAGGGTTATGGATGTTGGAATGGTGAATAGGTGGGGGGATGAGTAGGCGGGAGGTTTGAAATTTGGATTATTTTGTCAAAGAGAGTATGTGAAAAGTTAAGTTGATCAAATGTTATTAGGTTGCTGCTTTGTGTGACAACATTTTAAATGATCAACTCAACTTCTTCTCACATACCCTTTTTGACAAAATAATCCCAATTTCAAACCTCCCGCCTACTCATCCCCCCCACCCCTACACCGTTCGAACATCCATAACCCTCAAACTCATGCCTTAAATCAGTGTACTGTGGGTCTTCTGACGATGCTCCTGACAACAGAGTGAAATGGCCGTCACGCCATAACGTGAGTTATAATTTCCACTTGAAAGTGTTTTTTAAGTTTTTATTATGTATTAGTGGAAACAAGATGAAGCTTCAACATCACAAATAATTCATTCAGCAATCTGAATCTGGTAATTGTAATGTTCTGGAATCCATACTGTCAGATCTGAGCTCTGATGTAATTAATGTCGCTCTACAATCAGCAGTATTTAATCAGCTCTCGACCCATGCCATAAGTCTCCCTTCTAAATCTAATTATCAATTCAAGAGCCCTTCAAACTCAGACTTCTAGAGTGACACTTATAGCATAATTGAAAGCTTAGAGCAAATCTAACAATATTGATTGCAAGTAGACGTGCTGCAAGAATGGTTCACCTTCTTAAACAATTAGAGTTGCATAAAATCTCCTTCAATGATTTTGACACAGCGTTGGCAATTTGTACATGTAGTGCAGTACTATTTGCGGAAACCTTTATAAATCCATTTATATGAAACAGCTAATCGAATATATTTATTAATGATGAAAATTTTTCATGAATGTTCAATGACCACCATCAAAAGCCCAAACGATATCTATTCGTTAGTCGAATTCTTCTCACACTCGTAGCAACAAGTATGGTGCTACGGTTTCAGTGACTGCAGTTATTTGAAAATACTCATCGATTATTTTTCTTTCCAATTAGAAGAAAACCAACATATTTTCAAGCTAGATGAAGCATCATCTCATTTGCACCTTCATCAATGATTTTTGAATGATAAATTATAGATAGGCTACTTTTTTGATTGACTTAGAAGCGAGACTTTGAAAGAATGTAATTAATGTATCGACAGATTGTTTGTAATGCAGATATCAAACCTTAATCTGTACTAAAATGTTTTAAGAGATAACTTTTGATAACTTATGAAAGTTTTGAATGTGCTTTTTATATGAATGGTGAAGTATCTGTGTTTTGTAATTAAAAAAGTCCAAAATTGGGTCTTTCTTTTGTAATTACTCAGTAATTTGTTACAGACCGATTTCAAGAACTGAAGTAGCATTTACTTTTCCTCGATCAATTCAAAGGTTGAATATGCGTTGAAGAGTGGAGGCTTCAATAAAGTAGTCGCATTGAGGACATTGATTGCTTTTTATTTCAGGTAAACATTCTGCTCATCTTCTGGCGGAAGAGGTTGAGGATCTGCAGACAGAATCAGAGGGCGAGGAAGAGGAATCAGATGATGAGCCTCCCCCTCCGCCAGTGGCTCGCCAAAGAGGCCCTCAGGAATTGGATGAAAACGAACAAATTTTCCAAGATCTTGTGTATGAAACATTTGAGAAAGTTGAACAGCCACTTGAACAGTATTCTGCAAAAGCTGAAGAACCAGAAAAATCTCAAAACATAGTTAGTAAGATTGCTGTTGATGGTAGGAGTGAAGTACATGAAAACGACGAACAAGATGACAAAGACCTATGGGAGCCGATGTCTTCATCTGAATCACTCAACGAAGCAGCAACTGCAAATGAAAAAAATAATGAAGAAGTGGAGCAACCAGCAGAGGCAGAAGTAGTTCAAGAAGTAGCCAAGGTAATTTTCTTTTAAATATATGTACATATTATTAGCTCCAAATGGCTATTTCCAACAGATAGAAAAGATCGACTCTTAAATAGTACAATTAATTGGAACATCTTACAGCTTGTGTTCTAGACTTCTATCATCTATGGGAAGAGATTTCTCATCCAGTGTTGCGCATTTAAAATCGACAAATTGTAATGCGGATATCAAACCTTTATCTGTACTAAACTGTTTATTAATCAGTTACGTTGGCTATGTTTATGGTGAATGTTTATATAGTAATTAATGTTTACCACATTAGTCTATTAGTCTTCTACTGAAATTGACTCATACAATTCTTAGCTCAGAGTATTTATTGATGTCTGTTCATTGATAAATTTGTAAATATTGACAGATATTAACTCAAAAATTTAAAAGTTGAGCTTCTGATGCAAGCAATAAATGCAAGAATGCTGATGAAATAATCTAATGCCACTATTGACCAGGGCATTCCAATCTTGAATTAATGCTATGATTTTTTCTAATTTGTACTCTTAATATAATTTTTAATTTCAAATAGTCAATTATTGTACTGCTTGGATGTTTTGTATATGCTGTATTTGTAAAGGAACAATAAATATTTCATTTCAAATATTTTAAATTGACTGTGTATGCAGTGGAAACAAACTGCATGAAATTGAGTTTGAGATTTCGCTTTTAACAATGTCTGTGGTTTTAAATAGTAATGGTATTACCAATTCTGTTTGACTAAACTTCTCTTTTTGAAAAGATTTGATCAATTCACTGTTTGTTGTTCTACTTGATCTACATTCTGTTATAGAAATGTTTGTTGTACTTTTATGTTGTAGGATTATTTCAATAGTGACATAACTAATGACTACGATTGGGAAATTCACGATGACTTGGATGCTGCAGATGCAGAACTCAATCAAGGAGTAAGTTCATTGTCACTCGGTATTCATATTTTGAAATAAATCAAGATCGGTGCAAATGCGCGTGCCTTGAACCATCTATTTTATCAAAATTTCTCTAGAGCGTGATGGAAAATAGTTTTAAATTCTTTGTTTTTATTTTTACTACTAATAAAATTTTGAAAATAAAAATTTCATCAACAGTCTACTACTTTTATTGTTGAACAATGCATATTCATATTTAGATTTTAACATGAATTGTTGATAGACTGTATGACTTAAATACTGTATAATATATATACATAGAAATATAAAATATGTTTTCAAAAAGTCTATAAATATAGTTGTTGTTTATAAATTGTTTTCTATGCTCAGTGACTGACGTCAGACTGAAGTAACCTATATTAAAATGTATTTAAATTTTTTGAAATTTTTCATTGAATTCAAGAATTAAATTATTGAAAAGGCTCATTAACAACTTCGGTAAGTTATTCTCATTGAAATCAATAATAATTAAGGTAAACGTTTTAATTGATAAATTATTTTGGTAGTAATTCTTATGAAGGGTTACTATTTGTTATACGTCACATTTATAGATTTTTTTGTAATTCAGCACCGAACAAATTCAGTGCTTATTTGAAGCATTCCTGATTTTCTTTTTCAATGTGCCCATGATGTTTTTGTTAATGCTGCAAAGGAGGTTTTGTGAGTATTCATATATTTTTTCAATTCTCTCTAGGATTTCAATTTCATCTGAGAGTAAACTCCTTCCCTCCAATTATGTAGTTTCCTTGTTCATTTCCAGTTTTATTTCATGTATTAACACAGAGTGATTATTATTTTAGTTTTGGCTCACTGTACTATGAAGGCTTTCTTTTTACCTAGGCACTACTGTGTTATTGAATAACTTGATATTTTAAGGTTGTAGCATTTAATTGTTGAATAGATTTGTAGTTTGAAATGGTTTGTTTTTTCGCTTTGTCATAGTCTACCTCTAATATTCATTCTTAGATATGTTTTCTTGAACTGTTGTTATAAGTTGATCTGCCTGGCTGTGATCTTACTACTGATTTTAAGCTATTATTTTTTTAATTTTCTTTTCATTTAACCATTTTGGTTGGATGTTTACTAGTGATAGTATTTTATTCTTAATAAGTGCCAGTTGTTAATCTTTGAAAGTAACGTTCAATATTTACACAACTATTAGATTCAGGAGTATCATTTAAATAATTTTTAATGACAGTAGACCTCTGGTATTGATAGATTGAGTATTTGTAGGTTTTTTTGTATATTATTTGAATTGTTATGTTATTTACTGAGACCTAAGAATAATAACTATAATTGACCAATTGTTCAAAATTTCATCCGGAAATACATTTTTAGATTTCACCCACAACATTTCCATCTTTCAGTCTAGAAATGTGTTTCTGAAATAAGTTTCGCTATGTTTAGTTCAATAAAATTAATTCCAAATTACATGAAATTTTTTCATATTCAGCCTGTTTCAAATTGCCTTTTAGACTGTTTTTTAATTTGGTAAAGTTCTAGGTTTCTTCTTACATATTCCTTAGAATGACTGATTATTTAAATGTTGTTAACCATTGAAATATCTGTGGTCTTCCCAATCACAGAAATGCCCCGATAATTTATTCTCATCAACACACTCCACAATGTTCAAAGCATACTTATTGAAATTATCCAAGAAGTAATTCCTTCTTTTAGGGATATTATTTCCATTTGTCTTCGATATTTTCTTTAACAATCAATACTTGCTGTAACAGTACTGCAGTCGATGCAATTTAACAATTCAACTAACAATTCATAATAGTACGCGACTCTGTTAAGAAAAAAATCTATACTCAGGACTGTGTTCTCTTATCATCCATCAATCTTGTGGGCACTTCTGAAATTGTAATGTCGTAGTGCTTATGATTAACTCATGTTTTAATATATAATTATGTGGTGAGTGTTTGTGAGAGCATGGTGTGTCTAATAATAGTATCGCTAATGCAATTCAAACAGCATGCCGAACGAGCCCTCACCATCTTCACATCCCTGCTCGTCCAAGCTCCCCTCTCGCCCAGAGCGCGCCACGGAAAAGCTCAGGCGTTGGATCGACTCGCTGAACAAAACAAAAGCAACGCCCTACTGGTCAAAGCCATCTCGGCCTACAACGACACTATTCAAGCTCCTGACATTCCTCCCAAATTGTTGACCAGCATTGCCAATCGCACCATTGACAGGATGAGGTTCAAAGGTTAGTATCACCTTGCATTTTATTTTCGTTCTCTGAAATTTATGTTTCTCAACTTGCTAAACTGTTCCAAATAATAAACTTCTCTATTTAAATCTATTCAGATGTGGATATTTTTGGTTCCTATTATGACCTAACCTGACAATACCGTATGACCGTATTTTTCCTGACTTATTTGAATCCGGACACTGATTGTTAGACATGAAAATCGACTGTGAAGCGTTTTAAATGAACTGATGTGATTGGCTGTGATGACT
The DNA here is from genome assembly GCA_948455865.1 of Conomelus anceps. Classification (NCBI taxonomy): domain Eukaryota; kingdom Metazoa; phylum Arthropoda; class Insecta; order Hemiptera; family Delphacidae; genus Conomelus; species Conomelus anceps. The sequence continues at coordinate 73,379,076 of OX418217.1, forward strand.
CACCCAATCACAGCCATTTTCATTTTCAACAGTTTGCATGCCGAAGAGATCCGCGTGTGGCAATGAAATATATTCGGAATATTGCAAAGAATAGAGTTAATTTATGTGTAGATTGTCTAACACTCGGGTGGACGCAACAACATTTAACATAAAAAACAAGATATTAGTTTCAAACTGTCTTAAGTTTGGGAGTGGTGTAACTTCCGAGACTAGTGTCACCTTTTTTTCAATAAATGTTATTGTGATATCTCCAAGTCTCTAGCGGTATATTCATATCAAGCACATCACTGGATATCAGCAGTACAAATAAGCCCTAGATATTTAATCTACATGAAATTGCTGTTTTATTTAATCTATTTAATAAAATACTTGAAGCAGCAAAGTTGTATTTTCATTTGAATTTGACATGAGAATAAGAGACTAGACTACAAACCTAGAAAGAAACAATGGCTGACAATATTATTATAATTATTTTTTTAATTATTATTATTATTATTATTATTATTGATTTCTGTGTTATGGGGGTTTTAGAAATTTGAAATGATGATTTACATCATTCTCAATTGATTTGCGAATGAGCTACGGAACTATCTTACTGCTGAAGAGTGAGAAAGTATTGAATCTTTGCTTAGAGTAGGGTCTCTGGGTTTCCTAATCCTCATGGTATCCATCCTTGCAGATTCAGATCCTGTATGTTGGATGTTTAAGCACATCTCCTCTCCCTCATAAAAAAGGGTCTCTGGTTGGTTTATGTTGAATACCAATTGTTATAATGGCATATCTTAAAAACATCATTGATGTATATGCCGTCATAATAACTATAGTTCACGCCACAAAATTAGGCTGCTTAAAGAAATTGCGGTGTAGCAAAAAAGCAACTGACTATGGTGATAAACAATATGACTGCTATTGTCAGACTTGTAGATTGGGCAACACGGTACAAGTGCAGTTGCCAATTGGTGCACTGTGGTTAGTGATTCTCTACTATCAGCTGCTGGCATGGTCCCATATCTGGCATCACCGAAATATTTCAGAGCCACCCAATTTATTGGCGTGAACTATAAACCTTTGCAGTGTTAAATCATTAAAACAATTCTTATTAATAATTATTATTTATTTCTATTTTAAGGAATGCATATGGATGCCGTCAAAGTACACAATGAACTGATTTTACGTTTTCCTGATGCTCCTATATACAGAAATCAATTGGCGGTCACCTACTTGATGATAAACAGGTACCTTACTAATGCAATTGCTTCATTTCACCTTTTTCTTTGCACTCGTGTGATAATAAACAAAACTTGAACATAAAAATTAGTCTAGTCGTGTTTCATGAACTTGATCTAGTTTTTTATTTTAAAATAGCAAATTAATAAATTGAAATCTAAATAGTAAAAGGGTATTTGAATTAAATTGAATAGAGTAATAAAATTTATTGATATAGCGGGTCCTTGTATGAATATCACAGTTCCGATTTTTTATTCTTGTTCTGTAGTTCAATTTATTATATTCAAATTTCAATTCATCTTTTTTCAAGATTTTTTCTTGCTGATGATTCCAACATTAGTCTGAGACTTGAGCGTGGATAATGAGGTGAATGAATACAATTGTTAAATACAATGAGTTTTCAGTATTTGTTTTTAAAATACCAACTCACTTTAGTCGACAAAATCCACTTTTTATTACTCCAATACTATTTTTACCGTCCAGACATGCAACATCGCATCTTAAAGTAACCCCGTTTCGTAGAATTTCTCCGTAAGACAGCATCATCATCGTCTATAGCATTGTCCCGTAACAAACACAATTATTTTAAGATGTTACGCGACGGTGACTTATTGCAGCACAATATTTTATGAAGAAATGTTACGGGAGGGACTACGTTACAATGTTATGTTGCATGTTTGGACGGCGTTTTAGAAGTTAAGACAAGTTAGACAGTAAGTTGCACATTTCCGTATCTATAAAAATCCTTGAAACCTTATCTGTTGTTGAGGAATTCGATAGTCGATTTTTATTTTAGTTCTGAGTGAACCAACATTGGACAATAAACTTTGAAGAATCAGTAGGATAAGTTATTTAAGGAACATGTCGGAAGATTATTTTGATAATATCACGAAGGAAGTGAATTTAAACAAAGTTTTTGCAAAATATTACATTATTTTGTGTTTGGTGTTATGGGTGGGTGTAGGTTGTCAGAGGCTAAGAAGATTTTACAAGCAACTCTCGAACGATGGCCTGACGAAGGATGGGCCAACGCCTTGTACGGCTTGCTTCTCAAGCTGCAAGGCTTCAATGCTGAAGCAATTCCCCATCTGAGAGCAGGACTGGAGACAAATGCTTCTGGCACGCAAGAGAGCAATTTCTATTTCCATCTAGGAGATGCTCTCACTCGTGTCAACAAGTATGAAGAGGCTTTAAAAGTATATAAATACTCTTTATTTAATAACTATGCATCATTGAATGTCACAACTCTAGGATAATTCTTCTGATCCTGTTTTTAAAATGTCTTCTAACAAATTTTAATTATTCTCTCTATTAAGGGTACATATTCGTTATCCATTTCTTTTGCAACCTATATTTTACAAAGTATAGATGGTTTCATAACATTGAGAATAATTTGTAATAGCCTACATCGAATCTATGGCCTCAAAATGCAAAGAAAATATACCTTCTCAATTTCTTTCCAAAGTAAATAGACTTTTTAGAGAAACTATTCATTCTGTCTGGAAATATCAAAAAAGCCATATTAATATCCTGTACAAAATAGATTCATAAATATCTCGTTCTTGAATTCTTCAATTTTGGACTGTTCTCTTGATTGCATGCAAATTTCATATCATACTTCATTCTTATAAATTCTTTATTATCATGCGGTTAGATATATTTCATTTATTTAGATAAATGTCTTTCCTAAACATAAATTGATCATATTCTGATCTATTAATACTGTTCTTCATGTAATCTGTCAATTTAATTATTGAGCATGCATCATTCATGTAGCATGTACAATTAATTGACATACATCTTATCATAATGTCATCTTTTTCATTTAAATAAAATATTTTATTTGTATAATAAATTTAGTTTATATTTATAATGTGCATGATTCGTTTCACTTTTCAACACTTATTTTTTAAATGAAGTTTTAGCTGACATGAACTAGACATGACATTATTGGAAGAGTATAGCTCACAATCCGAATTGAATTTACTGCATTTTGAAAAATAGAATGATCTGTTTGAGAATTTAAATATTAATGTGTTTGGATCTACTATTTTAAAGATGAAGAGGGTAAACCTTGAAACTAAAAATTGGTAATTTCAGTGTCATTTGCTTTTCTATGTTGGTTACTTCATCATTTTATAATTTCGTTACATTTCCATCATTTTAAAATCACTACACAGTTTTCTTCAAAATAGTCGCACTTTTATTATTTATTGGACTATTTGTCCAAGCTTGAGTATTTGCGAATTCCAATAAAATATTTTCTTTTAAATTAGCTCACATTTCTATATGTTTAAGGTCTATGAAGATGCAACTGCAAGAGGGCTCTTGAGATCCAAGTTCCAGCGTTCATTGTACAACGTTGATCGGTTAAGAGCTCAGCCTTGGTGGTCCCTTGAGCAAACAACTTATCAGGATTTCTTCAGGTATAAGATTTATATTAAAATTAAATAATATTGCAGATATAATAATAATGCAGAATAGGAATTTTAAGCCGTAGCATTCACCAATGGTGAAATTTTTCTATAACTTTTACCCGTATTGTTCTATCAATTTTTCTTTTTCTTGTACCATCCACTATAATTTCTACATATAATAATTGCAATAGTAATATAAAAATCATCTCGTTTTTTAGATATCTTTTCATTGCATTTAACTTGACCCCTACTCTCCGCTAAAACGTGGCTCTTGTTTCTCATACAGTTAATTTCTCTACTTCTTTCTATAATCGCCCCTCTGAATTAATGGTAGATGTTATTCAATATAAACCATTATTGTAATAGCACAAATAACCAGTTTTTTCGAATTATAATGCAGTACTATGTGACAGTGCAGTATACCAGAGCAAGGGTGAAGATTGGAAATAGAGTGAGTGAGCCATTCAGATTTGCACCAGGAGTGAAACAGGGTAATGGTTTGTCCACAGTGCTTTTCAATTTGACCCTCCACAATGTGGTTTAAACAAATCGACCAGGAAGGCACAAATCCAGTCAAATCTGTGCATATGCAGATGACATTGTTATTACTTGAAACCTGGAGACCTTGAAATCCATGTACAAGAAGTTGGAAAAAGAGTCAGCTTTCATGGGACTCAATATTAATAGAGAAAAACAACATACATGAGAATGTATTCAGATCCAGCACAACAGGGATGAACCTGGTCATTGAAGGAAAGATTTTCAAGGCAATGGCGTGTTTCAAATACTTGGAGACCATCCTTACCAATTCCAACAGCCCGGAAAAATGTATGCCGGACGGAATGTAATGCCGGACGAGACCGAATACAGGCAGGTAACAGAGCCTACTTTACAAACTCTGCTATGTTCAAAGCAGACGCCTTTCTAGATTATGCAAGCTCAGGCTTTATCAGACACAAGTGAGACCAGTCATTGTCTGTGGCTGTGAAGCCTGGGCAATGACAGATGCTGTTGAGAAAGCACTCAAAGTCTCTGAAAGAAGAGTGCACCGAAGAATCTTTGGTTTAACATGTGAAAATGGTGTCTGGAGAATAAAGCATAATGCGGAGTTGGATGCCCTTATAAAGGGTCATGACATAGTGAGGTTTGTGAAGTCTCAGAGGCTAAGATGGCTGGGACACGTTCGTTGAATGGAAGAGGGACTACTACCTATAAGAATACTAAGGAGCAAGCTAGACAGCCGGAGGGGAAAGGGAAGGCCACGAAATCGTTGGATGGATGGATGGTGTTGAAGGACTGGGCAGGAATGGGTGTAAGAGGATGGCAGGTCCAAGGCAGCTGTTAGAGATGTGTGGAGGAGAGTGGCAGACCCGGGCTGTAGAGCCAAATGAGAGAGAGCGAGAGAGTATTTTGATTATTAATTATGTAACTTTCAGATAAATGCAAATTTTCATTGGTGTTCTTGTCTTGTGATAGTGATAGTCGAGTGCCGTAGCAGGTATCTGTTCAATCACAGATAAGCTACGAAACTCCTGGGCGCTGTTTGTAAGGGTGACCGATTGGATTGGCCAGAAAAAAGACTGTGTTCTCTGCTGTAAAATCTCTTCCCCATGGTTCGGAACCCACCTAAAACTGTAGGTCCAATACAACAAACACCAATTAATTGCCAAAGCACAGGTCTCAGACCTATGTGGACTTCATCCTCCGATAAAAAACACACTACCTTGTTCATTTATTCACTTTACACAAAAACGACAAACCATTTACACAATATAATGAGAGTAATAAGTAATATTTAGAATAATATCTATTAAAATGGGTTTGTAACCTTTTAAAATACGTTTTCATGTGTAGGAAATTGGAGAAGAATTGGAAAACTATCAGAGATGAAGGCCTAACAGCACTAAGATTGAAAAAAGGTTATCTTGATGAAGCTGAGAGTTTGCGGCGATCTGGTGACTGGAAGCAGTTTGAAATATTTGCTAGAGGTATGAATTTTTTTCAAGGACAATTTTTCTGTAATGTGTCATGTTCTCTTACTTGAAGCTTTACCAATGTGTTGCTTGGTTTAATCACAGACAAAACTGTATTATGAGTCAGTTTCATTATTGTGTATGTATTAATCTGTTGTATAATGTTATAATCCAGTTCATCTGCATTTATGACGAAATTATTAGTTATCTATATGTATTTATTATTTTAAATATATGAAAAACATAGGATATTTAGGCGTATATAATTATTTAGAAAATCTGAGAGCATGTGAATTACATCATTTTATAATGTCTCGTTTTTATGTTGAATTTCATGCTACATTTTATAATGTGTAAAAATTTCACATCTCAATGCTAATTATCTTGAAATTGTTTGGCAATTGTGAAAGAAAAAAGCCAGTCCTATAACCAGTCGATCAGGAGCGACGGTTATAAAAATGATAAGTTTATGACTTTTGTTGGTGGAGAGACCCTTTCGGGTAGTTCCATAAGTCATTCAAGCCTTGTTATAGGGAACATGTTGAACCTACAATTTTGGGTATGTTCCGAACCATCGGAAAAGCTTATAACATCATATCATGGCAGCTCGGTCACCCATCCAAGTGTAGTATTGAATGATGATTATTTAGCCATACAAGAAGTCTCTGTGTCTGAATTACTATAGTATTAGATCATTAGAAACATTTGATGAAACACTATCAATAATAATATTATCAGTTGAACATTTTCAAGCTTAGAAAGAAACAAAACCCTCAGTATTTCAAGGTTGAGTATTCATAAATATTATTTATTTATTTAAAGTTATATTCATGTAACATTATAATTATTTCTCCAACTAGTCTTCTAGAGTTCTAGAGTAATACTACCCAAGTAATGAATTAAAGCAAAATTATAATACTTAAAATACTTTTGTAGGATAGATAGCTATCTTATATGAAAATATATACGACATTCATAAATAGTTAGTGATAATAACTGCAGTACAGTATCAGAACAAGCCAAGTTTACAGCGCATGGTATTTAATTGAGCTCTCTGATCTATGTCTCAACAACTTTCTATTTTTAATCTTTCTTAACTGAACTACTATTAATTTGTTAAACTACTTTTAAAAGTGTTTGATGTAGCACGAAATCTATGTTTTTTGTTCTAGGACGAAAATCGGCAAAGAACTGTCAGCAAACACCAGTGACATGTAGATTGATTGAGGAGTTTCCACCAGCATCTGGCTGTAGACGAGGACAAACAAAGTTCAGTGTCATGGAGCCTGGAACCCATGTTTGGGCCCATTGTGGACCAACAAATAGTCGATTGCGGGCTCATCTTGGTCTAGTGGTGCCACCTAAAGTCTTCCTCAGAGTAGCCGATGAAATCAGGTGATCTCCTTTCCGCTCATCAGTCATATTTACACCAAATTAGGGAATAAAATGAAAATGATCAATATAATATTCTTTATTCATATAGCTAGTCAAATATTAAGGACATTATTCTCTATTCATATTACTAGTCAAACATTAAGACATCAAGGACAAAATAACCAAAACTAAACTGAAACTAATAAAATTATGGGTAAAAGACAGATATTATTTCAAAATTGAGAATTAAGCAACGACAATAATTGTAATTATGGGGATTATTGAGTAGGGCCTGTATTGCACCAACTTAGTGGACAATCTTCAGAGCATACGAAAAAAAATGTCAAAATTGGCAATATTCATTTCCGTATTTATTTTAATTTTGTTTCAGAAAAACAAACTTTTACAGTTTTGACTGATTTTGAAAGATATTATATCTATGTTTTAATTTGCAGCTTCGAGTTTCATCATGTAATGTTATTGTATCATAGTATTATCGCACTGCTTATTTATTATTAGAACTTGTGGCTAGAGCACAAGGCTCTCTTATTCTAGCCACGCCAATGTATATTTTTGAAATTGAAATTGAAATTTATTGCCAAAAAAATCTTACAACAATCTTGAAAAAAAGCACAGTTGAGTAACAAAAGTAAAGTACATATATACAAAACTCTTACATACACTAAATTGTATAAAAAAGAAAATTTCTGGCACTGCCAACAAAAGCTTAGCTTGAGTGTTGGCAGTGAGTTGCAGAAAAGAAAAGAAACAACCTTAAAATAAATACAATAGAAAAAGCTGTAAAAACAAACATGATTGAAAATAGTAAATCTATGTAGGTACTCCAGTGGAAAAAATGAAAGATTGTAGTGAAGGACTACAGAAAAACAAATAATAATGAAAAAATGTAAAAACTAACGCTAAATATGCAAAAGACAATAAATTGGCTATTGATTGATGATCGCCACATGAAAACAATACAGTATGGTGGGCTAGTACAGTGATAATTTGTATTTATGCTTAATTTTCCGAAACAAGGCTAAAACTACTGTTGAACAATATCGAAAAGATAATCTGTTTCATTGTATAGTTAATTTGAAAAAAATATTTGTCTTTATCCATTCATCTATTTCACTTTTTAATTTCCTAGTAATTTTTTTGTTCAAGAAGTCTATTGGTATTTTATTTATTACATAGTTGCAATAGTATGGGAATTGGTGTCTATTTATGGTGAGCTTAACAAGAGGTATATTGAATCGATTTGTATTATTAGTGCGTATATTGTAGGGGGGTAGTGTGAGCTGTAAATAAGTTTTTGTTTTTATTTAAATATAGAATTACATTTTTTATATAAGTTTGTCTAAGTGTTAGTACATTGAATTCAGTGAAAATTTCTCTACTCGGATATAATCGTGGTCTTCCCAGTGCAGCTCTAATTATGTGTTTTTGTAGAACAAAAATCTTTTTGAAGTGTGTATCATAAGCTGCACCCCAGACTTCAATTATGTATTGAAATATAGAGTGAGCATATGCAAAGTATATTCTTTTTATTATGTCTATGTTTTTTATTTTATTTATTTTGTAGAAAAAGTAAGTTGAATATTTTAATTTTGAACAAAAATGGTCTATGTGCTTGTTCCACTTTAGATGTTGATCTATTATTATGCCAAGATATTTGATTCTTTGTATACTCTCTCTAGGATTTCCATTTCCTGTTCATCATCATTCACCCCCCCCCCCCCCCCCCCCAATTATAACTCGGTTTGGAAATAAATTTAGTGTTAAGTCATTTGCTGGCTGACCCACAATGTTAGGTGAGAAAGTAATATATTAAGTTTTATCTGCGTTAAGTGTTAAGATGTGATTTTGAAGCCATTTCTGAACTATTTTTAAATTGATGTTGGCATTATTGAAAGCTTCTTCCCAGGTATTGCCACTAATAATCAATGTAGTATCGTCTGCAAAAGACAGGGTGGTGCAATTTGTAAGGTTTAGTTTGAGCAGGTCATATACATATATCAAAAAGAGAATAGGAGATAAAACGGAACCTTGAGGCAGTCCAAAGTGTGATGTGAATCTGGTGTCAGTTTTTTCATTTACTGTCAGATTTTGCTTCCTATTAGTCAAGTAACTAGCAAGTAGCTGATTTGCAGTACCTCGTATTCCAGAAATTTCCATCTTATTCAAGAGGATATTGTGTGGGATGGTATCAAATGCTTTTGATAGATCCATAAAAACTGCCAGTGTTTTTTCATTTTTATTGAAGCTGTTGAAAACAATATTATTCAGATGGATGACTGCATCCTTAGTGGATTTATTTGGTTGAAACCCATACTGATTACTGCTCAAAATATTTTTTTTCTCCAAAAAAACTCATTCTTATTTTTATTATTTTTTTCTAATATTTTGGATAGGTTACTAATTAAACTTATTGGTCTGTAATTTTCTGGCTTGGTAAGGTCTCCTGACTTTGGTATTGGTATGATTTTGGCTTCTCTGAAACTATTGGGGAAATATCCTTGGGTCAAGCATTTGTTTATGATGTATTCTAATGGAGATGTGATGTAGTGGGATATTTTTTAAGGAATGGTCCGGTAAAATTATCTGGACTTGGTGTAGCTTTGTTTTTTATCTGGTCTATTATTGTCTGTATTTCATCAGTATTGGTGGGATTAAGGAAGATACTTTGTATACATGGGTTTGCTAGAGATTGAGGAATTGGTATACCATTAACATTCTCAGATATTTTCTTTGCAAAAGTTTCTCCTACATTTGCAAAATACTGGTTGAGAACAGTCGCATCAAGTTTAACTGACTTTGAATTTTGTTTTAGCTCTAGTAGTTCTTTAATATATTCCCATGTTTTCTTAGAATTTGTTTTGTGCTCCTCAAATTTCTTATTAAAGTAATCTATTTTAGTTTTTCTTATTAAATTATTTATTGTGTTTCTGTACATTCTATAACGATTTTTTAATTCAATATTGTTTGGTTGTTTAGTAAGCTTTCTATGTAGTTTATCTCGTTCCCGGATTGAGTTTACCATATTCGGAGTTATCCAGCTTTTAATAGGTCTTTTGTTCCTACTTAATTTTATTGTCTTTGTTCTTCTCCATGTAAGTTTTATCAATTTATCAACGAAGATATCTATCATAATATCAATATCATCAGTATTGTATACCTCATACCAGTTTTCCTTCTGTAGATCAGTTGTCAAATTATCAAAATCTACAACCTTTCTCGTCCATACTTCACCACATTCTTCTTCTTTATCTGGTATTCCGTTTACATGCAAAGATACACTATAGTGGTCAATTATATTTGTCTTTATAATAGCACCTTTCACCAAATTTTTGTTATCAGGACTTTTCTTTAAAAAAATGTGATCTATACAAGTACTGTTTTTATTGAAAGTTCTAGTCGGTTTATTAATATAGGATTTAAAGCCATTCATGTGTAACATACTCAAATATTCATTTGTTAAACTATTATTTTCAAGAATATTTAAATTTATGTCTCCTATCACAATAATGTTGGAGTTGTGATTAATTTCTGATAGAAATGAGTCTAGACTTGTTGTGAATGTATTGACATTTAGAGCCGGGGAGCGATAAATTGAAACTATTGTATATTTAGATTTATTTATTGAGCATGAAATGCAAATAGAGTTCACCTGTTCAATGTTTATTTCAATCATCTATGGGGAAAATTTTTTCATCAATGAACAGGCACACTCCATCGCATTTTGAGTAACTTATTTACTATTTTTGTGATAGGAATTATAACCCTAAGTTGAATTGATTATCATCTGTAATCCATGTTTCGGATAAAGCTATTATATGGAATTTAAAATTAACGTTACCTATGTAGTGGACCAATTCATCAAAATTTTTATTGATGCTTCTAATATTAGTATGGAAGATGTTGAAAAGCCCGCTATTTGATTCGTCATTATTTTGTGGTTCAAACGAGAAGAAGTCTTCAATTTCTGATGTATTGTAGTAGCCTATAAGTTCATCATTCACATAAAACGACATAAGAAAAAAATTAATTAGTATTTAAGATTGTTGGAGTAGACCCCAATTAGATTAGAAAAGATAAAAAGAAATACAAAAAAATGAAGTACAAAAAAAGAAAAAATGAAATAGAAAATCTCCGTGCATAACCAACACACCAACTCATTAATTATTCTTAAAGACTGACAATTGAAATACAGTAGTAGCAAAGTAATTTTTGCGTTTAATGATACGTCCACGTTTCTAATAGAAACTAGAAAATAGAAGAAAGCATAATTATAGTAAAATAGCAAACTAATTTATATTCCGTAAGAATAAAAGGAAAAAACAAAATAAAACAGCTCCAAGTTAAGAGACGGCTGATTTTTTTTCTAATTCCGTTAAGATTAAGTGACTGCTTGTTGTTCCGAACAACAATGAAAACAATACAAACCCTGCAGTACCATTTCATAGGCCCTCTGCTCCTGCTTATCAATCATTCACCCCAAAAACGATTCTCACTCACTCATCAAATCATTCATTCTCTCTCATCGCAGTCATTCAATTCTAATCTATTCTATTTTATTCTCTCTCACTCTCTCCTCTCTCAATCTAACCATCTCTACTTAACGTTCAAGCTATCTGTTGTCAATTTCGCCTTTATATTATCAGTGAGCAAATACTATTATCTTACTCATTGTGAGAAACATTAGACTATCTTTTTCGCTCAATCAAAGAAGAGTAGACATACTTAATTACAGAAAAAATCGACTCGGTAATGGTTTATAAATGATATACAACTCTATAGAAGAGAGGTATTTCCACACAAGGTTGAAAACGAGAAAAAACAAGTAGGTCCATAAGTTGTAGAGTTGAGATTTTTTTAAAAATTCAATCTCATTGTTGCATGCATTCCTCTTTCGCGCTCTCTCACTCTCTTCCACTCCCACTCCCACTCTCTCTCTCCTCACACACACACACTCACCGCCAAAAAAGCAGAGAACCATATAAATATAAAATAAAAGAAAATATTAGCACTTCCTAGATTATAAGTAATAAAAAATACTTTGAAAAATATGATCGTTATTTCCTTAATTCACATCAAGATATTGTTTCCATAGTTTTTCCACTCATAGTTCTTAATTTTAGTTATGAGTTGTTCATGTTATTGCGTTTATGAATTTATGAGTTAGAGAGTTGTTGGAACCAACTTAAATGTTCACTTTACTCACATCAGCAGCCGTGGATTCCTGTGTTAGGCTATTCAGGTCCTCAGCACTCCTCACTGTGAAAATCCTACCTCCATCCTCCCACCTTACTTTGACTCGGCCCACCCTATCAATCCATACATGACGCAGCCCCTTCTCCCTTTGCATCACCTTTGCCAACGCGAATAGTTTTCTCCTTCTCGCCGTCACAGACTGGTTGATGTAAATTGGAGTGTTGCCCTGTAAGTTTATGTGGGTTGTTGAAAAATTCTTGCAGTCTCTCTTATTTTTCAGCAAGGCTTCAGCGTCTCCTCTGCGGACGAATCTAACAATTATTCCTGGCACTGCCTGGTTTTTCAACTTCGGGAGGCGGTGACAAGCGTCAATCGAGAGGTGATCCAGCTTAACATTCAGTGCCTTTCCAATCTCCATGATTGTGTGGTTAACATACTCGTTAGGCATTTCCGGAACCCCAAACACCTCGATAGTATTCCTCCGGCCGTATTGTTCCTAGTCATCTTGTTTAGTTTCCAGCTCATTTAACCTGACTTTTAAGTGAGCGTTCTCATTCGTTAATGTGGTAATTTGTTCCTGCTGTCTGCTCATCTCTTTAGTAGTGGCCTCCAAACACTGTCTGCAAGCTGCTAAATCTGCCCCCAATTTTTCCAGCAACTCGTCTTTTAAATTTGACAAGAGGCTGTTTAATTCCTCAAAAGTCACCGGGGACCCCCCAACACTCGCACCTGAACTTGGTTTTACGGGAGTGCTGTCTGAATGAGCTCTTTGTAGACGTAGCGAACTTGTACACGCTTTGAATTTCCACACCTTGCCACCTCCCTGCAGTACCTCCATTTCGGCGTCATTTAGTCCCACACATGGACCGTGGAAGATACCACGACACGTCGCACACATGATTTTTGTTTTAGATGTGCAGTTCACTTGTTGATTGCAGCTGCCACAACTCATCTCAAACGAAGTTCACACAGCAGTTTAACACAATTCGGGGTAAAGTATTTATGACAGAGACAAAAACGACAAAGTTCGGGATAGTTATCCAAAGAGGGGGTGTATACAACTATACAACTCAGTCACAATCGAGAAATTTGAAGGTTAAGCACGGGATTTTATGAGACTTAGCAAGTCATAGTACTATTTACAGCTTGCTTTGCGGGGGAGAAACTTGATAAGCGACCGATCGATAAACGAACCTTCCGCATCGAGCTCTGAACTGCAACTGAACTGCATTTGGATATGATATGTGATTTTTGTAACTATTATTGTATTGCCAATAAAGAATTATATATATATTATATTATTAAAAAATCTAAGTAAACATTTCCAGTTGATGAACTTGGCTCTTCATAATTTGCAAATTTGCTTCTAATGCTAATTGCACTAAGGAATCCAATGAACGGATATTGATAGCCGCATTAATGTGTTGAAAATTGTTATGGAAATTCAATAAAAGTTATTACCCAAAAGTTATTGCCAACGTCAAGAATTGAACGCTGATCTTTCTCTTTCACAGAAACTTTACTGGATGGCTTATTGTTAGTAGTCAAAACAGTCTGCAAAAATTGTTGAATTAAGTAATTTCACCATTGATTTCCAGTAAACTACTCAATGAAGCTGAATTACTGATGCAAACTTATTTATACTGTACTTATAATTTCGGAATGTCTACTTTTTTCCAGTTTAGGAACCCAGTGAAGACTAGCCGGATAGCAAGACTTTTTTGAAAACTGAGTCTGTAATAAAATTTGTGCTGAAGGTTCTCTGCTGTACACTTCTCATTGAAATTATGAGATTTTGATATCAATCCCTCAGATTTTTGATCCCTCAATCCTCATTATCCATATCCAAAAGTTGCAAATTTCCACAAAAACCAAATTAGAGGGCTATTTCTATAAAAATTCTTTCAAGCTGGAACTTATAAAATATAGTGTGCTAGAAAAAAGAGTTTTTATTGTGTTTTGGTGTTCTTGTCTTGAATATCCATAATTTTTACGGAGAATTATAAAATAGTTAAAATAGGATTCAAGGTGTTTGTCAATATGTAGATTAACTCTTACTTTTACTTACTCTTGATATTTTCTTATAATAATAGTATTATTGTTGCAGATCTTGGGAAGAAGGAAAAGTAATAATTTTCGATGACAGTTTCGAGCACGAAGTGTGGCATAACGGAACTGAACAACGTCTAGTCTTAATTGTCGACATTTGGCATCCAGAGTTGACATCTCAAGAAAGGCAAACACTGTCTACAATCTGATGTTGAAGTAAAATAAATATTAATGCACCTCGCCTTTATTGTTAACAAATAATGAACTTACCAATTGTTATCGAATAAATCACTGCATCTGTTTAATGTTTAGTCTAATGAAAAGTCAAAATTATTGTCAAATTTTATAACCAATGGTACTTATTAACGTAATGTAAAGCTTGATACCATCTATATTTGTAAAGAAATTGTTCAGTTTTGTTATGTGCGACTTTCACTTACTTCACTGAATTACCCTCCATATTCCACCACTCCATCTCATCTTTGGTTATCGTCTAATTGAGTACAATAATACATCTTATTCAGAAATACCTCGACATTTTAAAATGGAAACACCAATTATCTGAAACGTAACTTCGAAACAAACAAAAAAAACGTCTTGAATATAACATTTCTATGAAATGGAGGCCAGTTAAAAATTTTGGTTCACACAGCAATAAATTTATTTTATACCCAAAATATCCATTCAATTTTTTTTACCTCTCAAAATTAATTATATTATTACAAGTCATTATCACATATTTATTAAATTATTTAAACATTACAATCGATTGCCATTCCAGATAAAAGTATCATAGGAACATCTATCATAGGTATCCAAGGAATTCTTCTTGTTTTAAAGTGGTTATGGGTATTGTCATTGAAAAATTCCAGTTATAATCCCAAAGAAAGGCTTTAAGAAGAAATAAAATTTGATCAATACCGCATCTGAAAGCTACATTAGTATTGTTACGGGTTCTATCACTAAAATAATGCAGGCAGCACTCGAAATTAAAACTTAAACTTTACACAAATTACTACAACACGTACAAATCAGTAGTGTCACACAAGAAAAGCTAATTACTAACTGTCAATAGGCCGATCAATAATCCAATAAATAACTGAACACTTACAAAGCACAGTATCTGTTACAGTCTTCGATAATCACAATAATAGCACGGAGTATTCCGTCACAAAGAAGGAAGTTACTATCAAAGAATTCACTACATAAAATGATCACGAGCACTTGATATGCGTGATCAATCTCAATGTTTTGTTAATTTTATACATAAGTGATTTGCCTTCTCATCTCGACCCCGCCGAATTTGTTTTGTATGCTGACGATATTAGTGTTATGGTGAGGGCTGAAAGTTAATCTAGAATGGAGTCAGAATGTAAAGTAGCTCTAAAAAAACTCGACGATTGGCTTCGCGCGAACATGCTTACTCTAGATCAGCTGAAGGAACAAATCTTGGAAGTACAACGTCACAAAATTGAATATGTACAGGATATTAAAATAATTGGCATAGTGATTGATAGCAAACTCTATTGGAAGCCTCAAGTCGATTATCTAAAAAATAAATTAAACTCAGCAGTGTTTGTGCTCAGAAGCGTGAGAGCTATATTGACTCTCCATAACTTGAAAGAAGTTTACTTTGCCTTGTTTCATTCACTTATAACTTGTGGAGTTTTTTGGGGAAATTCTACCGATATGATTAAAATTTTCAGGTTGCAGAAATGGGCTATACGAGTGATGGTAGGGGAGTCAATACGAGCAAGTTGTCGCCCATATTTTAAACAGTTGCAAATAATCCCTCTAGCCTTTTCATTTTTGAAAGTATTCACCTTATTAAAAAAAACGAAAATAACTTAATTAAAGGATCTTATGATTCATACATACGAAACAAGGTAAAGAGACCAAATAAGAGATCACAGCCATAGAACACTTTACGCTAAGGGCGTCAAGAGCTTAGGAATTCATATTTTTAATATCTTACCTGCCCGTATCAGAACCCTTCCAATTAGTAAATTTAAGAATGAGTTGAAAAAAGAATTACAAGAATTTTGTTTTTACTCCATTCCGGAGTATATTAGTCACTATGCCAACACAAATCATACATGACGATTTTAGAATTTTATGATTTAAATTTACATTGCATATAAATTTTTTATCTCTTATGATAGCAGGACTTCTTTTAGTAGAACTTAATATCTTGACAAATCCAGATACTCCTATCGGAGGTCAGTGGACGCTGCCATATCTATCTATCTATACTGTCACTATAAACTGTAACTGCTGGGTATGGGTGTCGTGAAGAGCAAATAACTCAACTATGTCTCACAAGGAGAGCCCCTTTATATACTGTTTGAAAGTATTCCAGGAACTTCTGGAAACTAATAACATAATCTGAAACTTTCTGGCAAATTGTTGAAAACACTAAGAAAAAAGATCTTAGATCTAAACCTGACAAATAGGAGTGAGAGAGACATTCGAGGAGAGGGTAGAAACAAGAGTCAAATTTCAACCCCTTCACAGCACGTGCCATCAATGAATGGAAGCGATGCTTACTAAACAAGCAGTGTCGACTTTTGTTTTTCTTCCTTGTTGCATTCATAACAGCATCAAGCAAACTTATCAAGATTTGTATTACTGTATTCTTTAAAATCTTGGTATTGCAGTAGTTGCAAGTAGAATTATGATTTTGTTAAGCATATTAATGAAAGACTGACCACTGTTTCGATGACTTATTAGCGTTCTTGCTAAATACTTCCCAGTTAGATCTGGCTATTTGTTCTCATCTTATACAAAAGAAAATTCATTAACAAAAAGTCATTTTAAAAGATTGTTAATTCTTGCAAATTACAGAGATGTATTATGAAGATATGCCACAGGATTTTCAACTAGGGAGTAAAGAATCAAATCAATTCATTCTCATTCTTCCATTACATTCACATTGAAATATTCTTTTTTCTAAAAATAATAATGACTACAATAGTTATAAATATTAGTGTAAACACATACGGTTCGGTAAGCCTTTCTTAAATGAGAATGATGACTGTATCTTTATCTCTATATTTATGCTGTTTAAAATAACGAGAAGCTCTTGATGACCTGAATTATTGTAAGGGGATGAATTTTCAACGGAATTTGGGTAGGCAGATATGTACTTTATGAGACAGATTGAGAAAAAAGAAAAGAAAATTCTGGATGGAAATTAGAATGTAAAAGCAAGGTCATAATAAACTAATTACAACAGGATGCATTCCTATATACTGTATATATCTTTTACACCACAGAAAAGCTATTCAGCAACTCTACAATCAACCTCAAATTTTTATTTGATAATATTCATTTTAAAGAATATTATTATTATTTGTCACCCATCTACCTCTTTTTTTATGACACTGCTATTTTGTCTGTAATAAAGCTTTGAGGTAATTTATTGATAATTTCACAGCAAAATTAATATTGATGTGTGATTAACTTCAGTCTAGTATTTGTCTTTTGAAGGGTGTGTATTGTAATTCCCAATTCTTCTAGATCTAGTTACAGTAATTCGAACGCAAGGAAGAAAAGAACATATTTCTGCGCTGCCCATTGTGTCAAAAGTACTTCCGGTTACATCGATAACAGGCACTGTTTGTTTACTCTCCTCTTTTCTTCATCTTTCTTACTATAGAATATTCGAGACGTTATCTGTGTAAATAAAAACATCGAGAAGCCTATGGTGATTTCGAGAGTTTCCTGGAATGTTACAAAAAATTATAAAAGCAGATGTCCTGGTGAGCAGGATTTCAATTGTTATTACAGCGTTTAATGTGATAAACGATATAGTGCATAGTGATAGTTTGTTGTGCCAGTTTACAGTGCGATTGCTGTATAATATATTGTGTTACACAGACACTGCTCAGTGTTCAGTTTATTTATTCTTGAGTTTCAACTGTTTGTTAGACATTCGTTTTTATGTCATTGAACAGTAGCTATTAAATTATTGATCGGCCTATTGACAGTCAGTACGGTACCATTAGTTTTTGTACAGTGATAATATCTTATTGCAAATTCATTATTATAGTTGATCTTTTTGTTTCTTATTGGTTTTCTTGTGTCAATATTGCAAATCAAGAAAACATATAAATTAATGTAACTAAAAAATCTAACTAAGAACAAACTAAGTAAAATTCTATAACTCTTTTTATTGAATGTAGAATATTGTATTTAGGAAAATTAGAATTGCAAAAGGCTTCATAGGAGTTGAATAACTTTTGATTTTTAATTTTAATTCGGTCCTTTTCAGAGTACAGTATACCTAAACTACAAAATTACCAACTTGAAAAAATGTTTTTCTCTTTTTTTTTAATTAACGGTTTTAAAAACATTTTTCGCTCAACTCATGATAGTAACTGCATTTTTATCGAAAACCAACCCATATGTTATTAAATGGAGGACTTACACACTGCTTGAGACATCAGTGTGATGCGACATCCCCGCTTCAGATATGTGTCGCATGGGTCGGTGTTTGGTAAGTCATGACTTACAACCGCCCTGGCACTAGCGCGCGTCGCCCGAGCAATGAGGCTGTGAGCCATCAACAACTGAACTCAGCAACAATTAGCCGTCTGCAACGCACGTAAGACATAAGACATGCATAAAACATCCATGTCTTATTCAATTCCGTACGACACAACAGATGTCGTAAGACACCAGTGTGTAGAGCCACTAAGTGGCTCTACACACTGGTGTCTTACAACATCTGTCATGTCTGATGCATTTTTATCAAAAACCAACCCATGTTATTAAATAAATAAATAAATTTTTATTTCCTTCCTTCAAAACTCAAAATAACCAAGAATTACATGTGTATAAAATATTAACTACAAAACCAAAAAAAAAAAAAACTACACATATCTAGAAAGAGTAAGAAGTATATGGAAATTAACCTACTCAACTATGGTAACCCATGTACTAGAGTAGGTGTGAGAAAAATTTGGGAGAGAGTGCAAATATCTTGGGTAAGTGAGCTCACATATTATTTGAAATAATGTTCTCTATGCGATGTCTTCCTGTATTTATTATCCATTTTTGAACCAGTGATTTGAATTTTCTTGGGTGTGTTATGTCCTTAATATTTACGGGAAGCAGATTGTGAAATTTTGGTGCTAGGTGGTTGAAGTGTCTCTGATATAGTGCTTTCCTAGCAACACTAGTTAGAAGAAGGTTTCTATTCCTTGTGTCGTGGCTATGGTTCCTATGTTGGAAGTTTTCTGTATTTTTGTGAAGTCTGCAAATTATTTCCTGGGAGTAAAGTTGTCTTGCATCCAGCACACCGAATTCATTGAAAAGCTGGTCTGACAGATAGCGTGGAGGCTTTTTGTTGATGACTTTTATGATCAATTTTTGAACCTTTAAAAGTGGGTCAAGATGCACATAGCTTGTTCCACCCCATCCTACAATCCCATTGGTCAGAAGTGACTGTACCAAGGAATAGTAGACCATCTTTATGCACTTCTCGTCAATTAATGTCCTCAACATTTTGAACTTGTTCTCCTCAGCTTCTTGCATAGATTATCTACATGGTGGTCCCAGCGCAGAAAAGAGTCCAGTGTAACTCCAAGATATTTAATTTTCTGTTTTTTGTGAATAATGTATGAGTTGCAGTTTGAAATGTCGACTGTCAAAAGATTTTCTGTGGGCTGGCCATGCTGTGTAGCTGAAAAAGTTAAAAAATGTGTTTTCTCATAGTTTAGGGTTAGCAGATTCTGATTTAGCCAATGTGAAACCTTCTGCAATCCCATTTCAGCCTTTTTCCATGTTATATTTCATGTTGGTCCAGAAAACAAGAGAACAGTGTCGCCAGCAAAAGTGGTGATATTTCCTTTGATTTCCATACTGCACAATGGATTTATGTAAATCAGAAATACCGTAGTATTGGACCCAGAACAGTTCCTTGGGGTACTCCATATTCTACTTTCACCCTACTGCTTGTTTGCCCATTAACTCGTAACACACTGCGTCCGGTTAGATAAATAACTTTTGAATAGGTCCCATGCCACTCCTCTAATTCCATATCTGTAGAGTCTCTTTAACAGAACATCATGCGACACTGTATCAAAAGCTTTTTTCAGATCCAAAAATATTGCCAAAGGTTTCTCCTCAGAGTTAATTTTTTCTGTTATTTGTGATATAACATTGTGGATAGCATCATTGGTACTGCAGTTTGATCTAAAGCCATATTGATTAGGTGATAAAATATTGTTCTTTTCAAGAAAGCTAATAAGTCTTGTTTTAACACACTTCTCAAAAATTTTAGAAAGAATATTTAATAGTGATATTGGTCTATAACAGTTCAAGTCTTTCTTATCTCCTGTTTTGAAAATTGGACAAATAACTGCCTCCTTCAAACACTGAGGAAAAACACCTTCTCCGAGAATTCTGTTGGCAATCAGTATCAATGGTCTAGCAAGAACTGCACTATTTCGTTTGAAAATCTCTGTTCTGAGGTTATCTGGGCCTGGTGCACTATCTGATTTGAGACCATTGATTATTTTAATCATTTCTTCATCATCTACTGGTGTAAAAAATATTGATTGGCAATCATTGGTGACTATAGAGGTTCATCTGCATGATGTTGGTTATTCAATATATTTTGTGCCAGCTCAGATCCAATGTTTTTGAAGAATTTGTTGAAAGAGCTAGCCATGTCTTCATCATCCTCTCCCAATTTCAATTCTCTTCCTTGTACATTAAGTTGTTTAATTTGTGTTTTTGGTCATTGAACTTCAGTTATTTCTGGTATCACTCTCCATGTTTGTTTTGAGTCTTTTGAATCTTTAAGCATGTGTGAGAAATATTGTTTTTTGCTTCATCTCTATGACTTTAGTTAATAGGTTTCTGAAACATCTATAATATTTGCAAAGTTGTACATTCACCATATTATTTTTACATTGTGTAATTTATCTCTTCTTCTTATAGATGTTATTATTCCCAATGTTATCCAATGCTTGATTCTATTTTTTTTATGTGGAATTCTGTATGCTTTTTTACTCTGTTCTATATATTGTTTTATTATTGTTACAAACTCCTTTAATGCGCTTTCAGTATTGTCCTGCAAGTAGACAGAGCACCACTTTTCATCCATCAGCAATGAAGAAAACTTATCCTGATCGAAAATTTCCTTGTACTGCCTCATGTTTACATTATTTGTAACTTCAATGCTGCTTTTTATTCCTATAATGGTTATGTAGTGGTCAAAATGGTATTAAATGGAGGACTTACACACTGCTTGAGACATCAGTGCGACGCGACATCCCCGCTTCAGACATATGTCGCACGGGTCGGTGTTTGATAAGTCATGACTTACAACCGCCCTGGCGCATGCGCACTAGCGCGCGTCGCCCGAGCAATGAGGCTGTGAGCCGTCAACAACTGAGCTCAACAATTAGCCGTCTGCAACGCACGTAAGACATATAAGACATGCATAAAACATCCATGTCTTATTCAATTTCTGTACGACATGACAGATGTCATAAGACACCAGTGTGTAGACACCACTAAATAACCGTATTCCTACGACTTCATAACATCCACTACATCATGTACAATGTTCGTTCATATAAACAACAGTATTATACTTCTTATTCTTAATTCAAAATGAGTTCACCTGGCCAAAACAGGACATTACAGGCTTGTTTCACAAGGCCTGGTAAACGACACCAGTTACCCGACTGCCGGTTATGTGTGAATCTCGAACAAAATTGGACATCAAAATGAATGCTCCTTTTTGTTTTATATTGAGCTGTAATAAGTCTTGGCCGATCCTTGCAAAACTTCGACGGGACCACCGCTGAATGATGCTCTTTCATTAAATTTGTTTTCATCGAAATCGGTTCAATAGTGCTCGAATAATTTATTGATGTTCAAAAATATAAAAAACAGATTGAATTGCTGAAAACATCCTCATGTTTGGAAGTCAGTTGAAAATTCAGAACATGATGGCAAAGGCAGCAGTGAAACTCTAAAATAGGCTTCTAAATAATTAAACAGAAAAAATACTTTTATGAAGAAATTAACACGCACATTTCCACATAAAAGTATTTTTTCTCAGTTTAATTATAATTATGTAAGAGAAGATGGCACCATACCAACGAATACAGGATAAATCGTCAATTCGTGTCCTTTAAACAAAGCATACTCTCTAGCTGTAACTGTATACATCATGGCAATTCTCTAATAATTTGATGACCGTATTGAGAAACGCGAATGGTCTTTTTGATAGCATAATTAATTATTATTAGATCTAAGATTATGAACGAATGAAAACATTTCATAACATAGCACAAGATGACCCAAAAATGTTTTATCGCACATAGTTCATCTGCTTTGTACATTCGTTACAAAGTTCATATTAATGTGTTACTTAATTATGTAAAAATTCATAGATAAGACAGCTTTTCAAACTAAATTAGATTTCGTATTTTCTGCTTGGATTTGGATTTCGAAACCATGTTATCTGTTTGTCACATTCTTTATCAAGTAAAACTCAAATACGTGATTCTTTACAGAATGATTTCAGTCCATAATGTGTATTTGAAATTACCGCTTCGTGGGGAAACAGCTGACTCTAATAAAATCTGTGATGTTATGCAGCTGAAGCTGCCAGATCACTACACTATTGGAATTGCAATAACCTCGATATCGGTATCGGTCGTGAATATTGAACTTGTGTCAAAGTCAGTTAATTGGTTGTTCTGTCAATCGTTTCAATTTAAAATTAGTTCGTTTCAATTTAAAATTAGTTCATCCCGTTCTGCGACTTCTTACCCTTCAGCTTGAATTAAGTTTCTATTAAATTTGATCTGATAAGTTTATTAATCACTGGTCAAAATGTTAAGGAAAAGTGTCAGTAAGTTGGTTCAAGAAAAGACTCCAATTTTCAAATGTATGTCTCAAAAACAAATAAGGTAAGACGACATCCATTGAGAAGTATTCTAAGGTACTGTTTCTAGTCGAATTTACAGTTTTTCTGATGAGTAATGTTAGAAAGATTATCAAGCGTGTGGTTACAAAGCCGAGCAGTATCATTATTAATTAATAATTATCCATATTAATTCATTATCGTGGTTCCATTTTAACTTTGCTGTTTTTTCTAAATTGCATAAGCAGCATGCATGATTTAAAGACATTTAGTGAAGATAAAACTATTGTAAAATGTGGAATGAATCTTGAGTATTTTTGATGATTTGCAGAATACTGCCTGATCTGGGTTGATAACCTTGATTTTAATGTTGATAATAGTTTTAATTTACATGCTTGACGTTTACCTTGATTCTCATTCCTGCAGCGAAACCTGTTCTAGCATAAAATAGAATTTTAGAATCAGATAAATGAAATTATGCTCCCCATTTCATTTTTTGATCTTTATTCGAAATATCGAAATACATATGTATTGTCTAACAGTGTGTATCCACTATAGTAGGGGCCTCACAGGATCAGGATATGAGAATTCGTTGTTATTCATCCTTGACCAACAGGCTGGATAGATGGCGACAATAAATCATGGGAAGTGATAGCCGTGGGCCGTAGCAGGTATCTCTTATCTTTTCAGTCAGGTAAAGATAAGCTACGAACTCCTGGGCCCTCTTTGTACGGATGACCGATTGGATTAGCAAACAAAAAAGACTGTTCTCTGCTGTAAAATCACGTCCCGGTGGTTCAGAACCCACCCAGAACTGTAGGTCCAACTCATCAGTCACCATCATCCCATCCAACTCATTACCCATGCAGAGATCTCAGACCTATGTGGGCTTCATAAAAAAGAATAGATTTCATGACTTTGGGGTGTGCTTGTGAATCAAATCTATTTTATTGAGAGTATTAAATTCCTTCTTTTCTTAGGAGTGTAACTTTGAATGCCAAGATATTTTTGTTTCATAGCTTATCAAAGGATGTATTTTTCAATAGAAATGGTTGTCAATATTATAGTTTCGCCTTTTTATACACTTTTTGTCTAACCAGATTTTTATGTTAATATTCAAGTAGCCAGTTGGAGATTCTTTGACAACACTAACTTTAAATCAATTTTTTAAAGAAAAAATCACATAGCTTTATTATTTTTGTAAAAAGGAAATTGTTGCGGGATCTGTAGATCCTTTTTCTATTGAGATGCTCATGCATGCCAATTATTTAACCTTTAGAGCATCTGGCATGTATTACAAGCAAGACAGCAACTATGAATGTACGTCTAAAAATATTGTAAGAATAATAATGATAAGATGATGTTGATTGGAATTCCTTGGCTATAGCAAAGTTATGCTATTACTTTTCAGTGCTACTATTAACTATCACATAGGGGAAGGGTGGGCAAAGTGGCCACTCTAACGGAAACTCATTTTTTCATGAAGTTATAATTGTTGAAAACAAATAAAAACTTCGTATAAGATAGCTTATTTAGTTGCACATCTTTAAACAAATTCTTTTTAATTATATCTCAGCTACTTTATGAAAAAATGTTTTTTTTTCAAACCTCAACAAATGGTCACTTTGCCCGATGTGGAAGGGCCAAATGGCCACAGGGTGGCCACTATGCCCGATGTGAAAAATAATACTACAACTGCATTTGAAATAAAAGTTACAAGTGTATTTTCTTCAAATTAAAGTAGGCCTAAAATTAAATTCTGTAAATATGATTTAAAGAGTAAAACAAAAGTACAAAATGTTGGAAATTGCTTCAAAACATTTCATGAATTTGGTTTTTCCTATTTTAGTTCATTTGCAGAGGTCACATATGAACTCATTGTCTTCCTCCTCACACCCAGCACAAGCTTCATGTGCCCAATTGAGGCAACCAGAGCATCTGATCCAACCTTAATTTTGATTAGACTTTGAATACAAGTCCTGACAGTACAGACACTCTACATCACTCTCATCACTATCAGTCACCAAACAGCACGTTTTGCCACCTTTGGTTTCTTTTTTGCTTGAATAGGCTTATTTCTTTTCTTTACCAACTTCTTTTTTTCTTTTTTTATTTCTAGTTTAATTTTCTTCAGTATTTCTTTTTCTTCCTTTTCTGCCTTCACTGCATCAAGTTCAGACTTGTAAGGGCTTGAAGTCAAAACTGCTGCTGAACCCTTTTTCCTCTGATTTTGTCGCTTGATAATGTTTGTTTTAGGAAGTGGGACAATATTACGAGGGCTTACAGCAAATGAGGTACTGGGTGTGGCGATTAGACTTGCATCAGATGAGGTACTGAGCATGGAGCTTGGGCTTAAGGTAGATGAGGTGCTGGGTTTAATAAGTGGACATCCAGGAGTCGAGGTATTAGGGCTTGATGAGGGTCCATCAGGGTCCAGTGAAACTTGATTGACTTCAGCTGTTGGGTGTGTGTCAGAGGGATTGGGCACTTCTGTGGTTGTAGATGCAACAAAATCTGCTTCAGTAAACACATCCCTGTTAATAGGTACTATGCCACATCTTCTGAATCCCTTTATGGCAACAGTAGGGGTAGCAGCATTTAAAAAGGACTCCCCAAGAAGGCGAGACACCTGGTATTGAGTTACTTGCCTACCAGGATTATTTTGCAAGAATCTCTCAATTGCTTGGACATCAAGCAATCACTGCATCAAGTTCAGACTTGTAAGGGCTTGAAGTCAAAACTATTGAAAGGCCCCATAAATGATACATCCAGCGGCTGGAGCTTGTGACTGCAATGAGGGGGAATGCAAACCACAGTAGTTTGGTGATTCCTAGCCTTTTCAATAAAGTCAAGGTTTCTTGTGTGAGTCGCATGTCCATCAAGTATTAATAGCTCAGGGTCATCTTTTGATGGTTTGGCAAAGGTCAAAAAGTGTTCAAACCATTGAGTGAAAATGTCTGTTTGCATCCACCCTGATGGATGGCAAGCAAAAACTGTCCCAGGAGGAGAACCATCTTGCAATTCAACTTTCATTCTCTGTCAGGGGAATATTACTATAGGAGGTATGAACGGTCCCCCCTGCTGACATAAAAACTACAAATCTAGAGAGAACGCCTCTTTCAGCAGATGTAAGTGAGCCAACTTGACGTCTGCCTTTTAGAGCAAAAACCTTTGAGGATTTGGACTGGACAGTCAAAAGTTCAATTTCGTCGACATTGTAAACCCTGTGAAGTGGATATAAGTGGCTTTTCTGGACATCCTCTAAAATGTCAAAGAACTTTGTAACATTTACCCTGTTAAAGGCTTGGACACTTGCTGCTGAAGTTGCCTCTGGTTTTCTCAAAACTATTTTGGGGTGGCGCTGTCTAAAGCCTCTAACCCAATCTTTCCCAGCTAATCTCTTTTCCTGGTTGAAATTATTTGGGATATTATTTTCTTCTGCCAGTTGGAATGCAAGACTATGCAAATCAGGTACTGTTATTCCAAAAAACGTACCTCCAAATCCAAAAGATGTTGTACAAGCTGCTGTTCTTGATCTTCATTAAAAACAGGATGGTAGTGTCCAAGCACTTTTTTGTTTTCAGAAGCACACTGGTTCTTGCTTAGAACACGACGTTTCAAAGTGTTTCTGGGCACATTAAAGGTTTTGGCAGCTGTTTGCCATGGCATACCATCTTTCACTGCATTGATAGCTCGTTGCATCGCTTGAGGGTCCCAAGACTGCTGCTGGCTTTTTCTTTTGTATTTAGAAACCATAACTCCGTCTGAAACAAAAGCAAAGAAATAGATTGTAAGTATTTTGTAGTAGCTTACAAAAAGAAGTGCCATTGTAGGTCAGCTAAGATGGAAAAGTATTTAGTCACAAGGAGGGGTGAATCTAGAACTTTTTGTGGGATATCAACTAAGAAATTATTTTGGGGGTGATATCACTTAAAAAAAGGACTTAAACTCACATAAAATACAAATAGCCTAAATTACTATATCGATATTAATAAAGCTGTTTTAATGGAAGCATGAATGTGAAGATTCAGTAAACAGCAGCTTTAATTTGTTTAGTTAAGCAATGCTTATTATGACTAAAAGTCAAATGAAGATTTCATAGATACCCACAGATTAATTCAATCTATAATCGCAATCAAACACTAAAAATAATATTCTATAACATTTTTATCAACTATAACTATTGTTTTCATTTTCTTTAATAGATTTCATCCAGTTATCATTTAAAATAGTCTAAGATTGTTGTTGAAATTGATTAATAGCTGGAAATGTTCAAGCTTTATCTAATGCTTAGCCTACATATTTTTGCTTTCTAAAGGTTCTTGAACATTCAACTTTATAATTCGTTACTTTTAATCAGCATTAAAACTTATAAATATCCATTGGAAATTCAAATTTGATTATGAAAGATGTAATTCATTCATTGGAAAGATGAATAGTGAAAGATGAAAGTTTTTCGAAATTTAACGATCGTTCTCATCAGTAATAACACTGTGTAGGTTATTGATCATACTGTACTGTATTGTCTTCAACTTGGCAGCGTCAGCGATTTCCTAGTCTATTTTAATCATGCGTTCCACTTCCTATTATAGCTTATTATTTATTCGAGATTTCTGGCTTTCAGTTGAAATAATTATAATTACTACACTTGCCAGCGAAATCGATTGAACTTGTGCAAATCGCTAGATAATTTTTTAACGAGAACTTTTTTTAATTAAATACATTGTACTTACGCAACAATTTTATTATAATAGGAACTTCATCATTAAAAATCGTAGATGTTTATTCAATCTCATCCTTTATGAAAAATAATATCATTTATAAGACGTTTTGTACTAAATATAGAAATATTTAAAATTAAATTGGATAACTTTTCCATTTATTTCGTTTACTAGCTTATTTAGGGTGCAATCGGTACTCTTTTACACTTACAATTAGTGACATGAACACCCGGGTATTTAAAACTCAGGGTAAATAGCCAAAATTCATTATTACTCTGGTATATTGGGGTACACAATCGAGGTAGCAGTGGTACTGTGCATACGTTGTCAGAACAGGCTCTGCGAATTTTGAAGCATAGAATATTAATTCGAACGGATAAGTAGTATTTTTGTTTATTATTATTAGTATTTATAATATCTTGATAATTTTCATCATTAACTTGTCTAATATAAGTTAAAGTATTTAAATAAAAAGTCAAATTCTATTTTCGAGGTTAGGTGTACCGATATTGATAAATTTTCTTGTAATTAAATAGTCTCAAGTTGACAATTGTAATAAATTAAGTAATATTTCATTAAACATTTAACTAAAATCAATTGAAAACAATTTTTAGCTAGGAAAATGAGTCCAAACAAGGCATCTAAATCTAATTGTTTAACTAAAACTCAGGTAGCTACGCGATCTCAGCAATTATTAACAAAAAAATCTCCAACAGCTCTTAAAGCTACTGTAGATGTAGAAGAAAAGGTTGCTAAACTATTGAGTGATCACACCGAATTGAAAACAAAATTAGAAACACCACTAAAAAATTCTGAGGAAGAACGAATAGGGTTAGTGGATCACATAAAATCTCTGGAAGTTATTGTAAAATTGCAGCAGGAAGACCATAAAACTGAAATACTAAATCTCACGAGTCAATGTAGGTCTATGTCAGAGGAAATCGAAATATTAAAATCAAAAATAAACTTGGCTAATGTAAGATCTGAACCTCTGATCAATACAAAAAAAGTAGAACCTAAATCAATTGGGGAAAAAATAAATAGAAATGGTCAAACAAAAACGTATAGTCAGGTTTTGCAAACAGCAACCAAAACTAAAGTAAGGGCAAATAACAATAGGAAAGGTAGAGTACTGCTCTTGACATCCAGTCATGGACGAGACTGTAGTGACCTACTAAATAAAAGATTAAATAATAAGTATGAAGTTCAGAGCTTTTTTAAACCAAGTGCCCCTATAAACGCTATCGTAGAGTCAGCACAGGAACAAACTAAAGATTTTGGAAAAAACGATTTTCTAATAGTACTGGGTGGCTCAAACAATATAAATGAACCTATTCTAAAACATCTTCCTGAAATAAATGAAAAAATTAAAGAGATTGTGCCACTCAGCCAAAAAACTAATGTAATAATAAGTACAATTCCGTATAGGTTTGATAGGCCAGAGCTAAATGAAGCCATCAAGTCAACAAATAAATCAATTCATAA
This sequence comes from Conomelus anceps, assembly GCA_948455865.1. Taxonomy (NCBI): domain Eukaryota; kingdom Metazoa; phylum Arthropoda; class Insecta; order Hemiptera; family Delphacidae; genus Conomelus; species Conomelus anceps. The sequence goes on from OX418217.1 coordinate 73,408,426, forward strand.
TACAATCAACAGCCTAAAAAATAAGAATTCTAAGCAGTTGGGGATTTGTTTTCTAAATGAAAGGCTGAAAAAACAAAACTTCATTAATCATGGTCTACATCTAAATCAATCTGGCAAAGTAATATTTTGTAATAGGCTGGCAGAGCTGATTGAAAGTCGTTTGCAATCTACTGTCAATAATTCTCCTAAACAATCATCTAACGAACCTTTTTTAGTAAAGTGGCTCAAAACCGGGAAGGGAAACTAGTTTCAGATGATAAATTCATATCTTCAATTGTATTAAAAGACGTTAATCGATCAAAAAATCAGGATAGCATTAGTGGAAGGAACTCTTGTAGCAATCTGATAGGCTCTCAAGATTCTACGAGATTAAGTAAATCTACTTCAATATGCAAAAGCAACGATAAAGTAATAAGGGATGATAGGGAAGTACCGGTACTCACTGTGTTCCATCAGAATAGTCAATACATTCGTAACAAAATAGATAGAATCGAAGTATTTTTTAAAGAAGAGGATCCTGATATAGCTATTTTCACAGAGCATGGTTTAAAAGAAGATGAATTGTCACAACTTAATATTCCAAACTATTCATTGAAAACGTCGTATTGCAGGACATCTCATCGAAGTGGGGGAGTAGCTATCTTCACTAAAAATGCTAAGAATATGCAAACATTTAATTTAGAAATTTGCTGTGGAAATGGATTTAGAAGTTACTGGTTTGAGAATAAAAATCGACAATAATTTCGAAGTAGCGGTGTTAGGTATTTACAGGTCACCAAATGGGGAATGGAACAATTTTTGTGAACTATTCAATAGGCTTTTAGAGATTACTACTACTCGTTTTACAAACGTTATTGTAGCGGGAGATTTCAATACAGACTTTGCAACACAGAATAAAATGACAGAAGATTTAAAGGATATTATATGCATGAATAACTAGGAAATAAAAGTTCATGAATATACCAGAGTCACAAGAACATCACAAACAATAATTGATAACATCCTTACTAATATAGATTACTCTAAAACAAGATTAGGCGGCTCGGAACTATCTGATCATGACTATCAAATCTTAGAGGTGGGGTTGCAAGGTCATAAATCAATTAAAAAGAGTAGAGTAATGAAAGAAATTCAACAATGTGAACAGGGGAATATCGATTGTTTGAAGTAGAATCTGCTACAAGAAAACTGGAGTAGGGTTTACAATAGCAATAGTTTAAATGACAAATATGATAGTTTCATTAATATTTTAAGGTTTCATATTACTATGAGTTGTCCAGTTAAAAAAGTCCCTGTAAAGAACAAATTAGACAAGATTGAAGAGTGGATAACTGATGATATCCTTGCAGAAAGAAATAGGGTTAAAGATGCATATGATGAATTCAAACTATCTAGAAATATGTTAAGTGAAGATAATTACAAAGCTCTAAAGAAAAATTATACAAGACAAGTGAAAAGAGCGAAATGTAAGAAAACAGCTGAAATTTTGAATAATAGTGTGTACTTTAACACAGCAGTGTGGGATGTAATAAACAAAAATAGGCAAGTAGCTCATGTAGATGCTTATACTAGTGTCCCCAGAATAATTAACGAAAATAACAAATATATTGATGATAGTGTAGACATTTGTAATTTCTTTAACAGATATTATCAACTGGTTGCTAAGGATCTTCAAAAATCTCTTAATACAGGTATTAGTGATGCAAACATGAGGAATACTGAGGGGATTCAGAACGAATTAAAATTCCACCCAGTATGCCAAGACGAGTTGTCAAATATCATTGATAGTTTAAATAATAAAAAAACTGTAGGAATGGATGGGGTATCCAGTAAAATTCTGAAAGAATGTAAAGATCAATTGTTAGACCCTTTGATTCATCTGATCAATCATTCATTAGAACAAGGTGTTTTTCCAGATAACTTAAAAGAGGGGAAGATCTTGCCAATCTTCAAAAGTGGTGATAGAGAAAAGGTAGAAAACTATAGGCCCATTAGTATTTTAAATGTAATAAGTAAAATTTTTGAAAGAGTAGTTCTAAATAGGTTACTTCTGCACCTTCAAGAAGCTAACTTTATCTGTGATGAACGCTTCCAGAAAGGGAGATCAACAAAAACAGCCATAGTTTCTCTAGTTGAAAAACTAATAGATATAATAGATTCAGGTGATAAAGCTACTGCAATCTTCTTAGATCTGTCAAAGGCATTTGATTATGTTAATCATAGAACTTTATTGGAAATACTGCAAAATGTAGGTGTAAATGGGGTTGAACTGAAATGGTTTGAATCATATCTTATTGGGAGAAAACAATGTGTAGAACTAACTACAGTAGTTGGTAATAGTATAGTAAAGAATAAATCTAATAAATTAGAGGTGCAAGCTGGAGTGCCTCAGGGGTCAATACTAGGTCCATTGCTTTTTTTGTTATATGTCAACCGTTTACCTAAAGAATTAATTAGTGGTAGAGCCCTCTTATTTGCTGATGATACATCACTCATTTTCAGCAATTCCATTCTAGATAATTTAGAAATAAGTGCCCATATAGGTGTGCAGTCCATTGTCCAATTTTTAAATCAGTTGAAATTAACTATAAATAGTAAAAAATGCCAATACCTTCAATTCAAAAACAAACATAATTTAAATGAAGATAGGGCTATAAACGTGTTTGTAAACGATAATCAATTAGACCAGGAAGAAAAAATTGCATTTCCAGGAGTTACGTTGGATAGACGAGCTACCGCAGTTTTTGAAGAGTCTTGTAAATATAGAAATATTTAAAAAACAATTGAATAAATATTTAGTTGATAAAGCTTTTTATAGTGTACAAGAGTTCCTTTCACATCAAAATTAAGCCTCACCTCAACTAATTGAAGTAATTATGTTATCTAGTGTATAATATTGTTGATCTGACTTGTCTTATACTCCTTAACTGGAGTCTCCAAGACGTAATCTACAAAAAAAAAATTATGAAATCGAGCAAGATTAATTGATGTTTACCCCTGAATATGTTATTATTACCGTATGTTATTATTGTGTTGGGTGATGGTGAGCGTGGTGTTTAAGTGATCGTGATGTTCAGTCACGACCGCTCAAGACTGCGCTTGGATGGGTGACCGTGCTTCAATGACTTGATGTTACAAGCTTTATTATCACTTACCCGGTGGTTCGGAACCCACCTAAAATAGTAGGTCCACCATGTTCCCCGTAACATGGCACAAACGACGAGGTGGAACTACCCGTAAGGGTCTCCCCACCATTAAAAGCCATACGCTTATATATATATATATATTGTGTTGGGATAGCCTACAACAACTTATTTACCATTTTTTCAATGACTTGGTAATTATTTTTAATTATTACCCAAAGTTTGCAAATAAACAGGATTTTTGTGTCTAAAATCGGCATTCAGAGAAGAAACTAGGTAAAAAAGAGTAATTCTACAGAAGTTTTATGTATACATTTGTACTTGAAATTATACTAAATCATAAAACAACGAACAAAAGCAAAACAATTTCAAACAAACTTGAAATTATTGTACTTGAAAACCTATAAAAATGGTACAAATAATGTGTATTTAAATAACATGAAATAAATTCATAAAAAAGTATTTTCTTGGCATTGTATGATATTAAATCATACAGCACCACATTAGAAAAATAGTGAACATACTTCTACTGTTATTAAGATTGGAAGTTGGCTAACTGACATGTAGGAATAATATTAAAAGTAACAAAACTTTCAATGTAGATAAATATGCAGGTATTCAGTGCTGCCTCTTAGCTCCAATCTGGATAAACCTATTTTGAAAAAATTCCTTCTGTCTTTTGGTTTAATTTTAAAGCTTTTTGTCATAGAGTTTATAAAAGTATGTTTTATTTTAGTGCTAAACAAAAGATCTTGAAAAAAATCCTTTTAAAATTATTATTGAATCTTACCATCCTGCAGACTGAGCTTTAATTATTTCGTTGGGAGGTTAATTTACACATTCTAGGTCAAATTTTCCTCTCTCTAAATAATAATTATTACTTTTATAAACTCTTTTTGTCATTTTCAATAAAATCTCCACAAAAAAACGAATAAAATCATAAATACCCAGGACCTGGGTATTTATGTCGATCATGCTCAGAAGTAAAATGCTAGTGGGAACCATATGGAAAACTGTTAAACACAACTCAATCTTCTCTAAATTCAATAAAAACTCAATATACCCAGTTTTTGGGTATTTACCCGGGCCTGGGATGAATACCCAATTTATAAATACCTACCCACTTGGTATTTACCCGGCCCTTACAATCAAATGTAGTGGCTTTATTATATTTTCATAATGATCATTAGAACATGTATGTGTAGGTCCATATCTTAACATTCCGGTATGCAATTTTTTTAACGCCTCCAAAATTGCTTCTAGTTTAGTAGGCTAGTCCAAGCATCAATAATACTTGAGATATATTAAGGAAGAATAATGTAGGAATTTCAAAATTTCATTAAGTTTTCTATTCAATTGATATTTGTCTCTTTGAGAGAACAACATTCTGTCTAATTTTTAATTGAATAGCAGCCTTTATTCTCCCTCTTACGCTCAACCCTCAATTTTAGAGAGTGAGCAAAGCTGGACAAACTGCCCTTGGTGGAGCCTATTATTGATCATAATGCTATACCGGTATACTAAAGTCCTATAATCTTATCAGGTCCTTCTCTTAATTGCTTCTTATGATTAAATAATTTATTTGTATTTTATGAACGCTCTCTGATATTACTAACCTTTTTACGAAAACAACATTTTATTTTTTCCGTGATAGAATAAACATGTTATTTTTCTGTTATTAACAGAGCGTTGGCAACAGCTCAAGCAGTGAAGAAAAAAGAAGAAAAACCAGACAAAGCGCCAGCTAAGGAATCACAGTCATTCACTATGAATTTGTTTAGAGGAGCCCTGCAGACAAGTCAGGTGTTTCCATACCCAGAAGTACTCAATGAGGAACAAACTGAAACCTTGAAGATGCTCGTGGAGCCCTGTTCAAAATTCTTTGAGGTAAGAAAAGTCATTCTTATTTAATCTATTCGTTTTTTCTTTATACTCTATCAAAATTAATTGAAATATGCATGAAAGTGCCTGTCTACACCTAATATATAACGTTCCTATGTGTGATGAATAATAAGACGAAATTGTCACAGCCACATTTATTAAAACTTAGAGAAACTAGTTTCGGTTGTTATACCATTATCAATCTCAATCAAACTAAAAACTAAAGTAAAGAGAAGCTTAATATATACTGAACATGGAATTATACTATTGGCTAAGTGGGAAAGAGGCTGACCTTCATCGGACGTTGTGATTGGCTGTCGTTGTGATTGGCTGTCGTTGTGATTGGGCGTGACTTGACAGCCAATCACAACGTCCGATACCTTCCACAATATCACCTTCGCCACTACAAAGAAAGTTTCCTATGTGTGAGCTGTTGAGAAAAATATGCTATTTAAGTTGTATAATGTCATGATGATCTTAATATTGGCCTATAGTAGTGAGTAATAGGTGCTAGCAAAGAAACAGGAATCGAAAATTAGGCGGAAATGTTGTTTCTAATACCAGAGAGGATCGAATTAAAAATGAAAAGATTAAAGGAATGCGTTTCTCAACCAGAGCATGTACAAAGAAATGGCCAGAACATGTGTTGAAAATGTACTGCTCCATAATCCATAGAAGTATTGGTAGACCGAGGGAAAGATGGAACAGGTTTATTACATAACATAGCCTAACCCATGAAGACTACGATGATCCCAATCAGAGAATGCGTAAAAATGCAATTAAATCTAATGAGAAACCTCATTCTGCCTTAGAAACAGTATGTTGAATTTTATTGAACAATTTATAACCAATAAACGAATTGTTATTGTAATTTTCTGTTGCTTAAAGCGCAGAACATAGGCTATAACAAACTACAGAATTGCCGTTCACACGCGGAGCGTCTCAGACTCAGAATACGTAGCTGAGATTGTCTTATTGTCATTGTGACTTCTCAGTCAATCATAGCTATTTCTGGATTTCTTGTTCCATGACGTAATATTAACTGTTAGGTGAATTCAACGACTTGCTGGCAATTTTTATTAATAATAATTAATATTTTACTTACTCTCTTGGCCGAATGTTTTCGAATCGTTGAGATCGGCCAAGAGAGTAAGTAAAATATTACTTATTCTTGATAAAAAAAATTGACTGCAAGTCGTTGAACATAGCTATTTATTCACGACGCTCGGCAAACTCTACGTCTGCGAACTGCGTCACTCTTAGGAGGTGAGAAGCGTTTTTATAGTTTGTATCACGCCCAAAATATTATTTTAATTATATCCCCGAAAATATTCTTATATTGTCTGTCCTTCGTCTTTATAATAGTTTATAGCCTTTAGCTCAATATATATTTATTTGAAAATAGACAATTTTTTAGTTTTTCTTCAATTACAATGTTTATTATTTTGAATTTTCAGGAAGTTAATGATCCAGCGAAAAATGACACGAATGAAATGGTAGAAGAGCAAACACTTGCGGGCTTGTGGGATCTCGGTGCGTTTGCACTGCAGGTGCCGCCGGATCTCGGTGGTCTCGGTCTCAACAACACACAGTATGCGCGTCTGGTTGAGATTGTTGGTGCCCACGATTTAGGTGTTGGCATCACTCTCGGCGCCCATCAATCAATCGGATTCAAGGTAAAACTTTCGTCAGCATTATTCCTTTGTAATATTGACACCATTTAGCTTTGCCTAGTTCATTAGATGTTCTTACTTCTAGATACTACTAGATAAAGACTGCTAATTTTTTATACAATTACACTAAATAATACACATAGTGAAACTACGTAATTATACACTACTTACATTGGGAGGCTGGTTAATCGTTAGTAAGACCTCCTATGTCAGAATTAACAGCAAATTGATGCAGTTAAACTAGCATCATCAATAAGTTTAACCTTCATAACGTTTTGTTGAACTTCCTGTTAAATTTTATGTCATTTAGTAGTGTGTGTGACACTTTTATAGTATTTTGTAGGGCTGTGAAAAATATGGTTGAAAATTTCTAGTCTTTTCTTTTTTATAATGGATCGGGTTGTATTTCTGCTAAGCTGCAGTGACATGTTTTTCAATACTGTTTGGTGCTTAAGCCTTGGCGACATGATCTATCATCCCTTTCCACTGATCGTTATCTTTTTTATTTGATGTTCTCAAATGATTAATCTGGTTACAATGTATTACCGCTTGTCCAATGCTGCAGTAAAAGTAAAGACTACGCACAATAATAGAAAATTGTATAATTTACAACATCCTCATTCGAGTTATTAATTAATTCTCAACCATATACTATATTATGCACTGCATCAAGAGGTTGTTAGAATTTTCAATATTATTTTCTTTTAAGTCTTTATCGATAAATATTATTATTGAATGCTAGATTTAAACTAGTTTGATTATGTTTTTCAATTAAGTGATATCACTATGTAGAAAAAAGGTCCTTTCTAAAACTTATTTGCTTAGCGGCGTTAGTCTACTTTTGTATTCTTATCTACTTATTAAATATGTGAAATAGAATTGGAAGAAATTATTTTTCGGATCACTCATCAATGCAGAAATAGCTATTTGTCTAACTAGAGCGAAAAGTGAGGGTTTTCTGCACCTAGAGAAACAGTTTTTTGTATGAAACAGCTGACTGTATTTCGTAGCTGAAGCAGAGTAGCCAACCTATTTTTGAATTCAGAATAGGGAACCTGCGTATTACATGCTCACTATTTTGTGTTGTTAAGTTGCAAATCTGGAGTGCGGAAAAGTATTTTGGCGCACTAGAATTTACTTTCCCGCCCTGGTGCAGGAATAGACTATTTTGCGCGCTAAAGTTAGTGCAAAAATTGGCCCTTTTTCGGTTCACTGTAGGAAAACATATTTTCGTAAATCTAGTTTGTAAACATAATAAATTTCAGTAGAGTATTGTTAACATTCTTAAGCATATAATATACTCAATGCATGGTTTAACTAATGGTAGCATCATCAATAAGTTTAACCTTCATAACGTTTTGTTGAACTTCCTGTATTTATCAATTTGAATATGTGGTCCTTTGGCAGGGTATTTTGTTATTTGGAACACCTGAACAAAAACAGAAGTACCTACCTAGGGTTTCTACTGGAAAAGAATTTGCAGCTTTCTGTCTTACAGAACCCTCATCAGGCAGTGATGCTGGATCAATCCGGTATGAATCTTCAGAAATTTTTGACTTGTTGGAATAAATATACTTGTAAGTTCGGACTAAACGGATGATCCGGTGTCATAACTTTCTAGATGGAACTCTACTATGCGTTTTACTGATAATTTGACGCTATTAATCTATCATGAATAATAAGACGAAATTGTCACAACCACATTTATTAAAATGTCACAATTGTCACAATGAATTGTCCAGTCTTAGTATGGTCCATTGAATAAATTTATAGCTTTCTTATATAATTGTTTTCTAGAAGTCGTTTGTATTAAAGTGAGAATTGGAAAAAATACAGTTCTGATGTAGCTAGAAAAAATGAAAAGAAATTTATAAAACAAAAGAAATATTTGTTAAAATATGTGTTGCAGTTTACTAAAGTTGAATTTCTCATAAGTATCATAGACTAGAGATGAGATAAATCATCGTTATTTTTCCATGACAGTTATATCCTCTTTTTCAGGCATCAATCATATATTTCTTCTAATAACAGTTACTAAACACCGTTATTTTAAAATAACAGTTACTTGAAATAATGATCTTCTATATAAGTCACATATGGCTTTTCAGTAGTAATTTGCAAGTACGTTGTCAGAACAGGCTCTGCGAATTTTGAAGCATAGAATATTAATTCGAACGGATAAGTAGTATTTTTGTTTATTATTATTAGTATTTATAATATCTTAATAATTTACATCATTAACTTGTCTAATATAAGTTAAAGTATTTAAATAAAAAGTCAAATTCCATTTTCGAGGTTAGGTGTACCGATATTGATAAATTTTCTTGTAATTAAATAGTCTCAAGTTGACAATTGTAATAAATTAAGTAATATTTCATTAACCATTTAACTAAAGTCAATTGAAAACAATTTTTAGCTAGGAAAATGAGTCCAAACAAGGCATCTAAATCTAATTGTTTAACTAAAACTCAGGTAGCTACGCGATCTCAGCAATTATTAACAAAAAAATCTCCAACAGCTCTTAAAGCTACTGTAGATGTAGAAGAAAAGGTTGCTAAACTATTGAGTGATCACACCAAATTGAAAACAAAATTAGAAACATCACTAAAAAATTCTGAGGAAGAACGAATAGGGTTAGTGGATCACATAAAATCTCTGGAAGTTATTGTAAAATTGCAGCAGGAAGACCATAAAACTGAAATACTAAATCTCACGAGTCAATGTAGGTCTATGTCAGAGGAAATCGAAATATTAAAATCAAAAATAAACTTGGCTAATGTAAGATCTGAACCTCTGATCAATACAAAAAAAGTAGAACCTAAATCAAATGGGGAAAAAATAAATATAAATGGTCAAACAAAAACGTATAGTCAGGTTTTGCAAACAGCAACCAAAACTAAAGTAAGGGCAAATAACGATAGGAAAGGTAGAGTACTGCTCTTGACATCCAGTCATGGACGAGACTGTAGTGACCTACTAAATAAAAGATTAAAAAATAAGTATGAAGTTCAGAGCTTTTTCATACCAAGTGCCCCTATAAACGCTATCGTAGAGTCAGCACAGGAACAAACTAAAAATTTTGGAAAAAACGATTTTCTAATACTGGGTAGCTCAAACAATATAAATTAACCTAATCTAAAACATCTTCCTGAAATAAATGAAAAAATTAAAGAGATTGTGTCACTCAGCCAAAAAACTAATGTAATAATAAGTACAATTCCGTATAGGTTTGATAGGCCAGAGCTAAATGAAGCCATTAAGTCAACAAATAAATCACTTCATAATACAATCAACAGCCTAAAAAATAAGAATTCTAAGCAGTTGGGGATTTGTTTTCTAAATGAAAGGCTGAAAAAACAAAACTTCACTAATCATGGTCTACATCTAAATCAATCTGGCAAAGTAATATTTTGTAATAGGCTGGCAGAGCTGATTGAAAGTCGTTTGCAATCTACTGTCAATAATTCTCCTAAACAATCATCTAACGAACCTTTTTTAGTAAAGTGACTCAAAACCGGGAAGGGGAACTAGTTTCAGATGATAAATTCATATCTTCAATTGTATTAAAAGACGTTAATAGATAAAAAAAACAGGATAGCATTAGTGGAAGGAACTCTTGTTGCAATCTGATAGGCTCTCAAGATTCTAAGAGATTAAGTAAATCTACTTCAATATGCAAAAGCAACGATAAAGTAATAAGGGATGATAGGGAAGTACCGGTACTCACTGTGTTCCATCAGAATATTCAATACATTCGGAACCAAATAGATAGAATCGAAGTATATTTTAAAGAAGAGGCTCCTGATATAGCTATTTTCACAGAGCATGGTTTAAAAGAAGATTAATTGTCACAACTTAATATTCCAAACTATTCATTGAAAACGTCGTATTGCAGGAAATCTCTTCGAAGTGGGGGAGTAGCTATCTTCACTAAAAATGCTAAGAATATGCAAACATTTAATTTAGAAATTTGCTGTGGAAATGGATTTAGAAGTTACTGGTTTGAGAATAAAAATCGACAATAATTTCGAAGTAGCGGTGTTAGGTATTTACAGGTCACCAAATGGGGAATGGAACAATTTTTGTGAACTATTCAATAGGCTTTTAGAGATTACTACTACTCGTTTTACAAACGTTATTGTAGCGGGAGATTTCAATACAGACTTTGCAACACAGAATAAAATGACAGAAGATTTAAAGGATATTATATGCATGAATAACTAGGAAATAAAAGTTCATGAATATACCAGAGTCACAAGAACATCACAAACAATAATTGATAACATCCTTACTAATATAGATTACTCTAAAACAAGATTAGGCGGCTCGGAACTATCTGATCATGACTATCAAATCTTAGAGGTGGGGTTGCAAGGTCATAAATCAATTAAAAAGAGTAGAGTAATGAAAGAAATTCAACAATGTGAACAGGGGAATATCGATTGTTTGAAGTAGAATCTGCTACAAGAAAACTGGAGTAGGGTTTACAATAGCAATAGTTTAAATGACAAATATGATAGTTTCATTAATATTTTAAGGTTTCATATTACTATGAGTTGTCCAGTTAAAAAAGTCCCTGTAAAGAACAAATTAGACAAGATTGAAGAGTGGATAACTGATGATATCCTTGCAGAAAGAAATAGGGTTAAAGATGCATATGATGAATTCAAACTATCTAGAAATATGTTAAGTGAAGATAATTACAAAGCTCTAAAGAAAAATTATACAAGACAAGTGAAAAGAGCGAAATGTAAGAAAACAGCTGAAATTTTGAATAATAGTGTGTACTTTAACACAGCAGTGTGGGATGTAATAAACAAAAATAGGCAAGTAGCTCATGTAGATGCTTATACTAGTGTCCCCAGAATAATTAACGAAAATAACAAATATATTGATGATAGTGTAGACATTTGTAATTTCTTTAACAGATATTATCAACTGGTTGCTAAGGATCTTCAAAAATCTCTTAATACAGGTATTAGTGATGCAAACATGAGGAATACTGAGGGGATTCAGAACGAATTAAAATTCCACCCAGTATGCCAAGACGAGTTGTCAAATATCATTGATAGTTTAAATAATAAAAAAACTGTAGGAATGGATGGGGTATCCAGTAAAATTCTGAAAGAATGTAAAGATCAATTGTTAGACCCTTTGATTCATCTGATCAATCATTCATTAGAACAAGGTGTTTTTCCAGATAACTTAAAAGAGGGGAAGATCTTGCCAATCTTCAAAAGTGGTGATAGAGAAAAGGTAGAAAACTATAGGCCCATTAGTATTTTAAATGTAATAAGTAAAATTTTTGAAAGAGTAGTTCTAAATAGGTTACTTCTGCACCTTCAAGAAGCTAACTTTATCTGTGATGAACGCTTCCAGAAAGGGAGATCAACAAAAACAGCCATAGTTTCTCTAGTTGAAAAACTAATAGATATAATAGATTCAGGTGATAAAGCTACTGCAATCTTCTTAGATCTGTCAAAGGCATTTGATTATGTTAATCATAGAACTTTATTGGAAATACTGCAAAATGTAGGTGTAAATGGGGTTGAACTGAAATGGTTTGAATCATATCTTATTGGGAGAAAACAATGTGTAGAACTAACTACAGTAGTTGGTAATAGTATAGTAAAGAATAAATCTAATAAATTAGAGGTGCAAGCTGGAGTGCCTCAGGGGTCAATACTAGGTCCATTGCTTTTTTTGTTATATGTCAACCGTTTACCTAAAGAATTAATTAGTGGTAGAGCCCTCTTATTTGCTGATGATACATCACTCATTTTCAGCAATTCCATTCTAGATAATTTAGAAATAAGTGCCCATATAGGTGTGCAGTCCATTGTCCAATTTTTAAATCAGTTGAAATTAACTATAAATAGTAAAAAATGCCAATACCTTCAATTCAAAAACAAACATAATTTAAATGAAGATAGGGCTATAAACGTGTTTGTAAACGATAATCAATTAGACCAGGAAGAAAAAATTGCATTTCCAGGAGTTACGTTGGATAGACGAGCTACCGCAGTTTTTGAAGAGTCTTGTAAATATAGAAATATTTAAAAAACAATTGAATAAATATTTAGTTGATAAAGCTTTTTATAGTGTACAAGAGTTCCTTTCACATCAAAATTAAGCCTCACCTCAACTAATTGAAGTAATTATGTTATCTAGTGTATAATATTGTTGATCTGACTTGTCTTATACTCCTTAACTGGAGTCTCCAAGACGTAATCTACAAAAAAAAAAAAAAAAAACATTAGTTGCCCTATTCAAATACTTGGTGGATTAGAAGCCGGCAGGTGGTATTATTACATGGAGGCACTTCTATTGCGTTGCTATTAAAAAGTCAGACAATGAGTAGGCGATTTGGAAAGAAACAACATATCAAGCTTTTGTCTTTTTAGATGGTATTTGCCTACATGAAGTACAGTTGGCCTTTCTACAATCTTTACTGAAAGGTCCCGTTTTATCCATACCGTACCAGTAATAGTTGAGAACGGTTATAAAAGTAAAGGAAAGAATCAACATCTTGATCAAATAATATAATCCGATTCGCTGAAACCAGATTATCATAGACTAGACAAGATAAGATGTCAAAATATCATTTTTACTGAAAAATAACAACACTTGAAATCATTGTTTTTGTATAATTTCTGTAGGGTAGTTGATTGGAAAGCATTCGACATCATATTTCATGTTGTCTAAATACCATGTTTATACATTAATAATACTCGAAAATTTAATGTCATTCAGAAAATTTTGAATACTATATTAGTTTAGCTATCAATTGAATAGTAATTTTAACTTTTTCCTCAACATTTTGGTATTTTCGCAGCTACGGTAGCTCATTGTAAAATTTTAATCAACTATTGTTCTCCACTAGATGATAATCAGCTTTGTTTCGTGTGTTATAATTATTATGCTTGCCAAAATGTTGGTCTCGGTGGCGTGTGGTGGGTAAAACCTTTAGGGAAGCAATTATACTTGTAACTATGTCCCCCCCCAAAGCATACCGTTTCATACATTTTCAAACTTATTTGCAAAGTATAAACTGACTATTAAGTCAATAATTCTGTTAATTGAACATATTAAAAAAATATTGAAATTTCACTCATGTATTGCATAAAGCATGTATTGTCCCTGTTCCTCCTCACTTTGTTTGTGAAATATCCGCCTTTAATTAATCATCCAGAGCTGTTTCATTTCTACCATTCCCAAATGATGCAACAGAAAGTGACGATCATAAGTGGTTAATAGTGATTTCATGTGCTATGAATTCAATTATACTATGTAGGACGATACATCTCAACCGCCACTATAATCATAAACGTGTACATGAAACAAAAACTTCCGTGGTCTGAGACTTTAACCTCAAATTAATAGAATTAATGCACCAAAATAATTGTCAGAGCGTCAGAGGAGTCTTCTGAAGTCTTGACGGCTGGCCATGGCTGGTTCCACATTCTGGTGGAAGCAAGCGCTTTTGCAATGTTAAACCTTTTGGTAGCCTCTCTCACTCCGCGAACCGCACGTCATATTGCGCATGCGCAAAGCCACGAATCAACCAAAGCAGACAGCTGATTGCTTCCTTTGAGTATATGATGACAACAACAGAGATGAACTACTGTATCAGTGATAGCACTGTGTTTATGACGATGCAATGCAGCTTTTCATTAATACGTTTTGATGTAAGAGGCTCATTTTGAAAGTTACTGTTCCAAAAAAATGCTTCTCTACAAAACAAAGTGTTCTTTTTACAAAAACGAACTATTATTTTCTACTTGTCAATGTTACCGAAGAAGTGCTTCACTTGCTTCTTCCGACCGCACACCACTGGTTGGTCTAATTGGTACTATATTTACTTTGATGTGATTGATTGAAGCACTGCTTCTATCCAGTTTTACATGATTTTCCATATCTTTTATAGTACTCGTGCCGTTCTCTCACCTGACGGAAAACATTTCGTCCTAAATGGAAGCAAAATTTGGATAAGTAATGGTGGATTCGCTGAGATCATGACAGTTTTCGCTCAAACCCCCGTCAAGGATGAAGCTACAGGTTTGTTTACCTATATTGTTGCTGGGATCTCACTGGGAGTAGCAAAAAATAAATATTGATTCAAGTACACAGGATGTTCCATAAAGAATCTGCTTTGCTGCTTCAGATCACCCCTCTCATCAAATTAAAGAATAAAGTTCATAATATAAATATTGGTTTGGAAACGTTACAAAATTGGAGATTGCGGAATTCAGCAGTTATTCCTATCAATCTACTAATTCAGAAATTTGGAGTGCCAAACTTTCAGGTTGTGATTTGGTTAGAATTTCTACGAAATACGCTGAAAATTCCTATATTTATAAGAATGTTTTTTGTTGATTTTGAGGAGAGAAGTGAGCTGATGGCAGGTTCCTCCTAAAACACTGTGAGGTTTTCTGACATTATGGTTTGTTATTTTAAATTCTTATATTATTCAATTGAATACCAACAGTATTATTTGTTGAAATCTTTCCTCATAATTGAAAATATCCTTCTCATGTGGCCCTATATTCATTGAACATATTTTCTTTTTAAGTAAATAACACATCCTAGTGATGAAATTTTTATCTTTTGGTCGTTAATTGTTAAATGGATTGAAAATCACAAATTGAGGTTATTGTCCTTGGTTTTATGGTTTAAAAATATATCCAGTGTTTAAAACTGGTTTTTGTGGGTCATGATCATGTCAACAGATTAGGTTATGGGAACACATCAGCAACTGATCGTAGAGAATCACCAACCTCAACGCACATATTGGCAGCACCAATCGTGCTGTGTTTCCCAATCTACAATTCTGACACTAGATGCTAGCAGTCAGTTGGTTTGTCACCGCAGTCAGTTGTTTTTTGTAACACCACAATTTCTTCCAACCGCCTAATTTCCAACTTCCAACCGCGTGGAGCAAAAGGTCTTCAACAAGTATAATTGACAACTAACTGTAATGCAAATACTGTATACCGTATGTTACAGATTTAAATTAAAAAATATATATGTATAGACTATTGATCATATTACTGTTTTTCATATTCGATCAAATAGCAGTTTGTAAATAGTTTTTCATTAAATTATCCTACAGGCAAAGAAGTTGACAAAGTAACAGCATTCATCGTTGAGCGTTCTTTTGGTGGCATCACATCAGGTCCTCCAGAAAAGAAGATGGGTATCAAAGCATCGAACACTGCTGAAGTCTATTATGAAGATGTTAAGATTCCAGTTGAGAATGTGCTTGGTGGAGTAGGACAGGGATTCAAAGTAAGTAAGAATACTAACTTTCTATAAATATCAGTTTTATCGAAATTGAATTGATGAAGTTCAACCATTTTTAAGCCGCCATTAACTAATTTATAATAATTTTGTAAAATGAGAATATCGTAAATTATTTTTTCTTGACAATAAATTAATTATATCTTTTGTATGGCGAAATTCAAGATTTAAAAATAATACATGGCAATTAAACTAAACTACCTCTACTCTAACATTTAACCAGTAAAGACATTTCACTGAACTGATATTGGTTGCAATGATTTTTAGGTTGCGATGAACATTTTAAACAATGGCCGATTCGGTATGGCTGCTGCTCTCGCAGGTACAATGCGAGCCGTAACAAAGAAGGCGGTTGAGCATGCCACCACCAGAATCCAGTTTGGTAGGAGAATCGACTCGTTCGGCACAATCCAAGAGAAACTAGCGCGCATGGCTATGCTCCACTATGTAACTGAAAGTGTTGCATACATGCTCAGTGGAAACATGGATTCAGGATCTGTTGATTATCATTTGGAAGCTGCCATTTCAAAGGTAGAATACCATCTTATGAACACCTACTTAACCTGGTTATTGTAGTTAAAAAATCACTTTCTCCCAAGTACATGTTTTATTTGTGTAATTGTGTTTCAAAATAAAGAGAAACTCAGTCCTTAATGAAGTTCCCAACTTGAACTTGATGCTTGAGAATAATGAATGCTGATGATGCATAATAAAAGTATTTAAAAAATCCATCGTTATTTCAGTATTCATCTTGAACATTTTCTTCACTGATTGCAACGTCTTGAATTTACTGTTTCATTTCCCCCCGAATTTCTTTCATTCGTCGTGATTGGATGGGTGACCATTCTTCAGTAATGATGTTAAAAGCTTTATTATCACTTATCTGGTGGTTCGGAAACCACCTAAATTAATAGGTCCATCATGGCTCAAACAGCGAGGTGGAACTTTCCGTAAGGGTTTCCTCACCAATAAAAGCTAAGGTGGTTCAAAACTTTAGTATCCATTGGATATAATATTGAGGCTGTTCGTTGGGTGCCAGTGAAGTCATTTCTTGTCTAGTTCCGTATTCTAGTTATGCTGCTCTACTTTGTAGATTCGATATTTCAGCGTGTTTGCCATTTTACATTAAAAATTGCTTGACAGTGTATATCCATCTGATTAACAGTGTCCTGCACTAATAATACAAAAATAACATGTTTACAGTGATGACATTTCTCAGTATAAATCTAATGGGTTTTTGTAACTTCAAACTTCTATTGGAAAAGATTCTCAAAAAATGGATATTCGTTTATATTTTATTATTTAATATCAGGGTGCAACCATTCCTGCTCAAAGCATGTGTACGCAGTTTACTCACCAGCGATGGTTTTATTTCCAGGTATTTGCATCCGAAGCAGCTTGGTACGTTACAGATGAAGCTATTCAAATACTTGGAGGAATGGGCTTCATGAAAGATACAGGACTGGAAAGAGTAATGAGAGATCTTAGAATTTTCAGAATATTTGAAGGAACCAATGATATTCTTCGATTGTTCGTCGCTCTTACAGGTAAATTTTTATACTTATACTTTGTCTAATAACAATTAAATACCGTAGAGCCTCAGTTATCCTAGCCCTAATTAACCGAGTTTTGGATTAAGCGAGGTACTGGCGCACAACCAAGGTGCAATATTACGCAGCAAAATTGTATGTTTCATTAACGTAAACTACACAGCTAATTGCAAAGCTCTTCTAATCTTCACTATATCTAAATAATTCTCTATTTGAGGTTGTCTTACACACAGCGCAGTTCGTCTTCGCTATCAGTGGTGATTAAAGGCATTTTTCACACGTTTGGCCACGTTTTTATCCATTTTTTTTACTAAGACAGAGTCCGTATTATGTGAGTTTTTAATTATCTGAGCTGCACTCGGTACACATTACCTTGGTTGATCAAGGCTGTACTCTACCTTCAAGTACAAATTTTGGCTAGAATATTGGTAGAAAATTGATAAAACTGATGCCCTCTGAATTCTTGCTAGATCTAAATATTGTCTAAATTGGGAACAAAGGCAAAATATATTACCTCGAATAAATAGAATTTCAATTTTAAGTAGTGGCTAGTTCTTAAAGGATGTATGATGCTGATTTTTTGTGATGAATGTTTTTTTTATTTGTTAGAAATTGATGTAATTTGAACTGTATGCTTCCACCAGCAAACAAGGTTTCATCTTTCTGCTGTGTTTACCAACTGAAATGATTTTTCGATTTACTAAAAATTATTATATTTCATGACTTGTGATCGATACCTCTCTGATTTTCATTGTTTTTGTTTGATGTTATTTTGACAGTAAATCAATTCAAACTAAAGGAAGAATAATAAAGCATTGCAATTCGATAATCCATGAAAATATCACTTGTATTCATTATTAAATTTATTCAAATTAATTATTTTTTACTGTTGCCTTTAACTGTGGTCTGGAATTGTTAGGTTTAACTGAAACATTACCTGTTCTTTGTGAGTTCATCCGTTCTGCATGCGCATGTAACTTGAGCCTATCCACTCAAATAATTACCACGGTTCATGAAAGATGATATGGTTTAAGTTTTAATTGGATATTTGATAGCTTTTTATCAGCTTCATTATTCATTATTTATTTATTCATTATTTCTTCAAGAATAAATAATGAATTTAATTACAGCTTCAATTGCTTCATTATTCAAATCTGGCGATCACAAAGATTCTTCAAACTATCGACCAATTAGTTTACTGAGTCTGTTTTCTAAAATCATGGAGAAAGTAATCAAAAGTCGACTCATTAATTATTTATATCCATAAAATTATTAATGAAAATCAATATGGTTTTCGGGAAGGAAAAATTACAGAAGACGCAATAGTTAAATCAATCAACATTGTTTATAATAATTTTAATAATAAAAGACAGACCTTAGCAGTATTTATTGATCTGAACAAGGCTTTTGACACTATACCTCATCACAGATTACTAGAGAAACTAAAACGTCTGGGTGTAAGAAATATCCCACTGAAATTATTTACTGATTATTTGAAAGAACGCTCTGAATACTCTACCTTGGATGGTAAAACAAGTACTGTTAACTGATCAAATTGTGGTTTTCCTGAAGGAACAGTATTATCACCAATGTTATTCCTTATCTACATAAATTATATGTTAAAAATGCAGATTGAAAAATGTGATATTATATCCTATGTGGATGATACTACGCTAATATTTACTGCTAACTCCTGGAGTAATATGAAAAACATGTGTCCTTAGAAAAAAAACATATTTGGATGACCACACCCTGACTGAATTCCAAAAAAAGTATTTACTTAACTTTCTCACCAAATAGAGTAGGTCTTCCAGTAAACTTAAATGAATTGAAAATTCACTCATGTTGTACTGATGGAATGATTAACAATATATGATTGCCCCAAAATTAAATGTGTTACTTACTCTAAATTTCTGGGTATCGTTCTAGACAGTCACTTAGGTGGGATGCCAAGATTATTAACTTATGTCTTAGGTTAAGGTTCCTCATTCATAAATTTTATAATATTGGATTACTTAAAAATAAGAACATTGCTCGTTTGGTATATTTCGCCTATGGCTAGTTCATTTTACAGTATGGGATCATTGTCTGCGGGAGGGGGAGCCAGAAACCTGCATTTTAATAAATTCCTTGTTATTCAAAAGTTTTTAATTAAGGCTATATCATCTAAACCGAGACGATACCCCAGTAACGATCTTTTCATAGATTTTAATGTTTTAACGGTAAGACAGCTTTATACGAAAAGCCTCCTCCTTTATATATTGAAAAATAAGAACTACTTTCACCTTCGTGACACACAATATGACCTTAGGCCATCCAGTATAACTTATGAATGCGACCGTACTGTTCTCGATGTTTGTTGGAGACAATTCGTTTTTGTAGCAAAGAAATTAGTCAATTTTTTTCCTTGTGATTTCTTAAATATTAAAACAAATTATAAAATAGGCAGGATTAGTATGAATAAATGTATTGTGGAAAGCAGACTTAGTGATAGACTATTTCAATAGGCTTTCTAAACTTGAATGGTTCATCTCCTTTCTTTCATAATGATCTGCGTACCTGACCATAACTCTCTTGATAAGAACAATCCGATAATAATCCATTATCAATAAATTATTTAACATTATCTCACAGTGTTTCTATTTGGTTTTTTCTAGAAATAGACTGTTTTATGTATCCTATTATTAGAAGTAAACGAGTGTATTTTTCAACGAATTTTCTCAATTTTAGCTTGTTTTCTAATCCATTTTGCTATTAGAGCAGACGTTTTGATAAGTCATGCTCGTCTATTTCACGTTACGTTTCTCATTTTTATTTTTAAATTAATCTCTCCTCTCCTTTCACTTCTTTTTCTCCTTATATTTCGCTCCTATCAACTTGTTTTATTTCTCATACTTTCTGTGACTCATACCTGCGCACAGGTCTCACACCTATGCAGGTATTATTTTCCTACCTACCTTTGCATTGCATAATACTGTTTGTACAATCTCAGTATACTCTTATTTGTAAAAATGTACTTTTTTGATCGGTATTTTGATTCTTTGACATTGTCAGAATTGAATATGCTGTATGTTATTTTAAGGAAAGGAATAAAATTTGATTTGAATACTTAACCTTTAATTATTTTTGCAATCTGTTATTCGTAGGCATACAATATGCTGGAGGGCATCTACGAGAATTGCAGAAGGCATTCAAAAACCCAGCTGCACATCTGTCATTAATAATGAAAGAAGTTACCGAACGTGGACTACGAACTGTTGGTCTTGGTACTAAACCATCCCTTGATAATGTTGTCCATCAGCAACTAAAGTCGTCTGGTGCTCTTCTTGCCAAGGTAATACATGATATGTTTTGATAATTCCTTAATGTCATCAATAATTAAACTGGAAGAAACCCATAGGTCAAGGCTATCTCTTGTTGGCAATCGGGAAAATACCATTAGGGTCTATCTGTAGGCTACAATATGCAAATTTTTATTTGTTACAATTCCATTTTCAACAAATATATAGCCTATATATCCATAAATAATACTTATTGAAAAAAGTACCCGCAAAGATCTTACAAGTCTTACAAGGCATCGATCCGATGAATTCTTTGATGATTCTGTCCTTACATCCCTTTGTAGAATGTTATAAGTTCTCCAGCTTCTCTGATCTATTTATATAGCCTGACTATTTATGGTCAATCCAATTCGATAAATTGGTTCCCAATTGTATCTTGTACGGTATAATAATAGTTCACACATGATGTTTAGAAAATTTACTATTTTCCACCATGTCCATCTTGATGTTGATTGAAACTTTATCTTCCCATTTAGAATCAAATAAATATGTGAAATCACGTTGCTCATTAATTTCACTAACTAATATAGTTGACTTGAAAATGTTCAACAGCACAGCATTGTTCAGGCGTCTAGGTCTAGCGTCCGCGTTCGCTAAAGGCAACTTCAGCTTCGCATAAAAAATATTTAATAGTACTATCAAATAAAATAATAATTAAATTGAAAAAACAATGAACATTAAAATCACGCCAGTTCAGATAAAGTCTAAATCCTTTTTCTTTCTGGCATCTGATTATAATAGAACCAGTGTAATGCAATAAAACAAGTAGTGATGTTTGGAAAATTTACTATTTTCCACCAAGTCCATCTTGATGTTGATTGAAACTTTATCTTGAATGCAATAAATTGTCAGACGTTGTGAAATTTTAAGCCATTTACAAAATAGTAATGCTCATTCTAAGCTTTTTTAATAATCATAATCAATTTCATTTAGAATTTAAAAAAAGTGAATAATTCATCTCACATAGGTAAGGAAAGTACTGCTTTCCAAAATTACGAAGTTTCTCTGTGTGTATGTGACCACAATATCTCAAGTCACAATGAATGGAATCACTTGAAATTTTAAACTTAAGACTCAAGGGTGTGTTACGGAATTTTTCGTTGTTATGCGATTCAAAATGGCGCTATGGCGGTACTTTATTGATGTCAGAAATCGGGTTTTCACTAGTTCGTCGAAAACGGCTTTAACGATTTTGGTAAAACTCATTCACTGAATTGCTATTTATTTCCACTTCGGCTGACGGTCTAGGACCAAGCCGTAGTAGAGCGTGTTTCTATTTTGTTTGTTTTCGTCTGTGTAATGGAGACTAATGACTAAAGCCCGATTTTATCTATCTATCGATGTATATCTATCTATCTATCTATCTATTTAAGTCAATTGTCAACTGATTGGATCTCATTTATAGACAAATTGCAGGGGCTCCGTCCCATTCTTGATTATAAGCTATTTTCCTTGATTCTTGGGCTTGGGATACGCCCTGCAAAGAAACTATTTGGATAAAAAAGTACAAACTGTTGATTCTTCAACAAATAATCCTACTGTAGGAAGCACACAGTAGAGCTGACCTATTGAAAAATTAATGAGATGCCTTTGTGCACCGTAGTCACTTTTGTCATCACAATAAAAGATGATCAAGTACTCTACAAAATCAATATTAAATTAGAAATTTAGGCTAGAAAAGTCGTGTGAGCGTACCACACCAATTTTTTTTTGTACAAAAACTTTTCAAATATTTACTCTATTTTTAATTTACTGATGGACAAGTATAAAAAAATCTCGCATTCCATCAAAATTTATTAAAATCTTTAGATACAGACACGAAACGAACGAACGCTTTTAAATTTTGGTTCATTATCGAGGCTCTGAGCCTTTGTATTCAATACTAACATTAATTTCATCATCCTTAAACCACATGTAAAATATATATTATTGACTTATATGGTCGAAGGTATCATCTAAATAAGTTATTGTGTCTGACTGCACACACACAGGTCGTCTGTTTACAAAATTTGTTTCATTGGTAAAAACTACTAGTTGAATGTCAATAATTTATCAATGAAAGTTGTGTCGCACTTCTTGTTGAAATAGCATCTTCTTCATCATAATTCCGAGATATAGTATACTGCATCTAATTATTATTTTGTGTTGTTTAGAATGTGTTCCTTTTTGGAGATGCAGTTGAGAAGATGCTGATGAAGTACGGGCGCAATGTCGTTGAAGAGCAGTTCCTGCTGAACAGATTGGCGGCGGCGGCCATTGACACCTACACCATGGCCATTGTGCTGTCGCGTGCGTCCAGGTCGCTCGACCTCGGCCTGCCCTCAGCCGAACACGAGGTGCTCATGACAGAAGTCTGGTGCTCAGAGGTAATACTATATTCTCTTCTATTATACAGAGTGTTTCAGGAGGAATCTGTCATACTGCGCCAACTCATCCCTCTCATTAAAATAAAAAATCATATTAGATTAGATATTTATTCATCACATATGTTTGCATAAGTACAATTGTTTACCAAACCGTGGCATGTCAATAATAAAGATACAGTACATTAAATTCATTAAAAACAATTAATATTAACACATAGATCACGTCAGAAATCATGAAAAGTTTCATAATAGGATTAAAGCTACAGTTTTTAAAGGAAGAAACAATTAAGAGTTGAACAGTTAAGTTATAAAATCAAGATAAATTTTATGATTGAAATAGTTCTTCAACCTTGTATGGGCAGCTATTGACAAGATAAGAGTTCAATCTGTTAAAAAAACATCTATCAGTAGATAGACACATGGTCCGGAAACGCTTAGTTATAGAGATAAAGGTGACTAATGTTGGTAACGATCCCTATTATTTTACTCAATTAAAAACCTCTAGAACCTCCATTTAGGTGGTAGCTTGACTAGGCTACTGAAAAATCTAATAAAACTGTAATTACACTAGTTATTGAAATATTTTATGAATTACACAAAAGTAGCTATAAAAACAGGTTGTTTTTTCAAGTTTGAAATAGATTGATTATTCCTTAATAAACCAATACTTGTTCACAATAAAATGTGTAGAGAATTCAGTTCTGAAAATAAAATTTCGAATTACCCAATGGCCTAAAATGACTATGTATTTGTTACAAATAGTTTTTAGAATGTGTTGAAAATGCATGCGAAAATCGATGAGGAGCTTATCATTTTATGTAAATTACAATTGATAATCTGCCGTAGCACATTATCCATCACCTGCGTGATGAGAGGTTGGTAGGATCGATAAAAAGGTCGGATAATCAGGGGAGAATGAATTCATTAATAGGGATATAAACGATATATTAAGCCAATACTGCACTGTAACCTGAGGACTATGTTCGTAGCACAAAAGCTAAATAAAGAATAATCAAGTTTAAGTGATGAGTAAAGAATGGAAACATGCTTAGATGATATTGATCAGGCTTAAATAAATCTCCTGCCTTCATTTTTTACAATTAAACCTCAAATTCGCATGATCTGATCACCCTGCAAGTCAAATGATCTGAGCTCGGTACATGGCAGAATTCAGTGGAATTGCAATAAATGCAATGTGTCAGAGTATAGTGTACAATCCAATTGGCATGTATAGACATTTTTTCAAAGTCTAATTCGATTCTGAATTGTATGAGGTTTGAAAATAAATTACTTTGTTGGAACTACATTCCGAACTAGTACCAGAATACTTTTACCTGATTACTGTATTCATTTATGCTTAGGCTTCTGCATGGGTTGTGGGATGAGATAAGAAGCATTCTAGAACAAACCAGGAGTTGAACTAGGAAATGACGGGATACTTGTCAATTACGCTAATTACTATGATATTTATTAATGTAGACAAAATAGGGTCCAAAAGCAGGGCACTAACTTTTTCCTTGTTCTCAAAGCCATTGATAATATAGGATACAACAGCTTCTACAGCTTTAGTGGTGTTTAGATTATGTCTGAAACCAAATTGAGCTGATGAAAACAATTTATTGGTCTTGTTCAAAATGTTTTTCAATTTGGATCTTAATTACAGTTTCCAGTTTCCAAACAGAATCAGAAATATTATATGTAGAAGGAAGCTTACTATTATATTTTTGAATAAAAAACATATGTATGATTATTAATATGTAATTATTCTTCATTCATAATGATGAATTTTTGTTTACAGGCTTCTCAACGAGTCTTCCAAAATCTGTCTGTGCTCAGCTCCTCTTCTCAAAAGGATAATTTCAAGAAACTTGAACAAATGTCTCTCAACGTTTGTAACGCCGGTGGATTCGTCCAAGGAAACCCACTGAATTTATAATGCAACATTTTTAATCAATTAAAATCGGTGAAAGTCCAGTAATGGTAACTGTTGATGTTGTCGTTTTTGAGAACTGTTCAAATCCATTTGAAACATTATCACTTTTTGGTGCTTGTATTCGTTTCTGCAGATAAATTGAACTAGGCATATTTCTTGAAAATATTGTTCAGAAATGAGATTTAAAATTCGTTGTTCATAACTCACGCACATTCATCATTCATCAATATAACTTCATTTCCACGATTACTTTGTAAGCATATTAAACATTTTATGTGTTATTTATTTGTTTTTAATTTATTATTGTTGATTTATAAGAAATACTCGAAACGTTCATCAATTTGATGTAAAAGATTAAATTATCAGGTTCCTGCTCAGCATACATTAACTTACATATTATGCGAACCTAATCAATTTTTACTGGCAGTAGGCTATACTAGTATTTCATGTAAAATATTAAAAATTTTGATTAATCCGATGTACAAGATGAACAGTTTTCAGTTCAGCATTCGTTATTTTACTTTCATGTGAAATATTAAATTTTTTTATTAATTTGATGTACAAGATAATTAAAAGTTTTCAGCTAAGAATTCATTAACCATTTTGCAAATTATTACGACCAAACCATCCAATGACTGTGTTCATATTCCATCAAGGATAATCTAGAAGAAATCTACAAATTGATATATTATGCTATGTCTAAAAGTGCAAAATTCAATGCAATTGAGATTTTTATAATTGTAAATATTAATAATAGTTATTGGCTACCATTTATTGTAGGTTATTGTATGTAGGCATGGTACATATTTAGTCCACTTTGTAAATTTATATTGTGCACCTCCAATAAGATTATCCATTAAATTTACTGATGAAGAAATTTAAGAAAAGCTTTTTTAAATGTCAGTATTAGGGAATCATAATGTGATCCTATTATTTCGAAAATCGATAATCTACTGTCAGATTGTATTTTTATAGAATAAAAAATTTAATCAATTTTGATGTTGCGATGATAATTGACCTCTAATAACCTCCAGTTTCGTTATTGTTCCGTATATTATGGTAATTGTCATCTATAAGAATTCATAAAAAATTCATTTATAAGAATTTTATAACGAATGCAATTGAAATCTGATACTTTTCGATCCACTGTGTGTTAACATGAACTCTTTACCTTAGTACAGTACTAATTACATGCAGGCATTACTTTCATGAGAAGATTGAAAATTCACTCACTGGAGTGTAGCATGCATAAGACAAGTGTTGAGTCCATTGCCAACAGAGCGAAATTAATCCTATTATCAGAATCAGATTCAACTGGGGGATGAGGGCTGTGTTGAGTTTATAGGTTTGCTGCTTGACAGGCATCTAAAATGGAAAGCATACAGACAGACTGCAGAAAGCTGAACTCATCTTGCTTTTCTTTGTGAGCTTTAAATCACTCTCCAATGTATACTACGGTTATTTCTTCCTTTTTTTTTTAAATATGGTATCATTGGGGCATTTCATTAGCGGCTGAGAGCGTATTCTAAGTTCAAAAAAGGGCTGTTGGAATAATAATTTTTGATAAACCACCTAGACATCACTTCCCGGTGGTTCGGAACCCACCTAAAACTGTAGGTCCAACTCATCATCCAATTCATTACCTACGCACAGGTCTCAGACCTATGTGGGTTTCATCCTCCGAAAAAAACGAAAACATACTTGCCGTGAGCTTTTCAGAAGAGGAAAACTTCTCACACTTCCATCGCTCTAAATCCTTGAGAAATGCTTCCATACAAGGAAAAATGACGACAATTTCAGCCACTGTGGAGACATTCAACTATAACACTCGCCACTCCAACTTATTTATTCACAGAACTGCCATTTTTGAAAGATCGCGTTAGTACATTGACTCGAAAATGTATAATGTTTTGTCAATTGAACGAAAAAGCTAAATAATGATAGGCAGTTTGAAGTTGAACCACAGAAAATGAATAATCCTTATCTGTTGTTAAATTTAGGAATTGGCTAGTAGACAGGGTAGCTAGTCAGTAAATGATATTTTTTTAATTAGGCTACATGATTTGTAAGGTTAGTGTTTTCAATGGTTTTAGTTTTTTAAATGTTTGACTCATCCTCTGTCTGGTTTTGTACAGATGCATTTAGGATGTAGTTACATTTATCTATCTACCTATCTAAAGTACTGTTCCGAAATTAAAACAATATATATTTAACAAACTTACCATTATTTTTATCAGTTCACTATTCTTATCACTATTGACAGTTTTATACTTTCGAATTATATTCACCTCGAAAATTAGAAGGATATGGAGACTGCCAACCTCAAATTATTCACCTTATTTGTACAGTGCATGCGTGTTTTATTATTTTCCATTATGTGGAAAAAATTACTCAAATTAGAGGGGGAAAAACAATGAGGAAATATTGAGGAATCTTATAAAATCTATCAAGATTATTGTTACGAATGCAAGAAAGAAGAAGAACTTTATTCATTGTGTCAACAGCGCTCATGAATTGAGAAGGAGAAACAAAATTTTAATGTAAGAACGGCTGATGCCCAGCTTTTTGTGAATCGGAAAGCAAAGCATAATATACTTCTAATAGAAATCACAGAAGTTTAACGGTTCATAACCTATCAGCAAAATTAATAATTACCTCTTTAAAATAGTCGGATCCTTGGATACACCGTTCTATCGGTTTATTATTTTTTAATGAAACACAGTCTTAGAGCAAGTCATAAGACAACTTCGTCTTATTATTCATTAGTCAAAAGAGCATAAATTAACAACTCTATTAAAATTCTAAACTAAATACTTTACATTAAATAGCAAACTTAAATTCAAATAAGCAATTTATTCGTCTGTAGAGAACTCATTGAAGATTTCCATTTATTAAAAAAAGAGTAGTGTTTTCCCAGCACAACAGTATTATTCAAGTGATTTTTATCACTGATTCTCCATCAATTTTCAATTGAAAAACAGCTGACAAATTTTGATACATCATGATAAGTGAGAATGCAGAACAAGTATCACTGCTTTGCAGTTTTATTCCATTTATTCATAATGCTATGATTTCTTTCCCATTTTTTTCTCCATCATTTCTCTCAATTTGAACTTTTGAATTTTACCAGACGTTGTTTTGGGGAAATCTTCTACAAACTCAATGTACTTTGGAATTTTGTAATGGGCAATCTGAAACATTTACAATGAAGATTGTGTTATGTATTTCAGCAAATCATTTGAGATTTCCATTCAGATAATTAGTCTGTTTTAACACAACGCGTCGAACGACGGTCGTTGGGCGTGCGTCGGCCGGTGCGGGGAAAAATTTCGCGTCCTTCCAGCATCATAAAATGTTGTGATGTGTTTTGGATGATGCTCTTGGGTGCGTGTCCGCCGAGCGACATCTGACTCATTGTTCGGACCCGACACTGCGTCGTTCGACGTGTTGTAAAAAAGCAGGCTTGAGCTAAATTTTAAAAAATGAAGTAGAGGGTTATGTTGGAAAAACAGTGAATTTTTAGATTAATGACATTGTAGTGGCTCAGGTATTAGTCACTCATGCTCACCCGTCATTTGGAATGTTCTGAAAACTTAAGAAATAATTACGGTATACAGGTACTTTCATACTTGAACAAATTGCAACTGAGTAAGGTTGAATTCATGATTTAAACCGGTACATGGGTTATAAATAATAGATTATAACCAAAACTGCTTATTTAATTACTTATTTGCAAAATGAATTGTGCAAATAGTTGAATTTCTCCTTTGCAATTGGAAGATCTAATTCTGTAAAGATCACCTTTGGCGATCATCTACAAAATAATGATATTTTGTGTATTAGCCAATAGTCTGAAAATACACTCTACATAACATAAGCTGTCAAATAGTTTAAAAATCTTGTTAATCTAACTGTAACTAACTTTTCCACCAACCAACGCTTTTGTGAAAACTAAAGGTGCGACCAGACATGCAAAATCACCATCACATCTTAATGTAATGCCCCGACTGTAAACACACCGATACGATGTTATGCGATGCTGTCTAGTTGCGGAAGTTATGCGTTCAGGTGTGTGTGGGATGCTGCATGTCTGGACGCAGCTTGAATGATTCAAGAGATTTCTGGTGCCAGTGCAATTTTGGACAATACCGAATTTAGCGTTCCTTCTCCTTGTATACAACTCAAAAACAATTGTAGTCCTTTAAAATGCCAAAATTTTCTTTTAAAATTCATTATGAGCGGATACTATTTCATAGTTGAATAAATGTTAATTGTATAAAGATCTTTTGTTAACTTTTTAAGTGACTTTTAAGGCCTTGAAGATGGGTTTTAACAACTCGAAAACGTTCGGCCTACAGAGTAAGTAAAATACTACTTATTCTTAATAAAAATTTGACTGCAAGTCGGTGAATTCACTTAGAAAGTTAATATTAACAACGCAGTTCGTAATGAAACAAGAAATCCAGATCTTTTGTGTGACTATGTTACATACGTTACCTCGTCTTTACAAAATGCTTTCAGCTCTTCCTCAGTCATTTTTTCATTATCTTTAAGACGTATACTGACGGCCACATCTTCTCCGAGTCGTTCATCGCTGACTGCATAGACATGCACTTCTCTCACAGCGGGATGTTTTTCCAAGTGGTGTTCTATTTCTTTCGGCGCTATATTTTCGCCTCCTCTGATTATAAGGTCTTTTATTCTTCCCACCACTTTTCCAAATCCATCCTCAGTCAAAACAAATTGATCACTGAAACATTTTCCATTCAAAATAGAATTAATCTCTTGAAGAAAATATAGAATTCAGGATATTTCTGTGATGTTTTCCATGACGAAATACTTACTGAACAATCCTTTTATTAAAACTGACACTGTATTTCACTTTTATATATTGTTTTACTCACTTATATTGGAGATGCTTGAGGGATGCATTTCACTTCTGAAAAGAAGCTTTGTCAGCCTCCTTCTTTTCAGAAGTGAAATGCATCCCTCAAGCATCTCCAATATAGGTGAGTAAAACAATATTTATAAAAGTGAAATACAGTGTCAGTTTTAATATCAGATTCAGGATATTTATTATTATTCTGGAATATATGAAACTTCTTGTCATAATGAGAGGATGAATAATAAGTACAGCACTTATCTTTTATTTGGAATTATCACCAAAGGAGAAATTAATATAATCTATGTTTCCAGCATTGGCGTGTTGACAGGGGGGGGGGGGGGGGGGGGGGTTCCGGGTTACAAACCCCCTTGAGCCTGTAAAAGAGGCCCCAAAAAGCTTCAATAGTAATACGATAATATCGGTTACTGGAGGTAAAAAGGTTTCAATACGTGAAGTGCCGTAGCAGGTATCTGTTCGATCAGAGATAAGCTACGAAACTCCTGGGCGCTCTTTGTAAGGGTGACCGATTAGATTGGCCTGCAAAAAGACTCTGTTTTCTGCTGTAAAATCACTTCCCTGGTGGTTCGGAACCCACCTAAAACTGTAGGTCCAACTCATCAATCACCATCATCCAATTCATTACCCAAGCACAGGTCTCAGACCTATGTGGGCTTCATCCTCCGAAAAAACGTGTTACGGCTAGAAACAAATACCATAATTTTAATATTTGAAATACTTTAATTAACTTAAAAAAATTAATTAAGGTTACAAGGCAAGTTTTCATGGACCTCAATGTCAACGGGCCACATTATTTCACAAATGCAACCAAGTGACAAAACAAAATTAAAATAAGGGGCCCCAAATTGTCCAACCAGGGACCTTCAGGGCCCTTTTTCCTCCAGTTTAGACCTCTAGAGACCCCTTAGAAGCCTAACAGACTAGAGGTCCCTGGCGCCTTGGGCCCTTCGAGCTCGTTTTTATTGCCAGTATCGTCATGTGAAGTAGAGATTCAATAGGCTGCATCTAGAATATTTCAAATTTCAACGTTTATAAACAAGGGTCCTCTAATTGCCTCGGCTTTGGGCCATCAAAGACCCCACGATGCTGGTGGGTCCCAGTATTTTCGGAGCCCCCAAACATGGGTTTGAAGGTCCCTCAGACCACTTGAATGAAGTTGACACAGTAGGCTTGAAAGGAGAAAAGGTCTCTTTTGCAGACGGTCATTTTCAAAAGGTCATTTCTGTTAGGCCGGCCACACACATGAACAGTCGAGGCGAGGCAAATGACTTTCGTCAAGACGCTTGACTTGCCTTGCGGCAAAGCGGACACACACAATAGAAGGCGAGGCAAGTCATGGCCAAAATTTGGCTCGGTTTCACAGCCAAGTGGCGACTGTGCTTTCGCAGAGTGAACATATCGCAGTTCTAGTGTTTCACTATAGTAGTTTCATTATAGAAGTTTCTAGTGTATCTAGTAGCGTTAATCGAGGCATGATGGATGAAGAGATCGTTTTAATGATGTCGAATTTCATTCAGTTGCTGGATCGCAATGTGAAAAATAGAAGAATGTGGGTACACCCTATTAATCAGGTGTGCTCATTCCCCCCCCCCCCCAAGCCTCAACCTCCTAAATTCAGCCCTCCCAATAAATAAGGCACCCCTACAAAAAAAAAAAAAAATAATAAATGCGAAAAAATAAGCCCTCATATTCTATCTAAAACTAAAAAAAGGTATAAAACTAAAGGGTAAAACTAAAAAAGGTATTGAAAAAATTCAAACCCAGTCAATAATATACAAAATGTAATATTTAAAATGTAAATTAATATTGTGCTTATTCCACTTTTTAGCTTTTTCTTCAGATGTGATTTATGAAAAATGTTATGAAGAATCATACTTTGCTTTGTTTTTGATAGAACACTTAAGGGTATATGGAATATTATGTCTAGCTTCAACGACAGTGTATCAGTTCATTAATACTGTATTTATTTCTTATTTAATTTATTAATGTTATATTATCTAAGAGAAAAAAGAAAAAAATGTTATGTTGCTCAACCACCTGTTGTAACTCTTTTGAGGAAACAATAAAGAATAATTATTATTATACAAAATGTATGTATATTTTTTTAGATTCTTTACATAGGTTACATTTTTTTGTAAAGGTAAAATAGAAATATCAATGAAATGAACATATGGTATGAACTTCTGCTCAATAAACTCAATTGCAAAATAGCTAAATAAGAATGTGAACCTAAATGGTTTTTAAACAATCAAATATTCCCCCCCCCCCCACCACCAAACTTTTTTTGGAACCCCCAAGTATTTCAATAACGCAGTCTGCGACATAACTCCCCCCCTGTAGGCACCCCTGAATAAATCACAAAATGGATAGGAGTGGTTTCATTGTTGAGTTGCCGTCAGATCCTCTGGCAAAGTGGGCACTCAATAGAAGCTGATTGGTGGTCACGTGACTTCGCGCATGCGCAGAACGCTCCAACTCTTGGTGACTTTAGGCGAAACGAAATTCTTGACTGTTTCGCTCTGTGACGAAAGGCGCCTTTTCGCCTCGCCTCGCCACGACTCTTGAAGTGTATGGTGCTCCGTAAGCGCCCATGCTTTCTCTGTCGCTAAAGACGCCTTTTGTCGAAATGCCTCGCCTTTAGTCGAAATGCCTCGCCTCGACTGTTCATGTGTGTGGCCGGCCTTACTGTTCAGATCTGATACCCCATAGAGTTTATTGTGAATCAATCACATTTCGGGGAGTCCGGTCCCACTAGGCGTCAAATCTGCAAGAAAGTAGAAACCAATCAACAAAAAATATGGTTGAGCCCTAGGCTGAATAAGATCCAAGAAAAAGCGAAATGACGGGAGCGATGTCAGCTATCTGGAAACTCAGGTGAGAATGAGATAGATGTATCTGTCCAACCTACAGGCTTCACTTCACCCAAAAGAGCATAGAATAACAACTTGCTGTGGGAGCACAGTGGCTGCTCTGCCCAATTGGGGGCTCAATCAGTCACAAGAACCATCTGACTGACAAATAGAGTATCTTTTCTTTAAAATGAGTGCTGCTGGTCTTTTGGAACTTGGACCAGATGCTCAGGTTTGTGACTTGGAAGTACCAATAATCATTTCACGTTTACCATAGTATGGTAATGTAAATTTTGTGTTTATTTGTTCTATGCCTTTTTGTCTTTTCTAATAACAACACTATTGACAACAATAATAACCTATAAATAATGCTGCCCTATTGCCATTTGAATTTAAATAAATAATTCACCAACAACTCTATCTATGCCACCAGAAAGACTTATTTTTGAATGCTTGCACTTAGACAAGAAACTATCTTACCCTGATTTCAGCCATCGACTTTCTGTCAGTGCTCCTTTTGTTTTTTCTTCATCATCCCAGTACCTGATCATACAGGCATACGTTCTGAACCAAACCTCTCCTGGCTGACCCATTGGAACCATTCTTCCCTCACTGTCTACAACTTTGATCTTAGAAAGAAAATATTTTGATGAATTGAAGCTAAGATTTACAACATACTTATTGTAGTATGAGACAGAAAATGTGAATATGTCAAGGAAAGTAATAAGCCACGAGCCGTGCCAGGTATCTGTCAGATGAGACGAGCGCTTGGGCTCTTTCTGAAAGGTGTGACCGTTTGCTTTGGCCAGCAATAGAGTTTATCTGCAGTAAAGTAACATCCCGGTGGTTCGGAACCCACCTAAAACTGTAGGTCCTAATAATCATCATCAAACTCATTACCACGCACAGGTCTCAGTCCCATGTGGGTCTTATCCTCCAATAAATATGTGAAACGAAATAGAAGTGGAAGAAATGTTGGTGGAGTTTGATCTCATTTCACTGCTGCCTCTTCAGCACTAGAGGTGAAAGATGAATAACCATTATATCAACTGCCAAATCAAAGCATATCAATTCCAACATCATACATCAATGATGTGGGCTTTTGTATTTTGTATATTTAATTTTTCATTAGAGAAGTATATGCGCATTTTACTATCAGTAATTATTCACAAATATTAAAAATTCAGATTTCTGCAGTTTATTCAGTTCAGTTCGCTCCTCAAGTGCAGTAGGCCTATGCCTACATGCTGAAAATTTATACACTCAAAATGTTTTTGAAGGGTGTAACCGGAATAACATTGTTTGCTTATAAGTAACAGATAGACTTGAAAATAAGTTAAGATGAATAAGTCAAATTAATGCTCGGATTATTGTAATCAATAGTGGGAAAGAATTCAAGATTACAAGAACAGTTGTTTCACTTGCAATACAGAAAAACGTAAAGATTACATCTTAATACTTTCATTGCCTAGTTTTTTATTTTTCATTTACTATTTAAACTACTTCAATTTTTTTGTATTGACTACCTATGTTGATATTCATTTTTATAACTATATTTTTTATTAACGGTAGTTCATCTGAACCATTTAAGACACTCAGTATTGAGACACTCAGATTTAAAAAAAAAACATATGTCTTACACTACCATCGTAAACAAATCTACATTTTTAGATGTTGTAGGCTAATTTAACTAAAAAATATAGTTAAATTCTAAAAATGTTTTTTCTATGCTAATTCAATGTTTCCTTTGATGTTGTTATTCCATTATTCTATTTCACTAATAAATTCAAATTATGATTTAATAATGCAATACTTACATGGTGAATATCAACTCTCACTTAGTGATGGCTATTTCGCAATACTGTAGCGCTTCTTCAGACCCGTCTGGAGGCTTCTACTACTGAGTGGGTCTCTAGTCGCCGTGTCTGAGGAAGCACTAAAACAGTGCGAAATAACCATCATACACATTAAGTAAGTGCATTCTCATCCACCCACCAACCCACCAATTTTCAAAACCTGATTCAGAAGATGCACGCTGGTAAAAGCAGGAAGTCAGACTCAGATTTCTCGGCGCCGACAAGACTGTCTGACTCCGAGTGGCAGGAGGATGTGGCCATTATGCAAGCAGGTTGTCAGTGCAGAAAGAGCTGACTCCAGTGTACCATGGAACTTACAAGTGAACAGGCTGCAGCTTTGTTGCAACCAAGTTAAAACCAATGAGAAGTGAAATACATCCAATTAATAAATTGAGATCTGTTTACGGGGAGTACAAACACCTATTTCCACAATCAATCTTCATTTCTAGAGAAATCTTCCTCCAACAAGCATCAACAGTGCTCCTATTGGAGTGTTCTTTTAGGCGCTTATCCCATATCGGGGGATTAAGTTGCACTTTTGAAACAAAATCTTCGATATCCATCGGAATAAAATAAAAATAAACACTCAATACACAAACGAAAATCACTCCGACAGGCAGGTTGTCTGAAACCGGAATGAACAAATCATTCCGGTAAAAATCTGAGTCAGACAGCCAGCGCGCCGGTAGTCTGCATGCAGGTGCATTATGGCCACTCCTGCTTAGCAACATGGAATTTTACGCACGCCGACTCGGCGGCGATCGGCGCCGATCGCCTGACTCAGAAAACCAGCGTGCATCTTGGACGTACCCTTATATGAGGAAGCATTACACCAATGCGAAATAGCTATGACACAAATAAGTAAGTGTTAAATTCACCAGTAAAATATTATTTTAAATTATTTATGTTTAAATATAAAGTTAAAAAGTATGGAACTACAACATCAAATTAAGTAAGTGTTAAAACTCACTATAAAAGTAATACGCATGATCAAATTGTGGATTAATTTACTCAAAGTGGAGTTTCGCAGTACGGTATTCAATAACAAGTTTATTCATGACCACTTTGTGCTCTACCAAAAGAAAGTCGGAGATGTTACCATTGAATGAAATATTTTCAGTTTAAAACAAAAAGATTCGAAATTTCTTTCGACGCCTCTGTTATACCTCCATGTTATTCAGGTATTTCAAGTAAGGTACAGTACCTACTGTATATTCAAGTACCTTTTGTAAGCAAACTAACTCTTTCATTGTGATGGAAACCTATTCAGTTTCATCACTGTATTCTTCTTGAGCATTAAACACTTATTTAAAAAATGAGCTTCCGGTACCGGTCTTCAAGAATCCAATAATAGTCTTACCTACCTCAACATTTTCTGCTACAGATCCAACTGTTGTTGTTATTTGCTCTTCAGTATCTGTAAATTGGGATTGGAATGCCATTGGCCCAGCTTCTGTCATGCCATACAGAGACTAGAATAAAAAATAATAAACATTGATAATGGATAACTTATTCATTGAGAAACTAAGAATACTTGATTTGTTCACGAATTTCTTGTTACTTGACCAAAAACAATATATTGTAGTTATTAGCGAAAGTGACCCTGAAGTTTGCGGTGGACCACTAGCAAAATAGGGATTGCGAAAAATAAAATAAAAAATATTTATAATGATAATGTGGGTGAAATTTTCAACTTTCATCTTCCATGCAATATTTAATTCAAACGTCATGTGTTTGAGACGCAGCAAAAATTATTCTCGCCGACTTCCGTCAGTTTTTACATTACAACCTCAACCTCTGAATTATCATAGAGATCCAATGTTGGCCTGATAAACGATTATGTTATACTCCTTAACTGGAGTCTCCAAGACGTAATCTACAAAAAAATAATAACTTTTACGGATAGATTTTGTAAAATACCCCTAGCTTGATTATTTAAAAAAAAATATATTGATGCTCAAGTGTCACCCTACTCAGCTTTTGAACTTTAGAGAAGACCACAAATTCAAAGTTGTTTTGTGGTTGACTTCAAGCACATGACTTTCTTGCTTCGTGGGAATGAGATATTTTTTAAATGCTTTAAAACATTGTAAACTGTTGACCTGTCAGTAAATAGTTTTCCACCTACAAATTTTCAACTCACTATAACATTTAAACCGAATGTATTCTGTAGATTTCTGAAGAGACCAGGTGTCAAAGAGCACCTGCTGTCAATGCAACTTCGACTCCTTGTTTTTTTATGCCTTCCTGTTCACTAGGAGTACGCTTCTCAACAGCGGCACATAGATCAATGTACATTGTTGGTGTTCCATACAAAGCTGTACATCTACAACACAGTGAATTTAAATATTCAAATAAATATATTGGACTGTGAAACAGAAAAGAAATAAAAAATTAAGAAACGACTCAGTACGGTAATTGAAATATAATTGATATATAATAATAATTGATGTATCAAGCACAATTTTGTCACCACAGAATAAAATAATCTAACAGATATATTATTGTATAAACTCTTGAGTAGCCTAGAATCAGGTTACTTCTACTACTACTCAAATAGAAGAAATTATGAAATATTGATTCAATTAAAACATACATTTTCATCCATATAAAATCTCGCAGTTTTCTTTGCATTTGCAATTTTTTATTCGCTGTTCTCCAAAGAAAGGTTCCTCTTTTTGCTTCATAGTCCTATGATCAATGCATGAACTTCTAATCAGGATTTATGAACAGTTAAAAAAAAATCATTATCATATTATTTGAATGAAAAAATGAGAAAAAATTAAATGACAAATTTCTTTAAAAGGCGGAGTCAATACTATAAAGCCCTCTCTACCACTCAAAATGATTATCCACCACTCAAATGGTTGTCACTCAATATAAAATTTATCCATGAATGTAAGTTTATTATTTAACAAAATTTTTTAAAATATGTAAATTTATTGTGTGAGTATATGGTATTGAAGATTTTTTAACCTAACCCGACAATCGTTTTTATGTTTATTAAGAATTGATGTGCGCATACTTTCTATTTTTTTCAAATACTAAAAAAATATATTCGAGTATGCTTTCCATTTTTAGGAGCTTTTATTGTATAATTATTATGGTTTACTTGCAGAAGGTTATAATAACTTATGAACTGATTTTGCTGTTTTTATTCAATCTAGAATAGGTTTAATTTTAAATTGAAAGTCAAATTCATATCACTGAGTGAGCGAATAAATCCTATATTTTTTGAGTCAAAATATAACATGACTAAAAAAAGGGAGGTCAAACTGAAATGAAGTATTGGTAGCTTTACGGTGAAACAAAATTCTATTACAGTCGAAATATTTGGAAATTATGTCACACTCATCATGACCATCTCTATTACCGTAATTTATTGAAAGACGCAGCACATGACCATCTCTATTTATTGTATGATGTACATGAGTATTTAAAGGAAGATGCAACACCTCATGCATTTCATGTAAGGCATATCTTACTTGAATTCTATGACAGCTTGAACTGATTCTTCTGGATTGTACAAAGAGCCAGGTAGAACTAAAGCTGCTCCATAATTCAATGCGCATAAAATTCCACAAACTGATCCAAAAACATGAAAAAATGGCACTTGACAGAGGATCTTATGATTCTGGAAGGAATATCATATTCGTTTAAAATTTTCTATCTGCTCTGTATATCATAAAAAAATTATGCAATTAAGTGGGCTCAGTAGACTGGGGCAGTGGCGTAGCAACGGGGGGGGGGGCGGACAAGGGGGGTGACAAAAACAGATCCAATCAGGCTTTAAAAGGACTGGTATTAAATGTTTTTTCAATATTTTATAATAGATAATTTTTTCTAATAAATAATAGAGAAAAAATATTCTGGTTAGGGGTAACATAACAGGCGACTGAGTTGCGTGCGATTGAGTTGAGAGTGTGAGGTTGCTTATCAGCAAAATTTATTTTCATTATTTGAATAAATCTGTTCTTTTCTACACCTGCCACTGCCAATCACCCTTAGAGAATCAGTGGATTTGTTGATGCAGGTGTCAGGAGAGTAGCCAAGGAGCGTCCTCGGGTACGGAAACCCTCCATTAGCGATGACTCAAGCATTTCATAGAATTTGATTCATAATGTGGGTTGAAATATTGAAATACAGCGTTTACATAAATGGTATATGGTTTTTTGGGTGAGAGCTAATACTTTTTGTGTCGGCTAATACAGAGATATGTATGGGTTAAAATAATGTGGGAGGATTTATGTACAGAAACGCTCAAAATGCAATTTTAGAGGGTTATTTTTAATTTTTCTGCACCCCCTCCCCCCTTCAAACAAGAGAGCCATATATTTTGTCAACATCGTGAAAAGACACCTTTATTTATTCTGAGTTATCGGCCTACTGTGAAGGTGTGAAGGTAGATGGTAGAGTTTAGTTGGGAAAGTTATAAAAATTATTAGTTTGATTCGTGAAAAGCAAGTCATAAAGTAATGTAATTGAATTTCAAGGCATAATATTATTTCAGTAAAACAATTATTAAGTAACAAATTTTTTAGTATAAATTTCATTGGTAGGTCTTGTTACTATACCGTTTACGGTGTAATTGGACTATACCGTTTACGGTGAGTCTACAGTCGAGAAAGTGAGGTGCTCCCAGGGGTTGGACCCAAACATTTGCCATGGCTCAAATTGAGTCACTCAATTCTCAAACACAAAAAATCAATTGAATTTTTTACCAAATATTAATATGAATGAGGTTGTGTCTAAAAGCGCTTGAGAGGATTATTTTCTATTTTTCTCCGGGGGAAAACCCCCGCACCACCATTCTACCATCTATGAAAGAGGTAGTTGTTTCATCAAATTTCACATCAAAATTAAGCCTCACCTCAACTAATTGATATAGTAATTATGGTATCTAGTGTATAATTGTTGATCTAACTTGTCTTATACTTCTTAACTGGAGTCTCCAAGTCGTAATCCACAAAAAAAAATTTCAAGTGTTACAGGGCTCCTCCTAGCTAATTCATAATTCACATTTTTTTCTCAAAATTCCAATAATAGAGTCCTAAGTACTATTCCCAAAGTTAACCAGCTAATGATCTAATGGAATACTCAACTGAATCACATGCTGTTCAAGCAAGCTATTTCAATATTTTCAATTAGCCTGCCCAAATTCTAAAGAGTTGCGATATGCAGGCCTAAGCTAATCAATTGTGCGGAGCCCAATATGAAGACAAACATCATCAAAATAGCCTAAAATTGCTTTCAAAACACCTAAAAATCAAAAATTTTCTGACGCTCGCCCCCGGAGTCCCAAATTTTGAATATCTACATACAAAATTATAACTCTACCATGGTTGATATAAAATAAGAATCAGCTATGAATAAGGTGTCGTTTGTTAACTGTGAGTAATGTGATGGGGGGAGGTGTTGGCAAGTTGAAACACCGCCCCGGGTGCCACAAGACCTCGCTACGCCACTGGACTTGGGTGTCTAATAGGTACCATGCATAGAAAATTTGCTCAATTTATCCAATTCAATCCAATGTTAGAAACAAGCATAGCTCCAAAGAATCATACAATGATGAATGATGTCCCTTGTTAAGAGCAAAAATGCATTTATCATTTCATTTATGTATCTTTGACTTATTGACTGTTAGAACTATTTAGACATCATATTAAGACATCAATTGATTAAAATCTATTACTTCCAAATCAATTCGATTTATTAAAGTATGGAGCTATTGAGAATTTATTCGGGATTCTGTCTATTAGATTTGTGTTGTAGCCTATCCGTTTAGTGGTGCCAAGTATTTGATTGAATAAATATCTTCTAAAAAATTAGAAGAAGACTTAATAGACAGCATCCTGAATACAATGAAAAAAATCCAAAACCTGCAAATCAAAACAGATTTGTCGCACTTACCTATTTTAACAAAAAAATCATACAAAATAGCACATCTTCCGAAAATCCGGACTTTTAAAATAAATGTCATTAAAACTAGTCTTAAAGACTAATCATTAACTTTTCATTCACTTCTTAAATATAAATTATTGATTAATATAAAATTAATTGTTCAGCCATTGATGACTAAAGTAGTTCTAGAGATCACTATTTATATTACAGTCCATCCTATCGCACATTAAATGTTCTAATTTCTAGAACAATTAATTCAAAAGGTTAATTCAAAAGGCTTTGTCCTCTTCAGCCTTCTGATAATTCCTTGATTATCAAGCAGCTGAGTTGCCTCAGGGCTGACGTGGTGGTGAAGTCTGGATTCATGACGGGCAGCAAATCGACTTATCTCGCTAGATACATATGGAATGTGTAGACCCCTGTGCAGGTCACTTTTTCTGATGTACCAAGGTGCATTAACCATGTTCCTTAATATTTTATTCTGAAATTTCTGTATCACATCGATATTACTTTTTCGCCACACTAGGACGTAATGAGCTGTTTTTCGTGCGTCATATGGAGGCCGAAAGTGTTTGGTTTCCGTCGAGGTCTGTAAACGTTTACCGCCCTAGGGCGGAAAAGAAAATGACCTTGAATGACAGCTGATCGTGTCTGGATACAGCAGTCATGATTGTAAAAATGAATCCTTCCAACTTTTATGTAAAACAAAAATATTTAAACCATCAATAAATGTTTATTTTTTATAATTTAATATGTACGTAGTATTTAAAATGTCAAAAATGATCACTTTTTATAACTTAATATGTATTATTTTGTAGTTTTGATATCAAACAATAGAACCTTTTTATCCAACCTACAGAGCTCTGGGTGGGAATTTTGTCAACTATTACAAATGTTGGTAACCTCTCACCAAAAGGTTGGTTGGTTAGGTTTTTTGTTTTTAGGAATTTTGACTACTACTGCAACTGTTGGTAAAGGTTACTGTTATAGAAAGGTTAGTTGGTTAGGTTTTTGGTTGTTTTATGCAAGTTTCGAATCAGGAACAGGAATAACAACAAAAAACCTAACCATCTAAACTTTTGGTGAACAGTTGTAGTAGTTGACAAAATGCCCACCCAGAGCGCTGTAGGTTGGATAAAAAGGTGATAGCCGTTCCTTGTATTCTTGCAAGTACCATAGCCTTAAAATTTCGCTTTCAAAATTTCCATCTTAACATTGTTGTTTTGTTTTTTTTTCGTAGTGTGGCGAAAAATAGCGTTCGCAACACGGGCAAAAATGTTTTGCCGGCTCTCAAACGCTTCAAGTTCTCGACTTCGTCTCGAACTTGAAAACCGCGATCTCGAGCCGGCAAACACACATTTTCGGCCCTAGGTGCGAAATATACTATTACAGGCACATCCCCAGAGCTGGATCCCATACATCCAAATTGGTTTTAAAATCTGTTTGTACAAAATTATCTTATTTTTCAGGGAGAGTTTTGATTGGCGACCTAGTAACCAATACATTTGCCTGTATTTGATGTCAAGTTGTTTTCTTTTGATTTTGATGAGATCCTTATTCAATTTAGGGAAGTGATAGCCGCGAGCCGTAGCAGGTATCTGTTCAATCAGCTAGATAAGCTGCGTTCTCTTAGGTCCTGTTTGTAACGGTGACCGATTAGATTGGCCAGCAAAAAAGACACTGTTCTCTGCTGAAAATCACTTCCCGGTGGTTCGGAACCCACCTAAAACTGTAGGTCCAACTCATAAATCACCATCATCCAACTCATTACTCACGCACAGGTCTCAGACCTATGTGGGCTTCATCCTTAAAAAAAATTCAATTTAACATCTGACATCATGCCCAGATATTTTGCAGTATTTTCACAAGGAGTTTCATGCCCATTTAGATTGATGTTAATTCGTTCTGCTATATTTCTATTTGTGAAATTAATGAAAAGTGATTTAGATTCATTCAGCTTTATACTTTATTTTTTTGTCCATTGGCATAATTATTGATTACCAGCTTCTTGGGAAGTGTTATAATTATGTTTCTTGAATACTGGCCCCTGTAGTCAGCGGAGCAGTGTCATCGGAAAATGTTCCAACTGTGATGCCATCAGATTGTGGAATATCGCATGTGTACAAAAGATATAGAATGGGTCCTAGAACACTAACTTAAGGAACACCTGCTTGAACTCCTCTCAGGTCAAAATAGTCATCGTTCTGCTTTACTCTCAATGTCCTGTCTGATATATAAGAAGGTATCAACTCCACATATTTTTTTTGGCAAAAACGAGTTTAGTTTTTTATGCCAAACTTTGTCAAAGGCTTGAGCAACGTCTAGGAAAATAGCAAAACACATATACTCCTCTACCAGCTATTTTTCTATAATATCTGTTATTCTGTGAATTTGTTCGATTGTAGAGTATTTCTTCTGAAGTCAAATTGATGAGTTGGTATTGGGTTTCTATCTTGTATTATTGGCAGTAATCGTTTCAGGAAGAGTTTCTCAAACAACTAGAAATAACTTGAAATAACAGGAAGTAATGATATTGGCCTGTAGGATTTAAGCTCATGTGGTGATTTTTCTGGTTTCTGCATTATTATTATTTCAGCTACTTCCCATACAGCAGGAAAATGCTTCAATCTAAATGACAGGTAAGTAAGCATGATAATGGTCTTTTTTGATAGATTTTTCATTATGTTTCCAGTAATAAGATCAAATCCTGGTGCTTTTCTTGAGATTTGTCCTGATCTCCCTAGCAACTTTATTTACACTGACAGGTTGAA
Source organism: Conomelus anceps (assembly GCA_948455865.1). Taxonomy (NCBI): domain Eukaryota; kingdom Metazoa; phylum Arthropoda; class Insecta; order Hemiptera; family Delphacidae; genus Conomelus; species Conomelus anceps. Next base: position 73,451,893 of record OX418217.1, read on the forward strand.
TATCCAAGAAGTCTGTATTTTCTATGGCCTCCAAGATAACTCATTTTGCAATTCATTAGGCTGGAAAGTTTTAGCTAAAAATTCTGCGAATTCTTCTGATTTTTCATTATCCTCTCTTGCCCATGATCCAACTGTTTTCTTTATTGGTGGAATATTGGATGCTGTTGCCTTAATTTTTTTTGCAGCCTTCTTGACTGCAAAGTCTGTCTCCTCATCAGCTGTAAAGTTTTGAAGATAGGTGTTGAAAGTTTCTTCTTTCCAGTTTCTGATCTCCCTCCTGCTGAGTCTTGTTATTTAAAATTCTTTTATCTGTTGGATCAAGCATCTACTGCCATCTTCTTTTTTCAATTACTAAATTTCTTATTTCTTTTGGATAATTTATACCCTTTGTACAATGTGAATACTCCCTAGTGTTCTGCCTCCAGTAGCCTATCCTCAGTATGAGTGTAAAAATCATAATTCAAATAGAAATACAGCTTTAGTTTTGATATTAGATTGTTCATCGAGTATTTCCTCATGGAAAACATCACAGATACGGTATATATTCGAATAATAATGAATAGTTTAGCAAATGAAAGATATTACCTCAAGCAATATATTACCTTCGAATGAAATCCCATCCTTTTTCCTATGAAGTAAGCATTATTTACGTTTGCAAAATGGGACATCATAGCTGCTTTAGGGTTTCCAGTTGTTCCCTGAAATAAAAAATCGACTTTAGTGTACGCTATAGTCTACGAGTACCGTACTATCCCAAAAATTATGAAATTCATTGGATTCTCTATAACTGAAACAGAACGCTATTACCTAATAATTATAAAAAAATATATTCTCCACGTATTAGGAATTCACTTAAAATTGTGGGCTAATATACCATGGCTCAAACTGAAGGAGGAGCTACCCGTAAAGATCTCTCCACCAATAAAAGCCCTGTTAATAATACGCTTATCATGAATTACCACTAGAACGTGTAAGAAAATAAACTTCTGGGCAGTAAAATTCAAATCCAGTAATGATTGGAGGAGAATGAGAATGGTTAATTGTTAAAAACTTCTTTCAATTAAACGTTAACAATAGGTACTTTTAAACAATTAAATTGAAAAAATATTTTTAAAAAATTAAGAATATTCCAGACCTTCCAACAGTGATAATATTAAAATACTGTACTAGAAAAAGCCAGGCTTTGCTCTGTAGTTGAGGAAGTAATAGATACTAATAATAAAATTTTTCTTCTTATTTAAAATCTTCCTATAAACGCATAAAGTTCATCATTATCCCTGAACACTTTCGCTTGATTACACATTGTCAATATTATAACTGGGTCAGACAAATTTATTAAAATTTAATTCCTTGTGTGCTAGACACGATAGCTATTCATGATTTTTTCTTTATTCCCAGTTCTAATATTATTATTATTTTTCACCTCCATACAATAAATTCTTTTATTCCTCCATTTTTTTTTAATATTGATTATTATCAATTATAATTACTATTGTTTAATATAAATGAATAGTAAGTAACCTGGAGTTTATATACTAGGCTTTATTTAATAAATTAATTATTAGGTCAAATTATCACAATTTCACTGTAATGGTTAAATAACTGAGAAAAATAATTTCTGAAAAATCTCTATTTAACCTCAAACTATATAGCAAAATGAGCTAAATTTCAAATAATATTTATCAGATTCTCCAATTTCATGAATTGAAATGCATTTTAATTTTAATTCAATTAACTTTATTTTATAAAGTGATTTTATGTTTGTTATTGATTAATTTTTATTCAAATTAATAGAGAAAAATAATTTACTTAGAATCCCAGTTTACGCCCAAATGACTTGAATTTAAAATATTCTTTTTAATGATAATAAAGCTCTATTTGAATTAAATTTATTTATTAATTTGAATCAACGTTTTATTTTACTAATGTAATTTCTTAATTTATTTTATTAAATAAAGTGAAATTTAATTATTAATTTCAAATTGAGTAACTAAATTTATTACATTTGTTTATTCAAGTGAATTTTACTTTGAGTATAGATTTGTTTATTTATAGTAGGTAATTGATGAATTTAGAAACAATAGTTGTTTCTTATAAACTGAAATTAGGACAGATTATAAATAAAAGATTATAGGAAATACAATTATTTCAACTCAATTTGCTTTTAAAAATAAAAACTCTTTTCCTATGAATTTAGATTTGTGAACAAAAAGGTCACCTAAGCCTAAGATGGAATCTAGCTCGTCAGGGCCGCCGCATGATAGCATAGCAGCACTCAACCAATAAGGCTACAGATGCATAATGAAATCTGATGCAATTAAAATTTCAATAATAAAGCATTTCGGGAAACAATTATTAGTTCCAAAAATTTTAAATTTTTAGAAGTGAAAAGCTAAATGTAGCGGCTCATTTTGACGCTAGATGGCTCAATACGTTTTTCCAGCTTATGGAACTCATTTGACCAAAACATTAAATTTGATAAATCTTTTAAGTAATTGCATTATTATCAACTAAAATAAAAAAAAAATTTACGACAATTATTTTCAACGTTTTTGGATACATGCTCAATTCATTTCAAGTAGGTGGTTCATTAGGTGGTTCTTTGGATGTTATCACTGTACTGTGGGTGTGTTATACTCTTTTTATCAAGTGTCAGGCAGAAAACCAATCAGAATATATTATAAGAGATTAGCGTAGGTTACCGTACTGTTGTTTTATTTATAATAAGATTTTATTCAAATTTAAGTAAGGCTTGTCTCCTAGTGAAATAATCTCCTAAATTACTGCAATTATCTAGGTTGGAAAATCGTTGGTCAAGAGTACTAGTGATACATACAATAATATATGAGAACTTCTCTATCTTTATTATCATCATTTAGGGCAATATTATTCAATCATTTTTATAATAATATTCTGGGGCAGTAGAATAATAATGCAGAATAATAATGCAGGAATCATAGTTATCATCATCATCATCATCATCATCATCATCTTCGTTGACACAAACAATCCAGAACAGATGTTGGTCTCTTCAAAAAATGATCGCCATTGTTCTATATCCATGGCAGTATGTTTCCCATTCATAATCCCAACACTGTTTGCCTCATCCATCCATCCGCCATCTCAAACTTGGTCATCCAGAAGGTTTTCTACCTTTCATGTTCCAATTCATCATTCTTTTTGGTGGATATGAATCATCAGCTCTTATTTATTGTCTTGATTTCATCACATAAAATATTATTTTGAATTAGAAGTATGATATGCAGCTACACAAACCGATGTAAATTGAATATTCCAAGCATCTTCTGGTTCTACCAATTTTTGAGCAACTAATCTCCTATCTGCTTTTCCCTTTCCAGATGTGAACACGTCCTCCAATCTGTATGTGCCACTGAAAAACACACACATTAAGCTTCAAACAAACAATCCGTTACAAATCGAAAGTGTGAATAGAACTGATGAAATATGGGAATCATTTTCTGTTTCTCTAACGAGATTGAAAAATTACAATAGCTTCAGATTTTCACATTTACACAGTAACATAAGCTTGGGAGATGATGTTGGCAAGGTTCAAAAAAGGAGGGTCAAGAAAAAATCAAATGAAGTGAAAAATCAATTTTTTGGATTGGAGTGAAACATCTTGTAGATAGATTTTTTGAAAAATTACACCTCATTCTAATTAATGTTACTCTTATCCTAGTCACTGATTGCGCAATTCATGTCAAGCGAGAGTGGCATGATCATTATGTCAGCCTCTATCTAGATTGATTCTAAATCTAAGCTACTTTATTAAAAATTCTAGTAGCCTATAAAACTTAATTTCTTTATAATTAAAAAAATCAATGTTGGTTATAATTGATGATGTTTCCAAAACCTCTTTAGCACAAGTCTAGAAATATTTTCATAATGTCAACAGATTCTGTAGATTGTAGGAATTTGTGGAATGTAGTGCACATGAACTTTGGAGGAACATTTGCATAGCCTTTGTAGCTTCAAGCTACCTCTATAATAATAATTCTATAGTAAACTATAGAATTTGTTAATAGTGTAGACTACGGTACTAAGTTTGATGATGACAAATACGAAACTTCTTACTCCATTGGTTTGTCAGTGTAAACGATCAAATGTGTCAAATCTGCAAATTCTTTGCTTTTCAACGGGGTACACGGCTTGTATTGTGACATTTCAGGCACTAGTTTGTTCATCACTTCATAGAAATTTTTATTCCTATAACTCAAATCAAAAACCAACCCCTTCATATTAGTTTTCTTAATGCAAAACTTAGCTTCAGGACGTTCATAAGCAGGATTCATGTTTACCTGTAATGAATAAAAAAAATAACAATTGAGAGTTGCAGTATTATACAGGTACCCCCACAACAACAACAACAACAACAACAACAACAATAATAATAATAATAATAATAACAATAATAATAATAACAATAATAATAATAATTTTATTGGAACCAGAACAGAAAACTTTATATATTAACTTTTCAAGTGAATTCAACGACTTGCAGTCAAATTTTTATTAAAAATAAGTAGTATTTCACTTACTTTGTAGGCCAAACGTTTTCGAGTTGTTGAAACCCATCTTCAAGGCTTGAAGACGGGCCTTGAAATGACAAGGCAAGGACAAGGAACAAGGGTTTCAACAACTCGAAAACGTTTGGCCTACAAAGTAAGTGAAATACTACTTATTTTTAATAAAAATTTGACTGCAAGTCGTTGAATTCACTTGAAAAGTTAATATTAACAACGCAGTTCGTCATGGAACAAGAAATCCAGGAACTTTATATATTCATGTAGCAAAAGTAGCATATTCATGTAGTAAAAATAGCATATTCATGTAGTCAGAGAAGATAAAAATTAAATTATATGTAGATTGTAGTATAAAAATTGATTGATTTCGAATGAGTAGGACAGTAGAATGCGGTACTTTCTTATATATTTTCTTTCACTTACAGAAACAATGCCAACTCTGGCTGCTGCTAGTAAAGTAAGAACCCATTCCTTGGTGTTGACTCCCCAAATTCCTAGATGGTCTCCAGGTGACAGCCCAATTTCCAATAGTCCTTGAGCTAATAAGTCCACCTGAATTAATAATCAGACCGAGCCACATAATTATGATTTTGTGACTATTTCTATTCATATATCGATATATCATTATGCATGAAATGAATTATCCAGATTTACTGACAAGCTGATTTAAGCTGCGTTCAGACTGTAACTTGGAAATTTTATGAAGTTTTCAAAACAAAGTTGTTGTACCATTATGAAATTGTGGTGAAAATGAATAACCATTGACATAGAGTGGATCGTCACGAGATTGGCATCAGTTAACATGAATTGTTATGGGGGACACTGCCATTCTCATGGCGATCCACCTATAATATATATGTATATATTAAAACTTTGTCACATAACACTTTGATTTTGAAACCAAATGATAAAAATAATTCACCGACATTGAGTACTGTACAACTCTACTGTAATAATGCATACATAGCTGCATAGGGCCTATACTCGTTTTGAATCTATTCTTATTTATTGCTGTATATAAATAGAGGCAAACAAGAGAGACTAACGTAGCCTACCACTTGGGTGAAAACAATAGAAAACAAACTTAATTAATCTAAGATAAAAACTGATACTGTATTTCTATTTAAATTATGATTTTATAATTCTTAATTAAAATTATGATCTGTGATGTTTTCCATGACGAAATACTTATGAACAATCTAATATTAAAACTGATACTGTATTTCACTTTTAAATAATGTCTTACTCTGAAAAAATATTGGAGATGCTTGTGGAATGCATTTCACTTCTGAAAAGAAGCTTCGTCAGCCTCCCTGACGAAAGAGGCTGACGAAGCTTCTTTTCAGAAGTGATATGCATTCCTCAAGCATCTCCAATATATGTGAGTAAAACATTATTTAAAAGTGAAATACAGTGTCAGTTTTAATATTAGATTGCAAAATTATGAACTGAAGCTTAATGATTTATGATTATATAAAATATCCATAGTATTCATGATTTATGAAATCATACCAATTTAAATAGAAATACAGTGTCAGTTTGATATTGGGTCGCTCATCAAGCATTTCGTCATGGAAAACATCAAAGACACTCTTAATTTAAACAAAATTTATAGAATAAGTTATATATTTGGCAGCAACAGTATAAAAACTTTGTCCGCTGATGTATGTGATTCTCCAGAAAGTATTCATAACAATGATCATCTCATTTGAAATTAATGACATTAAAAAATACATTATATGTAAGATAATGATAGCGGAAATAATCATTACAGAGATACGGAATGCCTACTTTTGAAGAGGTGAGGAGGGTATTGAATAAAAGAAATGGTTGAAAATGTGGAACTATAGTGATAGCCGCGAGCCGTAGCAGGTATCTGTTCGATCAGATAGATAAGCTGCGTTCTCGTAGGTCCTGTTTGTAACGGTGACCGATTAGATTGGCCAGCAAAAAAGACACTGTTCTCTGCTGAAAGTCACTTCCCGGTGGTCCGGAACCCACCTAAAACTGTAGGTCCAACTCATAAATCACCATCATCCAATTCATTACCCACGCACAGGTCTCAGACCTATGTGGGCTTCATCCTCAAAAAAAAAAAAAAAAAAAAAAAAAATAGTAGGTACGTTAGTAAACATTGCAATCTTACTATCAATCAATTAAGAAGTCATAATTGAAATGTTTTCAATGCGATGAGAATGGCAAACAAAGTGAACCTACATTAACATATAAAGTGGAAATGGAATAAGTTTTACCTGGTCCCTGGTTTCTGAAAAAGTGAGCGAAGCATTTTGATGTTTTGAAAAGAGAAATGGTTTGTCCGGCCACTTTTCAGCAGCCTGATCCAATATTTGGCCAACAGAGAGCTGCTTGAGTGAATCTGTTCCGGGGTTATGATAATAAGATGGCTTGTCACTAAAACTGAAAAATAAAATAGCCTAATAAGTTTAAATAAATACTTAGCTAGCGCATTTTGATAGCCAAGCGGCTCTATTTTCCTTCTTATTCATAAACTGCAGTTAATTTAGTATATTGTGCTCAAACTATATTATCAGATAGATATCGATCCCAGCTAAACTTTTCAATTATGTTGAATAAATCATGACTAGCCCTACTACTACACCTATAGCTGCCAATAAACTATAATAATTATTATGGCTCAAATACTGGTAGCCTGCACTGTACGGCTTTTATTACAGAATCTTCATTCACGTAAGCAGTAGCGTCAATTGTAATAAGGCTAAATAAGAAATAGTGTTTTTAGTCCGGTGAATATTTTCTTGAATAAAACCGTTCAGAAACTGAGATTTTCTGGGCCTTTTTTATACAGTATATTGTGTACAAAACTAAGAAAACTTCTTTGGCAATTATAGATATTGCCAAAATAATTCTTAGTTAATTAAAAGCCATGAATAGCCTATAGTCAAGAAAAGACTTACCATCTTGATTTTCTTGGAAAGATAACTCTGATCCCTTTTCTTGGAATACATGTTATCCTTCTAGCACTTCCAATGAACTTTCCTAACGCCATTTTTCTATTAACCGAACGAAGTAGCGTGCATTAAACTCTAGTTAGGACAATATAACTGTCAAATTTTTTATTCGGTTAGGTCAAAGTTACAGGAATTATCTGTTCTTTCATTTTGATAATGAATTGGCTTATTTGAAATTTACTGACCAATTAGTAGCATTGATAACAAAGAATAATATTTATGATATCTGTCAAATTCTAACATTTAGGCTATAATAGCATTCATTATGAAACATCAGCTGTTTTTTAAGTTCTTCAAAGTACGTTATGGAGAAGTCCTTCTACCCTTGCACCCAATGTCCTCAGTGAATAGAATAATACAGTAACTATTGTTATACTGAGCATCGATAAGTTATTATTATGATAAGATAAACAGAGTACAACTTGGCAGTGAATGAAAGTTTTCAAATAATAATTAAATCTAGTGCGTGTTGGGCAGAAAGCTTCCTCTCTACTCGATTCAGTGCACCTCAAAGCTTGTTTTTTGATTTTCCTTTCACACTTTTCAAAATGAATGTTCAAATTTTACTTATGGGCACTATACTGTTTCAAACATATGTGTTTAGATACAAGAAGCTCATAAAACAGCTGATAACATGATACATCACTATAGTGATAATATATAGTGATAAATATAGGTAGTGATGATACGCCGATATATCTTATGCCAAAGAATCATGCAGTTCATCTCTGTATCAATATTACAGCTGCTAATTACCCAGCATCACGCGATCTTACTTATTTTGTGTATTGAGCTTTTCCTGCAAACACATTACTCTATATAGAACTAATCACATAAAACTATGCAGATAGGTAGTGCTGCAAAGTTGCTAAAAGAATACATAGTTTCCTTACAAAAAAACACTAAAATTTCATAACATCAGTGCAAAAAACAGTTTATTTGTGAACTTCTCTTTTCAAACAGATGATGAACTGTATGGTTTTAACATTGTATGGTATTTCACTCACTCTTCCCAATTTCGTAATTTTTGTGACCACTGTACCATATTAAGTTATATCTACCAGAAAAGAAAAACTCCAAACTGGATTCCCAGGTAAAATGCTAGTAAATAATTCAGAAGTGGATCTAAGGGGAAGGAGCAGGGTCCCCCAAGTGCAGTCCCAGGGTCATGACCTCCCCAAAATCGGACGTTAACTAGCCATAGGGAAAGGAGCAAAAACTGTCAGCAAAATCGCATTTTTAACCCCCCCCCCCTCAAACTCACCAGGTGGATCTGCTCTTGGCCACCCTTTCCAAACTAATGACAAATACACTGGATGGGCCTATCATTGAGGAACAGTTCAACATATTTTACAGGAGTATGATCTATATATATATATATATATATATATATAATATATAACTATTAACTAGTAAATAAGAATCCAAATAAATTGGCGTATTAATATTCTGCCAATTTTACAATAATTGGTTTATTCATATTGGCTTTATATTGAAGCTTATTACTAGCCATTTTAGTTGAACATATTGATAAATAATGTGGATTTACAGAAAATTGATAAGATTTGGAAGAAAAACTAATACAAATTGAATTAATGTAATGTGGATGAAGAATTTTGTGTATCTCTTCAATATTCCACTTCTTGACCTCAAACATTCAAAACATACAATAATGTTTCAAAAAAATCTTTATAATTTTCAAAGCCAAATTCTTGCTCAATAAGTCCTTGAGAAACCCAATAATTCCATGACGAGATTTAAAAATTTCTCTGAGGGATAGCCCCCAGAGATTTGAATATGTGGGGATTATTCCATACTTGTGAAACCCTACTGACACTTTGTTAGACAGGCTCTCAACATTGAATTTTGCTTCTATGGGTTGATTACATTGGGATAGTTACTCGCTAAGCAAGTAGCGAGTAGGACGTTACTGACCGACCGTGCTACAGCAGCTCAGCATACCAAGCCAAATTATATTAAAAAAATTATTTCTAGAATCACCCCCATACGATGGAATTTATAAGACAATAAATAATATTGCAACACAAAATTAAAATATGAAGTTTACCAACAATTATTCAATGAGATTTCATCAAAACAATATACAATGTATCTCATCTGAAGTGTTACGCTGGCAGCCTGCGTGGTTAAGTGGCTTTGGCCACAATAATATTGTATTTTGGTTTTCGCTACTCTGCCAGCGAGTATAAATGTGACCAAATTCAAAGTTGAATGTGGACCAGTTTGCCGGTGGGAAAATTTGTCATTCGTTGACCAAAAAACTGATTTGGACCAGTTTGTCGTCTACACGCAGCGTCAACCCGTACCACTCTGGAATTTGGACCAGATTGTCGTTGGAACACGTTGTCGTTTGTTGACAGAAACTGATCTGGACCAGTCTGTCGTTTGCGTGCAGCATCAAACTATACAACTCTGGAATGTGGACAATTTGTCATTCACTAAAGAAATGTTCAATATATTTATCTGGTCTAACTATCGATATACCAACATATCAAACTACCTATTCTTTAATAATCGGTATGTTGGAGATATCAATTCTTCAATAATTGATGTATTGGGGAAATTGATATTACAAGGAGTATTCATAGAATAAGTTTCCCTATCCAATAAAAAACTTAAAACAAATCTGAACACCTTCAAAACTATTGATTATAATTCTGTTCATCATTTTTCAACATAGTTACCATCCCTTTTCAAGCACTCTTCATATCTATTCAGTAGCTTTTTTAGCCCAGCTGCATACCATTTTGCTGCCATTGGTTTAAACCAAGTACTGTTAACGCTTTTCGCTGCTCCTTATGCACATCATTCAGTAAGCGAGGCATCTACCTCGCACAAACCTTTGACAGCTGAAGCTCTTCATAATGCTGTACACAGATGTACGGCTTAATTCAATGTTTGGTGGCAATTGATGCATGATTTCGAATGTGATACTGTGATGCGCTTGTCGGAATCAACAATGGCTTGCACAGCAGCAATGCAGTAGGTCGCCGAGGTCGGCCACTTCGCTCACCATCGTGCACATTATCCCTTCCTTCCAAAAAATTACTCGCCAAAGATCAACCATTTGTAGGCTACAGACAATCAGACATGACATTTTCACCATACACATCACAAATCTGACTGTAAATTGCAGTGGCAGTCAAATTTCTTGCAGTCAAGAAACTCGTAAATGCTAAAACATTCTCAAACATCATAGAATTTTTTTTTTTAATTCTAAATTTTTGGCTACTAACTGGAATATTGAAATTAATAGTGAACTGGAAAAGTCAGTAGGCTACGTTCTTAATACATAGCATTTTTTTTTCAGTTTTTGGATTGGAAAACTGAAATGAATTGTGGATTTGGACATAAGCCTCCATTTAAAATATATTTCTAAATTGGGAAGAGATGCTTTAGACTTTGATTTTTTTCCTATAAAGTTTATTGTACATAATTTAATTAGAAGTCGTTCTAATACTGAGAAAAATTTCATAGAACATTATGAAAAATGCAAGAGTGTTCCAAATACCAAAGTGTTTTAAAACAAATAGTGTTTGCATCAATATCCAATATATTTTTCAATAACTCTTCACTCTGATATAATGAAAATCTGCAGTCAAACAAGTTTTTGGGGCTTTTCTCCAACATTTATTTTTGTATTTCACATAGTGTTCTACACAATATGCAATTTCCATAAAATAATCAAAATTCTTCATAAATTAACAAAAAAATACTAACAATATTATAATACGGTACTTAATTTTTTTTCACTTTTCCACATATTAGCCTACTGGCATGTATAGTGATACATTTTTTAAACTGCATGTCAGTAATAAAAGAAAAAGTTATTATTTATATTGTAGTTTATCATGGATCATCGAATACTAACTTCATTTTTATACAGTCTTATTGTATACCGGTACTAGCATGATACCCCTTTTTGGGTTAACTTCAGTACCGTATTACTATTTTTGATCAATGTTAACTATTTTCAACATAGTAGACTACTTGGACAAATAGCAATGGCCATGAGCCATGATTCCCAAAGGTAGACTCTGTATTAGGTCTACCCTACTCAATAATAAGTCAGTAACTCTGTATACTCAATAATAAGGGGAGTTTTATTGGAACCACCCAATTCCCAATTTACTGTAAACTAACTTAAATACTATAGCCTACAATACTTTAGTGATGGCAGCTAACTATTTGGAAATATTTATAATTGCCTTCCAAAATATCGAAACAAATATACTTTGAATTGAGTGCTAAATTTCTTAATAGAAGAGCAACACTAGAATGCAATCTAGTGGCTGAAAACTGAACTTTTGCGGTATGCATATTAAGAGGGGGCGAGACCTGACTCTGCTAGCCGCTGGCTCAGACCATCTTTTAACATGGGACGCTACTACAAATGTTTTATTTTCTAGTCTGTCTGCATTTAAATGCAAATACTAACTCAGGCCAAACAATTTGATAGGTGTTAGCAGTATACATTTATATTAAAAATTAATTTTTCTCCAAAAATAAACCGCCCTGAAACATGGAAAGTAACTTTCTTTTGTCCCATAAGAAGTCATGAAACTTTGAACCAATTTATCAAATGACATGTTCAATAAAAATTAAAATGGAAAACGTCATATTAACAAGCAAGTTGCTGTTAATGTTTGTCCTGAGAGGGTTTTTTGTTTTAGAATGTGAAACTATTAAAATATAACAGATTTTAAAAGGCTTACAAAACGGGTAGGCCAACATAGGCAACATAGTTCACAGTAATTCCGAGAGGTTGCAGCAGCGTCGCTTACCAGCCGAGGCGGCCGGCGTGAGCTCTGGTGATAAGAAACAGGTTCTTCCCCACTCCCACCCCACCAATGAAACTATGAAGTAGGGTACGGAGGTGGAAGAATAGAAAAGGCATTCCTACTATTTTGGTCTATTGTGTATTACTTTGTATAGTATCTATTCTCAATGAAAAAAGGAGAACACACAGACGTTCAAAGTGTGGGGGAAAACAAGTGTATGAACTTGCAAGTTCAAAGGTTTGCACAGACTAGTACCATAGACAAAAAATCTTACTATCCCTGATCAATGCTAGTATGCTGTACGTCCCTATTTGGCGGGTGAACCGGGTGTAATAATATATTAAATTTCCTTTAATTGATAATTTGTGTTAGATCAGATAAGATCTGATGTAGAAGAAAGAAAAAATTAAAAACTATTTTAATTTTTTCAATTTTTTAACTAATTGATTAGTTTCTTTAATTAATTGATTAATTTTTTTAAATATTCTATTAATAATAATTGATTATTCTCATTAATAATCTAATCTAATGTAGAATACATTAGTTTAATAATTTAAATAGTATGATTGAAATTATGTACACTGTAAGCTGATGTATTATTGTGTTTTTTTTCTGTAATAAACTTCTATTCTATAAGGTTATAATCAATTGAAAGGATATTAAATGCATTTCAAATCACATAAATTTTTAATCATGAAGGTTCTATCTAAGAACAAGAACCGAAGGCTGCGCGAACAAAAACAAAACTATTTTTAATATTTTTTTCCTTCAATAAAACTTGTTTACTACATCTCTGACATATTATTTTACAAAAAAAAATTAATATCTTTTTCGTTTTCCCAATATTTAGCTTTGAAAGTGGCTATTTTGAGGTTTTCGGTTCATGGCTTACGTAGAAATGAATAATGTTAAAAATTCCAAAAAATATTGAACATTCTTCTCAATACTATCTTTAATGTAACGTAATTTTTATTTTGAAGTCAAAATTATTTTTGTAGTTGCTCGTTTGCACAGGTTTTGCAATAGAATACTCAACATGAAATTTATGGAAAGATGAAGCGGCGTTTATTTCTGAAAAGATTGCAATTTTCATGATCAAATCAGAGTTGCGGCGATCTCAAAAGGCATGTACAGTGCTTTGAAAGCTCTTGGTTTGCAGTCCATTGTCCAATTCTTAAATCAGTTGAAATTAACAATAAATAGTAAAAAATGCCAATACCTTCAATTCAAAAACAAACATAATTCAAATGAAGATAGGGCTATAAACGTGTTTGTAAATGATAATCAACTAGACCAGGAAGAAAACATTGCATTTCTAGGAGTTTTGTTGGATAGACGATTGACCTGGGCTCCATACATTGAGAAAATATGTTGTAAAATTTCATCTGGAGTATTTGTCCTGCAACAGCTCGCTAGATTGAATGACAAAAAGTTACTTTTTACAGCTTACCACGGGCTCTTACTGTCACATATTTGGTATGCTATCTTAGTATGGGGTAATTCATCAAAACAAAATCTTGATAGGGTGTTTAAGATCCAAAAGAAAGCGGTTAGGTGTATAGAAAGAGTAAATAGATTAGATTCATGTAGGCCGTTGTTCAAGAGACTTGGTCTCCTAACTGTACCCTGCTTATATGTGTATGAAGCTACTTTATATGTAAAAACGAATGATATTAACCAAAATCTTGACGTACATGATTATAATACAAGAAGCCGAGGAGATTATCACTTGGTGAGTCACAATAGTAGCTTATTCAAACAAAAACCTAGATATATTGTTAAGAAATTCTACAATAAGCTACCGCAGTTTTTAAAGTCTTGAAAATATAGAAATATTTAAAAAACAATTGAAAAAATATTTAGTTGATAAAGCTTTTTATAGTGTACAAGAGTTCCTTTCACATCAAAATTAAGCCTCACCTCAACTAATTGATATAGTAATTAATTATGGTATCTAGTGTATATGACTAAAGTTAATCTGACTTGTCTTATACTCCTTAACTGGAGTCTCCAAGACGTAATCTACAAAAAAAAAAAAAACAAAAAAAAAGATGGAATGTGGACACGCTTGTTGGTGGAACAGTTGGTCGTTGGGACCTTTCGTCGCCAGTGTGCAAATTGAAATGGATCAGTTTGTCGGTGGGACAGTTCGTTATCGTCCCCACACGCCAACCTGGTCCTGAAATCAGGACCAGGTTGACTTCGAAGCTTTGTCGTTGGGATGGTTTGTCGCGGTCCCGACCGGAGACCCTACCAGTAGACCGACCACAACAAACTAGTGATGGGCGATACAGGCTGGTGTATCGATACGGCGTATCGATACGTATCGGAAGCCATTGTATCGATACGCGTATCGTATAGGTATGTATCGATATTCACTCGTATCGGATGAAAATATAGTATCAAGTCAATATTATCAATATGAAATGAACAATGAATGATTTTATGAACTTGAGAGCAATCATAGAAAGCAAGAAAGATGAAAAATATCAAATCGATCTAAAACAAACTAAGAATGATTTTATTATAAACTTAAAAAACACTTTTAAATGGAAATTGACTCACGTTATGGCGTGACGACCGTTTCGCTCTGTTGTCTAGAGCATCATCAGACGACCCACAGTACACTGATTCAAGCTCAAAACTCAAACTCATGCCTTGAATCAGTGTACTGTGGGTCGTCTGATGATGCTCTAGACAACAGAGCGAAACGGCCGTCACGCCATAACGTGAGTCAATTTCCATTTAAAAGTGTTTCTTAAGTTTATAATACATATTAGTGGAAACAAGATGGATCTTCAACATCATAATGATTTTATGTACTTTAGTAGAAAGCAAGAAAGGTTAAATTAGAATAGAATATGGTCCAATGTTCCAATAATGCTTAAAAGACACATTCATTGGCATCATCGGGATTTATTCAATTATTATGTACAGCAAACCTGTCTTCTAGGGAATGTAAAATTATTTTATTTTTTATTTTATTTTTTTTTTTTTTTTGAGGATGAAGCCCACATAAGACTTAGGTCTGTGACCTGTGCCTGGGGGTAATGAGTTGGATGATGGTGATTGATGAGTTGGACCTACAGTTTTAGGTGGGTTCCTAACCACCGGGAAGTGATTTTACAGCAGAGAACAGTGTATTTTTTGCTGGCCAATCTAATCGGTCACCGTAACAAACAGGACCTACGAGAACGCAGCTTATCTCTCTGATTGAACAGATACCTGCTACGGCTCGCGGCTATCACTTCCTATTGAATATAATGTTAAATTGAAATAATATCAAATTTTCCACAGTGACCAATTGAAGTCTTTGTTATTTACAAACCTGAAGTAGAATCCTTGCATGCTTCATAATTTGATTTGATGATTGTTGTATTCATCTCATTCTTTTTATGGCCTTGAGGTTTTTTTCAAGGACTATTTTTCAAGTTTTTAAGGTACCCTAAGACAAAATTTATTCTTCAGTTAAGACTGACTGTTTAGGCAGAAAAACAAACATTCATATCAAAATAAAATGTTGTAATTTTATTTTACAAAGTATATAAAATAGATATAAAAAGTATAAAAACATAAACACAACAAATCGCCCAATGAATATCAGCATTAAAACCAGAAGAGAATCAGAAGATACGAAACGATACGATACAGGTCTCCTTGTATCGATACGTGTGTATCGATATGCCCTCGTGTATCGTTACAAAAAAAAATGATATTTTGTCCCGTTATATCGATATTCGATACGATATGTATCGATACGCACATCACTACAACAAACAAGTAGGGCTACTCGCTACTGGAGTATTATTGTTCTGGTAACTGGTATCCCGCCTGAAAGTTCAGTGTTGTTATTTCAGAAGTTGAAAAAATGAAAAATACCTAGTTGAATTACTAATAATCAAGCATTGATATAATTACTGTAAGTAGCCTACTTATCACAAATGGCTGATCAGCCTACTATCCATTCTTTGTATAATTATTTATTGCTGTTTATTATTAGAAGGTCTTGCCTTACCGGTATGTTTTTGTTAGGTTATGTTTGTAATTTGTGTCAGATTTTAATATTATGATTTTTTTTTACTTCTGGTGTCTTCGCCACGGTCCATGGATCGGGGAATCGTCATGATATCGGAAGGTGAATTCAGTAATTAAGGATTCCCTTAATTATTCCCTCCGGTGCTGAAATGTATGCTCCTCGATAAACTCCGTCACAGTGTAGTATGGTCTGGCAGTGAAGTACTGCTTCAGTTCCTTTAGGAAGCGTGGGTAGGAATGTGTCAGCGACTTGAGATTTCCTGGGAGGATATTATAGTAATGCGAGCCTGCGTAGATAGGCTTACTTTTGAATTTTTCGAGCCTATGTTGTGGAAGATCAATATTTAGGCGGCCTCTGGTGTTGCAATTATGTTGATCACCTCGGAGTGTGGGGCTTTGCCCCACAGCCAAGATTATTGCTTCAAGAATGTAGATAGATACCACTGTAAGTATGCTGTTTTGAATGAATAGTGGTTTACAGTGCTCCCTGAAATCTAGTCTTAGAATAACTCTTAAAGCTTTCTTCTGGCAGCGTAGGACTCTGTCCATACAGCTCTTTGGCGCTGATCCCCATGCTACAATTCCTCCTCCTTGCAGGAGTGAATGAAGTGTCCATACAAATCACAAACTCTGCGGTCTGTACACAAGTGTACAATAGTATGAAATATACTGAGAATGCCCGACAGTCGATTGCCAAAACAGCTTGTGACCAGGAACCTGAAGAGAAAATTGGAAATATGTCGGAGATACTGGTAGGGATCTGTATGAAATATAAAAGTAGACAAGATAATCAATGTTATTGAACTTTCTTTGTAGTGGCGAAGGTGATATTGTGGAAGGTATCCATAATGAATAATAAGACGAAATTGTCGCAACCACATTTATTAAAACTTTGAGAAACTAGTTTCGGTTGTTACACCGAAGTTTTAATAAATGTGGCTGTGACAATTTCGTCTTATTATTCATTATGTTAAGTTATTGAACTGTTCAACTTACCACCCAAACATCTAACTTATAGCCTATGAGCTGCAAGGTAGCTTCCAATCAAGAGATAAGCTGCGTTCTCCTGGTCATTTTTTGTAAGGGTGACCGATTAGATTGGCCAGCAAAAAACGACATTGTACTTTGCTGTAAAATCACGTCCCGGTGGTTAGGAACCCATCTAAAATTGTAGGTCCAGCTCATCAATCACCATCATCCAATTCATTACCCACGCATAGGTCTCAGACCTATGTGGGCTTCATCCTCCAACAAAAAATTTGATCTTTGACCAGGCCTTCCTGGATAGGTAGCGTCAATTTACTTTAAACAATAACAGCAGGTCTCGGTCACAGATGGATCATGAACTTGAAAACATGGGATCCTGATGGAACGTTGTCATAGTCATCATAGAAAAAATCGTCAATACTGAATAGCTCCTTTCTATCAGCCACCGCGATAAAGAAACCTGGAAAGCGTTCACAGGAATGTTTCTCGTTAGATGAAGTTTAAACATAATTTTTTTATTGCTGATGATGCCCACATGAGTCCGAGACTTGTGCGTGGGTAATGAGGTGAATGATAACACATTTAGATGCCAGACGAAGGAGCGGGATTCGAACCCACGACAGCAAGCTGCAGTTGTGACGCCCCAACCAACTGCGCTAAGCGGCCCGCCTTTATTATATCTTCACGATATCATTCTATGTATTATAATTATATTATAATATAATTATTATATCTTCACGGTATTATAATATATTCAGGGTGGCCACCTACCGGGAGAACCTGGAATTCCTCATGATTTACATAACCGGGAAAAATTCCGTGAATTCCTCATGAATTTTTCCAATTACTCATGAATTTTTCATAAATGTCAATTTATTTAGTAAAGTGTACCGTAACAATAAACTCAAAATACTCAAATAAAAAAAACACTTGATGGCTAGCAATAATAATTGGCAATGTTTTTGGAACTATCTAAAAACAGCGATGTTTGAAAAACATCGGTTTCCAAACATCGATGTTTATGAAACATCTGTCTCCAAACATCATGTTTTTTTCCTGTTTTGCCATAACTAGTGTTGTCGCGAGTATATTTTTTATCGTTAAGGCGGATTTACATTAGTAGAATTTTCTTCAAGGTTACATTCAAATTTTATTGAATCAAAGGAAATTGAATGAATACATAATACATTTTTAAATATATTGATAACTTTGACACTGCAGTCTATTTTTGTGAAGAATTTTTCGTTTTTTACTCGCTGAGTGTTGAAGATGGACCCTGTCCGAAAGCGCTCCACATACATGAGTAGTTAAAAAAACGTATTAATTCCTCACAAAAATAGACTGCAGTGTCAAACATTATTAATATATTTGAAAATTTAAATACGCAATTCGTCATGGAAGATCAAACTGATGATTTTCATAATAAATTCTTTATGAATGTATATAATATATTGTTGTTGTTCCTCAAATACCTGGAAAATATGAAATTTTACTCTGGAAAACCGGGAATTACTCATGAATTATTAATTTTAAAATGGGTGGCCACCCTGATATTATAATTATATTATACTTGATTATACTCACGATGATTATATTATATTAAAATTTTCACGATGTTTTCTATTTTTTCCATTATTATAACCCAACTAAGGTTTTGAGGGGAAAATTAGTTTAGCCTTTTTATTTACGTAATAAAATTAATTTAAATGTGACACCAATATCATCACTATAAATGCATAGATCCCGAGTTATTGTTTTTTAAGACTGATTCATAACCAAAAAACTGAAAAATTGTACACCGTCCTCTCTCATCGAGCTCATACCCCACCATTGGGGACTTTTGGTTGGCTATTAACCAAAGTTAAGAGGAATTGATTGGCAAAAAAGGTGATTGGGCCAAATGTAAATTGGTGATTAATGATACAACTCAACTTAAAATACAGTATACGTGTAGAATCGAAAACTTCAGTGTCTCTATTTCATTGCTATTCCGCTAATCTATGGAAAAACATTTTCTTAGAACAAGCAAATATAATCTATGAATTTTGGGGAAAAGACGCCAACATTTTTTAGGCGTTTGTAATGTAGTAGATGGTGGCCGTCCAACTTTTCGAATTATGTAAACTACATACGGTATTTATTTTTATAGTTCAAAAGATTTCTTGTTAACTTACGTCTCGAAGAAATGATAATTTATTTATATCCTTGTTTCCACTTGATATATTATAGTTTTCCTCAACCATTCAGTCTGCTTGGTCTTCAACCTTTAAAAGAAACTTCCACTTGATTATCTAGGCTATTTTGGGAGGGATTGCAAAATTGATAGCTAATTTATTCAATTTAAAATATTTTTATATGTATTTATTATTCTTGAAAAGAGTAGAACTTCAGCCGTTTATAAAAAGGTGACCTTAAGAATACAGTTGCAAGTGTAGTGAGCATTCCTCATTCGCTTCCCTGATCCTGAATCTGCTCTGAGTCTGCTTTAGTGATTGACATTATGAAACAGGTGTACTTCCATGTTAAACTATCATGCAGGAAGACCGATTTGGCACTGTTAAATTGCATTATCTGTTGTACCTAATTTTAAAATATACCTTCCTATGCTTTGAATTTCCAGAATATCTTGCAACGTTTTGCAATGTTTAAGTGATAATGTAATATCCTGCTTTGCTTTGAGAACACATCTTAAACATCAATATGTCTAACGAATGCGAAGTTGTGTCGAGGTTTTTGTCAACTAAAAATATTTTCTTGCCATCAACGAATGACTGGTTGGAAGGCTGCATTGAATGGTTCAAAAGCCAGCATGTTAATGTAAGTACTGTATTTTGATAGTGTTTTCAGTTTTTGTTCCAGCAACTCTTAATAGAAATCTATTGTTACATCTCAAAATGTTGAATACATTTGCCATCTACTGATTTCAAAATGGTGATCAAAGTCCACACTTTATTGAGTTGTTTATATATCAGATGGGAATAAGCGTTTAATGTACGCGTATTTATAGTAAATGAGAGGTCAGAAATCACAGGCCAGGATTACCTTACGGAACATCAATTTTCTTTCAACTCAGATGGTTGAACGATTTTTATAATTTCTCACTATAAGGCCTAATCTTTACTTTCTAAATTTTATTTTCCATTGTTCTAATTTATATAGCCTACATATATTTTTTGCATTGTTCAATTCCTTTTTATAATGGCTATTCAAGGAGGCATAATGTGGCACTCCACAAGAATTAATAGTCATAGGAAAGAACACAGGTTTATACTTCTCCTACGGTTGATAGTGGATGTAGTAAGTTAGTTGATGAGTTTTCTTCTGTTTCAAGCCAATTAATACGTAATGTCCTTTCTCTTGTGTAAAAGACTGACTAAAATGTAACTAGTTGATGAAATTGAATAAGGCAGTAATTTTAACTATCAGAACTATCACCAACTACATTCAACATGCATTTGGAAGAGATATTATCAAACTCTGAATTAAAACTGAGGAGGCATGTAATTAATGGAGACGTAAACAACAAACAATGTACATATGACTCTGCTTTGTTGTCCGACTTCTTTGATAGTCTACAAATTGTTTTGTCCAAATTATTTTAAAGACATGCAGCTCAACATGAAAATTTCAAAACCCAAGTATATTATGATCATTTTCAGAGCACCACCGATAAACAACTTCCAAATTCAGCTTGAGAATGCGATTATAGAACACATGCATCAATGCAAATACCTTGGGTGCTGGGTAACGGTAAATGGAACCTAATAAAATAGATCAGAGTAGGAATAGAGGCCGTAGACAGTGATTTGAATTCAGAGGCCATCCAGAGCTTGTACTGCATTCTGTAGAATTAGAAGTGCTAAAAAGAATAATGTAGAAGTTGTAGAATTAGAAGTGCTAAGCAACATCAACTTTTAAGTTCATGAGGCCTCTGAAATGTGGAAGGATATTCACAATATCATGGAAAGAGTAAGAAAAACCAAGGTGTTGGACAGACTCTGTAATTGAATAGAGATATCATTCAAGATCAAAACTCGAACCACTGAAATATACAGAACTATTACAAGTGATGCTAATGATTTCAAACGTACATAAATCTAGTTTTATTTATTATATACTATCTTTGAATGAATTTACCTCTTGTATCAATAAGCCAACTAGAGTTAATAATAATTCTCAATCTTGTATAGACCAAATATTCTTCAGAAACGATTCATTTAATTCAGATTACATTGAAGGGGTCATAATTAAAACTGATGTAACAGATCACTTCTGTGTCAGCCTTCACCTAGGATATTCGAGGTCAGGGCAAACCCATGTCAAACTAGAAAGAATTGATTTTCAAAAACTGTTCCCAAGACTTGAAAACGATGGCTGGGAGGAAGTAGTGAATAATGACATCAGTACGGTACGCTTATGCTCTCTTTTGGAAAAAGCTATTATCTCACATTAAAGACTCCACATTTTACACAATTCAAACGCATAAAAATAAACCACTGAAGACTTGGATCACCTGGGTTGATAAAAGCTACACAGACTAGAAATAAAATGCACAGAAAATTGTCTAAGCAGCCCTTCAATACAGTACTTGAAGAAAATTACACCCACTATAGAAATACTAATAGAAAACCAAATCTGATTATTACAAAAACAGACTGCTACAGAACAAAGGAAACACTAGAAAGACGTGGGATACTATAAATTACCTACTTGATGTTAGAAAAAAGACTTCAAATCCGAATATTGACCCGGAAATATTGAATAACCACTTTGTGTTAGTCGGAAAACGTTTAGCTGAGACCTTATATTCAGAAAGCCGAAACTTACACAACCAAAACTTTCGCCCCAGGGCCACTCATATCAACTCCCAAAACTCCTTCTATCTTTTCCCAACTGTCGAAAACGAAATAATCCAGATAATCAACAGCTTAAAAAAATAATGCTCTGCCCGGTATAAATAATATTAATAATTCATGTCTGAAAAAGAATTCTTACTTCATAGCAAGGCCTTTAAAAGTAATTATAAATAAATTTTTTGAACAGAGTTACTTCCCAGAGGAATTCAAAGTGGCAAAAATAATTCACTTACTTAAAAATGGAGACAAAAATAATCCCGGCAACTATCGCCCAATTAGTTTACTTAGTAGTTTTTACAAAATAATGGAAAAGTTAATAAAGAAACGCTTGCTACAATATTTAAAAATACTTAATATTATACATGAAGCTCAATTTGGTTTTCAAGAGGGTAAGAATACAGAGGATGCGATTTCTTTTCTTGTCAACAAAATCACAGAAAACTTCAGTAACAGCAAAAAATTTCTTGCAATATTTATGAATCTCACAAAAGCGTTTGATACTGTTCCGCATTTCAAACTTCTTAAGAAACTGGAAATAAATCTATACTTGAAGTAAATTTACTTGAATAAATGAATCCAATAAATTTAGTTACTTGATTTGAAATTTATAATTAAGTTTCAATTAAATTGATGAAATTGATTAAAAAATGACGTTAATAAAATAAAATAGTTGATTCAAATTAATAAATCAATTTTTTTATCACAAATAAATATTTTAAACTCGTCATTTGGGAGTAAACTGGGATTTTATGGAAATTATTTTTCTCTATCAATTTGAATAAAACAGTCGAATTAGACAAAAATTTGGACATCGTGAGAAACAATAAATGGATAGAGAAATGGGTTTTTCGCCAATCGCTTACTCCAACCATAGGTAATAACATAATGAAAGTTTTCATGTGAATTTAACGACTTGCAGTCAAATATTCATTAAGAATAAGTATAACTTATAAGTTTAAATTCACATGAAAAGTTAATATTAACAACGCAATTCGTCATGGAACAAGAAATCCAGGAATATAATGAAAGCCCCAATGGTGGGGGATGAGCTCGACGAGGGAGGACGGTGGAAAGGTGCAATTTGTTAGGTTTTTGCTTATAAATCAGTAACGATAACTCGATTCTATTTTTTTTCTATCAAAGTTGAAGCTGACAAAATTCTATACAAAAGTGATCCCTTGCATTTTTTTGTAGAATTGACCTCAAGCACGTTACGGGCTTTCCAAATTAAGTGGTTGTATACTATATCACATCATGTCCAGGAAGAATGTTATTTCAGAGCTGTTCCACCTTGGATGTCATTCAGAGCTATACCACGCTGTTTGTTATTTATTTCAGTCTAATTCAAAGTTTTAGGAGGTTAAACAATCATATTATACTATTTTGAAGGCGAAATCTCAAGATGATTGAGGTGGGGTTGGAGGTACCCTCTATAAGCTAGTTATATGACAGACAATAAAAGATTTATTTGAATAAATGGACCAAACTCACATTATAGCACTTCCTCTTCCATAAAAAACACCTCCTTGCCATTTGACTCCCCCCCCCCACGGCTTGAACTATTGGATTATGCATTGGTTCGTTCTTCTCAGTTCATCAGTTTGGACCAGTTTCATGTATTGCATGTGGAATACGATCTATTATTTGAAATTGCACATGGAAGGACATTTGTCATGTTAACCCTTATACTTGTAAAAACACGATTTTTTTTAATATTAAGCTACTCAAACACGAACAATTCAGAAGGTGAATATGGAAAATTGGTATCTAATCATAGTGGATAACTCCTTCTTATTAAATTTTTCTCATTTATTATCACATTATTTGGGATTTCACCTGGAAGAATATTTCTCATGTTAACCTCTATACCTGAAAAATATTTTTTTTAGCAATTAAATTGGTCTTACACAAACAATTTTGAATGTATATTTTCAAAATTGGTTTCAAATCATAGAAAATAACATCTATTTCTAAATTCCCACTATTACTACCCAGTTTATTGAAAAAACAACCCCATTTTATTATAACACAAAATTTCAAAATTCTCCCAATGGTTATATTTTTACGAAATTATGACCAAATTAAGATTCGGATGGGAATAAAAACCTCATTCTTTATTGTATAGAATAAAATTTTGTAAAATCTGATACCGATTTCTCCTTTTTAACTCGCTTTATTCATGAGTAAGATCTTTGTAAAATCGATGTATTTGGAAAAAGGGGAATTATTGGTTTTTGGCGTCTTCTAACGTATAACGTCTTCTTGTAGGTCCTGTTCGTAACGGTGACCGATTAGATTGGCCAGCAAAAAAGACACTGTTCTCTGCTGTAAAATCACTTCCCGGTGGTTCGGAACCCACCTAAAACTGTAGGTCCAACTCATCAATCATCATCATCCATTTTATTACCCACGCACAGGTCTCAGACCTATGTGGGCTTCATCCTCAAAAAAAAAAAAAACATATATATATATATTCTATGAGAAAATGAGGAAAAATTACAAAGACGTTCAAATAAGAAACTGTCCACTATGATTAGACACCAATTTTCTATATTCAACTTCTGAGTTATTCGAGTTATAGAGTAGTTTATAGATTAGATGTTCAAAAATTGAGTTTTTCGAAGTATAGGGGTTAACATCACAAAAAACTATTATTTTTTTTTAATGTCCTTCCATGTGAAATTTTAAATAATAGGTCGTATTTCACATGCAATACATGAAACTCGTCTGCCTTGATTAGCTGAGTAAAATGAGCCATCATTCGATAGTTTTGTCGGGAGGTCAGAATAAACACCCTTTCTACCGCCTCCTTCTAGTATTAACAATAGGTTGGCAAGGAGCGGTTCTGTAGGAAAAGGAAGTGTTAAAATGTGTATTTAGTCCATTTATTCAAATAAATCTATTGTCTGTCATAAAACAAAAGCTTATTGTGGATATCCCCCACCACCCCGGTTTTTAATCATTGAGATTTCACCGTCAAAAAACGGTATAATTTTGTTTAACCTCCTAAACTTTGAATTAGATTACGATAAATAACATTGAGGGTGGAACAGCTCTAAAATGACATTCGTCCTGTGCCATAATCTGATGTAGCATGCAATCACTTGATTTGGGAAGCCCGTAACGCGATGGCGGTTGGTTCTACAAAAAAATCATAAGATCGTTATTGTAGAGAATTTGATAAGATTTAATTCTGGTAAGAACAAAAATATCGGTTTGAGTTATCGTTACTGATTTATATACCAAAAAACTAAAAAATTGTACTTTTCCATCCGCCCTCATCGAGCTCACCCCCACCCTTGTGTACTTTCAGTATGTTATTACCCAAGGAAGTGATTAGCGAAGAAACCATTTCTCTATCAATTGTTTATCTCGATTTGTATAATTTGATTGGGCTATAATTCAGTTCAATACAATTCAATTTATTAACACTACACACAACACAAAAAACAAGCATAACAATATAATAATAACACTCAATAAAAAACAAGAAGGCTTCAATTAAAATAAAATTGATTGAATTAAAATGCACTATAATTGATATAATTGAAGAACATAATAATTTTAATTTGAAATTTAGCTAATGTTACAATAGTTTCGGTTAAACAAGGATTTTCAGGAATTATTGTTCTCAATTATTGATCTATTACAGTGAAATTTTTATAATCTGGACTAATAAATAATTTACTAAATAAAGTCTACTAAAATCTCCAGGTTGCTGTCTATTTATTTTTTAATAAACAATAATAATAATTAATAATCAATATAGAAAATAATGGATGAATAAGTAAATTTATTGTGTGTAGGTGAAAAATAATAATACCGTAATGTTAGAAGTGGGAATAAAGAAAAATAAATAGCCATCGTGTTTAAGGAATTTTATTTTTAATAAATTTATCTGACCCAGTTCTAATTGGCATTGCGCAATTAAGCGAAACTGTTCAAGGATGATGATGTGATGATGATATGATAATTACACCTAAAAATGATGCGTTTATAGGAAGATTATAAATACATAAGTAGAAAGATTATTACTTCCTCAACTTCAGAGCAAAGCCTGGCTTTTTCTAGTTTTGTAATATTTTCAATCGAAATCTGAAAGATCATTTTTAATAACCTACAGTGTCCATCAACTTGTAATGCAAGGTAAAAATGAAGGAAGGAGGCACGCAGGTTGAAGGAAAACCATGTGACTGACGAAATTTCGAGAATGATATGAGAAGAAGACAAGACTAATCTATAGAGCAGGCATCTTCAAAGTACAATTAGCCGTTAATTGTACAGCAGTACAATAAATTATGTACAATTAGCCATCTAATTTAATCGTCGTTAAATAAAAGCTAACCTAAAGAAGAATACCTGAAGTTGATAATTTCTTAAAGTTATAGAATAGAATAGAGATGAAGAATAGTAATACATAAGTATTAGCTTTTAATTTATGTAATGTTCATCACTTTTTTTGACTACTACTGGGTTGGAATTTTTATTAGTCAACGGACCATTTATGATTTCAGTATTCAACTACAGAACTTCAGAAGTTTGCTCTGCAACAATGGCTTTTAGCCGATTTGAGACTGATCAATCACGGATATCTACCTCCTAATTTATCGGATATCAATTCTATTGTGTTGTCAGGAACCTATCCTATGCAGGTGAGTAGTCATTATCTCACTATCTAGAAACTATATCAATTTTTCATCAGTTAATGAATTCATCAATTTAATGAAGAAATTTATCAATAAAAAGTATTTTACAATAACATGTTACTTTCTCAATGGTTTGCTTGAATAAAAGGGCTTAGAATTCTGTTATAGCGTATACCAAGGCCCAAGGAGAATAATGGTATCATAAGTGAATGATGCTGATGGCTTTGGTTAATATGGAATGTTTCACTTGCAATAAGCGAGCGATTGTTGCCTTGAAAGCATAAAATGAATTCATGTAGCTTATTCCAAGATGTTTTTTGCCAATTTGAGTGAGACCATCATATGCTTTCAAGTGATGAAGTGAACGAGGACTCAAAAGAGGCCAAGCAAAACGGGAATCGTGCCTGCGCCACGGGAGTGGTTGTCATTCAGGGAGTAGGCGTCCTAAAGAACTACACTACGGTGGTGAGCCATAAAATATTTAGACTTATTTGAATTGTTGAGTCCTATAATTCAAAATTCGCATTTCGAATTGAAAAATCGTTTATCATCTTTGAAAATATATAGTTGGTTGGAGCGCTTGTCTGAGATAAGATAAGGCTCTAGCTGGCTTCGTTTCCTGCAGTCTTGGGCTCGAATCTCATTCAGTCATGGATGTTTCTCATCATTTACCCCTTCACATAATTAACCACGCATAAGTTTTCAGACTCATGTGGGCATCATCAGCAATAACAAAAATATTTTTAGGTTATTGGGTGGAGTGAATAAAGTTGAGTACGTTTTCCGCACTCACGAAATTAGTAAATTTCATAAATTGAGTCTGTGCCATTTGGTGTAAATAAAACGTGAGTAACTCACTCATGCCTTCAGATCGCGCTCGCACTCGCTTTTTCAGGGTGAATAAAATGCTCAACAATTAAAATTGCTCTGCTTCAGCTACAAAATACAGTCAGCTGTAGTTAATGTTGAAATCTATTTGATTCGAAGATAGGTAATGTGAGGAATTGTCAGGTTATGTATGTCCTGTTTTGTTCTGTTTAAATTACTTTATACGTTACTGTAGGAAAAATTTAATGTGTAATTTGAGCGCAAAATATTGTTTCAGCACTTGAGAACATTTTTTCAATCGCCTTCGGCTCGTGAAAAAACCTCTCGGTGAAGATAAACCCCACTTTGCACTCTAGTTACACAAATAGCTATTTTCGTTCTCAATAGGAGCCATTGATTGCACACACATGTCTATCCGCAAAATTCCTGTTCACGAAGATGAATTAGGAAGAAATATGGGAGTACTAGCGTGCAGGCATCGTGTTATTCTGATAAGGAGTTAACTAGTGTTGATTCTTTTTGGCCGGGATCAATTCATGACTGAAGAATTTCGATATTTACAGAATTATTGAGTTGAATGCAGCGATGTTTTATTGATTGGGGACTATGGCATAATCCCTTGGCTCCTGACCCCTTTCTGAATTCAATTCATGCTAGTAAAAAAGCACACAATAAATGTTTGGCTCAAGAAACAGTAATAATTGAGGTATGTTCTGGTCAGTTAAAATTGCAATTTCTGATTTTTACACAATAAAGTGTGGATGAAAATGGAAAAATACCAGCAATGATTGTTTGTTTCATCTTGCACAATGTTGCAAAACGGTTAAAGAAGATTTTAAATTTAAGAAAAGAGTAGATAACGTGGCTTATTTTGTATGAAGGAGCTACAAATGTTTGCCAATGTGGGCAACAGAGAATACCATAGATTTTCCGACTATACTTGTAGGACTTTCTATTCCGGACGGGTTAATGTTGATAGCTTGTGGCGGCCAGTTTGCTTTGATATCGTATGTATAAACTATTATTATCAGATACATAATCCAAATCACCATCACAAGTTGAAAAATTGAGCAGCGCATCTAACAATTATAAAAATGAGTTAATTAATAATTATGATGTTGAAGATCCATCTTGTTTCCACTAAAAATATGTATTATAAACTTAAAAAACACTTTTGAATGGAAATTGACTCACGTTATGGCGTGACGGCCGTTTCGCTCTGTTGTCTAGAGCATCATCAGACGACCCACAGTACACTGATTCAAGGCCTGAATCAGTGATCACTGATGCCTTGAATCAGTGTACTGTGGGTCGTCTGATGATGCTCTAGACAACAGAGCGAAACGGCCGTCACGCCATAACGTGAATCACTGATGCCTTGAATCAGTGTACTGTGGGTCGTCTGATGATGCTCTAGACAACAGAGCGAAACGGCCGTCACGCCATAACGTGAGTCAATTTCCATTCAAAAGTGTTTTTTAAGTTTATAATATAAATTAATAATTATAAAAATGAAATATAATTATCGAAATGAGTGTTTGCGTGTGCGAACGTTCCGCGCACTATGAACATTTTACAGAACATGGGGGACAGCAAAATTGACTGCAACGTTTGCTAGTAAAACGAGACAACCTGTTCACTAAACAATCAGCCAACTTGCAAATGTAATGCCAGATTGGCCATAAACATTGTCATGGTGCGTGAAAGTGTTTGGGAGAAGCCCGAGGCGGTCAATGGCCACCAATATCGTGCAATTGGACCCCGCCAGATCTTTTTTTAGGGTTGGGGGAATTGGCTATATCTGGAATTCACTATATCTGCTGGCAAGTGGAACTGCCTATATGTCTACTCCCCGGGAATTGACTGTATCGGGAAGTTGCTATATGTGGAACCCCCACTCGACCACCCCTTGGAACGTGGACAGCGCCAAAGTGGGCGGATAACTAAGTGGACCACAACAACAACAACCTAGACCGGTTCCCATCATCATCATATATTTAATTTTTAAGGCGATTCTTTGCATCAAAACTGGGCAATGTTGTAAAAAGATGGGAGAGAGATCAAATTAAAGGACTCTATTCTGTGATGGCAGGAAAACTATTGGAATTTCCAGAATGTTAATATAAAATTAGATATAATGTAAATGTTCTCCATAAGAATAGCATTGGATGTCAAAAACGTCTGATTTGTTTACATCAATACATATTATGTGATCGTGCTTTATCTTCAAGACAGTGTTCAATATTAACATGTGGATTACTTGGGATAGTATAATCTAAATTTAGACAGACGAATTATGTTCTAAACATTTTTTGTTTTGTCTACATTTCTTCACATTGAAGAAGACAAGCTAATAATTTCAACAACAGAAAACAAACCTCATAACGGACCTAACTAGTGACAGAGGAGTTGATATGATAGATATTCCAGAAAAGTTTGTGCTTAGATATGAATCTATGATTAGTTTTATTTTTCATACAAAAATAACTATCAACAACATTAATATGTTTTCAAACAACGTAATAATGTGTCCATTGAATGAACAATGTCGTAATATTAACAATGTAATACTTGAAAACGTGGAGGAAGAAGCAAATAACTACTTTATTGCGTGGACAAAATTATTACGGATGAACCCACTGAACTTTTAAATATTCCAATAGAATATCTAAACTCAACCACACTATCAGGAATGCCACCACATAAACACCATATTACACTAAAATTGGCACTATCCTGATGTTGATAAGGAATATGAATCTCGGTTCAGGCTTGGTCAATGGCGTATGACGAATTGTGTTTGGCCTTTACGGAAGGTGCATCAAGTTAGAAATAATAACTGGATCTGGAAAGGTAATGCAATATTTTTACTAGGAATTGGGCTTATATCAGCCTAATATGCCTTTCCATATGTCAAGAAAACAATTTCCAATTAGACAAGCTTTTTGTATTACTGTCAATAAGTCCCAAGGCCAAAGCTGGGATATACCTATGTAAACCAGTATTTACTCATGGGCAATTATATGTTGCATTTAGCAGAGTTAAATCTCTAAAAGGAATCAAATTGTTTATTGAGAATAACAACAACCAAAGCAACCAAAAAGACTATTCTCACACACAAAATATAGTAAACAGGGAGATTCTGACTCATACCCTATAGGTAATTTGATTGTTAGTTCGTTTGATTTATAATAATATAATGACTTGTTTTATGAATTGTGCTTTTATTCAGGGATTTTTGCCCTTACAAGCCACTAGTTATTATTAACAGCTATGAAAATTATAGTTATTTTATAAAATCTCAGTTGCTTATCAACTTTTTCTCTTGAATAGGATGTCATTCTGTAACAATTGAAAAAAAAAACATTTTATACCCAGGAAGCGTTTATAATAACAGCAAAAGGTCTTCAGTAAAACAACTTGAGAAATTTGGTTCTCATCAAATTTCAGTGCAATAACTCAACCTATTCATGAATTTTCCAAGCTTATTTCCACAATAACAATGTCAAACTCTGTTGAATGTTTTATGTTCAATGTTATATTTAAATTAGAGTGGACATAGAAAAATTATCAACCTGAATTTTGAAACTTGCTTTGAAGAAATATAAATTGATAAATTTCATTGGATAAACTTTTTACAAATAATAGGCTAGATGCAAAAATCGATTTATTATGAATAGAGAAGCTTCAAATTTATTGCAATATTATTTTAGTAATGCAATTGTCGGGCTTGATTCTCCTCTGCCCTCGATAATTAAAAATAATATTTGAAATACATATTTCCTCCTTGGAAATATCGGATACGGTAGAGCTTCAGGTTTGATCAAGGCGAAAAACTTGGCAGATTCGAATCAAACCATACAAGAAAAGCAATATGCCCCTCAAGTAATCCTTATAATTATTTCTCATAGGCCTTGGAAGGACATATTACTGATTAATTGCAGATTTCCGGTCGTACCTAAATCTTATGCTAGTAGAAAAAAAATGTAACCAATAAATTCAGTATCACCTGTGAAGTGGCCGCTATTATTTGGATAACGCCACTTTATGTGATACACCTTCAGATCCACTAGGGACCGAATACTGTTTCTACCCTTCCTCAATCTTTAACAGGTAAATTCAACAATTGAACCCCTGACTCACAAATGAGTGATAAATAAATAAATAATATTTTATTGTCATTAAACTTGAACAAGCAATAGACAACGTCACAATAATAATTTGGTATATGTCAATAGGTAGCCTACGTAACTACGCGTCATTACAACTACTCCTAAACTTAAAAAAAGATTGATCCATCATTTAATGCCAGAAATTCGGTTATAACATAGAAAGGATGCCCAACCAACCACTCCTCAAGCTTACGCCTGGGTATGCCGGAGGGGTAATCCTTCACATACCTCGATAACTTGTTGTAACATTTGATACTAACAACCTCATAGCTCTTTGTTGATTTTGTCAATCTGTTAAAAGGTACATTGATCATATCACGGTGCCGAGTATAATGATTATGTATGTTCTGCCTACGCTCAAGGTGAGGCATATGGTCAATAGTGTACAGTATAACCTTAAATATATATATAGATTTATTACTGTCATTATTTTCAACTTATCAAACAATGTTCTACAGTGGGCATGGAAGTCTGCACTAGAAATTATTCTGATAGCTTTTTTTTGCAGTAGTAGCACACTCTGCACATCACTACAGTTTCCCCATAATAGAATCCCATATGAAAGCAAACTGTGGAAAAAAGCAAAGTAAGCTGATCTCAAATACCTGTCAGTCACATATAAAAATAGTTGGACCAGGGCAATCGTCAAACAGGATGTAAAACAGGATAATGTAAGAAATAATACTTGAGAAATTTATTGGCACAAAAAAGAAAATATGTTCCAAGCATGGAACAGAGAATTAAAATTAGTATGAAATTTATTAAAAATGAATAGAGATTGAATCTATGGTTATTAAGTTTAAGAAATATTTTTAAAATGTTGTAGAAAGATTTTTTTTAAATTGAATATAGTTTGCGTGATTTCACCTCACTAAGGGTGTTTTTTGACCACGAGGATGACGATTCGTGCCTGTAATTTAAATTAGGAGTCGTCCAGTATGGATATTTTTCGACGACACTTAGTACGCGCACAAATGGAATTCCATTAATTTATATGACTTTATATTCACCACTTTGATGCATGAGGTCGACAGAAGGCGATGTGGAATATTGCTGTCCCCTCATTTGGTGGCCATCGTGTACCTCACGATTCAGCTGGGCTTAAGTCGTAGTTAGAGTTTCACAATGTTTTAAAATAATTTAAAAAATAGACATAATCGTCGTTAGGAACTCTACATTAAATATTCTGTGGTCCTGCCTGAGAATTTTACATTTACACTGAATTTGTAAGCTACACTAATTTATAAATTTTTGTAAATTTACATTTACACTAAAACAAATAATGATAATCAAATAAATGGCAATTAATGAAAATATAACTATTACAAAATTATATTAAACTGTTTAAAAATGTAGTTTCCTTGTCCCAGGGCGTTATTTCAACTTGTCTCCCACCATGAACAATTACACCATCATCATGGTTAATCCTTAATTTGTATCTCTCACGTCAGAAACGTAGTTTACAAGTTCAAAGATGATTGAACTTTTGTCCATTTTGAAGGGATATTCCAAATATTAAGTGTGTTTTCAATTAAATTTCTTCATTTTTTTGTGATAATAATTATATTGCCAGGTGAGGAAAAAACTCATAAACCAGAGTATTGTCTCGGGCCAGGCGTCTGACAAAATTTCTAATTTAATTCCTTCAGAATTCAATTGCGAACTGCAATTGCAGGAATGTTTGGGCTCCATACAATTGCATGTCGTAACTCTCTTGAAAATTAGCTGTCTAATCGGAAAATCCAGAAATATTCGAATGGGATGCTCTCATCAGAAGCTAATTGGTCAAAGCGTTCGAAAGTTATCGAACATACAAACATACAGACAAAACCGCGAGCCTCGAGTCACGAGTCAAAACAGAGAACTAGATACGCTCGTTCAATAATATGATATGTGATGAAAGTACAAACAAGAACATAGAGAAAAAAATGCATTGAAAATAAACAATAATTATTGAACTTTTCTATATAAGAGTGGTCCGGGGATCCTATCCTAGGGGGAAAATTACGAAAATAATCCCCTCGTACACGCTTTTTAAGCGATTCTAGACACTTAATACATTCATTTTATCCCGCATTATCGGTTAAAATGAATTCTAATAAGTGTTTGGGTCCAGCCTCGAAGAACACGCGAACCATTTGGTAACTTATAGGTTCACTTTTAACACTTATTTAGAGTCCATATTAGCACAAAAGTTTAACAAATCATATTATTTTCATTATTTGATTCAAATTTTGAAATTATAATCATTATATGCATACAATCATATATAATCATTATATTGTAGCGAATGTGAAATTGGAGAGAATAGAAAGAAAGAGGAGACAATGGTTTTCGGTGTTATCTGCTATGTAAATGTTTACTTTTAAGCCATTAATTACTCTGCTTTTGACACTTTTATGGTGTTTACTTGGTAATTAGTAGAATGTTCTAGTTGTTTGATTAGAAATTAATGGAGTCTTATAGAATATTGTGGAAAGTTCCAGTTTCCTTGATTTATTTATTTAGAAGTTGACAGAAAATTCGAGAGATATCTCAATTATGAAATTTTATATAAATAGAGGAAGTCTCTTGTAAATGAGTTCAGTCTTGTTTGAGATGTCGTGATAAACAAGTGTGACAGTTAAGTAGTTCAGTTATTGTTCTACGTTGATAAGTGGCAGTAGTGACAGTTCGCGTTAATACAGACAGTGAAATCCCATTGGCGCTACTACAAACCATCTAATGAACTTTCTCTGTGCCTATAGTGATAATTCTTTTGCCTATTACTGTATTACGGACTTGTGCAACGTGAGTTAATGGTTCTTCCTCGACGTTATTGGACAGTTTATTGTACAGTTATTATTTAATATTAGATCGGCCTTTTGACATTTAGTGATTGATTTTTGTACAGTTTATTGAAAACTCATTATCAGTTGAACAATATCGTTTTATCTGTTTCCGATTGCTTATTTTTGTTTAAGAAATTACTGAACAGTGAGAGTTGTGAATTATTTGTGTTAATAAAGTGCGAGTGATAAATTTAAGTGTTGCCAGCGTTATTTTAGACTTAGAACCCGTAAAAATATATTAGATCAGCTTTTTGTCATATCTCTAGGGCTGGAACGCGGTGCGGTCCGCCCCCTTGCCAGGCCGCTAGTAGTAGCAGTGTAGTAGTATCATATACCAACCATCATATTCTATATTCATCCTTATTCTATGGCAGTATCTAATTCTAAAGTATATTTATTGTTACTATTCATATGAACTTGCTGTGCAGAACTAACATTTTTTGAGTCGTGGCGCGACTCATATTGATTGTTTATATGACGAGATATTTATTTTTCAACTGCACATCTCTATTATTTATAAAAATGTTCAGCTATCCTATTAATGTAGGCCTATCTAATAATTTTTCTAATTTTCAAAATGTTCACCCCCCTCCAGCATGAGCTGGTGTAATTTGGCCAAAAATTGTGACACGCGACCGCGACTGTAGTGCCTCTGTATAGTACGGCTCTAAAAGTGCTATTTTTCAAGATATCTGTACAAAAAGTACTTGTTAATAGTAACTTTCCAAAATACAAAAAAATGGTTCATTCTTGACCATTCTATAAGTCTTTTAGGCTTGTTGAATTTAGTATTCTACAATTATTATTAAAATAAATATATTGGAAAATTACGAGAATAATTACGATAGAAATTTTGAGTGAAATGAATCATTCCAATCAATTTATAAACATGAAGCTCCTAAGCCATTAGCTATTGTTAGCAAATGTCTGGACAATTTTTTTTTTAAAGGGAATGGTGTTAGTAGCCTAAGAGCCTCATTTCACAGAGCAACTCCAGTCGCGGACATGCACCGCAATAAATGCATACACCCCCCTAGCGAGTGTTTGAGTTCAACAATGTCACTTTGCATGTTACAGTTCCACTGTATTGAAATTTGCAAAGGAAATAGTATCTCGTGTGCTGCAATGACTCTGCTTCACTCTCTATATTATGCTATTCTCCCTTACACCTCCAAGGACGGTGCAGCGTACACTATATCATTGTACCATATATTATATGACTAGCCAGCAGGATCGCTTCCCACGTTTTAGCCGTCCAACTAAAACCACTGATGGGAGGCGGAGATATATATGCAACAAAATTTTAACATTTGGTAAAAATTTTGCTCAACTAGAGGCTTAAATGAACCTGGATACTCAACTTATAAGGCCACATAGTTCTTGAGAAACGGTGATAAAATTAATTTTAAAAAATTTTTGTTTTTGGTCCCAAATGCTAGAAATTTCACATGGTTTTTGAGAAACTGTGGTGAATCAGTCAGTCAATGGTAGTTAGCTTTTCTGGCTTCACAAGATAGGTTAAAGTCAGATTGTAGAGTATTTTTTTGTATTTCTATTAATATTGTATTATAAAATGAACTTGCACCTAGCTCACAAGTTTCTCTTTGCCGGCTGTTCTATATTGTATTCAGAAACGTATGTAAATTGCATTTTTGTAATTTTTGGAGAAAAAATATGATATAAAAATATTATTTTTTGGTTGTAAGTATAAATTCTAATTAATAACAATGATTAGGAAAAGGTGGTAAGAAGTTCAAAAAGTCAACTGTGGGTTTTCAGGTAAATCCTGCTCTTAGTATGCATTTAGGGATCTTAATTGGACATGTGCACCAAATTTCTACTTTTCTAGCCGCATAGTTTTCAAGAAATAGTGATGAATCAGTCAGTCAATGGCCAAGTTATAATACGTTTATACTCTGTCACTATTTATTTCAATTGTGTTGATTTAAAATAGCAGAGCGTGGTAAGCCGCGCGCTCACAGGCAGAGTTGTCCATCACTGGGGTAGATGAATGGTGTTGGTATTTTATGGCCGTATCGGTGGACCCACCTGGAGCTGTGGAACCGT
Source organism: Conomelus anceps (assembly GCA_948455865.1). Taxonomy (NCBI): domain Eukaryota; kingdom Metazoa; phylum Arthropoda; class Insecta; order Hemiptera; family Delphacidae; genus Conomelus; species Conomelus anceps. The sequence continues at coordinate 73,488,651 of OX418217.1, forward strand.
CACAGGACGCTGTAGACGTAGACCCACATGGAGCTGTCACAGTACGCGTGCGAGTGCTGTGACGTAGGTGTGACGTCAGATATAGTGAGTTCCAGCTAGCGACGATACAGCCAGTTCCTGATATAGGCAATTCCTCCAGCTGACATACAGTGAATTCCAGATATAGGGAATTCCCCTAGTCGACACATATACCGAATTCCTCCTTAGGACAGTTTTATAAGCATAGGATATTTAACAAAGATACAGCGAGTTCCCCATATAGCCAATTCCCCGTGCCCTTTTTTTAGGCGCCTCTCAAAGTTTTCAGGTCTATTCCAATAAGTCGCAAACGACTGATGTCCTTTAATTTAACATAACAAATGTCATTACTCAAATTCTATAAGAAAGCGTCTTTTAAAATTATACACTCGTCTAGAAGCCGCGGCGGACATTTGCATGATGTTATATTCCATTAATAATGGCATAAATGTATCTTTCAAATAAGACATTGTTGATCTCTCACACACGGCTTATTTTATTGCATTTCAACATCTACCTGTCATTGTAAAACCTTTTACATGACTGAAGCATGATATAATTGTTATATTAATCAAAAGAAATATCAAGTTCAAGCCTACTTATTCTATTTCACGTCTGAATAGTGTAATCATTATATTTTTTGTGGAGTAATAATATTAAAGTGTAACGTTTTTTCAACATAGTGTATCAAATAAATCTTTGAAAATTTATGTGCTATTAAAATTAAGTTTTTTAGTAGAGATTGATAAAATACGAAAATTTTAAGAAATAACGCAGTTTATGATTATCATTTATTATTGAATAAATTTAAATTACATAAATAGAACATTTGCAAGTATGTTTCATACACGTGGGTCGTAGGCCTACTCATGCACTTTATTCACACCACCCAAGGGAACTATGTGCTTTCTGGCGTATTTTTCAATTTAAATTTTTTCAGATAAACTATTTTTTCAATGTTGGGGAGTCTGCATACAGTCAGTATGAGAAGATGCGAAAGCTGTGCTTGGATAACCAATCTATTGGAGTGGAAAAGCAAGCCAATTGGATGCCTAAACCTAAACGGATGATGAAAATGGAAATGACTGATGGAGTTCAAACAATTCAAGGCTTTGAATACTGTCATCTCACTAAACTTAATGAGTCAATGGAACCTGGAGTCAAGGTACTCTCAAACCTTCTTTGTATTGTTGATGGTGATGCTGTGCTATCACACTGTATATGCTATATCTGTGTGCTATATCTGTAGTTAATAAGACTGATGTCACAACCACTTTTATTATAAGAACACAAGATACTATAGTTTCGACAATCACGCTATTTTCAATCTAAGACAAACTAAACGAAAATGTAGAGTCGCTTAATTTATACCTTCTTTGTGGGAATGCTATTGGCTTGAAGAATGTGAGCCTCTCACATTTAGGCCGAACTACCCTACGTTTGAGGCTGATACTGTGTGTAACAGCCAATGACTGGCCTCCAACGTAGAGTAGTTCGGCTCAGTAGTATATGCCAATAAAGCTACTCTGTTTTTAAGTTTCAGAGTTCCATTGCTATTCGTCATTTTCAATTTGGTATTTACAATATTTCTATTTATTAGGATGTAATCTTGCATATCCCAACAGTGAGAAATATAAAATAATGGGACGTTATAACACACTATGCATACATACACATCACAAATATACAGGGTGGGGGAAATGTTTGGAAACGGCTTAATATTTCATATACAAAGGTGATTTTGCGGTAGGTATGATTGAGGATCCTACTCAAATTGAAAATACTATTTTACTGTGACTTTAAAAATCTGGTCCGCCATCTTGGAACCGCCATTTTGAATGTAACTTTTTTTTTTAAATAGGAAGGGGGTCATGCGATACATGATTTCAATACGGAATTTTAAGACAAAATGAATGCCGAAAACCGCACATCGATATGTCAACCCGTTTCGGAGATATTTACATTATTAATCGATACCATGAAAAGCAGAAATGAAATAAATAAGTACATTAAAATCTTACCTATCAAATTTTTTGTTAATAGTGTTTGCTAATAAACATTAAAACCCAATTATTTTAATAAATGTTCAAACTGTTTTCCTTCAGCTGTTTGACAATGTGCTAATCTTAAATAATAGCCATCAAGCACATTTTGAATCATTTCGCGTGGAATTCTGTTAGCCACTTCAGTTATACATTCTCTCAGTTCATTAATTGTTGCTGGTTTCTTTTTGTACACATTGTCTTTCATGTAGCCCCAAAAGAAATAATCAAGTGGAGAGAGGTCAGGTGACCTAGCGGGCCACTCTATTGCACCTCTACGACCTATCCAGCGTTGGGGAAATGTTTGGTTCAATATATCCCGCACTCCTAATGCATAATGAGGGGGCGCCCCATCTTGTTGAAACCACAAGTTATGTAACTCTTGTCCGTTGATGTTCTGGATGGCTGGAACGATCAAATTTATTAACATGTTCTCGTAAATGGCACCTGTTAAATTATTCTCGATAATAAATGGTCCTACAATGTGACCATTTACCATACCAGCCCATACGTTTAATTTTTCAGGATACTGTGTATGACCCTCCTTCATCCAGTATGGGTTGACATCGGTCCAGAAACGATAGTTTTGCTTATTTACATTGCCGTTAAGCATGAACGTAGCTTCATCCGAAAATACTACATTATTAAAGAAGTTTGGATCATTGTCATACTTGTTCATCATTATGTCACAAAACTCTACCCGGCGGTCGAAATCATCCTCATTCAGTTCTTGTAATACATGAAGCTTAAACGGATGGAAATGAGATTCCTTAAGAACTTTTCTGACAGAACGAGTAGACATACCATGTTCCTTGGCAACGCTTCTAGTTGATGTATGCGGATCTTCAACAAATGATTGCATTACCTCTAAAGATTTTTCATTGTTGGTGGCAGTATTTGTTCTTCCAGTTCGAGCACGATCAGTCACTTTGCCCGTTTCTTGAAACCGCTTTACTGTCTTAAAAACAACACTTTTACTAATTGGATTTCTGTTGGGAAATGTTTTGTTAAATAAATCAGAAACTTCTTGGTAAGACCGTACTCTATCTCCATAGCCGCGCATCATTAACAAAGTTATTCTCTCGGTTTCATTTAAAAATGCCATTGCGAACGACTTTAAACACACTCACTACTTCATGATTGAAAAAGAATTCATTAAATCAGTTGGATTATTACAGATGATTTTAGGTTGATATCATGATTATTGTTGATATTATGATATCCAGAGTCAGATGTTCATCACGCGAAATGATTCAAAATGTGCTTGATGGCTATTATTTAAGATTAGCACATTGTCAAACAGCTGAAGGAAAACAGTTTGAACATTTATTAAAATAATTGGGTTTTAATGTTTATTAGCAAACACTATTAACAAAAAATTTGATAGGTAAGATTTTAATGTACTTATTTATTTCATTTCTGCTTTTCATGGTATCGATTAATAATGTAAATATCTCCGAAACGGGTTGACATATCGATGTGCGGTTTTCGGCATTCATTTTGTCTTAAAATTCCGTATTGAAATCATGTATCGCATGACCCCCTTCCTATTTAAAAAAAAAAGTTACATTCAAAATGGCGGTTCCAAGATGGCGGACCAGATTTTTAAAGTCACAGTAAAATAGTATTTTCAATTTGAGTAGGATCCTCAATCATACCTACCGCAAAATCACCTTTGTATATGAAATATTAAGCCGTTTCCAAACATTTCCCCCACCCTGTATACTGTATATACACTACAAATGAAAAATGTGTAGATATTCAAAAGTTTCACTAATTAACACTAAGAATTAATGCCCCCACGGTGCTGGCTGATGTATGGTTTATGTTTATATAATGCTGATTGAGATGACTTTTAGTAGTGAACACAAGATATGTAAAATTAATCAATTTAATTAGAAGTCAAATAATTGAAGGCAAAAATTACCTTATCTAATTGCCTGATATCAACTAACTTCTCCTTCGAACTATTTTTGAAAAGGCCAAATTCATTCAACTATTTCCTATTCCTAAGCAATGAAGGCCCTAGTGCTTATTCCTTTAAATTTCATAACGCACCTTAGACCCAAAATATATCCAAAAGATTTTTCAGTGATCATTCACAATCTATAAGGAAGGTACATTCCGTATACCATTACAATCCATCCAGTAGTTTTTGAGAAATCATGATCAGTGAGTGAGTGGCATTAGTATCATATAAGTTTAGATTCATTTTGTAGCACTATTATGAGCAAATTTTTGTGAACTCATTTGTTGAGATATTGAAAATAAAAAAATCTATATCATTGTATATCTTGTTTATTTGTAATTTTCACTCCTGATTTACATACAGAAAAATTTGACATATATTTTTCGTCAAACAAGAATTTTATAATCAGTAATCTATTGCAATAGAAATTGTCATCATTTGCCCTGAAATTGAAAATCCATGGCGACATATGATTTTATCAGCGATAGGGGAAATGATGGACTGAGCAATCTTTTCATCATAATAAGTTGGCAGTACAATGCTTTTCCTTCTGCACTCAAAGCGTCTAATTTTAGCTTTTATTTTATTGCAGGTAATAATTAAAGGCCCTGTAGAGTGTAGAAAAGGAGTGCTGCTTTTGAAAGACATCAACATTGAGGTTTTAGGCGGAGAACTTGACACCCTGTGTGAATCAAATCCCACTGCTTGCCTTATAGCAGATAAATTGTTAGTACAGAAACAATTTTCATACTATTTAAACTTTCACAATCAGATGGCAAAAATACCTAGAATTATTTTATCTACAACTAAGTTGTAACGTACTGTACTTGTTGCAGTTTCAAAAGAAATGTCATAACAGCTGACTTTGTTCAGACCTAATGAAGCTATTACAGTGAAGCGGGATTCACTTTTCGATACAAGCTCTTGACTAATGACAATGAGATAAAATTCACTGTCAGTCACAGCAGTTTATGATTGAAATATATTACATAATAATATACTATATTAAACAATAATAAACTAAAATATAATATACAATAAATAGTATATTTCGCACCTAGGGCCGAAAAAGTGTGTTTGCCGGCTCGAGATCGCGGTTTTCAAGTTCGAGACGAAGTCGAGAACTTGAAGCGTTTGAGAGCCGGCAAAACATTTTTGCCCGCGTTGCGAACGCTATTTTTTGCCACACCACAAAAAAAAAAAAAAAAAACTAATGTAGACAGTAGATTGTAAAGACTGTATTACACAATGCAACCAACACAATTGTTGAGGTTATGAAAATATCATCGTATTCTATTGTTTGATATCAAAATTACGAAATAAACAGGATAATATTTATCAGTGGCGTAGCGACGGGGAGAGGGTTTCCGGGTTACAACCCCCCCTTGAGCCTGTAAAAGAGGCCCCAAAAACGAGTAGGGAGGCATCAATATTAATACGATAATATCAGTTACTGGAGGTAAAAATGTTTTCATACGTGAAGTGTTACAGCTAGAAAAAATATTATAATTTAAATATTTAAAATACTTTAATCAACTAAAAATAATAAATTAATTAAGGCTACAGAGGGTATGGGGCGAACAAGGCAAGTTTTCTTGGACTGGGGTCCACATTATTGTACAAATATAAGCAAGTGATAAAACAAAAATAAAATAAGGGGCCCAAATTGTCCAACTAGGGCCCTCCAGGGCCCCTTTTTTCTCCAGCTTAGACCTCTAGGGCCCCTGGCGCCGCGGGACTTTCGGGTTCGCTTTTATTGCCAGTTTAGTCATGTGAGGTAGAGATTCAATTAGGCTGCATCTAGAATATTTCAAATTTCAACGTTTATAAACAAGGGTCCCCTAATTGCCTCGGCTTTGGGCCATCAACGGCCCCACGATGCTGGTGGGTCCCAGTATTTTCGTAGCCCCCAAACATGGGTTTGAAGGTACCCCAGACCAATTGAATTAAGTTTACACAGTAGGCTTGAAAGGAGAAAAGGTCTCTTAATATTTTTGCCGACGGGCTTCAAATGCTCATTTCTGTTACTGTTACTAATGATCACATCTGATATCCCATAGAGTGTATTGTGATCGTGAATTTTGTATAACATGAATCAATCAACAGATAATACGAGGGAAGAGTTGATAACCACAAAAAAGCTTAGAATTGCACTTTCAAGACCTGGAAAATATTTTTTTTCTCCGGTGGAGAACCCTCAGAATCCCCAATGTTTTGAGGTTCCATCACTCTATATGTAAATGCAAATTTACTATAAGTTAAAGTTTGGAATTGGATATTAATTCATCCTCTCTTTGCAAGTTGAATCAAGCTCCTTTTAAAGTCATAATAATTTTTATATTTTTACACATTTTACATATTCCTGTATTAGTGAATAGTTCGATGCGAATTCAAGAGATTACACAAAAAAGAAGAGAAGTTTATTGCTCTCTCTGGTGCCACTCATTGCCCTTTTCCCGAGCTTCCACAACTTTTTCAGTTTTTGTTTTCAGTTGGCCTACACTCGAATTTTATCTTGAAATTAAAAAAACAATTCAAATTAGTTACACAGATTCTTATGAGTAAAGTAGGTAACTAGGCATAGATGGAATACATATTCAATACTATAGTTGGGAAATCGAGTCATTAATAATTAAATTATTCAATTAGTATAAAATTATTCTATAATTCACAATTATTGAAAATTGGTGTTTAGGGTGAGGGAGCTTCACCTTTTGGTGTAAGGAAGCCTCCAGCCACAACTCTGCCCCGGGCCACTAAAATGTCTCTGAGTGGCCCTGATTGTAATAATAATTTGAAACCACTATAGCTTTTTAAATTAGCTTTATAAAAGTAATATTTTTTGAATTTTATACATTAAAATTTGTTCAAAACTGATTAATGAACTAACAATATACGAAAAGTGGGTTCAAGCTCCTAGGCAAACTATTCATAAAAGCAATGATTTATTGAATTTAAGCTTTCACTTTACCCAATTTATAAACTTCATTTTAATAAATACTTGTATAAAGTTACTGTTTTTAAGTCTCTAATCAAGCTCTCAACGTCGAACATTCAAAAATTTCCCCATAATGTGGACTAAAATGAATGGATTTAAGCTTTTCTAGACATGGGTCTACAGTCTCTTGATATACGACTTTAGAGGGACTATTTATCTAAATTTTCCCCGGACCCCCCTCACCCTGGGGGGTATTCCAGACCCCCCGGGGCCCCCCAAATCTTCGATAACTCCCCCATGAAAAGATTTTCGCTACGCTACTGATACATATCAAGTTATGGAACAATAATTTATCAAATATATTATAAATATAATACTACGATATATATAGCTTATTACCATAATATTATGTGATCATCTCTCTATGATTTGTGTGATCGGACACGATCAGCTGTCATTCAATGTCATTTTCTTTTCCGCCCTAGGGCGGTAAACGTTTACAGACCTTGTCGGAAACCGAACATTTTCGGCTTCCATATGACGCACGAAAAACAGCTCATTACGTCCTAGTGTGGCGAGAAAACTATTGCATATTTCGTTTTCTTGACGATTGTGTTTTGTAGACTGTTGATGTATTGATATATTATTGTTAGAATAAAAACCACAATTTGATGAAAACGTTATAGGGCAATGGAAAAGAATTGGAAATAGCGACTTGAGTGACTCATTCATCACCATTTCTAAGCTAGTTTATGTTCATTCAAAATCTTGAACCCTTGGTTCATTTAAGATATGTGATGCTATTTTTAGTTTTTCATTAATACTAACGATTTACAGACTCCATTGAATGAATGAAAGGTAAATTCTCTCTTTTGGCTGGAGCAATGCTCACCGATTCATCAAAATCCATTTTCTGATAATTGATTGTCGAATTCTTAATGATCAAAGTGGTTGGAAGTGGATTCCAATAAATTCGAAGTTGGTGGTCTAGCCAAGTGAAAAAATCCAATTTTCAATCATTTATATAAATTGTATGGATGTGACAATGGTATTAGTGAACATTATTTTAAATATTGGATTTTCATTATTTTTTACTTGTTGTTTCAGACAATTAGATCCAAATGTTGTTATTAGAAATATCACTTCAGTTAATAATTCAAATACCGGTTTGCCTTCTCAAGAGAATGAAAGGAATGAAAATCGAGTAAATAATGTGAGTATTAAAATTTAGTAGTACCTGTGTAGATTCCTAGCTATAGATGTCTTCAGTTACATAGCTATTTCAAGAATTGAAATAACTGAATCATTAGATATATTTAATCCATAACTCTCATTTATTTACAAACCCCATTATTATTCTATATTGTTACGGGTTCTATAAATAAAATAATGCTGCCAACACTTGAAATTGGCACTCAAACTTTATTTATACAAATTACTCACAACACGCACTAATCAGCTGTATCACACAAGAAAAACCAATAAGAAACAACCAGTTCAATAACCTTCAATAATTAATTGAGTATGTCACTGTAAAAAAACTAATCCATAACTACTGTTAATAGGCTGATTAATAATTTAATAAATAACTGTCCAATAAACTGTTCAATGACGTAAAAAGAAATGTCTAATACAGTCAAACACTCGATCAATAAACCAAGAACTTACGAAGCATAGTCTGTCACTTTTACACAATAGCAATACGCATGTGTATTTCTATACTGCCACCACAAACAGTCACTCATAAGAACGTTTTTAAGAGCAAATAACAACTGAGCTTCCTGCTGAATCACACCCGCTATTATAATTTTTTTTTGTTTATACTAGTAATTTCCAGAGGCTTCTCAATGTTTCTATTCACACAGAATCCCTGATCGAAAATATTCTCTATTATGCTCGATTGTACTTCTATTTTGACAAATAGAAGTGAGGAAGATGAAGAGAGGAAACGAAATGAAGACAGAAAAACAAGTACGTGTTATCAGTGAAAGTGGAAGCGCTTTTGGCACAATGAGTAGCATAGAATAATGTTTTCTTCTTTCTTGTGTTCCTTACAATATTATGGTAATGCGATACAAATGTTTCCATTACAATTAACTGCAGTAAATTACGATAATTATTGTAAGTGAAACATCACTGTTGTTGATATTACTTTGTGATACATGGCGTTCAATAAGGTTCTTCGGGGTTACGAAAAAAAGTAAAATAAAGTAATTAACCAAAATGAAAGTTGTATGAAGAGATGTAGGGACTTGAACAGGTTTTTTTTTAAATTTATAAATGTTCGATACGTGATCCTTTGCACAGCACACATTATGACGAAAGTCTAGCTCTAGCAAAACATTTCTATTTTGGTAGAGTTGATTGCATTGAGGATGCAATATCTTTGACTGGTGGGATAAACACATTGACTTTCATGCATACCCAGAGAAAGAAGTCACATGTCGTGAAGTGAGGTGATCTTGGTGCCTCAGCGTAAGGTGTTGGTCTTCTTCAAGAGTTTATCCTGTCCAGCATTTAGGCAAGTTGAATTACATCAAATCTCGTTATGACAATGGGCAGGATAACCATCTTGCTGTAAAATGGAATCGTTGAGAAATGTTACATAACCATGCAAATTATACCGGTTATTGAGCAATAAAAAAGAAATAAAAAGTCCTTAAGCTGCCTAATGAGAGATCACAAAAACGTTTCTCTACTGTCTATAGCTATATTTATATATGGTAAAACTGTTTGAAATGCTCTTTTCTAGTGTGCTTGTTTCATTCAAAACAAATACTTTCTATACTAAACTTTTGTAACCCCGAAGAACGTTATGAAAAGCTCTATATATCCTGTTTTAAAAGTTTTTTACGTCGCTGGAAGAGTAATTACAAATACCAAAAGTATTTCAAAATAAAATATTCCAACAAGAACTACAAACATATTTTGTCAGATTTATTGTATTCAAGGTACTACACTGTACTATACTGTTGTAAGAAAACGTTTACGAATCTCGGTACAGACTTCAACAAGATTATTGAATTTATATAGGTTTGTCAGTTTAGAATAATTCATATATTCCCATAAAAAATGACAATATGAATAAAATGAAACTTTTATACTTTCAGATACACCAATCACAACCCATTGATGAGCGAAATCTTTTGGATTCAGATGATGATATATTTCTGAGCATACAACCTGAAAACGAAGCTCTCAACCAGAACAATGCTGTAACTCGCAACAATCATGAATCAACAAGTCGTTCAAACAACAACAGGCACTCAGTAAACCTTGAGCTGTTTGACGATGGCATCGATATTCCAATCGAAAACATTAATATGTATGATAATAATGTTCCAACCAACCAACAGATAAATGAAGAATGTGTCTGGTTAGACGACGATTCCATTGATATTCCATTGGATGATATTGAAGAAAGAACTGCAAGTCACCCGATTACCTCTCATTCACAGTCCCATACTTCAAGCATTGTTTCAACAAATTCTGAAGAATCAGTTCTAGGGAAAGATATTAGTAAGCCTTCTGGTACATCTACTGCATGTGAGAATAAGACTTCTGCGAATCATGCAAGCCGTGCTACTCCCGGGCCATCCACTTCGTCATCTCTAGCTACTGCCAGCAATAAAAAAAGCCTAGAAGAAAGTGATGAAATCCCATTTCTGAAAAGTACTCAAACTGTTCATTGTAAAGTAGAAAAATGTAGAACGAAATTGTTGATTGAGGATGGAAATTGGAGTCTCAAAGTTTCACTTTCAATACTTGGCCAAAGTGTTGTGAATGCGACTTTTGATCCAGATGTAAGTATTTTTTTAGGTCTACTACCTAAGCTGTAATGTGTGAAATGGAAATAGAGATTCTATAATTTTAATATTTTTCACCAAATAAGTTTAATTAGAAAAAATCAAATTAGTTCAAATATTAAACGCCACAACTACAAATAACATACTGGTATGCAAGAAAAACTATATCTAAATCAACTAACACTGCACTAATAAACATATTACCCAAATTAGAATTTAGATCAATCTAGCAATAACCTGTCAGTGTATTTCTAGTTGCTTATTTGTTTTTTTTTTTTAATTAACACCACAAAATGTAGATCACTAAGTGAAAAAGTACAATAAATGATAGAGATTATACAAATGTACACCAAGTGTCCTGAACTGAATCGGGTGCTCTCTCTAAGGGTATTTTATTAGGACATGTAGCTCAGTCAATAAAGGTTTTATGTAGCAAGTAATTAGTTAAAAGCTGATACTCTCCCAGATGTTAGACTACTTCCATGCTGACCACCAAGAAGAAATCAATACAATCAAATATTTATCACAACAAAACGGATACAACACCAATCTAGTAGACAAAATCCTGAATAAAATGAAAAATAAAAATCCAAAACCTGCAAACCAAAACAGATTTGTCACACTCACATATTTAAACAAAAATCACACAAAATAGCTTACATCTTCCAAAAATCCGGATTTAACACAGCATTCACAACAACAAACAACCTGAAACTCCTGCTCTAACAAAAAACAGCTCACCTAACAAACTGCACTATTCACAAATTCAAAAAACCAGGAATATATAAGCTCAAATGCAACACATGCCCCAAGTACTACATAGGACAAACAGGCAGATCATTCAATACAAGATACAAAGAACACATCAAATCACTACATTCCAACTCTGACTCAACATTTGCAGATCTCTTAATCAACACTGGACACTCACACAATAACATCCAAACTGACTTAGAAATTCTACACACATTCCAAAAAAGCCACAAACTAAATACACTGGAGCAATATGAAATATGCAAACACCATAAACAAGATAGAACCAATTTACTCAACGACAAAACACAATTCAAATCCAACGCAATTTCTAACTACATAATGGCCGCTCATCCTAATCTCAACAAAGCATAACCCTGGCGGCAGGCTGACGAAGCTTCTTTTTAGAAGTGAAATGCATCCCTCGAGCATCTCCAACAGTGGCGGCTCGTGGCTACAAAAATCAGGGGGGCTCAGGTGGGTCTAGGGAGTATGAAATACCCCCTCCACTCCCAAGCTAGTAGGAATGACTTTGGGAACCTCCCCATGACTTTTTTTGTAATTCACCCCTAGAAGTATCAATTCTGTGGCTGTACAGGAGTTTTTTTTAATATGGATAAAATATTTAAGGTTTGATTTAAACCAAACAACAAGCATTCTGTTCAAACTTCAAAATAAGTAGACCAGCTCAATGAAAAAAATGATAAAGTAAACTGAGTGAAAGACTTCAAATTTAAGGGAAACAATTTTTTATTCTGAAAACAGTGATAATATTCCTAAAATTTCAAAAATCATGCAATGAGAATTCAAATCTGAATACTTTCTTCCTACCTTCAATTATATTTTTTGAAACAGAAGTCCATCCTCCTTTCTTTCTGGTTAGCAAAGTGGTCAATTACTCATTCATTAAAATTTGGGCTGCTTAATAATTTCTTTTCAATGGAGCACATGGCAAGCGCACTAAGTCTATCCTCATTTATTGTAGATCTAGTGAATGTCTTGATCCTTTTTAAAGTTGAGAAGCATCTTTCACTTTCAGCAGTCGTCATAGGAATCGTGCAGATTATTTGTAGCAGTTTCACCGATTCTGAGAGCACATCTTTTAAATTATTATTATATATGAAATTGAGCAATCTTAACGATCCTGTTGCTTCAAGAAAATCACTTCGACTGTAAATCACTGTCAACTCTTGCTTCAATTCTGCTTTCCTCAACTGAAACAAGTTGACAGTGATGTCAAGTTCTTTTTCTGGGAAGTTTTTACGGAATTCTTTGAACATACCAGGCTGAAATAATTTGGCTATTGACAAATGGTCAAGAAAATGAAAACGACTATCAATTCCCATCAAGATGACATCACAAACTTCTTTTGCCACAATATGTGTCTTATCCTCAAATCATGAGCGTTTCTTACTTGGACCTTCTTCTGACACTCCAAATTCGTTAATACTAAACCTCTCAAGCTCAGGCGAGTTTCTCAGATATTGAATACTAGATTTGAATTCACCAATGTACTTGAGTGCTTTTATGCTATCAATTGATTTTGATTGAAGCTCCTTGTACAAGATATCACTGTTGAGAAATATTCTATTAAAAAACTTCAACCAAAAAATGAAATCACTGTCTTTGAGGTAGTTCATCAGACCAACTACTCTGTTTGTAGTTAAATAATCATTAGTATCATCATCAAAAATCTTACTCAAACATTCCTCTATTTCATCCCGATGATTGACTATTGTACTCACAATTCTTGATTTATAGTTCCAACGTGTACCAGAACTCTTGGGTATTCGTTTTCTGACTACTTCATTAAGTACTGCTGTTCTTTTGGCTGATTGAGAAAAAAATGAGGAAAACGCTTCTAAATTAGAAAAAAATATTTTTAGTTGCTTGTTTTGTGTAACACATCGTTTGATAATCAAATTCAATTGGTGTGCATAGCAATGTACAAAATTAGCATTGAGATACACAGCTTTGACTCTGGCCTGCACTCCTGAATTCTGACCACTCATTGTATTTGCTCCATCATAACTTTGAGCTATAAGTTTCTCTGGGGTTTTGTCGATTTTTAGCTTTCTTAGTTCATCAAAAATGTTTTCACTGATAGATGCTGCATCTTGTCCTTGTGGAATAACAAAGCTTATAAATCTCTCATTTACATTACCATTTAGTTCATATCGCACTACAAACACTAGCTGAGACAATGTGGAACAGTCAGTTGTCTCATCAGCTTCAATAGCAATGTAACTTGTTTGAGAAATTTCATCACATATTATTTCTAAACAAACAGCATATATAGAATCAAGAAGCTCGTTTTTTATAGTCTTGGACAGTCCCCAAAAAACACGATTTTTACTTTTTTCTATATGCTCTTTCAAAGTAGAGTCCAATTCTGCCATCAAGTTAACAATACCACAAAATATACCTGGATTAGTAGATGAATCTCTCTCATCATGTCCTCTCAATGCAAGTTCAAACGCTCCACAAAACTTGACAGCATCAATCAACTTGCTTAGAATATATCGATTTTTTGTCACCTTTTCATTGAGCTTTTGAATTCTTAAACTAAATGCACTGTTCAACTGGCACCGAATATCAACCTTGCCAAGCACAGCATATTCGATACAGGCGTTCATATGTTTCTCACTCATCTTATGTTTTTTCACTTTTCCACTGAGGTGCTTAATGTCAGAGATCCCATCTTCAGTCCAAGCCTGATCTTTTACACTCATAACTAAACAAGGGTAAAAGAAAAAAGTGTTTGTTGTTTCACTACCACACAACCAGTCAGCATAATTGTACAAATTGTCACTAAATTTACGAGTATAACTAGATCTACTTTTGCACGATTTTTGTACCTGATTTATAACCATATTAGGTCTTGGAGGTCCTAATCGTTTTAGTTCAACTCTGCTCCAAGCTTTTTATGCCTAGTCTGATGATTTCACTCACTTCGTTTACTGTTTTAGGTCCAGTGCTGGAAAGGGCAATGGAAACATTGGCACTAGACTCCACCATATCCATTTTGGCACACAATTACTGTTCAAAACAACACACAAACCGAACTTTTTAATACTTTTACAACCCGGAATTTATTTAATACAAATGTAACATTTTGTGATACCGTACTTGTACTGGCTAATCAGGAATTAGCGCATTACTGATCCAACATATGAACAAACTTTAATGCTTTAACCTCAATCTCACTTCTCACATGTTTGAGAAATACAAATAAAACTGTCATGTCAGTTCTACCAACTCAACTCAACACGTTATGATTGAAAATAATATTATTACTTTATCTATGAATTGAACAGAATATTCTTTTATTATAAAGTAACAATTCAAATATGATTTTTATACACTTATTGTGTTTATAAGACAATCTTGCTGAAAGAGAATATTGATTTCAACTGCAGGCGTATGGTAGTGCACAGTACTAGTACAGTATATCTATATACATGAGCTGGGATGGAGTCCAAAATAGCCCTATGCTGGCCATGCTATTCATCTATACGCACCGTCTCAACTGTTTGTTGATTTCAGCACTGTTCAATCCAACATCATTTTGGACTCATTGCCGAACGCCCCACTAGCATGAGATTGTCAGATTTGTGCTGTGCAGAACGTTTATGTCCCCTCATACTGTGATCTTTTTTGGACTTTTCAACTTAATCAGTTCTTGGATATCACTAATCTTGTATAATATGGAACTTATATAAATTATTATTATTCATGCTTTTTAAGATTAAAAAAATTAAAACATGGATTTAGCAATGGGGGGGCTGCGTCCAAGAGTCCCAATGGAGGAGCCGCTTCTGATCTCCAATATAAGTGAGCAAAACAATATATAAAAGTGAAATACAGTGTCAGTTTTAATATTAGATTGTTCATTAAGTATTTCGTCATGGAAAACATCACAGTTTACTTCCATGGGTGTATTTTCCCAACAGTCCCCGAAAATTCTCATGGTGCCCTTGATAGCAAGTAATCATGAGGGGGGAACCGCATTGGAGTGTAACAGGTAGCTAATCCCCCTCCCATAGCATCATCCGTGACCGTAAGTATGCAATTTCACACATAATTGGATTCAGAAAGAAAAGTGCTAAGTGAAAGTTATTGAATTCCCAGTAACTTCCTACACTCTTGGTAGTAGTAGTCTAACACCTGGGAGAGTTTCATCTTTTCAATAATATAATTATTATTTGCGACATCAGGTGTTTTATACCTTTATTGATCAGGCTGTCAGGAAAATAGAAGCATCATAAAAATAATTTTAAATTGGTCATCATAATGGTACTGTACTTTTCTGTTTTTTGGTCCAATACATTTTATCTTACTAGATATTGCCCTTAGCAAGACAGTCCCAAATCATTCTTTTCCAGTTTCTTTGTTTTTTTCCAAAAGTATAAAGCATGACTGTCTTGATTTTCAATCATATATTATAATCTTCAATTTAATCTATATGATACATAGCTATATATATATACACACACACACCCAACTTATCAAAAATAACGTTTTGCTTGGAGTCTATTGTAAAAAAGGTAATGACTGTGCTGAATTTTTTTTACAACAATTGTGGCTACAAAAGTATAAATAATACTCCCCTGTTTGCTTTCAAATTTTCTGGCATCACAATTTTGTTTTAGTTCTCTTTTTTGGACACTTAGCACTGAAGTGGCCCTTTAGTTAGTAACCTAACCTTCACTACATGCTTTTTTCATTTTCATTTGATGTAGGCTCCTCTCACCATAGCTTCTCAAAACGTATTAGCTCTCACATACAGAAGTACGTTTGTCATATTGCACTCATAATTTATTCATCAAATACAGAAAAATAATTGAAAATAAAAAGAATTCCTCACAACCAATGAACCAATGATTTTATGTAGCATAGAGTTACTTCAAACCCTGCAAATACAGGTTACAAAGTGAAGAGTAAAACTGTACTTACAGATTCAGAAAATTTTCTAGTATTAATTTCCAATTATACCTTCACTCTAATAATGAAAAAATATAGATCGCTTTTTCATTTATATTTTGCAGCTTCTGAATAAGATAATTGGATTCAGCTATGCAGAAATGGTGGCTAGGCAGAAAGAAATTGCGATCAATCCAGCATTGAAAGAAAGGTTTGATAAGGTAAGTGTTCTTAGGGCCATAATCATGAACATGACTTACATTCATCTAAGCATGACTTATCTAAGAATGAGTGGGAAAGGCTGTATTACATTAAACGTGGCCACAAGCTAACCAAAAATTGTGTCATAGTATCAGGCACTAATAAACATAAAATAACATACATGAAAAGATAAAGATACTGCACTACATGTAAATTTACAGTGTAGTAAGTAAGTGTAGTGTAGTAAGTGTAGTAAGTACAGTGTAGTAGTTACTACAGTGTAGTATTTATAGTGTAGTGAGCGCTATCTGCCAGCAGACCAAAGAACTTCATCCATTCTATTTTGTAGAAAGAGAATTCTATCCTAGTGCCAAAAAAATGTATAGGTTAGAACTTGATTTATATAAAATAAGTAGAAATAATTTCAATAAGTAAAATATACAGTAAATTGCATTGCAATGGTGCAAAAATTGAATATGATGATTTTATTTTATTATTATGAGCTGATACTATGCTAAAAAATGAAATGAAAATATGATGCAACAAAACAATCTAAGAACGGCTTCAAGTCAGCTCTGTACCTAGCAAAGACATTGTAATACTATACTGCCAAAAAAGTGTATAGGTTAGAACTATAAAATAAGTAGAAATAATTTCAATGAGGCAAATATACAGTGAATTACATTGCAATGGTGCAAAAATTGAATATGATGATTTTATTTTATTATTATGAGCCGATGCCGTACTAAAAAATGAGGCCGAAATATTATGCATCACAACAATCTTAGAATGGCTTCAAGTCAGCTCTGTACCTAGCTTGGCTAAGAACGGATTTGAGACACCAATTATAAGCACGACTTGACTTTTAAGTTAAGAAGATGTTTAAGTAAGGTTCATAAATGCGAACTTTAGTTAAAGCATGACTTATACTGAGCGAGTTTACAAGCTGAAAAGTGAGTTTATAAGCCGACCCAGTTGTCCCTGCAACATTTAGAGTTACATTAGAGTTGTTTAATGTAAATTATTAATGTTAAATTATTTATCAGGAGTCAGATCTTTGTTGTGGGATCTGGGTTGGCTTTTAGTGTAACAGCTGCTCGCTGGCTTGAACCTGTTAGGGCCGGTTTATGAGCTCGGTGTTATCTCTAGTCCGAGTCTAAACTCCAGAAATAATTGGTTTTTGCGCTGCAGTTTAAAAATTGGCTTTATGAGCTCGAGTTTAACAAAGCCCAGGCGTAAACGATAAACGCAGGGCAATTATCGCAGGGATAAACTCAAGTTTAAAAAGTTGGCTTTATGAGATCAACAACAGATCAACTCGAGTCTAAAAGATAAACTCGGTGGGCTTATGAGTCGATGTTCGAGTGTAAATGGCATAATCTCGGGCGTAAAAATGATGTTTTTAATCTCCAACTTAAACCTGCTAGAGGGCAGGTTTAAGTCCGGGATTAAGTCATTAACTCGTTACTGTTTCGATTTTAACAAAAACGAATGTTATATTAAGGGTCGTCTTTGAATTCTGAACAATTTCATTACTCTCAAAGCCATATTAATTTTTTTCACTTATTTTTAAAAATAAACTAAATAAAAATAAACGCCAGAAAATGCAAGAAACCAACCTCAAACAACCAAAAAATTATCCATTACAATTATTTATCACAATAAAATATGATAAGTTAGTGGCATTCTAATAAATAAATATTGTTTGGTGGCCCATTCGTTAACCCCTCTTTTATTACAATAAAACTATAAACTATTATGCCAAAAATTAAATAATTATATAGGTAATAGTTCGGAACCCACCTAAAACTGTAGGTCCAACTCATCAATCACCATCATCCAACTCATTACTCATTACCCACGCACAGGTCTCAGACCTATGTGGGCTTCATCCTCAAAAAAAAAGTTATATATTGAAATTAATATGAAGATAGCCTTAATAGAAGTAACTTCTTTAGTTGTGCGAACATGTGGAAAATTTCAGTGCATAAATTATAAGAAAGTGAGGGATAATTTTTACAAGGAATTTGTATATTCTTATTGTTTTCCAATGGCTTTTAATCTGCAAACATTTCATCCATCTCCATGCCCTCCTCTGCTACATGTGATGGAGGCCCTTCACCAGTCCGGAATTTGCTCCTCCTTTCTGTGACTTACAATCCTTTTTTGCGCGTTTCCATGCACCTTTCAACTGTTCAAGACCTCTTCGAGTGTTCAACCCTGCAGCGTTGAATTCTACTAGAATCTCACTCTAAGCCAATTTTCCCATCTCTTCTGTCTTCTGATCGTACACTTTTTTCTATTATTGGTCGTTTTAGAACCAATGCTTTTAGTAGCCTAATTTTAATTCTGCTTGAGTGAAATCAACTCTACTTCAAGTCCAACATTTTTTTTAAAGAGAAAAATGAAAATATGGTCTGCTTTTAGTAAATATAATTGAAATTTAATACGATTACACTACACTATTCAAGTCACTGCACTATGCTAAATAAATCTAGATCGCTATAATACGTTAAATAAACAAACTTGAAAACAGGACCCTCAAAACACGACACTTAATTAATAAAACTGATGACTAAGGGTAGACGACGAAGACGAAGAATATTTAATTGCTGACAGTGACATGCTAGATGCTTCCAAGCGGCTGTTGCCAACCTCCCAACAAAAATTCTCTGTGATTCCCTGCCGTTTAGCCTTGGTCTAAGTTGCGCTCGGCTAAAGATAAACTGTGGTCTAACTAGCCTACGCTCTGTCTCATAAAGCCATTTCTTAGTCCTCATCTACGTTAGTCCGGGATTAACAATAAACGCGGACTATGAAAACCCGAGCTCATAAACCGGCCCTTAGTGTAAGTATGACTTATTGTCACTAAGTCTGACTTTAAAGTTCTCTTCTATTGTTATAAGTGCAATGTCATCTTCATATATCAGTGCTTGGACATAAACTGGGCTGAGAAGGCGATTCCCGATCTTACTTCTATTTGTTCTTCTCTTACTCATCTTTATAGCTTGGTCCATCAGAACAATAAATAATAGTAGTGGGCTTAGACTGTCTCCCTGTTTGGATCCCTTATCTATTTTAAACTCTCTTGATGTAGCACTACCTATTCTCACTATTTCTTTCACTTTGAAGTATAGGCTCTTAATTCTTTTAATGATCACAGATGATGCACCAGCCTCTCTCAAGGCAGTCCAGTGGCAGTGCCAAATGCTGCTTTCAGATCCAGGAATGCAATACGTTCAACACCATTGAACATAAAATTTTCAAATTTGCATACAGCTTTATAACAATTAAAACAATCTAAAAAAAATTAATCAAATTTTCCAACATCAAAAAACAAAATGGCGGCCATTAAAAATCTTTGAACAGGATTATATTAATAATGGCTAATTGCAAAATTTGACTGGAATAACTTTCTTTAGATATTTTTATTGCAAATCTATCGATTCCTCACTTTTCAAGATTGGTCAACAATTAACAGAGATATGCTACTTTTTAGAATGTGCGGTGGTTGGAAGCGGGTTGCAGTTTTACAAACAAACAAGGAATGACTTACAACTGTTGAGCAAATTCCTAATTTGATACTGCTATAACTTAATGCTCAAAGTTGATGCTTAAATCAGCTGTTTTGAATACATAAACTGAATTTGAATAGTCAGCTGATGTATTAAAATATTTACAACAATTAGCAATATTTTTTGTTACTTTTTCTAACCTACAGTTTATTCCTACATAACAGCTGACATAAATTTTATTTGTAGTTTGATATCGGGAATTAAACTCATTGTTTTAGTGGAAATAATTATTATTTATTGTAAAAAAAATCATGGCTTACTACACCAATGAAGAGTATTGTGACATGCACTTTATGCATGGAGCTGCTTTAGGAAATTCTTCTGTGGCACAAAGAATGTACATTGAACGATTTCCTTGAAGGCGATGCCCAAGTACTAAGACTTACTGCTGTTCACAATTGGCTACTTGAAACTGGGTCATTCAAAGTCAATATGGCAGACACTGGGCGGAATAGAGATGTGCATTCGGTTGAACTCAAAGAAAATGTTTTAGAGCTGTTAGATAGAAATCTCTGAATAAGAACATGGGCAGTTGCAAGTACAATGAATGTGAGCAGTACCGTACCTCAGTATGAAGGGTTTTAAATAGTGAGAGGATGCATCCATTTCATTTTCAAAAAGTTCATTCATTACAAGACCAGGATTATCCACATCGTGTTGCTTGCTCTTGCTGGTTTCTCCACAAGCTGGCGGACGACCCAGATTTCCCAAAAAAAGTCTGTTCACCGATGAAAGTAGCTTCAATCGAGATGGCATATTCAACAGCAAAAATAGTCACATTGGGCTGAAGAAACCCCTCATCAAACCATTACGAAAGGAAGTCAGAATCGATTCTCAGTTAATGTGTGGGTAGGAGTTTTCGGAAACTATGTCCTTGGCTCTTAAATTCTGCCAAATAGATTGAACTCTGCTTACTATCTAGTTTTACTGAGGGATAACCTTCCAGAGATGTTGGAAAATGTTCCTCTGGAAGAAAGGCAAGGTATGTGGTTTCAACATGACAGTGCTTCTGCGCATTTTGGAAACAATGTACAAGACCATTTGGATGCAGTGTTTGGTGATCATTGGATTGGCTGAGGAGGACCAATGCTGTGGCCAGCAAGGTCTCCAGACTTGATGCCACTGGACTTTTATGTTTGGGGGTGGATGAAGGAAATTGTCTACTCGACTCCAGTGGAAAATGAAATGGAATTAATTAGTAGAATCGTAGCAGCTGGAGCCATTATTCAAGAAGATAATGCAAATATTTGGCCATCAATGGCAAATCGTTTGACAGCTTGTAATCGTGCCAGAGGAGGACATTTCGAGCACCTTCTTTAAACTGTCATTGCAAGGCTTTCATTCTCATGGTTATTTATTCTTTGTAATTATCTATGGTAAATAAACTTTTATTTTATTCTTTGTTCGTAAGTTATTCCTTGTTTGTTTGTAAAACTGCAACCCGCTTCCAACCACTGCACACCCTAAAAAGTAGCAATCTCTGATAATGACCAATCTTGAAAAATGAGAAATGACCAATCGTTAGATTTGCAATAAAAATATCTAAAAATATGTTATTCTAGTCAAATTTTGATACCATTAGCCATTATTAATTTAAACCTGTTCAAAGATTTTAAATGACCGCCATTTTGTTTTTTGATGTCGGAAAATTTTGATTCATTTTTTTAGATTGTTTTAATTGTTATGAAGCTGTATGCAAAATTTGAAAATTATACATTTGATGGTGTTTGAATAAAAAAATAATTCGTGGAAAAAACAAAATGGCGGCTGTGTGAGTAACTGGGAACTTTAGAAAAATTTGATTATGATATTTACTTTTTTTAGTGGTCCAGAAACACTGCCTAGAAGTATTGGTAGAAAGTTCCGAAACTCACTGCGTATATTTCACCAGCCTGGCTCAATATTTTATCCCTGACTTGCCTAATTGTGAACAGGTGGTCACTGATCTGATAGTCCCTTCTAAATTCTGCCTGTTCCTCAAGACCATCTTCCACCTCTGCTCCAAGTCTTTTCTCAAGTATCCTGGAATAGATTTTCAATACAACTGATGACAAGTAGATGGCCTTATAGTTTTCACATTGGACTGTGCTTTCTTTCTTGTGTATAGAAATGGTAATATTCTTTTCCCAATCTAAAGGGATTCATTTTTGCAAAGAACCAGACACAACCTTACACAACCTCCAGATCCAATGCTGTAAAATCACTACCTGGTGGTTCGGAACCCACCTAAAACTGTAGGTCCAGCTCATCAATCACCATCATCCAAGTCATTACCCACGTACAGGTCTCAGACCTAAGTGGGCTTCATCCTCTGAAAAAAAATTAACAACCTCTTGTCCACCGAATATGATTAGTTCAGGTTTTACTTCATCATGGCCAGCTGCTTTTCATTTACTTGGAACACAACTTTCAGTTCCAAATTTACCCTTTCTTTGTCACCCACCAAACTTTTCATATGCATTTCATACTCTCCTCCTAACGCTCAATCAAATACGTCAAAACTTTTATACCTTGCTTTAAAATTGCCTTCTATTTCCTTTAACTTAGCCTTTTTGGCCTCATGCTTGGACTCATTCCGTCTTTGTATATTGTTATGGGTTTTATCTCTAAAATAACGCTGGCAACATTTTAAATTAACACAAATTATCCACAACTTGCACTAATCAGTTATTTCTTACACAAAATAAGCAATCAGAAGCAGATAAATTGATAATGTTCAGCAATAAAGATTTTGCTATACTACTGTTCAAAAATCAATCACTTACTGTTAAAAGGCCGATCTACTATTAAATAATAACTGTTCATTAAACTCAAGGAGAAGCGTCTAATACATAACAGTTGAAACACTACAAGCACTCATGAGTCATTGTATAAACTATTAAGTAAGCCAGAATAATAATCTGTCACAATATTCTGTGATTATCACTTTAACAACAGACGTTTGTTTAACATGGTCTGTATAAGCGCTCACTGGCAATCCGGTTTGTATGAGCGGGAACTGTCACTCTCACTTTATCATGTTATCACGTTCAAATCACAACTGACTAACTTTTACGAGAGTTTCTCCTTTTTATACATTTTTCAATAATCTAGAAAGAACTAGTTATCTATCCATTTTCTACACCTTTTGGTAGAATTCCATGAAGTTCTAATAATTAAACATTCTACAGGTGTCACAGATAACTACAAGGCGAGGAGGAGAGTAATTAATTGCTTCCGGAAATCAATATTGACACAGGCAGATAACTATACTTCTTTCTTCTTTGCCTTGTTCACAACAATATATTCATTCCAGTCGTCTGCGTTTTTTGTTCAAATAATTTTATTCCAAGCCTCTTTCTAAAGTCTAACCTTCTCTTTCACAGAATCGTTCCACCATTTGGTTGTTTTGACATGCTCTCCCACCACTGTCATTCCACATACTTTCTCAGCCCCTTTCAGCAATGTCTTCTTTAGTAAGCATCATCTTTTTTTAATTTTCTTCTGGCCTCCCAACAATTTCCTCCTTTCTCATGAGCTCTTCTGTTAACAATCTGATGCTCGCTTTTTTTAAATTTTTATTTTGAGGATGAAACCCACATAGGTCTGAGACCTGTGCGTGGTTAATAAGTTTGATGTTGGTGATGATGATTGATAAATTAGACCTACAGCTTTAGATGAGTTCATTGGTGAGATAATTGGATAATTGAAAATTGATGAGGTGGAGCTACAGTTTCAGGTGGGTCCGGAACCGCGGGGAAGTAATTTTACAGCAGAGAACAGATATTTTTTGCTGGCGAATCCAATAGGTCACCCTCACAAAGAGGGCCTAGAAGTTTGTAGCTTATCTTTATCTGACTGAACAGATACCTGCTCTAGCGGCTATCATTTCCCAGCGCTTTCAACTCCATAGCCCTTTTTCTTATATTTGACAGGCTTATATTTTGATGATGATGATGTTGAAGATCCATCTTGTTTCCACTAATATGTAATATAAACTTAATAAAACAACTTTTGAATGGAAATTAACTCACGTTATGGCGTGATGGCCGTTTCGCTCTGTTGTCTAGACGATGCTCTAGACAACAGAGCGAAACGGCCGTCACGCCATAACGTGAGTTAATTTCCATTCAAAAGTTGTTTTATTAAGTTTATATGGCTTATATTTCGTTGGAGCTCTTATTCTTGTACCCATTATCAGAAGTTTATGCTTTGTGCTGGGTTTTGCACTCCTACACACCCTTACATCTGTTACAGCATATCTAAACTGCCTTGGGTATTCGAAATAGGCGATTGGACATTTAAGTCCTCGGCTGAGTGATTTAAAAGTAATTTTATGAGGAAAGAAGGAATTCCCAAGTAATAAATCGTTATCCACATAAAAATCCGGCATTCTCTTGCCACTTACATTTAAAACTTCCTCAGCTGCGCTTGCTTTCCTTAACATCCATGGCCTCTTGTGATGGATGTCATTACCAACTTTTACCCATGATTATTATGTGTTCTGCATACTTTGCCGGGCTTTATCAACTGTTTCCTGTAGAACTGAATAGAATTCCTCTCTTTCCAATTTGGGAGCATATATCTGCAGAAGTGACACTTTTTCTTCAAGTTCCAAGTTTGCATAAGCAATCCTTGAGTTGTCTGCAGTCCAGCTTACAGTTCGTCTGAAGTACACTTCACTGAGTATAATAACTTTTCCTTCCTTTGCTTGAATGTTCATCTCCACCCCAGAATACTAGCGCGTGCATTCCTTGTCTAAGGCAATCTTGCCACTTCCTTTCTTTTTGATTTTGTTTAGGCCTAATATCTTGAAATCAATTTCTCCATCTTATCGACCACGTCACATTCTTCCCCAGTAATAACATAACATTCATAACTTTACCAGGGGTGCCCACCCCCCCTAAGCCTCATGACGCACCCCCCCTAAATTCAGCACCCCCCCTAAATTCAGCACCCCCCCCCATAAATTAGGCCCCCCAAAAAATGCGAAAAAAGCCCCGTATTCTTTCTAAAACTAAAAGAAGATTTTTATAACTATTGAAAAAATTCAAAAACAGTCCATAATATACAAAATGTATGTATATTTCTTGAGATTCTTTACATAGGTAACATATTTTTGTAAAGGTAAAAAAGAAATATCAATGAAATGAATATATGAACTTCTGCTCAATAAACTTAATTGCAAAATAGCTAAATAAGAATTTGAACCTAAATGGTTTTTAAACAATAAAATATTATTACAAATACACAATGTTCAATAAAAATGAAATACCTATTAGTTTATGTTCGGTGTACCAATTACATTACGGTTAAATAATTCTACAAAGTTGTTCCATTGTCAAAACAATGAGTTAATAACTTCATTTGTAAAACACAAAAATTCAAAATACTTAGTCATTTATTGGACAGTAGTTTTAAACAACAGGTTATTTACTTAGTGTAGTATCTTGGGAGAATTTATGTATGGATGAAGTACATAAAAGGCACACATTTCATGTATAGTTATTTACAACACACAATCGAAAGAAGTGTCTTTCAAAAACAAAATAAAGACATAGTTATGAAAAATTACTGAATTTTTAGTATTTAGTAAGTTTTGCTATAGCAGTTCTTACTTATTAGTAAGTAGTTATCGTAAAATACATGAAAAACATCAACAGTTTGAAGTCAAACATTTTAAATTTGTAGGCTGTGACCATCTACAAGTTAGCTAGGCATATTCTAAGCTTGTTAAATCTATCTCTCTAAACCCCACATAGAAGTTTTTGTCTTTGGGATGAGGAAACAGAAAACCTTTCAATTATTTCTTCGTTAGAAATAGACTCAAGTACATCTTTTTCTGCAGCTAGAACCATTAGATTGGACAACCATGAGTCTCCCATAGCTGATCTGAGACTGTTTTTGATAATTTTAAATCGACTTATTGCTCTTTCTGCTGATTAACTAGTAACTGTTAAGGAGAGTAAAGTTGTATAAGCCACTTTCAGAGCACTCGCTTAGCGTCTTGCTAAGTTTGAATAATAACTTCCTGTACAACTCCTAAACATAACTGTTTCAGCTAATTCATATTCAATTGTATAATAATAATTATAATTTTTTTTTTCATTAATTGACATTCTATCTGTTGACTTCGTAGTATATTTTTGAATGTTGTCACGTTAAACACGGTTTCAATCAACTTTACGCCCCCCCCAAAACGTTTTTTGGAACCCCCCCCCAAGAATTTCAATGACGCAGTCTGCGTCATAGCCCCCCCCTGTGGGCACCCCTGACTTTTCGTAATATTCCATGTTCCAAAAATCGTAGTCTTTTTCTGTTCCAAATTTTTCCTGAGTTCCGGTCCGTTTCTCTTTTTTATCTGACTCTGAATAATTTGAATTCACTTAATGTGGATTATTAGCCCTACAAAGAACTAGTTAGATTGAGGGCTGCCTCAAAGAGTTCCTTGCAACCCCGGTCCCACTAGGCGTCAAATCTGCAAGAAAGTAGAAACCAATCTGTCAAAATAAGTTAGAAGATGGCTAAGGAAGGCCGGACGGAGAAAGGATAGTAGAGAATGGCATAAAGCTAAGTCAATGGAACAGTGCCATTCTAGTTATGTAAAGCTCCAAAGCAGATGAAGAAGAAGAGGGGAGGGGAAAAATGACTTTGGAGAGGCTGTTTGCAATTAGCCATCAGCTACTAGGCGGTGGGATCGCTAACCCCTACGCCGGGGTTTTGTATATCAAAATCCAAATTTATCAGCCATTCTCTGGTCTTGTCAGTCACATAAAACAGTTCTTTGTAGCCACCACTTGTGAATGCTCAGTTACAGTATCCAACTATGTGGTCAATGGTTTGAAATTTCTTCTAATGATCTTGTAACTGTTGAATTATAGTAGGCATATGTTCAATTTCATCAATTTATTTAATATTTATTGAAGAATACGTTCATTTACTTTTTTCAGATGTTGAGAACAGCTCAGTTGTCAATCAAAGAAATGAAGTGCAAAATGACACTACGAAAATCATGCGATAGTAATTCATTTATAATAATCGATGTGGATAATTATTCTTAAACAAAACCTATAATTCATAAAAAGAAGGCTACTTTTGAAAATTTAATTTACTGAGGATAGTGGTTTAAGTACCTTAAGCTTTGCTTGCTTGAGCTTTGGGGCAGTACTAGCAAGGAAAACATTCAGAGGATACTTATCCACCAGAAAAATGCGATACGGTGGATAGAAGGACTTAAACGGAAAGAGTCATGCAAAGACGCATTTAAAAAATTAAACCTCTTGACAGTGCCTTCAATATATATATATACAGGATAGTTATCTACTCTCTTTGCAATAGGATGATCTTGAAATTAAATGCGCATATGCACTCTTATAATACCAGAGGAAAAGGAAATTTTTCAGTACAACCTCATAAGTTAAAAATGTTTGAGAAGAAGCCTAGTTATGCGGCTGTGAAATTTTATAACAAGCTACCCGAATCTCTAAAATCATGAGCCATAATGCGAATGTTTTCAAGGCTGCACTTTTTAATATGCTTGTTAACAAGGCATACTACTCTATCGATGAATTTCTTACCGACTCCTTTTAATAAATTACTGCTTAATCCTTAAATGTGCCTGGAATGTACTATCTAATGTTTGAATTTGATTTAAAATTATCTGTGATTTGGTTGACAGTCATACATGACATAATGTATTAAATGTTTTAGTTGTAAGTTATTGACGATTTTTAACTGTGTAATGCCCCATCTTTATACTGTGTTGAATAAATAAATATTCTATTAAAAAAAAAATATTCTATTCTATCGGGAACAACGCTATATATAATTATATACTGTATTCAGGTGATCGCTGAATAGTGAACAACAAATATGAATCCATTCAAACCAAGTTTAAACACAAATGCAGTAAATACTTTGTGCTCGGTTTTGGTTGTTCACCGCCGTCGATCTCATCGACGCAAGAGGAAGTACTGTACTCATCCAATTGTGAGTGATAAATTAACGAAGGGAAAATTTGTGCTTTTACATAATATTCTCAAGAAATAACCAGGCAAATTTTAGAATATTATATAATATCCATATCTTCATTTGAAAAACTCTTATGAAAGATAAAATTAAAAAAAAGCACCAATAAAATAATTATTTCACTATCTAGGTAAGCAATATTAGCACTAACAACACAACAGTGCACGGGTGAGCGAGGACTACTGACGCTGCGCGTTCACTCCCGCACGTGTGGCCAGTGATTGAGCGTGAAAACAAGCGTTAGAGGTAGACCCCAGCCTATTCTGCGGCGGTCGACCTTGAAGACGCGCCCGCTACAACCTCCAGTGACGGGAAACCATGCTGCATGTGGCATACCCCTTTACATTTTTGAATGCTGCCCATATTTTTAGCGTGTTTTCATTCTGCGTTCGTGCATGAAAAAACGGTCGTGTGGCCGTAGCCTCAGCCATAATTCGATTAAAATTTTCCAATATAGCCTACTTTAAATTTAAATTAATTTCAACTTTTTATATAAATTCAACGACTTGCAGTCAAATATTCATTAAGAAAAAAAAGAATTTACGTTGTTGGCCGAGCGCTTTCGAATCTTTGAGATCCGTTTTCAGAGGCGTCCTCCTTGATCATCAATATCAGTTTTTTGGTTAAAAGAATAATTCTTTTTAATAATTATTGTGGTTTTTGTAAAATGTGATCAAAAAGTTTGTGTGATTTAAAATCAAGTTGTTCGTTGAGGATGTTTTGTTTATTGTGTGTGGTGTGTTTGTATATTTCAAATTGTTCCAAGGTGTTGAGTTCGTGTCCTTTAGATTTTATTTGTAGAATGTGTAGGTTGGTAGTGATGTCAGTAAAAGTGTGTCCAGTTTGAATGATATGGTCGGCAAAATTCGATTCAGCTTTTGATGTCAGGGCTTGAAAATGTTCCTTGTAACGTTGTATAGCAATAGAACATCATCTACATATCTGTGCCAGCATATTATGTTCTGTGAAAATTTGTTATTAAAGAGTATATGAGTGTTTTCGCAGTGTTGGAGATAGATCTCAGTAAATACGCTTGAAATTGGTGAGCCCATTGGAACAACACACCGCTATCCACCGACAATTACAACACTGAACTAAATACAATAAAATACCTAGCACAAGAAAACGGCTACAAACATGACCTAGTTGACAAACTCAATCATAAAATAACAAACAAAAACCAAAACACCAACACCACTGACACAAAATACATCACAATGACATACATTAATCCACAATCAAACAGACTAGCAAAAATCTTCAAAAAAGCCGGCCATACCATCTCATTCAGAACAAAAAACAAAATAAAAATGCACTTACACTCAAAGCCACACTGAACACAAACAAATACGATCTCCCAGGGATCTACAAACTGAACTGCTCTGATTGTAACAAATTCTACATAGGACAAACAGGCCGCACATTCAAACAACGTTACAAGGAACATTTTCAAGCCCTGAAATCAAAAGCTGAATCGAATTTTGCCGACCATCCAAACTGGACACACTGTTAATGACATCACTACCAACCTACACATTTTACATATAAAATCTAAAGGACACGAACTCAACACCTTGGAACAATTTGAAATATACAAACACACCACACACAATAAACAAAACATCCTCAACGAACAACTTGGTTTTAAATTACACAAACTTTTTGATCACATTTTACAAAAACCACAATTCTTCTAACCAAAAAACTGACATTGATGATCAAGGAGGACGCCTCTGAAAACGGATCTCAAAGATTTGAGAGCGGTCGGCCTACAGAGTAAGTAAATTCTATTTATTCTTAATGGATATTTGACTGCAAGTCGTTGAATTTACATAAAACGAACGCAGTTCGTCATGGAACAAGAAATCCAGGAATTAAATTTTGTGTTGCAATATTATTTATTGTCTTTGAAATTCCATGGTATGTGGGTAATTCTGGAAGTTTCAAGATTACATCATTGATCAGTCCTAAGGCCTTCTGTCCCGTGGGTTACGCCTGGGCATCAGCAGTGAGGAATGCTTATGGAGTGACGTCGATAAGGATGCTCCTGCGCGTTGAGCGGGTAACGACGTCATTCTTCATCCAACCATGGTGGCCCTAAGCATAACCCACGGGACAGAAGGCCTTAGGACTGATCAATGACGTAATCTCATTTGGTGCTAATGCTCAAAATCATATGGTAGACTTGATTAGCCAAGCAATACCTTTTTCCCAATTTCCATAAATTATTGAACAGGAATTAAAAAAAAAAATCGATTAATCTAAATTTATATCATGATGACTGCATTATTTGTTCTTTTAAATACAAAATTTGAAACAATATCATTCTGTAAGAATTTCACAAAGTAACAAAAAATAATCATTGATCAAACTCAGGTATACTTACCACGTGCAAAAATTACAATTCAAGCTATTTTCAGACAATTAGTTCTGTAGTATTGATAGATAATAAGGCACTGACAGGTCCTTAATAGAGTTACTGAGAACAAACATTAGGGAACGTTGGGGTTAATACAGGAAAACCCAACTACTTACCAGATAAATGGTTTAATTTATTCATCAATCCTAAGCTAAATCATTATTACCATAACGCTGATGATTCCACACTAATATTAATGATTTTAGTCATATGAAGAATATTATAGATGAATTTAACTAATTGAGCACCCTTCACCTTTCAATAATTAGAACAGTCATTCATCCCTTCTTACTATTTTTCCATCCAAATCTACTTAATAAAACGAACCTCTGTATTACTTCCAATTGCATCACTAAGAATTTCGAGCAACTACCATAAAAACGCCAATAAAATCTTATATATGAGCCAAGAAAATAAAAAACTTGATTATTGAATGGATTTGAATGTAGATGCTTCCATTAATTTGAAGAAAGACAGTTGACAATTTAACAAATCAAATTTGAAGAAATACTTTGGTTAAGAGATTCCCTTCGCCTTTCTTCACTCACCTTTTCACACATGATTACAAGTAGTGAACATTAGATTTCTTAATCTGTGACATTAGTGTTCAGAACAGTTTTATATTATTTGCAATATAATATTGAAAGACAATTGAGTTGTTTCATAGAGTCTAAAATCATATTCTTTGTCATATATTCATCACTCCAATGTTGGTCAGTTAATCCATGCTCTATCACATGGCATGCTAACAAATAAAATCCTTTTATAAAAAATGTAGGTGAAGAACATTGAGATTCGATTTCAATTCAATTTTCAATGTTGATTAATTTTATTATGCTGGACACTGTACAATTTAATGTATTTTAATACATTCCTGCTGTATAAGGAAGACTAGAATAGCAATAATGCCTAATATCATGAACTTACCTGCTTCACATTAATAAAGACATTATGCAAAGCATTATAAATAATGCATTTAAAACACACACATTAGTCGGATCCACATCATTTATTAATCTATTCATTCATCTAATCATTACATTCAAATAGGATTTCAGTACCTACAAAACGTATTCTCACCAACTCTCAACTGAAAAGTTCACAAAAATCTTTGAAGGTTATGTTGCCTACACACATGTCTCCCACTAATGGTTTTCACTGAGAAGTTCATAGGAGTCTTATCGATTTAAAGATAATCAACAAAATAAATCAATTGATAATATGCACTTAACAAAGAGTTCCAGGAAAGAGGATATTGAATTTTACTAGAAACTTCAGAACCGAAACAATACTATGTTCACCATACGTTCTCCTAATCTTACAATTGATAATATGCACTTAACAAAGAGTTCCAGGAAAGAGGATATTGAATTTTACTAGAAACTTCAGAACCGAAACAATACTATGTTCACCATACGTTCTCCTAATCTTACAATGGGAATGGAATACTTCTACAGCTGATTGAAAAATTGAATATTTTGATTCCAAACTAAAATGTAAACAAACCAAATGAGGTGACGTCATATCAATTGGTAAATATAGTCCCGAGGCCTTTTGTCCCGTGGGTTACGGCCCAGGTGCCAGAGTGGAATTTCACTTACCGGTAAACAGTGAGGCTCCCATGAACTCATCAGGTTGTCACCCTAATTAAATTAGTTGAATACAAGCCCTGTTTATGGGACAAAACTATAGAAGAAAATAAGAACAAAATTAAAAATGTTTGTTGGGTTTGTCACTAGCTTATCAAATAAGCCATCGTACCGTTTTGAACTGAGCCGCCCACTGCAAAATGAGGTTAGTTCTTCACCGACACCCAGATGCCGTGCCGGTAAGTGTGAATGCTTCAACGATGCCGTGACGATATCGGCGCCGTGTCGGTGTGTGTGTGAAAATGCGAGCATTGACACCAATCAACAGTTTTGACGAAAGGTTATTAAATAGTTGTTGATAAACTTCATATTTTAATTTTACGTTACAATATTATTTTCTGTCTCTCATATTACACAGCATTTAAGAAGTTCCAATATTCTGTATTAAATTCGGCTCGGTCTGCTGAAGCACGGTCGGTTTGTAACGCTTCTACTCGCTACGCAGCTACTAGACTCGCCGTATGTGATCGTGGCTCTACCCATTACGGAAAACAATGGTTGAGTTGATGGGAGCCTTCTCATTTAAAGGTAAATGCTACTGGTAGCATCTAATTGATTTACTCAAATTCATAGACGGTTGAAAATTTTAGTATATCAATTAGACGCCACTGGTAACATCTACCGGTAAATGAGAAGTCTCCCATTATCTTCAAGTATAATGATAGTGTCAATTCAGAGATGTCGCGTAAGTCGATTCCCTGCAAATGGTTAAGGGTTGATTACATTGGGATAGTTACTCGCTAGCGAGTAGCGGGTAGGACGTTACTAACCGACCGTGCTACAGCAGCTCAGCATACCAAGCCAAATTATATTAAAAAAATTATTTCTAGAATCACCCCCATACTATTTAATTTCTAAGACTATAAATAATATCGCAACACAAAATTAAAAGATGAGGTTTCCTAACAATTATTCAATAAAATTTCATCAAAACAATATACAATATATCTCATCTGAAGTGTTATGCTGGCAGCCTGCGTGATTAAGTATCGGCTTTGGCCACAATAATATTGTATTTTGGTGTTGGCTACTCTGCCAGAGAGTACAAACCATTGGTACAAAGTACAAATGTGACCAAATTCAAAGTAGACAGGCTCTCAACTTTGAATTTGGTCACATTTGTACTCGCTGGCAGAGTAGCCAACACCAAAATACAATATTATTGTGGCCAAAGTCGATACTTAATCACGCAGGCTGCCAGCATAACACTTCAGATGAGATATATTGTATATTGTTTTAATGAAATTTTATTGAATAATTGTTGGTAAACTTCATCTTTTAATTTTGTGTTGCGATATTATTTATAGTCTTAGAAATTCCATAGTATGGGGGTGATTCTAGAAATAATCTTTTAAATATAATTTGGCTTGATATGCTGAGCTGCTGTAGCACGGTCGGTTAGTAACGTCCTACTCGCTTAGCGAGTAACTATCCCAATGTAATCAACCCATAACTATCCCAATGTAATCAACCCTCTAATAATAATAAGTTATTGGACACTTCTCATTTACCGGTAAACATTACCGGTAGCTTGTGATTAGTCTATTCAAATTTTTCAACGTCTATGAATTTGAATAGACTAATCAGACGCCACTGGTAACATTTACTGGTTACTGGTAAGGCTCTCAGAAACAACCATTGTTGTAGAGGGGTGTACAAAAACATGACATGGGTGATAAGAATTATTTGAGGTTAGTTTGAGCTTGAATAGTTCTGATTTCGGTTCAAGGTAAATAGAAGTTAAAACATCAAATTGTGACGTTGACATACTTTTTATGGAATTCTAGTGAAAATATCACTTAACGTAAGTTTTTTCAATTATATCTTCATGTAAACTCCTTAACCCTTACGTTTATGCCCAGAACATAATATTTAAATCACTTTACATGTTCGAGTGACTGATGAACAATGTAGCAAATGTTTAATTTTCCCTCACTGGGAAGTGGCAGTACGCAGTACTAAAGCGAAGGGAAGTGTGAGCCGTAGCAGGTATCTGTTAAATCAGATTAGGCTAGATGAGCAACGCTCTCCTGGAACCTTTTTGACACCCTTTTGGTGTCCGATTGGATTGGCCAGCAAAAAAAAAACTCAGTTCTCTGCTGTAAAATCACTTCCCGTTAGTTCGGAACCCTACAGGGTTCGGAAAACTGTAGGTTCAACTCATCAATCACCATCGTCCAATTCTTTACCCACGCACAGGTCTCAAACCTATGTGGGCTTCATCCTCTTGCACTACAAGTATCCTCAGCAATACAAGTATGCATATCGGCGGTATTTATATAGAAACGTTATATAGATATAGAAACGTTTATATAGAAACTTACTTGTCAAATTTTCTAACAAAACTTTCCCGATTTCAACCTAACACCTTACTGAATAATAATACAGTGTAATTTTTTGGGGGCAATGACTATTTAACATTAAAATTTAAGTTTTCCAGTGGTACTATTTTTCTTAGGCGGAAGATCACATTTCCATTTGTGAAAAGCTGCAGTGTCAAAAATCACGATGTTCTTCAAGTTTGAGAATCAGCTGACTCGCTAATAAAGATCTCTTGTTTGGGGCACGGCTTTGAGGCATGCCTTCTCACAGTTCTAGTGAATTGGAAAATATGTATTGATCTGTATCAGCTGTGTTTAGATAGAATCGATTGTCCTCACAATGTTGAAAAAATTTTTTTTTTAAATAAAATGTGTCCTGTCTTTTGCAATATTCTTAAAATATAAATCGGTCAAGTAGTTTCCGCGGAAAAGCGTACCAAACAAATAAACTCATTTTCGCTTTTTGATTTCCGGGAGAATAATTCTGTTAGGCTATAGTTGCACACAGAGAAACCTAGTCATTCTTGTACTGTCTGTTGTGGTGTAGAGTCTGTTTTTGTGTGTGAGTGAAATGGTTATTGTTGTGTGGTAAGTTATGGCGTGTGTGAAGTGTTGAGTGATTAAATTTTCATTTACTTAACAGTGAAATAGATTAATGATTAGCTAGCAAAGGTTAGGCGCACTGTTAGGTCTTTTGTGAGTTAGTTCAGTCACATCTAGCTTTGTTAGGCACCCAGGGAAGGTTTTGTAAGGCGCTCGGAGCACACACTGCATTTGGGGCGGTAGTATTTTGGCAATGTTATAATTCACTTGATATATGTCGTTTAATGGTAGATTAGCTTGACGTATGTTTTTTATGCATCAAAATAAAGGTATGAGGTGGTTCAGTCACATCTAGCTAGGTTAGGTTTGGTTATGCGCGCACTGCATTTGGGGGCAGTAGTGATTTTGAAATTTTATATTCACTTGGTTCACATTGTTTTAAGATTTGGAACTCCTCACATGTTTACAAATTATGAATTTTTCAAATGAAAATATAAATTTTCATGAAAAATGTTTTTTTTTCGAAAATTTCAATTTTTTGGTGAAATAATCGCGACCCCCAAAAAATGTCAACGGATTATTGCTTCCTGGGGTGTGTAGATGTCACGAAAAAAAAATCACCACAAAATTCGACAAGTAACGTTTCTATATAATTACCATATCGGCTATTAAGACTACAGCATAATAAAGGAAGTATGTAGCAAGGTAGCAACGGGGGCAAATTTATGTAAGTGTAGATAGTCCCAATTATAATTGGCACTGGGTGTGAAATCCCACACAACTTGAATTGTCCTCTGCAGGACATCAACATTCTTCGCGTTGGACTGGTGAATAAGATGCAAAAGGTGGTCATTCTTAGCACATGTCACCTCGTGCGTAGGTATACAACATCAGATACCTTAGGGCAACTGCAGAAGCAGAACAATGCCCAAGAAGGGGGAAATGGAGTAACAAAAATAGTTGCTATAAACTGGATTTCCTCACATTCTATAAAGTCATTAATTCCATACATCAGACAATAGCAATGAAAGTGTACTTGATTCATAGAATACGTATGTGTACCATCTTTCAGCCTCATAGTTGTCTCAAAAAAATAATAATGATAATAAATCGATACAACGGAGTATCCAGTATGAAAACGCATCACTGGGCATAAATAGGTTGAAATGTTGAAGGGGAAGATTGGTTGATTGGTTGAATGCATTGATCATGCAAAGTCTATTATTTATGTGTCTCCATGATGCGCCCTTGAATTGAATGGTTACCGTGCCATTGATGAGGTTAAGGGGAAACTTAACAAGATATAAATTCGGGATTTTATTAAAATAGGTGGGACATACTCTCAAATCAGAAATATTTTTTCATCTTATAACTAGACTTGTTTTGAATAAGTCGTGCCTTTATACATTTGTAGAATATAAAAGAATTGAGTAAAGATTAATAGAGTGCTTTCATATCGGCAGAGAGGCCCTCCTTGATTTCACGTGCGTGTGTGCTATCTGCATAATTTATATACCGCATTAACTTAGTATTCAATGAGTACAAAATAATATTCAATTAGTATATGTAAATTGTATATACAAAATATCCTATACATTAGTATTCACTGTTGTTTATTTATTTTTAAATGTTGCAGTTATTGGGATTACTTTTTAAGAAATTGCCAATCATTACATCAGAGTCAGACAAAGTCGATTCCAACCTGGCTGGAATCTACTTCTACTTATCACCTAATTTTACATAAAAAAGGAGATTCCAATTTACAAAAACATATTTTTCGTGTTTCAGAGTGAATGGAAATATATAAAAATGGAGGGCGGAGTTCCATTGTTTTCTGGCATGACGTTCTTGGCTATGCGTCATTCTGGAGAACTTTGTGGCAGCAATGGTCTGCCCTTAACTCCGAATTCCATCACTATCTATGGAAGAGCGCAAATATTGAAAACGCTTGACCATCCCAATCTTTGTGCTTATTTGGATATCATAAGAGGAAAACATGGTGAGAGTCTTTTCATTATATATACAGACTGGCACTTATACCTAAAGGTTTTCCTATTCTTAATTTTTTCCATTCAAAAGATAAAATTTGAGAATGTGAAATTTTTGCCAATATCAAATGCCATTACACTAAAGTGGCAGCATTGACAATGTTGTTTTTAGGCGATTCAATTTTTCAACTGTTATCAAACAAATAATAAATAATGGGGGGCATTGCACCCATTAATTGATAATGTGCTGAACTGAAATCAGATTTCAATCTGGTAAGGTAGGTGTAAAAGGCATGAGATCTCTGAATGATAAGATATGTGTTCAGTTGTATTTTTCATCTTATCGAAATCAATTGTGTCAGTGTACAATTGGGGGTTGATAAAATTTACATGGATTGTGAAAGTAGCAGCTGTGTCACGTTTAAGTGAGTTAGGCCCTATCCATTCAAAGTATACAAATTATATTTTATGCACTAAGCTAAGCTTTAAGCGGTTTCCAAGAACGAGTATTTGGACTAAATGGACAGCGAATTGGCCGCATATAATCTCGCAATATATAATCTAGATTTGGCGTGTTGTTGGAAATTATAGGTAACTATAATAATTTTCTAACTTAGGCAAAAGTCTTGGTTGGGTACCTGGCCATGTAGGCATAGGTGGCAACGAGTGTGCAGATGGGCTTGCTAAGCAAGGTTCTAGTAGGTCATTCTTTGGCCCAGAGCCAAGCTGTGGCATAAGCAAAACAACTGCCTTCCACACAATAAACAAATGGTCCAGGGACTTACATCACCAGCAATGGCAAGGTCACTCAGGCCAAGCACTTGGCAAAAGGCTGCTAGCAGACACAAGCTCCTACTTCACCAACTGGCTGGTGAGGCTGGGTAGAGGTCAGGTTAAGCAGCTGATTGCTCTGATAACTGGACATGGCCACTTCAGGAAACATCTCCACACAATCGGACTCAGAAATGAAAATCAGATGTGTAGGCTTTGCAATCAGTCTGAAGAGACTGCCAAGCATATCATACTGGATTGCGAGAGACTCGGGGCAAGGAGAATGGCTCTGTTTGGCTTTAAGCAACCAGGTGATGAATGGGACGTTAGCATAGGGAAGAAACTCCTGGATCTTGTAAAGGGCACAGGTATTGGTTTGCCTAACTAACGTACTAGGGACACACAATAAGCTTCGGTTGACGTGTGAGGATCTTTGAATCTTCTGGATCTTTGAATCCGTCCCTTCATAACATAACATAACATAACTTAGGCAAACACATTCTTTTCCTCTTTTTAAACAGATTATTTCAATTTCTCTGAGAGACATGCACGTTTTTAAGGTCCTGGCTCTATTTTATAGAATGAGTGGAAGCTATGATCAGTCCTTACAAGTTTAAAATGATCATCCAAAGCAAACTCGACAGATTACACAGAGACATGCTCTAAAGTAAATTGTACTCTATTCCAAAATTGTTTTCTACTTCTTGGGCCTAAGTTCTACAATCTTCTATCAGGTGATATAGGAAGTGTAAGGACTGTTGAAAAATTCAAATCAAAAGTAAAATTTTGGCTTCTAGGAGCTCTTCCTAATGATGTTAATAGATGGTGATGGGTTGTGGCTAGGGGCGTGATAGCCAATGTTATTAGCTCATGGAATTTTTTTCATTGAATAATCTTTTTTCTCCTGAGTACTGAAATTGAGTAATATATTGCAACTTGTGCGTGTGTGCGTGCATGTTATTTGATATTTTGTTTCGACTCCTGTTTGCACTCCAGTGATATTCATTTTCACTTTGCAACTAGTATTTATTTCACTTGTTTTCATTGCTAAGAACAATGAAGAAGTATAATATAGATTTTTCTTCTCTGATTGTACTCTGTAGATAATATAATAATACTGTATTAATATATGATGAATAATATAGGTAGTTCGTTATATTACAAAATATTCAATAAATGGTATATTGTATTATGTTATAATAATAAAATTCTCTCAACGTATTTGTAATCAATATGGACAGATTGGTTGAAATAATTATCTCTGATATTTATTTATTTTGTTTATTTATTTTTTCTTTTTCTTTGTATTGATTGAGATGTATAATTTTGCTTTAAAAATGTGATTCTATGGTTTTGTAGTCAATAATTCATTTTGTAAGTTTGTACAATGTGAATAGCCTATTTATTCTTTTTTCTCTTTCATTGTACAGTATTTTGATCAAGTGGAATAAAAAATTCTATTCTATTCTTATTATTGAAAGCAGATTATGTATGAAAGAAGATACATGAGTATAATAGAAGGTTATGTATAATTAATCGAATACAGTACTTTATATTACCATTTGATGATCACCCCGACACATAGTTTTATAGTGGGGAATCATATTTTTTACATTTAGGAATCAAATTAGCAATCAGTTTTTTCTATTGAATAATATATTATTGTAATGTTTGTAATGTTTTGAGCTTATATTAATAAACTCCTCTGGATATGTTTTCCATCATCCAGAGAAATTATTGTTATTATTATTACCAAATTATATTATTATAAACTATATTTTGAAAGAAAATCGAGTTTATATATTGTAGTGTATGCTATCCTGTCCCTGTCTGTTGTCAATTGAGTTCAAATCCGCGTTCTAGGAAGCAGAAACTAGCTAATTTATACAGAGTGATCAGTGTTCTTTAAGTAAACGCTTCTGTAAATAATAGTTGAATCGTTGAATTAATTACGGTAGCTGACAGGATTGCATCCCATGCAGTACCGGCAACAAATCTAGACACCATTGAAATTTATACTGGCCTCATTAATCTGTAGCATTGTTGAGGTTACTGGTTACTGACTTGGAAACATGTCATTTCCTCCTAAGCAGAGAAAACACCACATAGCTCACAAGATCCCCCATTTTGACATCTTAAAATTTTTAGCCTACATCTGGAACGGAGGCTCCCAAAAAAGTAGAAATTAGTTGCAAGTGCTTTAGAGTTTTTTTTCTGATAATATGGGATCTTGGAAGCTATGATGGGAAGAAAAATATTAATTTTTTGAGAGATTTTATTAGAAGCTTACTCAAATTTCGGGGGTTTTCGAATCTATCAACATCTTTTAACGGCTCAAACTCGACAACTACTGCAGATAAGGTTAAAATAGTTTTAAATTGTACCTTATAGCTTACACTATAAAGCCATATATAATTTACCAATGTTTGTTTAATCATCCATTAAAAACGTGTTCGAATTCCTCAAAGTGCTATTAATTCATACTGAAGACTTCCGCAATGGCGGATATTGACACCGTCGGGAACGGATACTTTTGTACAGTAGCATTCATCGATTTCCATCAGCTATTCAATGTTGTTGTCAATATCCGCCATTGCGGAAGTCTTCAGTATGAATTAATAGCACTTTGAAGAATTGGAAATTAATAAATTAAATTTGGATTTCTTACAATTACTTACATTTTTACAATAAAAGTTAATAATAATGTTTGTTTCTGTATATTTGTCGGTTTGTTAAATTGTCAGTTACTTCAAACTTAACTTTTTTTAAATGTGAACGATTATTTTTTTAACATAATCTCCTTTTTCCAGAGCGAACGATTGTTGTCAGCGAGTATCACCAGAAAACGCTGAAACAGATGAAGAATCTCAATGTTGGACAA
This sequence comes from Conomelus anceps, assembly GCA_948455865.1. Classification (NCBI taxonomy): domain Eukaryota; kingdom Metazoa; phylum Arthropoda; class Insecta; order Hemiptera; family Delphacidae; genus Conomelus; species Conomelus anceps. The sequence continues at coordinate 73,529,455 of OX418217.1, forward strand.
ACAATTGGAATCGCAAAAAGTGTTTTAGATGCTTTGTCATACCTCAATTCTCATGGAATTGTTCACCGCTGCTTAAGTCCTGAAAACATTCACATAGATTATGATGGTAACATTAGACTTCTTAACTACGGACTATATTATATGACTGGTGGAGGAGCAGACGTCTCATTTCCTATTGGGTAAGATTTGAAATCTTATTCTTTTGATAAATTTGCCTTAAAAGGTTTTCAAAATATTAAAATTTCATCAAAAAATTTCAAATATTTAAAAGAAATCAATCTTAGCCTATATTTTTAACCACTATTAAAATCAGTAAAGAATTTTATTTAACTGAAAAGCTTCAAATAAAATAAATTTAGAACAAAAAAGAAACTGACTTCAATAAAATGATACTAAGAAATGATACTCATTTCAACCTTTTTAGTATGTGACTATTTGATTTTTTTTAGTATCACACACGCACACACACACACACACACACACACACACACACTGATTAAAACAATGCACATTGTACATTTAAATGTCAAACCTAAAGTGGATGAGGCTGATTTAATGCTCACATTTTGAACAAATTTTATTGATAAACAAGATATTTATTCAACTTGATTAATTTATTCTTTGCCAATAAGTGCATAACAATTCATCCAAAAACTAATGCCATGATTGATTTCAGATCTCCGAAGTATACAGCACCCGAAGTATTTCTTATATCCAATTCAAAACTTAAATCTTGTCAATCTGGCCCCAAAGTCGATGTCTGGTCTTTGGGCATGATTCTGGTTGATATTTTGCTTGGATGTTGTCTTTGGTCAGATTTGAAGCTGGGACAATGTTTGAGAAAAGTGCTTTCTTTACTTCATTGTCATGGTAGTGTTTTTGAAAGGCTTGCTAGAGAAGCTGATAAAATGGATGTCTATCAGGTGAGAATTCCATTATCTATTCAAAATGCTATACTATTTCACTGAACGGGTTATTTAATTGAATGATAATTCTTATAGATTATTTTTTGGCATCTCTAGATTGCTGTGAAAAAAAAAATTGGTAGAACATTTGTGCACTAAGAAAACATAAAAAAGTTGCTCCAGAACACACCCGTAATTGATAACTCAGAGTTTTTCCTTTTCCGAAAATATTGAAAATTGGTGTACGATTATGGTTGAGGACTTGGGATGCTTACTGAGAAAGTGTTCACAAAATGAACTTTTTCAAAACATACGTTGATTACTGGATATCAAGAACCACGAGATCAATAAAGTTGAAATTTGGTACATATGACGCAAGTCATGTAATGATTTCAAATATTTATGTATTTACGTACAAAGCTCACAGAACAACCATTTAAGAGCCGGAATGGCATTCAATAAAGAACAGTTTCAAAACTGTTAAAAAGAAAGATTGAAAATAATAAAGATGAAAAGTACTATTTTTCTGATAAATCAATAAAAAAGAAGAAAAGGAATATCAAAGTTATAGGAGAAAGTAGAAAATATATAAATAACTTGTTAGAGGGTAAGAAATGACCTTAATTAGGTCCCACTTAAACTTTGAAAGTGTACTACGAAAAATATAGTCTAAGAGAAAAGAAAATTATTAATAAAACAGGAAGATAGGGAATATTTAGAGGAAACAGTTTTGTAGATTATGAGCTGGATACACACAAAATGAAAAAGTTTTTTTCGAAAAATCCATTGATCACTGGATATCAAGAACCATGGGATCAAAAAAGTTGAAATTTTTGAACACATTACGCATCCCATAATATACACCCAAAACAGACAATTTTTTAGGTGTTTTTAGCGTTTGGGTCCAAAATTAACGATTTTTGAAAACGTATTTGATCACCACTTTCAAGAAACGCGTGGCCCTACGAGTATGGTATTCCAGGTTTATAAACTCCAGATGAGTTTCAAGTAGTGTTTTCAAAGATTTCCTATAGGAATTGGCAACTTTTAAATAGTGTATAAACTTCCCCCTTCCTTCACCGAGTCTAAACTTCCTAGTCTGGTTGGACAGCTAAGGCGAACGAAGCGAGCCTACTGGCTAGTACACTGTAATTTCACTGCTCAATTTCTCTAATATGTGTATGAATAAAATCAGCTTTGTCTTTAGAAATGTGAATATGTATTTTCTTTTTTGTAGACTCTTCAGTCTCCAATGAGATTTGGAGAAGCAATATATTAAAATAGCTTTAACTTTTGTAAATATGAAACATAAACTAGCTAGTTCGCCTTGTTATTTTGTAGTTGGCACATGAGAAAAACTATCGCTATAAACACTATCGCTATATCTAGTATAGGGATGGTCTTGATCTAGCGTAGCATAAGTTAGCAAACGCTTTGCTCAAACTCTTCATTGTCTTTTTTCTACACCTTGGCCACTAAAGTTTTGATTTTGGAGAGGTAGTCATGATTCCCCTCCTTGGGTCGTCCTTGGAGTAAGGTTGGCTATGAATACTGTAGATCTAATTTCTTAAGTTTAATGCTTGCATTATTTGGTAGGCATTTGGTGTTGCTTTTAGGGATTGAATACTATCAATAGCCTACTATAGCTCAGTAGCATATCGATTATCCGACCACAGATCATCCGACGACTCCCCGGGCATCCCACCATCTTAATTTGAGTTTTTAGCCAAGCGGTGCACCAGCGTTATCTGCTATCTGTTTTCCCGTCTCAGGAACAAAACTTGCGATATTTTTCATTCTTCACTTATAACTTGAACACCTGTTTATTCATAATTCTAATTTTGTGCAGCATACTGAATACATTCTTGAAGTCACAGTTTATTAATTTTAAATTGATAATGCACGTAGTTTATGTCCCCATAAAGAAGGCTGTATTCATTCTCTCCTGATTATTATTTGACATTTTTAGTGTTCGGACCATCCTCTTGTTACGCAGGTGTCGGATAATCGAGGGGCTACTTTATTACACACTCCAAATTTTAATTCTGTACATAAAAGCTGACATTTTAAAATTGATGTACACCAATATTTTTTCTATAATGATGCATAGAGAACGGTTACATGTGTTACAGCTACAATTCTGCTATGTTTTCCATGACGATAATGAGCAATATAACGTTAAACTGACACTATTTCTTGTTGATTTTTCTTTTTCACCTACAACTGAATGTTAGAACAATCATACACTATATTTCTTATTGGTTTTTGTGAGAATCCCCTCCATTTTGAAGTGAATAAAAAACAATCTTCTATATAAATAAAATTAGAGTTTTGTCTGTACATTTATCAGAATTATATATTTTTTGGTTATTTTTACGTTTTAGACATCAAATATGCCGAAAATAGTCTTATCTCACTTTCTGTCTGTCACGGTCCCAAAGGCATTTTATGCGGCCTTCTCAAAAACGAGAGCATCGATCGGGATTTTAGTTATTGAACAGTATTGAACACTTCATTGACAATGTCTTTAGCTATAAAAACTAAATTAACTTTTTTTTAACAGAATAATAAACGTTTAAAAACCAAGTATTCTGCGATTTTGGATACATTTCTTCCAAGTTTTATTAGCACATAATCAGCAGCACACCATGGAAAGAATAGAATGGAATGGCGAGCTGCTGCAAACCAACCCCAGGGTTGACTACTAAAGAGAGAGAGAGAAGAATAAGAACAAATCACGTAATTTATCATGATATATCAATCAGCTGTTCTCAAATATAAATGGTGGGCCCTTCACGGTGTTATTTACGCTGTCTGCAGACTTGTGTAGTCGGAGCATTGCAGTCTTTTAGGAAACATATGTCTGGTGAATCTATGTTCAAAGCTCATCTTATGTTTTATGAATTATTTCTTTGTTGAAAAAAAACAAAATTTTCTAATTTAAATTTATCAAAACAAAAATTAACATTTTAGGAAGGTGCGGTTTGTGCTAGGCTCTTGGGAATTCGACAGGTAGCACTATTATTACCACATAAGAACAACAACAAATCACGTAATTTATGATGAAATATCAATCAGCTGTTCTCAAATATTTTCTCTGATAACTGTCACTGAATTGTTTACGTCCTAAGTTGTTAACTAAGCTGCTAACAACTTCATGATCGTTGCTATCAAAAAAGCCGAAACATATGTAGTCATATTTCTAAACATAATCCGTACGAAGGACGGGTAGCTGCTAGTATTAAATAAAGTGTCAGCTTAAATATTACATTGTCGTAATGCCATTGTTGCAAACATTGGAATAAACATTTATTTAGTTTATCATTGAAACCAATTCTTTTGTTGCAGGGTCTTGATGACATGGTTAAAGATTTTGTAAGTTTATGTCTTACAAAAAATCCCAGAAATCGCCCAACAGCAATGCAACTTATTGATCATCCTCTGTTTCGAGAATGCTCTGAAAAATTCAATATAAACATAGATGATGTTTCTGTGGATTCGTAAGTGCTTGCAATAACCAATGTTTTTATTCTCTCCATCAAAAATCAGATGCAACTATTCATTAGCTATAATAGTAAACATTTAATTCAATGTATTCCCTCTCTATTGATTACTGTCCATTAATACCAGCAGGAAATGTATGCAGATTTAAAAAAAATAGGTCATTCCATTTTTTTTTTTTTAAATAGTTAAACTTTTTTAGAAAAATGTCATAAGTATTATTAAATTTCTAAATATTAATAAAGTAATTCGTTTCCAAATCCATTTAATGCCATAAATTATGCAGAAGACCTCCGCTACTTCGGACATTGACAAATAATGCATTAAATACGATAGCTTATTCAATAGGAAATCAATGAATATTCATGGACAAAAATATTCTGTTAATGTTGGGAATCGAACCCAGATTCTCCGATTGCCGGTCTGATAGTCTGGTCTATTGGTTTAGGCGTCCGACCGGCAATCGGAAGGTATTCCCAACATTAGCAGAATCTTTTTGTGTTGTGCAATTCAACAATTTCCATTCGCTATTTGTAATGCAGCTGTCAATGTCCATGGTAGAGGAAATCTTAGGCGTAATAGATTGAATTATGATTATTTCATAATTGAATACTTTTAAAATAACTTGTTATTAAAGATTGTAAAAATGTTCTCAGAGTGTGCGCTATTGACATAAATGTATTATGTTTGAACAAAATAAGCTTCAATAGTTTATTCTATCTCTAAAGCACAAGTACGCTCCTCGTTCAATAATACGCATGTATTACCTGAATCTACTTTTGTAAAAATTGTCTGTCAATTAATCCTTGATAGTGCACAGACTTGCGTAGCGTACACAGCGATCCAAGCGGCTGAACTGAGTCATTGATATTATGACAAAGTATGTGAGAATATTTCACGTCTTGACTTTTCACTGTTTGCCTTATAGAAAGAGATTGGAATTCAGAGAGAATAGTGGATTTCAAAGATCTTATAGTAGACTCTAAACAACGTGTAAATTTTGAGCCATAGATGTAATAATTGCTTTTTACTATACCAGTCGCTAAAATTGAAATACAAAATTTGCATGAAGATGAAAAGGCTTCATCTGGAATGTTATTATTGGTGTGAACCTATCGGATAAGAAAGAATAGAGTTCATTCAATATCATAAGCATTAGATACATTAAATCAAATAGAGAAATCAATAAGGATAAAAATGAAAAAATCGGAGAATTTGAAAAAAGTTCGAGAATTGCGACTCTTGGTAAATAGAAAACGTGACACACACAAAGCAGAACTTTGTAACAACAAATTTGTAGATGATTGAAAACAAAATAACAACCATGATCTTAGTGAGAGTTTAAGGGGAAAAAATTAAATATTTTTGACGCAACTTATAAAGTTATTTACGGTATGTTTTTTAATTGAGAAACGTGAGACAAATTGCAGGTTTTTCCTCCTCTTACCTTCTGTTCTCTTTATTATTATTAAGGCATTATTGTAAACATTCATTAATATACAAGCAATCAATTAATAAAAGGTCATGCCTAAAAGATACCTATAAAGATTGTACCGATATTGATAATAATAGGGCTAATTCAGTGTAATGTTAAGTTGGCATTAAAATTATGAATAATAGAATACAATATTTTATTTTTTATTGTTTTTTCTTTGTAAGGTTTGAATCTTGGAAGAAGAACAGACTCAGTGAAAGATCGCTATCAGAGTTGTACTGCATGTGGAGACTTGCTGGAGGTGACGTACCGGGAGAAATGAAGAAACAAGGCCTAATTCGGAACAAAGCTCCTATTTTATCGCTTCCAAAGTGAGATAGTAAGATAACGTCTTAGGCTGTAATGAATTTCAATCGGATGGTTTTGTTAAAAATAGTGTTAAATTGAATTTTTTCTCGAGCCCAATAAACAAGCATAAAAAATGGCAATATGGCAAATACTTGGTATGATATATGTGGCTATAATCACAACAATATTATTTATGTGACTAGCATAGGATCCCATATAGTAGTAATTTAGACCTTTTTGTAGATACCGAGACATTTAAACCATAAAACAGAAGAGCACTCTCTTAGAACGATTAAATTATGCTTTTAACGTGAATATCAATTTATTTTGATCGTTCAAAACAAAACTGTCTCAAACTCTTTTCTTGATCCAACTCACTTCTCATAAATTCAACTTACTCCTAAACTCAACTTTTATTCCACTTATCTTCAACATAAAGTTTCACTGAACTGTTTTTCACAATTTTCCAAGTTTGTTCCTCAGGTAACCCCTGAGCCTTCAAGCCTTGTGCATTCCTCCCAGGAGTCCTAGGCATTCTCAAAACCAGCCCCAGGCACTTCTCTCAGGAACCCCGAGCACTTTCCCAGGTGTCACCAGTCATCCACCCCACCAGAGCCTCAGCTACTCTACCAGTCGCTTTTCTTACTCTGTTTCCTCTTCATCAGCATTGTATCCTTCTTCATCACTATCCATATCCTTATCCTTTTCAGCAGTTTCGAAATCGTCTCGCCAGGTTGCAAACCTATAGTTGAGCTCTTGAATCTATGTTTCCATTCAGCATGCTCCACAATTTTCCCATCATTTTTCAATGGCTGAAGAATATGTGAATGCTTTATACCATCTCAAACTTTTAACTTCGAGCCCCCCCCCCCCCCCCCTCCTTATGTTTTACATATACGTATATGCACTTATAAATGAGTTTCGTTTTACAGTCTATGTTTATTTATTCAATGTTTTGCACATTGTATGCATCCCCTCTAATGCGGCAATAGTTTTAATCATAATAAAACAACAAATTCTATACAAGCAATTATAATTTATTCAGGTACTATAGCTATTATATAGTACATAATTGTTATTTTTAACTCAAAACAATAACAATAAAAAGAGCTTCAGTGTGAAGGATGTGCTCATGTACATGTTTTTTCCCGTGCATAGTTTGTTGAAACGTGGCTGCAGTTCTGATAACGGTAGGCTACTCTGATTTCCTTGGTCACATCCAGTCTTGATCGATATTTTCTTTTCATGGCAGCTAAAGCAGAAAACCCAGTTTTACAGGAATAAATTGTGGCGAATGAAGTTAATATTTTCAATGCTTTTTTACTCAAAATTGGGTGTTCCTTTTGTACACCAATCCAGAAGGATGTGAGAGAAGATTCTTTAAACTTCATTTCAAGCGCAGTGTCACCTTGGAGTACAATGAGATTTTCTTTTTCCATCATGTTGAGAAGCACTCATTGACTGAGTGTTTGAATGGGGTTTGAATCCATGCCAAACCACTCAAGCTCTCATCAAAATATTTTTCAAAACTAGATCTGAGGATTTCTAAGTGTCTAAAGTTAAATTAAAGGAACCAGTGACATTGTTTTTAAAAAGATTTATTTGACACACACACTGACATAGTAACAACACAAGAAAACAGAATGAGAACAAGAGATATTAATTACTAGAGCTTATATACTATCTCTAATGTTGAGTCAGCTACAATGAATAACAATGGATATATAACTTCTCCCTCCCCAAGTTTGGAGCTGTCCTCAGCGACCAAAAACTGATAAGGCCCCCAAAATTATGCAAGAACAAGACTTCTTTGAAATACACTACACAATATATTAAAATTATTGAAACATTATTTCCTTAACAAACAAAAATCAAGTCCAAAAATTTGTTCAGGTTGGAAGACACGGTCCACCTGAAGCACAATCTACTTGTTCCTTATCAGAAATATTTTGATTACAAAGTTTTGATGAGATTTTACGTTTGTTTTGATATAGAACTACAATAATTAATAGCAAAAAGAGTCCAATTGGGATAATGTAATAGTGTAGGTAACTATTTTCAGCTGTGAAGTCTTCTAAAATTTCTAACGGCTCGATGTTGACATTAGCTTTGTGAATCAAGTCAAAAGATAGACTTGTATGGATCGTTTTTGCAGGTGGTTCTGAGGGCAATGTTACAATGCTTTCCCAATAAACGTATGGTTCTTGAAAATTGAACAGTTTTTCTGATTCTTCAAGGTTCAATAATTGGGTCATTCGTGGATGAATAGTAATGTTTTGATTCTGTTTACTAATAGTGCTAGAGGTAATATTGAACATTAAATACTTATTTATGATTGGAATGTACCTTATAAAAGGTTTAGACTCACTTATAATTAAAGATTTACAATCATGAAGTTCCTTATCATCTGAAAGTTGACTTATACATTTATTAATTACTTCAGACATATTTTTACAATAATAATTATTCCCTATTAATAAACAATCTCCTGTGAACAATGAGTTATCTTTTCGAAGTAAGAAAAATGGATGTTCAACAATTGTTCTCAATTAATTTCCTTTGACAACTGGATAAGATAGGAGAAAAAATGTCTCATAGGCATGAGAATACAAAGGCAATTGTATAAAGTAAGTAATATACTCATTTTTCACATGACAATGTACAGACCCTAGTTGCCACAAAATTTCAGGTTCATCAGAAATGAGAGGCAATTTAGCCAAACGAATTGAAGACAATTCGTTCCGAGACAGGATGCTCGAGTGGATTATGTTAAGTCGACAAAATTCTAAGCTCGTTGCAATATCGTCTATTTTATTTTTTTATGAGAGCCAAAGTATCGAATAAGAAAGAATTTTGATGAGTTAGCTCCATTGAGGTGAATTGACTGGAAATCGAATTGAAATAGTTTTTGAGCTTGTCATTCTTGGCATGAATGACATCGATCCCATTGTTAAATTTGCGTATTAAGTTTCTATTGATTGACAATTGATTCTCTACGTTATGTTCCAAATGATATTCGTTGGCTTGCACTTTTTCTAATATTTTGTCGTATTTTGCTTTATCATCAGCGTCCATGTTTCCTGTAACCCAACTTATTGCGGAACCAAGTCCGTTTATAAGACCTCTCTTAACTCTAAAAGTATTCATATAGATGTGTTCAAATTTCAACTTAATATCATCTAAATAAAAACGTAAAATATTAGAACGATTCTTATCACTATGTTTTACATATACGTATATGCACTTATAAATGAGTTTCGTTTTACAGTCTATGTTTATTTATTCAATGTTTTGCTCATTGTATGCATCCCCTCTAATGGGGCAATAGTTTTAATCATAATAAAACAACAAATTCTATACAAACAATTATAATTTATTCAGGTACTATAGCTATTATATAGTACATAATTGTTATTTTTAACTCAAAACAATAACAATAAAAAGAGCTTCAGTGTGAAGGATGTGCTCATGTACATGTTTTTTCCCGTGCATAGTTTGTTGAAACGTGGCTGCAGTTCTGATAACGGTAGGCTACTCTGATTTCCTTGGTCACATCCAGTCTTGATCGATATTTTCTTTTCATGGCAGCTAAAGCAGAAAACCCAGTTTTACAGGAATAAATTGTGGCGAATGAAGTTAATATTTTCAATGCTTTTTTACTCAAAATTGGGTGTTCCTTTTGTACACCAATCCAGAAGGATGTGAGAGAAGATTCTTTAAACTTCATTTCAAGCGCAGTGTCACCTTGGAGTACAATGAGATTTTCTTTTTCCATCATGTTGAGAAGCACTCATTGACTGAGTGTTTGAATGGGGTTTGAATCCATGCCAAACCACTCAAGCTCTCATCAAAATATTTTTCAAAACTAGATCTGAGGATTTCTAAGTGTCTAAAGTTAAATTAAAGGAACCAGTGACATTGTTTTTAAAAAGATTTATTTGACACACACACTGACATAGTAACAACACAAGAAAACAGAATGAGAACAAGAGATATTAATTACTAGAGCTTATATACTATCTCTAATGTTGAGTCAGCTACAATGAATAACAATGGATATATAACTTAAGACAGCATTTCTTTTCATTAGTTGGAATAGTTGTTAGATCCATTTCTTCAGTAATTATCCTAAGATTAGGAAATAACTAACAAATTTGACACTTGTAATTTTTTAAATAAAAAGATTGCTTATTGTAACTATTTAGGTTAATTTAATTAATTTTCCAACCAAGCTTTGGGCCCCCCTGAGCCTTCATCGCGCGCCCCACACTTTGTGAGAACCGCTGCTTCATACAATAAATTTTACTTATTCTCCTTATTACTATTTCCTCCGCCATTATTATTTCTGCTGTTAGTTCTGTCATCCAGAAACTTTGAATCATCATTAGGTTCGATAAATCGTGAATTCATCTTTTTCAAGTTGGCTCGCACCATTCCTGTTTTTTTTTTGTGAAATTTATTTTCAGACAAATCTCTGTGATATGGATGATGTTCCTCGCAACTCCTTGCTGTTTTCGCTTACATCCCAATCGTGTTATCATGCCTTGAGAGTATTCAGCATCACCATTCATAACCCTCAGATTGAAAAAAATGTCTTTAATGATGTACTTGCAGCAGAAGTCTGTAGAACATTACTGAGTTCACCAATAATTTCCTTATGAAAACCTTTTGACTTTAACATTTGACTAGAATCAGAAATTTCTTGAATATTTGTTAGCCCACCGACCTCGTTAGAAACATTTCATTCCAATGTTTGACTTTTAACAGAAACATCTTGAATATTACTGTGCCTGTCAATAATCATATCTTGATCTCGTAAATTTGACTCAGTCAAGTATAAATTACTTTTATCAGAAATTGGGAATGTTTTGGGAATGTCAGGAATGTATTTCGCTGTTTGTCCTGATTAGAAAAGTTCGCTTTACTGCCATAAATATGTCTTCAACATTTACCTATTCTCTTATATTCCTCACCTTCTGTTTAATAGATTTATTAACCTAATATTTCTTAAATCTTTCTTCATGGCAGTCATTACCTTATGTTATGTTATGTTTGAAGGGACGGATTCAAAGATCCAGAAGATTCAAAGATCCTCACACGTCAACCGAAGCTTATTGTGTGTCCCTAGTACGTTAGTTAGGCAAACCAATACCTGTGCCCTTTACAAGATCCAGGAGTTTCTTCCCTATGCTAACGTCCCATTCATCACCTGGTTGCTTAAAGCCAAACAGAGCCATTCTCCTTGCCCCGAGTCTCTCGCAATCCAGTATGATATGCTTGGCAGTCTCTTCAGACTGATTGCAAAGCCTACACATCTGATTTTCATTTCTGAGTCCGATTGTGTGGAGATGTTTCCTGAAGTGGCCATGTCCAGTTATCAGAGCAATTAGCTGCTTAACCTGACCTCTACCCAGCCTCACCAGCCAGTTGGTGAAGTAGGAGCTTGTGTCTGCTAGCAGCCTTTTGCCAAGTGCTTGGCCTGAGTGACCTTGCCATTGCTGGTGATGTAAGTCCCTGGACCATTTGTTTATTGTGTGGAAGGCAGTAGTTTTGCTTATGCCACAGCTTGGCTCTGGGCCAAAGAATGACCTACTAGAACCTTGCTTAGCAAGCCCATCTGCACACTCGTTGCCACCTATGCCTACATGGCCAGGTACCCAACCAAGATGCACAGAGTTGTGTGTTGCGAGCTTGCTGAGTGTTTTGTGACACTCCCACACCAATTTTGACTTGATTTCATTAGAGTCAAGAGCCTTGAGGGCTGCCTGACAATCTGACAAGATTACTATATGCTTGTCGCAATAGCGTCTGGCAATGCCTATATTGGCACAAGCCATGATGCCCCAAATTTCTGCTTGAAAGATAGTACAGTATTGTCCCAGACTTGCACAGATTTCTGTTCTCGGTGATTCACTGTACACCCCATAGCCAGATTTCCCTTCAATAAGAGAGCCGTCTGTGTACCAGACAAGGCTACCTCTCCTGATATAGGGCCCTTCCTCAGACCTCCACTCCTCTCTAGAGCAGAATTTAACAGAAAAAGGTTTAGTGAAAACCATCTCCATACTCATGACATCTGAAGTCATTTCAAGCACAGGGCTATGAGCAACAGCTTTGGTGATTGTGCAATGGCCTGTTCCAGACAGGCCTTCCCTCCATTGGCCTGTGACTTTCAATCAATAGGCTGATTTTCGTGCTTCTGCCTTGATAAAAATATCCAAGGGCAGCAAGCCAAGAGCAACTTCAAGAGTTGCTGATGGGCTGCTCCTGAAAGCTCCAGTGACTAGGAGTGTGCCCATCCTTTGTAAACTTGTGAGTTTGGCTGTAGCTGTAATCTGGTTCACCTTTGTCCCCAGACTAATGATCCATATGTGACTTGAGGCCTTATTACTGCCTTGTACAGCCACAGCGCTATGTGAGGCTTGATCCCCCACATGGAGCCTGCAAATCTCCTGGACGTCATAAGCGCCCATTTTGCTTTGTGCAGTATATTATTCAAATGATTGTTCCAAGTCAGCTTGGAGTCGATAGTCAGCCCTAGGTATTTGACTATACCTGATACTTTGAGCTGTGTTGGTCCAAGTTTCAACCGGGAGAGAGACTCCAGGTTCTTTTTCCTTGTAAATGGAACAACTACAGTCTTTGAGGGATTTATACTTAGTCCCTCTCCAAGACACCAGTCATTAACAAATTGAAGGTTGACGTTCATGACATCAGCAACAATATTTGTGAACCTTCCCTGTACCATGAGGACTATGTCATCTGCATAGCCCTGGACAAAGACACCTCTACTAGTGAGTTCACAGAGGAGACCATCCACCACAAGGTTCCACAGAAGAGGAGAAAGCACACCTCCCTGCGGACAACCTTTTGCAGGTATGATCACCATCGATTTGTCTTGAAGATCAGCCCTGATCCGCCTGGAGTGGAGCATGGCCTCAATCCACCTACATATAGCAGACTCAAGACCACGCCCATGCACTGCCCAGACCATGGCCGTGTAAGTAACATTGTCAAAAGCACCCTCAATGTCCATGAAGGTGCATAGAGCAATCTCCTTGGCAGCAAGGCTGTCCTCCACCCTGCTCACAAGTTGATGCAGGGCTGTTTCACAGGACTTACCAGGCTGATAGGCATGCTGATTCCGATGAAGAGGAGTACCTGAAAGCACTCCCTTTCTTAGATGTCTCTCCACCAGTCTCTCCAGTGTCTTCAAGAGAAACGATGTAAGATTGATGGGGCGAAATGATTTTGCAGTTGAGTAGTCTGCTCTTCCTCTCTTGGGAATGAAGACCACCCTACTGAGGCGCCAAGCTTGAGGGATGTACCCATAAGCCAGACTTGCTCTGAAGAGTTCGCACAGGAGGACCAAGAGAGCTTCTGGTCCTTGCTGCAACATAGCCGGTATGATACCGTCCCCCCCCAGGAGATTTGAATGGGCCAAACTTGGAGATGGCCCATTTAACTTTGGAAAGTGTGACAATACGTCTGGCTAAAGTCCAGCTTCCACGATCAGCTCTTGGCCGTGAGCCCATTTCGCTGTTGCCGGACATGCCTGAGCAAGCACCCTCAAAAACACAGTCTGGAAAGTGAGTCTCAAGGAGAAGTTTGAGACTTCCACCAGTTCCAGTGGTATATTGTCCCCCTGGTAACCTCAGAGTTCCCAGGAGGCCAATTGGGCTTGAAGCTAAGACACGCTGCAGTCTTGCTGCTGCCCTAAGACTATTTACCTCCTGTGTAAACAGTCTCCAAGAGTTCTCTTTGGCTTTCTTGATTGCAAGGCTGTATTCTGTGAGTGCCCTGTGGTATGGTTCCCAGTTACGGCTCCGTTTGCAATGGTTATGAAGCTTCCTGACAACCGCCCTTCTGCGGTCAAGGTCAGCAGTCCACCATTTAGTATTAGTACGACTCTTTCCCCGCCGTAATGGACAATTGTCCTGAAAGCAGCTTATGATTGCATTCTGAAGATCGGAAGCAATCTGATCAATGTCTGCAAAGCAGGTGACCCTCTTGCCTAATGATCCAAGTTGAGACAGGAGGTCAGACTTATAGAGTGACCATTCTGTTCTCCTTGGATCTCGATAGCAGGATGAGCTGCCTTCACTTTGCAGGTTAAAACAGATGAACCTGTGGTCAGACAAAGAGGCCTCATGACTTATGTGCCAATTGTCGATGGCACTAAGGAGTCCTTCTGAGCAAAGTGTAATGTCAATAACCTCACTTCGATTTCGTGTAACGAACGTCGGACGGTTTCCAGCATTACAGACATAAAGATTATTAGATATGAGAAACTGAAGGAGAGCCTCACCTCTTGGATTAGTGTCAGAGCTTCCCCATCCAATTGTGTGATGAGCATTGGCGTCACAACCTAAAAGGAGTTGTTGTCTGCCAGCGCAAGATGACTCCACCAGAAGTTCGAGTTCTCTTGATGGAGGAAGGTCCCCGGAGTCGTAAGGCAAGTAAACTGAGCCTGCAATTGTGCTCCATTCCTTGCCTTCATTGCTCCAGGTTATAGACACCGCAGTGAGATCTCTAGAACAGAATTCAGTGAGTGTTAGGCAGTCCATACCTCTCTTCACAAGTATGCAGGTTCTGACATTTTTGAGAGAGGTACAGTAAATTAACCTACCCTTGGCCTGCAACCCTTCCTTGGTGAAGCCATGGTTCCTGGATCAGTGCCAGGTCAAATCCCTCTCTGAGGAAGAACTGGCAGAAAGCAGCTGAGGCTGCTTTACTGTGATGTAGATTGATCTGGAGGACCCTGGGCATTGTCCTTGACTGTTGTTGAGACAATTGAGACTTGCCAGAGTCCTAGGTTGGCTCTAGAGTTGGCCGACCTAACAGCATTGAAGCAGGCCTCATCCAGGAAACAGACAAATCCATAACCTTTTGGGTCTGGCTTGGCTGGCAGGACCTTCCACTCCTTCACCTTCAAGGTGGGGTTTTGCTTGTCAAGCATCTCAAGGACCTTTTCTGGAGTCTTTTTCAGAAGCTTTGGATGAGCTCTAAAGAATACCCTCATTGACTTCATAATGTCTTTCCTCAGACCAACAATGAGTTTCTTCTCCCCAAGTGATTTGAGTCTGGGGATGAGTACCTCCAGCCAATGCTTAGTAGCATCGTTAATGCAGGATATAATCAAGACACCTTTTTCCATGTAGGTGCCTGCAAATGATGGAGTGCAGCCGTCCTCCAGGAGCTCATCCATAATGGCGTCTTCAATGACTTCTCCTTGCTCTGCTGAAAGCTTAGCCTCAGGATAGCTTTCCATGACAATGGCCATTTTGGTGGCAGAAATGTCCCTGTAAGAGACTCCTTTACTAGAAGTCCCTAGATTAAGGGGTTGGACATCATGACCTCTATGAGTTCCACTCCTGGCCTTTTTTGTAGGTCCTTCCGCTGAGGGAGGGGTGGCCATGTTGCCTCTAGGGCGCTTGGCCACCCTTGACCCAGCCTCTAGACCCACATTTGTGCCTGGAGTTTCACCCATCTCTGGTCTCTTAGGTTTTTTCTTTTTACCCCTCCGAAACTTTGCTGGGTCAAAAGCTTCACCTCTCTCAAGAAGTTTTGCCTGAATGGCCGCCCTTCTTTGGGCAGTGGTGAGGTTTGGTTTCTTTACCCGCAAGCTGCTCAGTTGCTCTATGGCATCTTCAAGCATACCGGCGGATTTTGGTGTTTCTGGACTTCTGAGAAGCTCATCCTCCCCCTCCAGTGGGGCTGATGCGATTGAGCTCATGTCGTCCATGTTGATATCCATAGAAGCCTTCTCAATGTTGATAGCCTCTACATGAGAATGCAACGGAACCTCCTGTGTTCCTGATGCACCCATTTCAGATTGAGGAACCTGCCCTGATGGGGCGGATCCTGATGGGTTTGAGGGCAAGGCAACTTCTGGAGTTACCTTGGGGTTTGGTTCTGGTTGTTTTGAATTTTGGAGATTCATGTGGTTCCCACGAGCAGCTAGGGAAGTGGAGTCAACCCAGACAGAGCCCCGCATGCCCGGGCAAGGCTACATACTGCAGGAGGGCGCCTGGTGTCCTGCAGGCACCGTTTGAGACACTGTACAAAAGGCCCAGTGTCATCCACCCATCAGCACGGTTCACATCACACCTTGGGTTGGCCTATAACAGAGAAAGAGGAAAGGGTGGAGGAAGGGGCTGGGATGAAGAGCAGGATAAAGGATAGGTTTCCAGGATAATGAGGTCAACGGACAGTTGCCCTTTTAGTCGCCTCTTACGACAAGCAGGGATACTGTGGGTGCAATTCTACTACCCCCACCCACTGGGGAAGTCATTACCTTCATAAGCGTAATAATTTCGCTTTCGATAACTCCATGTTTAATTTCTGACGAAACAAAATTCATCTGATTATTCCAAAATCCAGTCTATCCTCCACTTCTGACACCAAATGTAGTAACTTGGAACTTTTTGTAGATGCTGAGACACTCAAACTACAAAACAGGAAAAAACACTCTCTTGGAATGATTTTGTTTCTGCTTTTAATGTAAACATTTATTTCTTTTGAACTTTCAAATTAATCAAAACTTTCTTGAGCTTACTTTATGATTGAACTTACTTATGAGATCAATTTACTTCCCCACAAATTCAACTTTTATTCAGCCTATCTTCAACATAATTATTATAGACTGGATCTATTAATAGAAATAATCTATATAGACTGGAATTATTATAAACTTTTCACAGTTTTCTAAATGTTGTTACTCAGGTACCTTTCTTCTTTTTTCCAATACTATTTTACCATACGTTTCATCACTGCATAACTTCTGCCCCACTACAAAGCCTACAGCAATACTATAAAATTTATCTTTTGAATGTACAAAGCTGTGCATTTTTCCAAAGGCGTAACAATTTTAGCACTAGTCCAAAAAAATGCAAACTTCTTCGATAATTCTCATGCTCTCTCAAGTGTAAATGATCTTATAGACTTCTTATAGATCGTCTTTGCGCCGGAATCTACTGAGCTCTAAGTTGGCATTATCAATTGAGATAATCTCGGGTTTGAATGGCAGTGAACTATTGCGGCCAGTATAAAGTTGTCAAAATTTAATCCCATATACAGTTCACTTTGCCAATTTTATGTTTATTTCCAATACAAGTATAAACCGATGAAATGAATTAATTCTCGTATTTAATAATTCTCGTATCTACATTATTTTTTATCGTGCACTTCCAACAATAAGATCACTGTTATGTTTAATTTCAGTTTGGTTCTGTTGGAAGGAACATCGTTTGGACAATATCGAGATCAAGCGATGCTGCTGGATCTACGATTGGTTGCTTTGCCTATGAACTCTCTTGTTCAACGACTGAATCATCTCTCAGTTTCTGCTTTCTACCCTCTTATTGAAGTCAAGTGAGTAGTCCGTCCTTTCAACTTCTCAAATATATCTTGTTCCAGAAAATAAAGTACCGTAGAATACAGTACACTGTTATTGCAAGGGACTTGTGAAATGTACCTAACTGTGATTAGAAAATCTGCTCACCCATTAAAGCAGTACGCTAAAAAACCATTAATTCCACTTATCCATAGACTATTTCACTCCTTAGACGTTAGACCTACACAGTAGACTTCTGTCTGGAGAGCGGACTAAACAAATGAGAAGAGAAGTAGGTTTTGAATTCCAGAACAGTAATTTCTATGAATTATGCACATTCCATTATGTTCGTTTTGAATGAACTTTCAATTTACCAGACTGCCAAGTAGACATATAATTTATTTCGAAATCCTTGTAGTGACAGTCCACGCTTGTATTCATCATAAGCTCTTAATTGAATAGAGAATGTCCTGTTACAAAAAGGAAGTTACTGAAGTTCTAAACATTTCACCATGCTCTAATTCTGCATTTAATCAATAATTATTTTTGTAATGTTATATTCTAAGAGATGTTAATTTTTAACTTAGTTTTGAGATTCTTAAATAAATTACAAATGTCAAAACATCTTGTACTTTTATCATGCAGTTTCAACCATTTGATGAATGAATACTTTCATATGAGATATATTTGGTGATAACTCTAGCTGTATGAGTGGGAGGGATTGAGTGCATGGGGTTTAATAGAGTTTATTTATTAAAACGCTTCCTTTGTTTGTTCATTAAAATGATGCGATTTCTATTCCAAATGCTTAGAGTGTGAGTTTTGATTACAAATTGAATTGATCAATATTATTTGTTGTGATGGTATAACACCACCTAATTCTAGATATTTGAATATTCAACTTATTGGAAGATAAGGAACATTTCTATATAAAACTCTTATTCCAAGCCTAGAAAATCACTACAATGGATGAATTGAAACTTTCTGTTACAGCTTCATTCCATCTTATTCCAAGCCTAGAAAATCACTACAATGGATGAATTGAAACTTTCTGTTACAGCTTCATTCAACAAAACCTACTAGTTTACTCACTTATTTCTGGTATTTGGTGATGTGCATAAATGTACTAAGTACAATATGAATGGTGCAGAGAGAATTATTTTCGGACAATTATGTCAGGTATTATCTGTTCATGCAGAGAGTAAAGCATACATGAAAATGATAATTGATTAACACGCTTTTTGCATTTTTTTAATGATGTTTAACCACGTTTTCAATGAATTCTTTCAGATCAGATATAATTGGAGGCAATGAACAAAGCGATGCAGCTTCTCTTCCTCTGGTCATTCGAGAGCGTGACACTGAGTACCAGTTCCGTAGGATAGTTCTCTGTAACAGCCTTTTAAAGGTAGAGTGCTTTGATAATTAATTTTGGTTTTGCAATCATCATTAAGAAACTAGAAATATACTTTTTTATAATGCACATCTATTTAAAAATCACTTGCCAACAATCTACGTGAAATTGATGGTTGTCTATTGGCGAATCAATGGTTAAAATAGATAATTTATTTCTATATGTTTATATAAAAGAGGATCATATTAGACCACTTATAAATCATTAAACTGATCTAATGATCTTCGATGATTTTTAGATTTGTCTTCGCCCCAGATAGTAGAATAATTATTATTCACATATCCAAAGTTAATGGAAATAATTATGAAGAAAATTTTAGATTTTGAATAAATTATTATGTTTTGAGAGGCAAGGTTGTTGCATGCACTAAAAATTTTCATGTACTAAATATTGTTTACTAGCTGGCCCGACGCGCGTTGCTGCGTTCTCATAAAAATTCTCCTTGATTTTATTATTCGCCACCTCCCGCTGAGGTTACATTTCAAATTAGGAAAGGAGTTAGTCCTAGGGCTCTTCCTGCTGACCATGGAGGCCTCCTTCGTTGTTTTCTTAATCACCACCTCTGAATTTACGCCTCCTACGACTATAAGGGTAGAAGCTAGGTTATTGATTTTATTATTTGTCACCTCCCACTGAGGCTGCATTTCAAATTTCTAGCTGCATTGGTTAACAGATGTCATCAACCCGGCACAATTACATTTCATCATACCCAGTCGTATGTTTCCTACATATTGCAAGGCTCCGACTGTACGGTACCGTACATGCAAAGTCTTTATTTGCTGTTCAAAGACAGCGTAAATAACGCCGCTAAGGGGCCTGCCATATTATTAAAAACTGTTGACTTGTATCAGCTGTTCCTTTAAGCTGTTTGGCTGGCAAGTTCAGTAGGTTAGGTCTGTAAAATGGATTAATTAATAATAATTATTAGCCCCCCTATTAAAATTTATGGTCAGAAACCATCCCTAATATTCATGCAACATATTCCCAAAGTTTCATGCCAATCTGTCAAGTAGTTTTGAAGTCTTTAGGGAACATACATACATACATACATACATACATGACAGACAGACACAGACAGACATTTTTATATATATAGATGTGGTGAAAAAGTAGACAACATAGGTAGATCAAAATATGAAATAGATTAGCTGCATAATAAAGTCGGTGCTTCCAACTCAAATTGAATTTTTTATAGCGGCTAATGAGTGGCTATGTGTGGCTAATGAGTTGGATGATGGTGATTGCTTCGTTGGATATATAGTTTTAGGTGGGCTCCGAACCACCAGGAAGTGATTTTACAGCAGATAAGTATTTTTACTGGCCAAACCAATTGGTCACCTTCTCAAAGAAGGTCCATACTGTACTTCGTAATCTGAAACAACCAAAACTGCAAAACTGTGTAATGGAACACTCTTAGTAAAAAAAAAATTATGGTGAATGTTATTCGTGCTACTATACTAGAAGATAAATTCACAACAAGATCGGCAGTCACTCCATCTTCCCATCTGTTCCTTCAGAAGGAAGGCCCCTTTCCTTCTCCTACTATGAAGCCTATCTCTCCTAATCACTCTCACTTTTCTTCCTTCGTTCAATCTTTCCAGGTGACCTCTCCAGCGCAATCTTTGCTATTTCACAAACTTAACAATGTTTTCATGTCTACTTAACTGATCCAGTTCATTGTTAGTCTGTATTCTCCTTTTCTTATTGGGCCATATATCTTCCTCAGGACGCATCTCAAAAACCAATAGACTATTGCAATTCCTCTCTGTCAATGTCCACGTTTCACAGGCGTAAGCAACCACTGGTCGTATGAGAACTTTATGTCCAGTTCAATTGCCCTAGTCAAAACTTTGCTTTTAAGCTTCCTGATGTTGGCGCCATATGCTTTTTTGCCTGATTTAATTCGTTCCTGTATGGCAGTCTTCATGCTGTTATCACTGCTAACAATCGTTCCCAGATAGCTGAATGCCTTTACTCCTTCAATCCTCTTGTTACCTACCTGTAAATATCTTGCATTCTTCGCAATGGTGATGTTGACATTGACTTGCTCTCATTAATCTTTAAAACAAGCTTCTCAGCATTCATCTCTATCTCTTGCTATTTTTCTTTTAGATAAGAAATGCTCCAGCTTAGCAAAAGCAAACACCTGTCTCATTCTGTGATATACGTTTCCTCTACCTGCAGTATCCTTGATTACTCTATACAGAGCAATTATGAATAGGGCAGATGAGAGTCCATCTCATTGCTACACACCGGCATTGAATGCGAATGGCTTGCTTGACCTCCCACAAATCCACAAATCTTTACTCAATCACGCATGCTGTCCATACTCATCTTCACCAGTCTAACAATCTTGGGCGGCATTCCAACATCTTCCAGCGCCCTGTATACTTCTACTCTCTTCAGACTATCGAAAGCTTGTTGAAAATCAATAAATAGAAAGTGGAGGTTGATATCATGTTCTTAAAACCTTTCCATTTTTTGTCTCATAAAAATTTGATCAACCGTTCCTCTTCCTTCCCTGAATCCATCCTGATAGCCCTTATATTGAAAGCATTGGGAACTATCAGGATGAATTCATGGAAGGAAGAGGAACGATTAATAAAATTGTTATGAGACAAAAAATGGAAAAGTTTTAGGAATCCATCCTGATAGTTTCCAATGCTTTCAATAAAAGGGCTAAGTCGAGCATGGAATATCCCCCAGAAAATCTTATAGGCCACACTCAGTAATGTGATTCCTCTGTAGTTCTTGCATAACATACTATCAGCCTTTCTTGTAAATTAGACATATTACTCCAACATTCCATGCTAAAGGCATGCTTTCCTCTCGCCAAATTCTTTTAACAAGATCTACTATTTTCTGCAAAACCTGCAAACTCTCTCCACCATACTTGGTATCTCAGGTGCTATATCATCCTCACCTTTGTTATTTTTGGCTTTATTATTTGGGGCTTTGTTATTTTTGAGTTTGGCTGTCTCATGGCATATTTCCTCTACTGATGGCTCACATCAATGTCCTCCACACCCTGCGACCACTTGCTTTCCCCTTCATTATTTAGGAGTTTGCTGAAGTGCTCCACCCAGACTTCCATCTTCTGCTTTTCATCAAGTATAACTTGTCCATCTCATTTTTCACTCTATCAGTTCTAGGCCGGTATACTCTCCTGATTGTCTCCATTGCTCTATAAAGCTTCCTCAATTCCCTCGCATTCCTATATCCTTCTATTTATTCTATCCTTTGCTTCATGCACTCTCTTTTCTTTCTTCTACATACTCTAATGGATTCTCTTCTTTTTTCATAATAGTCATCCCCATTATGCCTGGTTAGTCTTTGTAGTATCTTTTTTCTTGCCTCATTCTTTCTCCCAATTGCGTCTCAAACAGTCCTGTCATCCTCTCCATTCCACCAAACAGTATTGAGAACTCTTTCTTATCTTATCTTACGTCCTTGCCATCTAATCTCCTGCACCACCAATACACCAATCCTGCACCTCATCATCTCATCTGCAATCTCATTCATTTTTCCCACCTGCAACATAATTCTTACATTCCAAGTCGCTATTCTTAAATCCATATGCAGATCATTCAAATGTTTCTGTTTCCTTAATTTTTTTCCTAAATTCCAATCCGTTTGTGTGTTTTGAGGCAACTGTCAGTCTTTTATAACAAAGATTGTTTTATGGTGCGGGTTGTTGGCCCTATGCCCAACCCCCAACCTGAAGGACCAGAGATTTGCATAGAGCTCCTTCTCTTAGACAACTTGCCTTATCAATGGCTCGAAGAGCGTTGTCCATCCTTGATTTTCAGGGTTAACTCCCTTTGGTTCTTCTGCCCTCTCTGCCATTGAGTTCTTTCTCTTCCACCTTCGAGGCTGTTGACTAGTACCCGTTTAGTCGCCTCTATGACAAGCAGGGATTCTGTGGGTGCAATTCTACCACCCCCACCCATTATGGGAAACTCAACACTTACTTATCATTTTAAAATTCCTTAACTTCCAATTCTAAAAATTAAAAATCAATTTCAACAGTGTCATGACAAAAAAAAGCAGTAGAAGATTCTCAGCTGGCCAGGAATTCATTTATGGAGTAAATCTCTTGCCTTATTAAAAACTAAGCTCTTTCTGAAGTGAATTCAGCTTTCAGTTCTTTTCAGATTTTCTGTTCAAAATTTTTATGTGTGATATTTATATCTCCTTTAGACAAAGCAAGGCGTACTGTGTACAGAATCCTTTAGTCCTCTAACCTAATTCTTATACATAACGTCTGTCACCTTCTCCAATAACTTGAGAAGTTGCAGATATTAGAAGTTCTTTAGCTTCATCTACTGATGCAAATATGCATTGGATGTAGTTTAATATTCTATAATACTATCGTGTCACCTGGCTGGCTCAGGCTGTCAGAGTTCTTAGGTGGTACCTGAACAAAGTTCAGGGCCTCTGACGTAACTTAATTGCTGGGGTTTGAGGCAGCTGGGCTCAAGGTATCCTCCGAACACGGGTGTGGCCTTGGGAAAAATCTTCCGGTCATACGGGGACCGAACCTGAGGCCTTTGGTTTAACAAGCCAGCTCTTCGCCTACTAGACTGCGACCAATCCAGCATATGATATGTAAAAGATATATTGAAAGTATTTATTACTGTTTTATAATGATATTCCATATCATACAATTTTAAGATTACGTGTATTTTATGTCATGTATTGCAAGTGTGAAAAAGTGATTATTCATGAAACAATACAACTTTAGTACAGACTTACTCAAGCCCAAAAAAATCGATCAGTAATATTAAAATATCCACTATTTTCTTTTATAGGGTTATCCTTACAAGAGACCTGCAATCCTCAAAGAGGCTCACAAAGATATTCCACCTTTCTTCAGAGGCAGACTGTGGGCTGCTCTTCTAAATATAAGAGGGGACATTGAGAGCAAATATATTTCTGTAGATAAGGAAACGCCCACTGACACTGATCGACAGGTAAAGCTTCGGTTTTCAACTAGGACTGAATGGACAGCAGGCAGGGCCTGAAAATATACAACTTATACTCGACAACTATAATATACAACTATTTATACTCGATTTGCTTTCGAAGTATAGTTCATAATAATATTATGACAATATATTTGATTGACTGTAATCTGCTAATATATTCGTATACCTTCTATTATACATAATCTGCTTTCAATAATAGTTTAGAAGTTAACCTATAATTTCCAACAAAACGCCATCTTGATTAACCCTGCGTGTTGATTAGACATTGAGGTGGTAAGCTTAAACACTGCAAAAGAGTACACACGCTCAAGATGAAGCTTTTCATTTTATGGCTGTCATCATTGATGGACACTATTGGGACAAGTCTGTCAAGTCTTATCAGTGAGTTCTTGGGAACCTCTCTCAAAACAACTACACGGTTTGATTCTCTTGAAAACCATTACTCTAGTTTAGTGCTGAAATTTCTTGATAATTCTCTAAAGCATGAAATAATTCAGTTTCAAACTAATAAAATTGCATATTACAGTTCCGTAACACTTAAATCGAAAGCAGATCGGGGAATGTATTGCAGTGTCTAGCCGTCTTGTCCAAATCCGCCTAGTTGGAAACTAAGGATTTAGTAATTTCTGTACTATTATAAACAAGCAAGTTGCCAATTGAATATGGTTTTCTTGAACGTGACTTATAACTTATTTGCAAATTCAATTTAATAGGATGTTTTGTTTTGTCCGTTTTCTTCTTCAGCCTTCTTTTCTCCGTCTTCTCTTTGTTCTTCATCCTCTCTTCTACTTATCTTCCTCGTCTTTTCTTTTCACCCTTCTATTTTGTCTTCTCTTTCCGCTTCTCCGACTTCTTCTTTCTTTTCCTCTCCTTTTTCATCTGTTTTCCTCTGTCTTCTATTTATTTTTCTCCTCCTTCCTCTTAACTCGCATATCAATTATGCAATTTCAAGTTTTTATAATTAAAACATTATTTAAATAAAATATAGCCTACTTTACAGGTGTTAGGAGAACGATCCTACAATTCCCCAATTTTATTTGGACGTTGGCTCACAACTCACACTCTACGCAGATGCCTCAGTAGGGCTATATATACTTACTTCCACAGTGCTACAAACAGCCCTTAGTTAGCCTTGGCCTCTCATTACTCATTATCACATGGAGCACTAAAATTTCTTCGATGGAGGACAGCATAAAGGCGTTTATATAATATCAGATTTGAATAATTTTCATTTTTTTCTATAGTATTGTGCGTATGATAATTAATAGTTTGCTTGAACACGGGCCCATTGACGCCGCTTAAAAGTTGCTAGTTCCTGATCTAGAATAGGATTAGGTATGATTGTTATCCTTCATGCCTCTGGACATCAGCGCGATGACACCATTACAGTGGTAATCACAATGCGTGGCGCCTGCCCTGTGCATGCGCACTAACAGCTTTCTCCTACCACTCGCCATGGTGCAGTACAGTCTACCCCAAATAATATTAGTCTAGTCTGGCTCTGGCTGCACGCTGCCGAAGCATTGACAGTCGCTCACTTCTGTCATCAGAACGCTCACACGCTCACACCTGTCAGTGGAACGGCCGATGTGTTTTGGTTCTAACTGTACCAGTGGTGTCGTTGAAGGAGTAATTAGAGTGGGGAGACTCTCTCTCTCTCTCTCTTTGCCTTATGGGTTGAGTGTTGAGAGAGGACCAGGAGTCCTAACTTCGCCTTAAAGGCAATCAATCTATCTTACAATCCTCCTCTACACGCCAAGCACGGTGGCACCTCCTGTATCATTAGAGTCATTTGACAGAAACTCAATGTAATGTAACGCTTGTGGTGTTACTCATTATTCACAGAAAATAACTTGAAAACTTGAGACTGAAAATTTGGAAAGTATTGAAATAAAAAATTATTGTTCAAATAAGAACTGAAAATCCATTCGATAGTATGTATCCTTTCTTTATTCCCCTTCTCAATTCTGATTACTAGACTGTTAACCTTGCCCTTGAGTCAATTCTATGAATTCTAATTTCAATAACAGTCTTTTACCCGTAGTTTGCGATAATGTAAGATATATTAAAATTCATTCAACAGTTATTATATATATTTAAATTCATTTAAGAAAAAATATAACATGTTTACGCTACACAAGCAATCTACCCTGTGTTAATCTTAGCTCCGGAGATGGTTTTCATCTTCAAGTTTTTATGTCTGTTACTTGAAATTAATTTATTTTTTCTAGATTGAGGTCGATATTCCAAGGTGTCACCAGTACAACGAACTATTGTCATCTTGCGAAGGACACCACAAATTCAAACGCGTTCTGAAAACATGGGTCGTCAGTCATCCTCAATACGTTTATTGGCAAGGACTTGATTCTCTCTGCGCTCCATTCCTGTTTTTGAACTTCAATAACGAAGGTACATAATGAATTGAACTGTTTTATAAAATTGAATAATTTGGTTTCGAATGGTAATATTCCAATATCATTGAATTGTTGTTTATTCGCAGCAATCAATTATTAATAATGTTGTTATTGTTTCAGCTCGGGCGTATGCGTGCTTGTCGGCTTTTGTTCCCAAATACCTTCACAACTTTTTTCTGAAGGATAATTCAGCCGTCATCAGAGAGTATCTGGCCAAATTTTCTCATCTTATAGCATTTCATGATCCTGTGCTGGCCAATCATCTTCATGACATCAATTTTGTTCCTGAGCTGTTTGCTATTCCTTGGTTCCTGACAATGTTTTCCCATGTTTTTCCGCTACATAAGATTTTTCATTTGTGGGACAAACTGTTGCTGGGCGATGCTTCCTTTCCTTTGTATGTAGGTCTGGCAATTTTGCAACAGCTAAGGGACACTCTGCTTCCCTCGGGCTTTAATGAGTGCATACTCTTGTTTTCTGACCTGCCAGAGGTCGATATAGAAAAGTGTGTCAACACCTCAATTGAGCTCTACTGCAATACTCCTCGCAGCATAACTTACAGAAGTCACGAGTTGCATGACAAACAGCCATCTCCTGATTTTGATCCAAATCTGGAAATGAGTCCGCTGTCTGTATCTCAGTTGCAAAATGAATTCAGTCCCCGTATTAGTGGAGCAGACCTTCTTCAACTACTCAACTCCAAAGCCACTCGTCCCAAGGTGTTGATCATCGATGTAAGAGATCACGACTTCTATAAAGAAGAAGCAATTATGTGCAGCATCAACATTCCTCTCGGCTTTATTGACTTCGAAACAGAAGACTATGATTCGGCCATACCGTCTTGTCCAGAACTAAGCGTACTTTGTAATTTTAAGGGTAAAATCATTATTTTAGCTGGAGATGAACCAGCAGAAACGGCAAAACTTTGTCGCTTATTAGTCCGACGCAATTTTTCTCATGTGTGTTGTCTTCATAATAGTATTGATGCTCTTAAAGGAAAGGGGATAATAGGTCCAGTTTTAATATAATTGAATGTAATTACCAAAATATTCAATAGTACTACTGTACTGTTTTCATATAACTTGGCAGCAGTATGCTTGGTTCACATATAGCATGTCCCATCTGCTACTCGCTGCCAAGTTATATGAATACTACAGTACTGTGTTGTACAGATGTAAACGTAATAGTACTACTTTTTAAAGATCTCATTATACCTACTATTTTTGATAGGGTTTTGTTATTGTAAAATGAAACTTGTATGCATGTATGATAATGTATTATGGAAAATGTACTAAATATAACCAATTTGTAGAGCAATACTGAGTCTACTGTTGAATATTTTATTGGACTAACATAATAAATGGAATTTTTCACCAAAGTAAAAACTGAAACATTTTATTTTCTAAAATATCTGACTTCAAATTTACTACCGCAATGAAATGAATTTTGTTGAGTGATTGGAGCTATCTAAATATAGCATTATAGTACAGTAATGAATTAAGTGAATTACTTTTGAAAGATAACTTTGTCACACGAACGTGAAAGAAGATTCGTAATCTGTAAACATTAATAGAGTTCAAGTTTGAACATCCGAGTAGGCTAAATGTAAAATGATTCTGCTTAAACGGAAAGTAGTCAAATTTTCTAAAACTCATTATTATTATAATAATAATAATAAGCGTATGGCTTTTAATGGTGGGGAGACCCTTACGGGTAGTTCCACCTCGCCGTTTGTGCCATGTTACGGGGAACATGGTGGACCTACTATTTTAGGTGGGTTCCGAACCACCGGGTAAGTGATAATAAAGCTTGTAACATCAAGTCATTGAAGCACGGTCACCCATCCAAGCGCAGTCTTGAGCGGTCGTGACTGAACATCACGACCACTTGAACACCACGCTCACCGCGTGACCAATCACCACCATATAATTATTATTATATGCTCCGTCTCAATATTTACTTGGTTTGAAAAGCTTTGTTGAACATTTGTACTATTTAATTCAAACAATATATATATTTTAGGATTTTACAGTACTTTACTGTCTTCCTTCCTTTAGTCGAGTCCTCCATCTCCGTCTGTCCTCCCACTCACCATCCCTCAAATTCCTCATAACCATAGCCTCATCCACCTCATCCCTCCAAGACCTTCTCGGTCGTCCCCTCTTCCTCCGCACAATCGGGCTCCAATCAGTCACCATTCCAATCCACTTACTGGCACTTATTAATTCAAACAAACGAAGTACAAATATTTCTTCAATCTTAATATGAGTTGGAATTCTAACAACACTAAATTCTGTAGTATGATAAACCATTCCTGCGAATCTGATGATTTTTTGTATTTATGGTAGTATATTCTAACCATACTATGGTACGTTCCGACTTGTATATACTTTAGTAGAAAATTTAGATATATTACTTGTCTAATTTATTGCATGAAGGCAACTAAAAGAAACCATGAGTAATTATTTGACTGATTTATTAAACATCAATGCTTACATCAAGCAATAGAAAAAAGATCATTTCTTTAACTGTAGCTGAAATATTACTACAAAAGACAAATATTCAATACAATTAATGCAGTAAAAAATACAGTCTTCATCAAAATAAAATATAGGAATACATCCAATTAATAATGAATATATATTTTTTCATGAATAATATAATATACAACAAGTTTGTATAATAGTATGAAGATAATAACTACACTTAAATAAAATCATTTAGTTCAATCTTATAGTTTCATTCGTTTGAAGTCTTGTATACGCACAGCCTTATACCTGTATAACCACAAATATTTTTCTGATTTCAATTTATTCACAATTTTGAGCAATTTAGTAGGCCATTTGGAATGAATTTCTACTCACATAATAACATCCCTTGCAGTTTCGCAATGTGACTCTAACGAGTCTTAAATTTACAAATGGTAGATGAGCTGATGAAAGGTTAAACAAAATGGTTTATATAACGTTTACATAATTAGCCATAAAACAAGGGACAACTTGAATGGCTTTTAAAAAATATATATATAGTAGTAAAGAGTTGTCGCATAAAAATCTGGTAGCCTATACCTCATGGATCTGGAATTGACATTGATTTATGGACGTTTGAAAAAATATTTTGGAACATGAATAATTTATTTTCAACATTAATAAATTCTATAGGAATTTGAAAGGATTTGAATCCTAACAGTTGGTGAAGATATCACAACTGGCAGGGGAAGTAGAGTGTGGGGGAATGACAAAACCATTCAACAAATAAACATCTTGAATTTCTCATGGAATTTATATAGGAACAATTTACTTTAAACATCAATATTAGGCTATATGAGCTGAAACGATTTGAATCCTAGCAGTAGAAAACATTACACAAATCTGGTGTCAATGACAAAAACCATTTAACACTACAACCCCGGTCTATTACAACCATGCTAAAAAACACCAGCTATGAATATCCTACCTCTATTGAAGAATAGGATTTGGATAAAGATATTCTACTGGATGGACATCAATGAATTCTATTATTACAGATCTCCTAAGTTTTGGAAAATTAGTTGATGACTTTTGATTATTTCAATTTGAAATAAGTCAGTTTTGAGTCCACAACACTTTTGGCAAGGATGCATGGTATGAAAGTGTTCTAAGTACGAAATTGAATGTCTTTCGATTGTATTCGCCTGCAATGAGTAGTTCTCTGAGTTTTCTATAAATAATATCAACCTTGATTAGTCTATTGAAGTCTGTGTTGACTACATTGATTAAATTTTCTGGTAGCCCACTTGACAGCATTATACTTTGGAACTCAAGGTATTTAGATTCATCCTCATCATTAAAGCTAATAATCACGGAATTTCCATAACAAATCAGTGGAGCAGTAAGTAAGGCTAATCCTTCAAAATTATTCAAATCTGGACCAAAAGAAGTGCGGACTAATCCACGTGGCTCGAATGAAATCTGGTATAAACCTTTATTTGTTACAATCGATGTACTGTGAGTGCATCTGTGGCATTCTTCTGCAAAGTAGAAAAATATGTCGGCTGCATGCTGGGCTTCATCTGAAGTGATTCTGGAAAGTAAAGAATAATCTAATTGGTTTCTTTGAACGTGAAATATCGTTTAAGAAATATCTACTTTGTCCCAACAATATTATAAATATATAATATTCCGATTAATGTTACAATACACTGTACAATACATTAAAATGTTTATATTATACGGATTATTTATTCTGAGAGCAACCGCACCAATTCCTGACGAAAATTTTAAGATCTCAACTAGAGGAAGTTGACGTACTTTGAAAAAAAAATTAAGCTATTACGGAACCAACAGTCGTGTCATAAGCATTAAACTGAGTCCAAAATAATATGAACACCATATAGATCTAAAACTACTATTTTAATAGTAAAAAAATTGAACCCCATCAATTGCACAGTCCATAAAAAGCAAGTAATTATTAACTTTTTCATGATTTCATCTTTATCGGTGATTATCTTTTGAATCTTTGTTGGTGATATCTAATGTAAAGGTTTTCCAATAATATAATTAAAATATGATAAATTGAATCTAGAAAATTCAAAACTTAAACTCTCATAGTCGAAGAGCATACATACAATAAAAAGCATGCATACACAAAACCTTGCTAAATGCTATTGATAATTGACCATAGACTGCAAAAAAAATTTTTTTTCATAAACTGAGAGAAGTCAAACTTTGTCAACAGTCTGAACTTTGGCTTCGGTGCTTAGTCAGTATACATAATTATATGTTCACATAGAATATTTATGTATCATTTATTCACCAATTTATTAGCTTCCATAGTACAATAACATGCTATACTATTGTAGATTTTATAATATACTATTGTATATGGAGGGGTCAGAGCAACAACCAAGTCAAGTTTTTTTAGTTTGATATGGTAACGTGTGTCTAAAATCGAGTTTTATTGTTGCCTTCGAGGATTACTCCTTGGTTTTATTCATTGTAATACCAAAATAAGTCCATAGTTCAATTATAAGCCACCAGAATGCGTTAGTTTGTTGCTGCTCTGACAGGCTGCAACAAAGTTTCAGAACAACAACCGACCAAGTTCAATCTCTGGTCATGTTGATGTTCATTTGTTTTGTTTTGATTGGTTTTGTAAAAAGAAAATGAGTTCTGATAGTGAATGGAAACCAGGAAGTGATGACGGTAAGGTTTATAACATTTATTACAAACTAGAAATCAGGTTGTAATAATTTCATAATTTGAGATATAGGTACGATCTTTCACGTGAAAATGTGTTCTGAAGAAAATAAAGAGCCAGTGAAAATGAAGTATTACTACAATGTGTTTGCAAAAAAAATTCAATTTACATTTTAAACCACCAGCAAAAGACACGTGTAAAACATGTGATGAGCTACAACTAAAAATGATGAAATTAGAAAAGAGGAACTGAAAAGAAGTAAAAGAGGCACACTTGATACTTGCTGAAACAGCTATAAATGCATTACAAGAACTCAGTGCAAATGTAAAGGAACTGGCACTCAGTCAAAATGAAAGTGTTCCACCACCTACAGATTCATATGCTTGCACCTTTGATTTACAAAAGGCGCTTCCCTTTGAGTACATCAGTGGATTATTACAAGCGAAACATGTACGTTTACCATTTCGGAGTTCATTGTTTCAACGATTCCACTGCTCACATGTATGCATATAATGAAACTGAAGGAGGAAGGGGTGCTGAGGACATATCCAGCTGCTTGGTAAAACATTTGAAAGAAAATGCCAAGGATTATGAAAGTATAACAATGTTTACAGACAGTTGTGGCTGCCAGAACCGCAATATGATCTGTCTAGTTGAAACTTGTAAACGACCCAGAAATAACCGCCAAAAACATTGACCTCGTGTACATGGTACCGGGTCATTCATACCTTCCATATGACACTGACTGGCATGATTGAGAGAACGAGTCAGAAAATCACAAAATATACGTTCCAGAGGATTGGTTTGAAATAATAAATCAGCAAAAACACAAGAATTCATGTTTTGTAGTTCAAGTACCAAAGAACTTGAAGAAAGTGTGGATAACCGAAAAAAAGGAACTGATGGGGAACCCATCAACTGGTTAAACATTAGATGGATCAGATTTGTAAAAGGAGAACCTTTCACAGTGTTTTCAAACACTCACTGTGTACAGTGTCCAGAAGAACCTTTCAGACAGTTGAACTTGAAGCAGTACGTCCCAGCCAAACAGAGAAAAAATTCAAAAATAAAAAAGGATTATATTTACAATCACTTTTTGAGGTACAACAGAGTCCACTATCCAAGCCACAGACCAGTTACACAAGCAAAGAAAGATGACATGCAATATCTTTCCCCCCCCGCGCCTGATACTTCAAGAAATCTCTACAAGAAGAAATTTAGAAGTAGCTGAGGAAGTTGATGTGGAAAATAATGAAATTCTTTACTTGTAAAATGGTTCTGTGACATAAATCAGTGTGTTTAATCTCAATTGAAAATTCTGACTGCTCATTTACATTATTCCCTATTAAATAATAATATTTATATGAACATAACATGCATATTATTAAAATATACCATAGTTATTTATGTCAGATTTAAATTTTGAGGAGATGGTTGGATGCTGGAGTCAAAAGTTGGAAAACGTTCAGTGCAACATTCAGCCAAGTCCACAAAAAAGTTTGGTTACTAATAAAAAGATGAATTTTTTACAATTTGTCTACACCAAAACTTAAGTTGATTTTTCCACTATTTGAATTGAAAATAATTATTGTTGTGAGTAAAAGTTATAAATTTTTGGAAATTTCCAATTTCCTCAGCTTTTACTTTATGGTCTTGGTTGGTTGTTGCATTGACCCCTCCATATTTATTGTAATCAGAGATGCCAAATTTGATCAATGAAAAAAAATTATCTGTATTTCTAAAGTAAACATAAATATGACAAACCTTTCACGAAAGTTGTAAGCTATGTCCGATAGAATTTTTGCTCTTTGTAACAAATCAACTTTCTGCCAATCTTTTTGTGCCTTCTCAGCCTTCTGTATAATGTGGTTTTGGCTGTTTGAGAATTCATCTCCTGTAATTTCTGGGTGCCTAAGGAAAAATATTTGTGGAATTATTTTCAATCTTTTTCAGAGTAATTTTGATGAGAATTAAGGAAAGTAATAAAATTCTATATGTGAGATCAGATTTTTCATTGACGAAACCTGTTGGAAATGAAATACTGTAATAAATAAGGATATTAGGAATAAGTCGGAATAATCCTTAGATATTGCAATTATTAACAATTGCTAACTGAATCAATAAGATGGTAATAAATGGTCCCGGGTTCGGATTCCGGCGGAGCATGATTTTTGGCTAATAGCATTCATCAAATCTTTGCACAACTACCTGTTACTGATGTAAATTGAAAGTCTTCAGTACATTTGAGGGAGTCTTTCAGTACGTTTGGAATGCTAATTCGAAATTTATTACCATTCTATTAGGAATAATGACTAGTAGATAAAACCTTATTATCATGTCGCTCTATTCATGCATTACTTTTCCAATATAATTCATGAATTCAAGTGCAACGGATTCTTCCTATTATTTCTTTCAGATTTGCAAATACACGACTGGGACAGTATCAATACGTTTGCTTATGAAGTTGCATTTTACCAGTATTATTTTTTGTTACTTTGAGTTTTAATATGATATTTAACGAAATAATCAATTTCAGCAAAACGTTGTATTAGTACTTTTATCATTGTATACAAACAAAAATTATTATGAATATAAGGAATTATTGTACAAACTTGTACACAATCCTCCTCGCACACACTTTTGCCTAGATTCATCTTTTGTTGCTTTTTTCATTTTTATATTGTTTTTTTTTTTAGAATAATAAATTTATTGAATGAACCTGACTACTATTTGTTATCTGATTTTACATCAAATTAGTAGAAATTCCGTTTTAAATGATTAGGTAAAGTGTAAAGCACATAAATAAGTTGAAAAATTAGCATACTCTTTTCTGTAAACCTTGAACCCTCTGTGAGTGTTCACATGGGCCGTGGATTGCCTCAAACTGCATTTTCAATTCTCTCCAACATTATTAATACTGTCTTCTAAAAGCAAATTTATAGCAATATAGTATGAATTTGTATTACCTGTATCCAGGTGGAAGACTAGATATTGATGCGCAATAAATGTCTGAAAAAAGAATTATTTGTTACCAAGTTTGACAGGCTACATAAAGCGGTATAATATAAATATAAACCAACTACCAATCATAATGCATTCAATCAATTTCATAACAACAATAATATTATAATTTGATGAACCATATAAACTACTTTCCATAACATACTTACTAGCACTAAAATATATAATTAACAGTACTATATTATATATCATCGAGATTATGAAAAATGTAATTGAATACACGATGCTCGCTTCAAGTGAGCAGCCTACTTGATAATACGAGGGTAGGCTGATAAGTAGTGCACACCATTGTAGAAGATGAACTAAATAAGTTTCAGAAACGCGTCTGGTGGCACGTGAAAGTACTATCCTCTACACGTCTGCGCAGTTTGAAGGCGTTGCTTCCATCCAGTTTGTTTTGAGTAGTGGAAGTATGGCATCGTGTTCTGGTGCTATGTCAACGCGAATTAAACAACACGCTGTTATAGAATTTTCAACTGCTGAGAAAGTGAATTCTAGTGAGATTTATCATCGTTTAAAGGCTGTTTATTGTGACGATACTGTTGATAGGTCTACGGTGAATTGATGGGTAATAAAATTTCGTGATTGCCAACCTGGAAAAACCTTAATTGTTGAAAAAACACACAGTGGACGTCTAATCACTGCCTCAGACTGTATTTTGGAATGCTCACCGAGTTTATGTGACTGATTACCTGGAACGAGATGCAACGGTAAATGCTGCTCGCCTATGTATTAAGTTTTTCCTCCACTCAAGAGAGACCTTAAGGGTAATCATTACAGCTCGGACAATGAGGTGAAGGTAGCTATCATGTCCTGGGTTTGAGAAAAGTCGAAAGAATTTTTCAGTGAAGGAATGGAAAGAATTGTAAAATGTTGGGAGAAATGTGTACCGTTACTGCTTAACGGTGACTATGTTGAAAAATAAATACATGATTTTGAAGGTCAAGATTTGTACTTCAATTTGTTTTTCACCCAATCTTGCTATTCGTTTTTGTTCTTCTTCTACAAGCATGTGTGCATTACTTATCAGCCTACCATCGTACTTTCAATACCTACCATGACTTTTCAATATCTTAATTCTCTTCAAAGTATTTTACTATACAGAAGAGAGCATAAAACTTTTTCATTCATTCAGGTATTCTATTTTCTCATGTTACTGGTGCACTAAATAGGATAGTCCATTAGGATTGTTGATCAATTGACTAAACATTAAAGAGTAGCCTACTTACCTATCACATATTACTATCGTCACACGTGCAATAAATTTATTGCCAAATAAAAGCAAAGTAAATGTGTCAATAAACTATACTATCGAACTCACCCCATTTAATAGAGAAATATTTTTCGATTGTTGGACAGTAGATTGGCACTAGAGGATCAATTAAACCATGTGCATTAAGCCAAGTAGTGTTCATCTGCAACCACATTAAGAGAATCATTATGGTACTACTACTTGGTATGATAAAGCATGAAAATTGTATCTGCCACGATGAATAGAGAAGTTTAGTCAAGTATAAGAGTGCCCGGCCACTGTGTTGAGTTGCACTGCGCTGTGTGACGACAGCTTTCAAGCCGAACCAATGGTTTTCAATGACTGGTAACCAACACAGCACAGAGCAGCACAACTTCCAGTGGTTGCGCGTTCATTAAAAACCATTGGTTTGATTTAAAAGCTGTCGTCGCACAGCGGCATGCAACTCAACACAGGTGCTAATATTTTACAATAAAAACCGAAGGAAATCTTGAAATCTGATTCCAATTCAAAAGATGGAGAAGCTAATTTTAAGAGTCATACATTTCCTGAAGAAGGCCTAAGTACCTTTCCTTTTTTCCCTTTAAATGCAGACAAATTTTGAAAATCCTTACACATTTCATAGAATGAACCTTTCCGTCAAATTTTATAGAATTTGATCAACGCGTTTAGTCGAAAAATCGATACAAACTTCAGAGCTCAGCAGCCGTGACAACCACTATAGGAGAATATCTGTTTCAAGATCTTGACTGCACAACAGAATTCTTAAACTACTTGGAAGTGCCCGGCTTGCCATCGCTCAATTTGAAACTGAAGGTTGGGTTAGTAATCATCATACTTCGAAAACTGTCCAATGGACCATGATAAGTAATAAAAATACGAACGATGAATGTTATTTATACAACAATACTAAAAGTTAAATTCTTAGGTGAGGAATTTCTGATTCCAATGATCCCATCCAACGGATATGCCCTTTCAGTTTTTAAGCAAATACTATTTCCAATACCGTACACTTGCATTTGCCATGAAATTTAACAAATTATTACAGTACCAAGTTAATAATTAAGTGTTTGTGGTCTGAATCAAGAAAATGAATGTTTTTATTATGGTCAACTGTATGTTGCATGCTCATGAGGCAGTAAACCATATGCTTTATTTTTGCACCAGATAGCACAAGAAAAAAGTATATTAAAAGGTGTTTCACCAGAGATGAAAGATAAAATTTAAAAAATCATCAAAGATAATCATCAAATTCATGGGTTTTTAGGTGGTAGAAGAGAGTGGAGAGAGTATAAAATGTAGCATGGCTGTTATGGAAGTGAAATAATCTGCTACATTTAATTTCCCTATTACTTTGCACGTGAAATTTCGACCATACTTGAATTGGCGAAGAAAATGGCATCGCCTGAGCTGCATTGTAGTTGACTCTGCTACACTTTCTAGATGCTGTACATGGTTTATAAAACATTCCATCATACCTCCAAGGCCGGTTTAACGTTCGCCGGCCAGCTATTGATAGATATATTATATTGTATCTTCATAATCTATTTATATCTTTATTAATAGAATAGACAGAATAAAATAGTAGGTTAGAATGTATTTACCCTCAAAAGATGATGGGCCTTGGTTGCAAGTGAATGAGATTCAGTCCAAAGTGAAGCATTACTACAGTGAATGTTATTATTTGCTAGAGTGATGCATTCTTCAGTAGTTCGAAATGGTTGGGCAGTAATAAATGGCAATCGCAGTTCAGTCTGATTTAGATCCACACAACTTGGAGGTTCGCCTTTGAATATTATTGGACCCTTTAGACCAGTCTTCAAAAGCTTTGTTTCATAAACCTAAAAATTCACCAGAGGTATACTACTACTTTAATTACTTAATCAATTTATTTTATTTCAGATAATACACAAAAGCAATAGGGAAGTGACAGCCGTGAGCCGTAGCAGGAATCTTTACCAGGTATCACATAAAGATAAGCTACTAACTCCTGGGCCCTCTTTGTAAGGGTGACCGATTGGATTGGCCAGAAAAAAATACTCTGTTGTAAAATCACTCCCCGGTGGTTCGGAAATCATATGAAACTGTAGTTCCATCTCATCATTAAACTTATTACCCGCGCCCAGTTATTAGACTATGAAAAAAACTTTTATAAATAGGACAATTACAGTAAGCAATCAAATCTATTTGATGCGTGCTAATATTGTTAGAACAAAATTGAAATGACTGAGCAATAGAAATGATTTGAGAGAATTTCTACAGGTTGCATGAGTGTCTTGTGGTTGTAACTCAAGCTGAGATTTTGTCATAGGTATGACACCTATGTGTGGCTAATGAGTTGGACGATGATAATGAGTTAAACCTACAGTTTTAGAGTGTTCTGTACCACCGGGAAGTGATTTTACAGGAGAGAGCAGGTCTTTTTTGCCAGCCAAACAAAAGCGGTCACCCTTACAAGAAAAACCCACGACTTATCTGACTGAGCTTGGCGCGGCTAATCACTTCCCCTGAATTGAGGAAGGTATGGAAAAGGTCCTATAAGGACTTTAAAAAAATAATCTTTATAATAAAGGTCTGAAAGTTGAACTAACTTACATCAATCTTCATTATCCAGTCTTATAAAATAAAATTACTTTCACATCATGAACGTAGCTCGAGCATATCAATATCATATTATGAATAAAATTTTGATGCATTAAATGCATATAACTACGATGCATACAACTTCTTTCCACACAAAGTGCAATCTTTCTATATATTTGGTTGGTTGTAAGTCATTATCAGACAGGATCATAACAGCATTATATCAGTCTGTCAACATCGGTGAGTGATCTGCACACCCCAGGGCTTCTTCCTACGCCAAATCCATTATCGGTAGACATATTTCTTTGTAATACAAAAATATTTAATCAGTAGGTAATAAGTGCGTTACTGCTTCCAAAACTTGGAGACATTACAAATTTTAGAACGTGATTTTTAGGGCCAAACTTTCCAATAATTATAATCCGCCACTGAAACATAGAAAAGAATGGACTGCGTTACTTACTTCTATTCCTACTGACTTGGCATCTGAAATTAATTTGTCCAATTCCTGCAACTCTTCGTCGTAGTGTGCCGATAGAAAGGCGATTTTATTTATTTGTTTGAGAAGACCGCTAATAAAATAATCGTACACAGTTTCTTGAACAAGTGCTTTCTTCATAAGCCAAATACCCTAGAAAGCAAACATAATAATGATGATAACATAAATATTGACTAGTAGTTAATTTCGTTTTAACAAGTAGTTAAATAGAACTAACTACTAAATTTATTATCACATAAGAAGTTTAATTTTATCATGCATTCAGTTGAAGATGTCCTTTTGCAGATAGATTATTCATTCATTTAACTAAAATACAGTCAATGTGAATACCAATCAGTGCCGGATTTACCACTAGGCCGCGGTCTAGGGCCGCAAGCAAAAGGGGGCCGCAGCGTTTTGTAAAAAAAAAACTTTTTTTGGTAAAAAAATTGAATTTTTATTTTCCAAAATTAATTAATAATTACCGCTACTGTAAATCGAATACTTTTGTTTATAAACAATACAATCTAATTAAAATAGCTCAAGATAATGGAATCAGTAAACAATTTTTCAAATTAGAGAATGCTATTCTACTAAACATGTGATATGATATTTTTCAACGTTTTTACAAGAGTAGCAAAAGACTGCTACAGACTTGAATGTGACTTGCAATATATACAAATCTCTGAAGGAGTACGTATTGAGTCTGAGAGACAACTTTGATTCCTATGAAAAAAGAGGAAAAGAATTGTCTAAAAATGAAACCTATATTCTTGAAATAAAAAGACGCCCGAAAAGAAAAGCTCTCCCTGGCGAAGACAAAGGAGATGACTCCACTGAACCCCACTTTAATGTCAAAGAAGACTTAAAGATTAACACATTCAATGTTGTAATTGACAGGCTTTACTCAGAATTGAATAAAAGGTCCGAAGTTTATTTCAGTTTTATGAAGAATTTGGAATTTTAAACAACTTATCGTCAATTTCCAATGAAAAATTTGGGGGAAAAGCTTCTATTTTTGGCTAAAAAGTATCGAATCAACATAGATGGTGACTTTGGAAGAGTGTGTACAGTTCAAAGGCTTTGTTGAAGGTATATTTGATGAAGAAAGGAAACCTCATGATAAAAAGATTACCAAGCCTCTGAGGAATACACTTTTGGAGTACCGTATCTAAAACCCATTCGTGAAAAACAGTTAACATTATTTCCGAATATGGACACGGCTTTGCGCATTCTACTATGCCTGATGACATCTAATGCATCTGGAGAAAGAAAGAAAGATCATTCAGCGTGTTGAAAAGAATCAAAAACTACTTGAGGACTCTAGATTGTCTAGTTTGGCTAGTTTTGTTTCAAATGCTGAGCTTTTTCAAGCCTTAGACTTTAACGATTTGATGAAAGATTTTGCAGCCAGAAAGCTAGAAAAGTGAGTGTTTAGAGTTTAGATATGATATTAATTATGAGTATGGAGTGGAGTGAGTGTCAATGTTAATCACTAATCCAACTTTATCCAAATTAAGAACATGACATTGACGTTTTTCAGTATAAGAGAATTGAATGATCTAGAAGTTTATTTGTTGTATTCTTAATATTTTTATTTTTCAGTACCGTAGCCTATTACTATTACAGTTCATATTATTATTTTACTTATAATGTATTTTCAACTCGGCTTTTCTTAGTCTTTTGTTGTCACCTGTACTTTTCCCCCCAAATGAAACAAATGTTATTTACTTTTAACAATTAACTGCAATACTAATTTATAATATAATAATTTTACAAATAACTGCTGTTTTTTAACTTTTTGAATTATATATTTTCTATAAATATAGTAATTGTTGTTAGAGCTGTTTTGGGGTTTTAGCCAAATTTTTAAACCAAGATTATTTAATTAGCGAATACAACATTTCAACCTATTTATGTACCATATTCAAATAGAACATTAGTGCCATTTCTATTCATGTATGTTGTACCAATTTTAAAAAGTAAAATTAAAATGAACATTATGTATTAATATGAAATGTGCTTTATGCTTTAATTACATAATCGTGAAGTTATTGGGGGCCGCTCGGGGTAATTTGGCCTAGGGCCGCAAGTACCCTAAATCCGGCACTGATACCAATTAGCTATCTGGAAAAGGAATTCTAGGAGTTTGGTACCCCAAAGATTTTGATTGGTTTAAATTACTGTATTGTTTCCAGAGAATATCTAATGTGAACAATGAAATCTATCTAGAGTAACCCTTTGAAGCTTAATCTGACTTTTTCAGAAAGTTCTCACTGTTTGTAACATAACAGGCCGGTCAGCATTTGTATTTGATATAACTTGAATAATGGTCATATTCTAGACAATTTTTTTTTAAATCTGGTGATTCGTTCACCAATTTTTTCTGTTTGATACGCTTCAATTCCAAGTACGGTAATCAATTCTAAATCTTCAACTGCAGAGCACAACGACCAGGAATATGGTGACTGCCGTGAGATCTTGTTGTAAAAGTGAGGGAATAATAATTATCATTATTTTTTAATAAAGCGCCATCATTTATTCTAAAAATTTCAATTAATAAGTGGAGTTCGTAATGGAAGAAGAAACTCAACACTCAATTCTAAGATACCTCAAAGTTATATATGTTAGTGAGAACATAGTATATACATTCAACCAGGGTTACTTGATGCTATGCTTACTCCAGCTCCAGAAAAATAATAAATTCAATGTAAATTCATTTCCACAGATAAATTATGAGTTAGTGAAGAATTTCATTTTCATATAAGCAAACCTGATGTCCATCTCACGAAGTTCTATAACAATGCTCTCCCAGGCAACCTAAGCTATCAATTACCAGATGCACAATAGTTCTCTCAATAATTCTTTAACAGAGTTTATTTTGAGCAAAAACATAATTCTATCACTTCCAATTCCCTCATTTCCAGACTTAGGAGCCGAATTTTATTTTTGTCGAAATTTGTTGTATCACTGCAGCTATACTGAGAAGAGTTAGAAGCATCAGGCTACATGTTGCCTTCATATTCCAATATTGACGAGAATAGTGATGTTTCAAAAAATGATATTTCAACCCAGACCTTCTTCCTACAGATAATAAAGACCACAGATGCAGATAAACAGATAATGTAGACCACAATTCATAGGCGTGCGCACGGTGGGTGCCATGGCACCCACGTTGGCTCCTGGAGGGGAGCGCAAAATTTTGGTTTTTGATTTAAAAAACTTATGTTTATTGGCTTAGGCAAGGATTTTAAGAGTAACAATAAATTTAGTTTGAAACCGGTAGTAAATATTTATAACTTGAAAAGATATAATTTATTAAGATTTTAGAATACATGAGCAGCGTATCATTTGACAACGAGCGCTCTGTTTTGACTATATCAAGTAGTTTACTTCTAAATGTTGTTCTTGAAGGCGGTTCCATAATAATTGTTATATGGCTATTCACATACACACCTTCTAATAAAACAATTTATAGATAAAATAAATCTATATTTCGACAAAATTCTTTTGTCTTCTTTAGGATTAAACCACATTTTTACAGCAATGTTATATTCAAAAACCAATGTTCATTTTTTTCATGGAAAGAAAAGGGGTGCGAATTGGCCCTGGCACCCACACTAATCACAACCTGCGCACGCTTATGCCACAATTAAAACTCTGGGAGTAGATAATTTATATTTACAGAATAAAATCGAGGCATTAAATAATAGGACTACACTTGAGATGTATAGAAGAGATAGAGCTTTGATTTATTAAGAAAATCACTGTAAATAATCCTTTCTAATGAAAAAAGTCAGTCAGGGCTACAGGTTTTGGGTAAATCGATCATCAAACACAAGAAAATAATCGTATCCAAGAACTTTTGTTCCACATTAAAAATGAGATAACACACTTGATATTAGAAGATTAGTAATAATAATTGATATGCTAATAGTCAAATTCCCATGAGTATCAACCTGTTTAGGTCCAAAAAAGTAGTTACTGATAAGGCAGTCTATTGCACTATCAACGTCACCATCACCAAAAACAAGCATGATTCCTTCTTCTATTTTTGAACGGCAATCTGAAAAAGTTGGAGAAAATTACACTTGAGTAATCGCCTAACAAAAGTTACGTTAGTTGTTGATAAAGAATCTCAACTGATTTGACTCATCAAACATCGTTAATCAAAAAGGATAAACCTAAACTTCAACCTAATTATCACGATGGGTCTTGGGGTACCTGTTTAGCTCGAGTGTTAAAGTCACTCTTTAAGCTCTTAATAAATTAATAACCATTCCCATTATTAATACTATGGCTAACTACTTTTAATGCAAACACCAAAATGCCCCCTGCGTGTCATTATTA
Source organism: Conomelus anceps (assembly GCA_948455865.1). Classification (NCBI taxonomy): domain Eukaryota; kingdom Metazoa; phylum Arthropoda; class Insecta; order Hemiptera; family Delphacidae; genus Conomelus; species Conomelus anceps. Next base: position 73,572,657 of record OX418217.1, read on the forward strand.
CTGTGTCCAATTTTGTTCTGTAAAAATTTGGAAAAGTCTTCAATTCAAATAAGAGAAACTTTATCCAAATTGAAAAAGAAGACAAGGAAGACAAGCGAGTTTATCTTGAAACCTCTTACATCGATTTGACTTAGTAGTAGTTCAATGCGGTAAAAATATCTTGAAAATCTTGTTCAGTAACTATTTTTCATTGCGGATTAGTTGAGTGGAAATCCTGTAAAAAATATTAAAAATATCATATGAAAGATTTGTTTTTGAATCAAGTGTAAAGAACGTATTTTTATACAAATTTTAGAAATAACTGTGTAAACTAGTACAATGAAACTTGAATGCTTTCCCGAAGTCATTTTAGTTGCATCTCTAAATTCAATATTGTTACTATTATTCCTTGACACTAGAGCACTATTTGCTATTCCAAATGTTGATCTTTATGTCTCATCTCCATCTAATAGAAAGCAGTAGCTTCTTCATTAATACATCTTCCTTATAAAGCCCACAAGATGGGTTATGACTATCATATTCATATTCTAAAGTGGTATTTCGAATATTATTTGCCAGTGTGGAGTATATATTCTCAGGTGAATTTCTCTTACGGATATCACCATATAGTAATATAAACGACAACATTACAATTTTGAATCATAAGGAGAATCCAATATTCAACAATAATCCGAAAATTGGCAGAACTATTTGTATATCCTAATCTTATTTTTTCACATCGACATTCGGTTGAAAAATTGTCGTCTAGAACTTATCAGTGACTGAGGATAGTTTCTGTACATCGTTATTATAGAAGTTTTCCACAATAGCCTACATCTAGAATGATATAAAAGTTAATTGAATAGCCATGAAATTTCAAATAATTCAATGTAATCTTACTTTTTCCCTGGATTCGGAAGTGCAGAAAAGAGTCTTGGAAGAATCTGAAAAATATTAAATGCGAAATACAAAGTTAATAATTATTATGTCGTTGAAAAAAAAAACTGAGATAAAAAACCAGCTTTGATAATCCTGAAATAATGAGAAATATCCTTGATAATAGCAAATTACAACAATTGAATTTCCTTTTCAATGCTAAAACTCATACTAGAGAGGTAGAGGCCTCAATGGCGGACATTCGAAATTAAATATGCTGTATATATTTGACAGTTTGATAATTGCATCCCCTTAAAAAACTCCATCAAATTTTATTGGTGTACTTCATAAGCAAATTTTAATGTGATTAGCACTCCAAAGAAAAGTAAAATATGTTGAGTTCACAGTTGAAATTGCATTTTATGATGGTACTTTGATTAGATTTTGGATAAAATCATATAACTACAGTAGAGAATTAGCTAGAAAATTAGTCTCTCCAGCTTCGGCATTTCTAAAAAGGTGACAGAATTTTTTATTTCAACTGCATATCAACTTTAGTTGAAAAACTGTACTGCCGCAACTATTGTTCGTAATTTAGCTGACATCACTGAATATATTCAACCAATTTAGCAAAGTGATAAAAATATAAAGATTTATTTTGAATGACACATGATTCAAGTTAGTCGAATTGACATTTATATTCTACAAAAAATAATATTTTTTAAACTGAAAATACACTGGATTGAACAATAGTTTGATTTCAGTGCTGTGATAATTCAAGCATGTAACGAAGTAGAAAAATATTTTCATCACAGTTCATTCATACTTCACATAGTAATTAGTAACAAATAATTGGACTCTTTATTTATTCTATTTCAGAATACCTTTTAACGAATAATAATATACTATTACTAGAAAGTTATACAGCGACTTTTAAATAGAATGATAAAAATATTCTCACCCAGCTTTGGACATCAGTTTCATGAACAATAAAACAGGAAGAAGAAAGTCTTCGCTGACACATACATCAGTATGATATACACTACCAAATGAACCCAAATAATAGCACAGATTGTAGACATTATCAATCACTGAAAAAATTAAATGGCCGTTAACAACTTTAATCCTTTTATCTCACAAATGCACACTTAACTTAGGTACTTGCATATTTGCAATTGGGCTACTACAAAATCTGTCATTGGCAAAAACTAATATAATTGGGTGCAAATACTTTACATTATTAATCAAATGCATGTACTGACCAAGATATTAAATAATAGTTCCTGTAGCAAATAAAAATGCTATATTTCATATAAAATACTGTAACCATTTGTAACGTGTATACAATTTTTTGGCGATGCAAAGGTATCTGGAGGAAATATTCGTGCTGCACTGTGTTTCTTGTATGTATTATGCTAGTAGAGTGAACCTTCCGGCCGCTTAGCGCAGTTGGTTGGGGCGTCACAACTTCAGCTTGCTGTCGTTTAAGCGGTCGTGGGTTCGAATCCCGCTCCACCGTCAGGCATTTATGTGTAATCATTCACCTCATTACCCACGCACAAGTCTCGGACTCATGTGGGCATCATCAGCAAAAAAAAATAAAAAATATTGTGGACCTATTCCTACAACAATAAGGCGGTAAGTCAGACACAATAAAAAGTGTTAACTCCTATTCTTCAACTTGAGCCAGTGCAATCTTCTATAAAAAGGTCAGCCCATCTTGCATAAGAAATGAATCTAATTGCATAGTTTAAAGCACGTTACAATTTAACATTTAACTCTTCAGTCATGTCATTTTAAACAATGCTACCATAATCGATGATGGGCTAGACGAAACTGCACAAGCGCAACTCGAAGGTGTGTTGGGATGAACTTTCTTAGCCGTTTCAGTTGATACATTATAGCAAAAACACGCTTTGGTAAGCTATTATTCTGAGAAGACCAATTAAGATTTCTATCCACATTATATACCCAGGACTTTCACACAAAATCGTACTGCAGTTCATAATTTGCTAGCATTATTTTAGACAAGGCGCTAATATCAAGATGGCTGTACAACCTTTCATAAGCAATAATAATACTTTTACATTTCTTATAATACTTATAATACATTTCATGATACTGAGCATGTTAATCTTCTGAGGTTACGAGTTCTACTAATAACATAACTTGGATGGTTGGTAAGATATTTCATTATTAAAAATTAATGTCCAATTGATAAAAAAAGTGTTTTCTGTAATGTATAATAACTCGTTTACTGTTACAGCTTCTCGACTGTGGAACAATCTTCCAGCTGATATCGTTTTTTTCACGCACTTTTGGGACTTTCAAGTCGAGGCTCTTTTCATTACTGATAGAGGAAACTTTGAGATGATTTTTCATCAGAATTGTCTGTTGGCAGACAATGTTCTTAGACGTTGTAAGTGCTCTCGGCGGGGTTGGTGCGTGATTTACATACGTGATTTTACGTAATTTTCATACTCATCTTTCATTATTTATAGTTACTTTGATAATTAATTGACCCTATTTATTATTGTTATATATTTTATATTTATAATTATCTTTATCTATTTTTTCTTTCGTTTATTTTTATTTTATTTTTATACATATGCTTTTCATTCTGTATACTGTAATTTTAAAATCAATTTTCCAAATTTATTTTAAGCTGTATTGATATGTGAATTGTAAATAACTACTGTAATTTTAAAATCAATTTTCCAAATTTATTTTAAGCTGTATTGATATGTGAATTGTAAATAACTACTATTGTAGTTACAAAAGACGTAAGCCTTGTGACAATTGCTAGTAAAAAATCTATCTTTAACCGATAATTTTATTTATAAATAAATAAATTTCATCATATTCTACAACCACATACAAACATCGTATGGATGATACAGTTTTTATTGGAAAATATGTATTCCAAAATGCATTATAGATTCATTGTATGCTATTTCATAGAATCATGTTGACTTACCGGGGAAAACGCTGGAGCTATGAGTGGAATTTGTTTTGAATAAGAGATAGAATGTAGGATCTTGGATAGATATGCTGTAAGTTTTCAAATAATCTCTCAAGTATATGACATCATTCTCCATAAAGTTTCCCAGTTCCCAATTCGCTTTCAGGCAAGCCAATTGGGCAAATAGCGAAGTGTATTCTTTAAATAAAGTGATCAAACTGAAAGCACAAGATCAGTTACAATCAGAAAAGAGTAACAACTGAAAAAACACTAATATCCTTGGAAATAACGCTATGATTCCATCATAATATCTTACTCTCACAAACTTATCCGCATGTTTAGATATTTATGTAGCAGGGCAACTGATTCATCATTTTATTATTAGTTGAAGAGTTGGTCATGGAAATTAGGTTCACTAAAGCTACTTGCACAGCGGAGTATCCAATACTGGAGGATAATCACCATTACAAAATCATCATATTTCACTCTGCGAGCATTGATGCTCTAGCCTACTACTGTGAAAGCGCATTTACAGTTTTAATAATACACATAATACGAACTAGCCGAGTGGCTGGGAGATATGTGTACTGTTTGGAAATAATAGACAACATCTTATATTGTTCTCTAAACAAGTTTTGAGTACAGCAGGTGAAACATGACTAGCTAGATTATCTCCCAGGAGAAATTTGGGGATATCTTGAGGCAGCTTTTGAAAGCAAGGTAGCAGAATTTTAAAATAACAGTCCTCAAAAACTAGTAATTATGATGAGCGCAACCTAACTGATTATTTAGGATCTAAAAAGGTCCTGAGTCAAAGAGGGACAAAACACACCACTTGAGTTTTAAATGCAGCCAAACAAATTAGTGGGAATAGAGATGTAACAATAGATTATGGTAATCTGGCTACTACCAGTCGTCAAACTAGGCTGGCTTTGGGTTCTAGTGTCAGATGTCCTAGACCCAATTGCACTCTCTTCCAGAAGAAGTTTATATTCTCAACTCCTAGGTTCTACAACGGTCTGCCCCATAGCCTCAAGCAGGCAATCATACCATCCCATTGCAGAAGCTTGAAGAGAAGAAAGGTGAATCAACCAGACTTGGTTCAGTTGTAATGTGCACCTTTTGGACCTATCATGGTCCAAGTGTCATACAAATGTTCCACCCTACAGACTATGTAGGGTGGAAGCCATGCTCCATCTGCAGAGCCCGCAAATAGATAGTTTATTCTCAAATAAATAAATTTACAACAAAAGAACATTTCAATGTCTTACAACTATTAGTAGTCGGAAGAAACAAATTGAAAATAACCTATTTTGAAACAAAATAATGAATACAAAATTATATTACTTACTGAAAGAATTTTTGAGAACATACTGTAGCGAGTCTGAATTGGAGTTAATAGAGAGAAAGAAGGACAGTGGTTCTCGGTGTTATCTGCTATGTAAATATTTACTTTTAAGCAATTAATTACATTGCTTTTGACACTTTTATAGTGGTTACTTAGTAATTTGTAGAATGTTCTCGTTGTTTGATTAGACATTAAGTTAATGGAGTCTTATCGAATATTGTAGAAAGTGCTAGTTTCTTAAGTTATTTATTTAGAAGTTGACAGAAAATTCGAGAGATGTCTCAATTATGAAATTTTATATAAATAGAGGTGGACTCTTGTAAATGAGTCAGTCTTGTTTGAGATGTCGTGATAAACAAGTGTGACAGTTAAGTAGTTCAGTTAGTTCTACGTTGATAAGTGGCAGTAGCGACAGTTTGCGTTAATACAGACAGTGAAATCCCGTTGGCGCTTTTACAAACCATGCAATGAACTTTCGTTGTCTGTAGTGATAATTCTCTTATCTATATAAGATCGTTTAAACGTGATTTATTCATTAAACAACAGTAAAGAATTAAATTACACGTATTTACAATAGTAAGTGAAGTCAAAGATGTAAGCCATGAAATCTAAATGATGGGCTACACATGAATAAAACAAAATAATAAACAGAGGTTGCTAGGCAACCTTACATCTTCCCCCTCAAGTCGCTTGTTGCGGAGAAAAAGGTAGTAGTTTACTAGAATGGAAGAAATTCGACACCTTCTTCTTCTTCCCGGAGGCAACTTCATAGAAAGATGATGAAATTTGTCGGACAACTGGAAAAGGTCCAATCCGTACTTGATCCAATTTGTTTCGGTTTAATTTATTTCCATTCTCGACATAGATCAAGTCACCAATGTTGAAAGTATGTTGACATCGAGTCTTATCAATGCGTTTCTTATTGATCTTAAAGCTCCTCATGGAATTCTGGAATGCTATTTTGCGATCCTCTTCTAATGTGGATTTAGTATTCTCTTCAATTGGAGATATGGGAGATCTGTGACCCAATAGTAGATAAGATGGTGCAAAGTGGGTAGAACTATGAATAGTATCATTATACTCCTTAACACATTCTTGTGCCAAGGTTGTCCAGGCTTTACCAGTGTTATCATTGATTTTGCATCAGAGGCGATTGACTAACGTTTGATTTAATCATTCATTTAACCCGTTAGATTCTGGACAATCAATGCATGTGAAAACGATCTGAATCCCAGCTTTCTTCAAATAGTTAAGAAAATCCTTTGAGTTGATGCCTGTGTATTGATCAGCCAAGAGTATTGAAATATTATTTTTTTTTAATAATAGAGTTGAGTAAGTTTATGAAGTCTTGAGCACTCTGTCCCTTAGTTGTAGAGATCCATGCATATCTGGTGAAGTGATCCACAAGGATGTGCATATATTGTTTTGAAGATCTATTGCCTCTGAAACCTCCAACACTATCAAGGGACATAATCTGGAAAGGTTCTGTGGCAGGACCCAATTGTGAAAGGAGACCAATGGCACGACTTCTACAAATTTTATTCTCTGTACAAGTCTGACATCCCTTATACAAGGAGTGAACTGCTTGATCTAGACCTTTGAAGTAGTAATGAGGTCTGATTGTCGCAATCATGTGGGCTGGCCCACAAAAATATTCCCTTCTTGTATTCAATTTGACTTGATTTTTCCAGATCCATAAGATTCTCAGCTTGGTCTTTTATTATATCAGATAAATTATTAAGTTAGAAATTTGGATTGCATCCTCATTCTCGAAGTATTCAAGAACTGGATTTCTGGATAACAAATCAGCTAGGATATTCTCCTTACCTCGTTTATAAATAATGTTGAAGTTAAACTGGGATAAGTAAATAATTAAGTCACCAAGAAATTCATCTGATCTTGGTTTTGCCTTTAAATTCTCTAGAGGCTTGTGATCACTACAAACTGTGAAGTTACGTCCAATCAGGTAATACTGCCAGAATTTTATTGCATCTTTGAAGGCTTTGCATTCTAAATGAATAGCATCAAAGCGTCTTTCCCTATTTGAGAGTTTTCTTGAATAGTATGCAACAGGATGCAGCAGACCATCTTCTTGGGGCTGTTTGAGTGTTGCACTGATACCTTTGTATCTTGCGTCCGTTTCAATAAAAATAGGCTTCTCAATATCATAAATAGCTAGGACTGGTGAAGTGCATAAATAGTTCTTAATCATACTGAAGGCCTGTTCACATTCATCTGACCACTCAAATTTAACATCTTTCTTTAATAAACGATGCAGTGGTTCCAGTTTCTGAGCACTGTTTTCTATATATTTTAAATAAAAATTCATGGAACCTAAAATACTCCAAACACCAGATTTATCCAATGGTCTCTGGAGCTTCTGAATTGATATCAAGTTGTCTTGGGCTGGTGTGACCTTGTTTTTTGAAATCATATGTCCTAGGTACTTGACTGACTTAGCTCCAAACAAGCATTTGGGAAGTTTCAATTTGAAACCTTCAGCACTGATAACTTCTAACAACTTCTTAATATGCTGAAGATGATCTTCCCAGTTCCGAGAAAATATTAAAACATCATCAATGTAGTTGATGCAGAAATCATGTAAATTATTCCGTCAAATAATATTGATAATATTCTTTGGAATATTTCAGAAGCATTCTTAAATCCAAATGGGAGAACCTTGAACATAACTTTTCCATATTTTGTAATAAATGAAGTCTTTTCACAGTCTTGCTTTTTTAGTGGTATGCACCAGAATGCAGAATTTATGTCCAAAGCAGTGAAGAATTCACAATTTGCTACTTTGTCAATTACATCTTGTATAGTAGGAAACGGAAAGCATTCTGGTACTACCAGTTTGTTAAGTTTTCTAAAATCTATACAGAGACGCGATTTTCTATTCTCCTCTTTCTTGTAGGCTAGTGTGACTGGAGATGCAAATGGAGAATCCGATTCTTCAATGATTCCAGCCTTCAATAGTCCTTTTGTCTGACTCCATATTTCTTCATCGTCCGGGATGGAACATTTGTATGGACGAGACGTTACATATTCATCTCAGATTAGTTTTATCTCTGCTTCTCTTGAGCGAACTCTACCAATGTCAAACTTGTCTGTAGCAAATAAGTGCTTGTATTGGCCAATTAGAAGTGAAATCGATTGTTTGTGCTCTTCATCTTCAATATGTTGCAAATTACAATCAACTTCATTTAAGTGGAATTTTTCTTCATTTAAAGTCTCTAACCGATGAGAGCCAGATGTCTGAATAGTAATCTGATCACTTGATGAACGTGTTAGACTGTTATTCTGATAAATATTAGATTGATCTTCTTGTAAATCTAACAACTTATTGTTACTGGTATGTTGAAAGATTTTCAAATTCTCATCTTGCATTAACTTGAATTTTTTGATGGCATCTATACCTAGTAACAAATCATAGGAGAAGTTATCGTTTTTAACAATGTAGGTTGTAATACGAGTATAATCTGTAATATTTCCAATACAAAGTGTAATTCTAGCCCGGGCTGAGGTGAAATTAAGTCCGCTGATAGTTTTCAACACCCCTCTTTGCTCTATTAATTTCAACTTCAGCAAATCAGCAATTTGTTGATTTATTAATGTTACGTTTGAGCCACTATCATAAATAGCCTGAATGATATTATTGTCATTTACAATAACATTCAATTTTATCAACGGATTTAACTTCACCCGATTTTCTAGTTTAAAGATTCTAAATTAAGGTTGACTTTATGTACTTCTGTGTCTGATAAATTTATTCTGGGTTTGTCAGCAACAGCATTTCTGTTACGACATTCAGCTAATGAATGGTAACGATGTTGAAAACCGAGGTTGGCATAAATAGAACATGGTTTGCACTGATTTTCATCTTTTTGTTGAGCCACATTTTTTTTTACTGGGTTTGTATTTAACCTTGAAGTAGGGAGTTTTTCTTTGCTCCTCTTATTAAATGTGTCCTCTAATTTACGGAGTTTTGAATATAATTTCTCAACATTGGTAAGCTTTTCTCTATCAAGCTTCTCCTCAGCTTCAATTGGTAAACCAAAAACAACATGGTTAATGCGTGATATCTCTGTGCCTCTGGGCTCTACTTCAAGACATAGCCTTTCCTTTGTAAGTGCGTAATCGACGAGGGAACCGCCTAAGTATTTGTACCCAAAAGCTCTCTTGACAAGAGACCAGCCTTTATCAACAAAAACATTAAGGAAAGAACCCTTCCACATCGCCCATGAATCATTTAAAACTATCTTCTTTAAGTTAGTTTCATACCAACCTTTTGCAGGGCCATTGATAAGATAAAAACATAACGCTTGAATTTTAAGATTATCGGATCTTATTTTGAATCAATCACACTCTTCCTCAAACCTACATAACCATTCTGTTGGATCCGATAATTTTTTATCAAATCTTTCTAAAATAAACTTTTGCTTGATATTTTGTAGTTCCAAATTTATTTTCAATTGTGTCTCTAATAGTCGAATACGATTTTCCAATGTTGATTGGAGAGGTTTGATAGATTGAAATTGAACCGTATCTGGAACCAATTCCTCCAATGGTAACTCTTGAAAACAAACATTAGATGATTCATCAAAATATTCTTTTTGAATATTGTCTTTGATCCTAACAGTTACTGTTCTATACCCATTTGAATTTTTAATAGCATATATTGCATTATTTATAGGTTTCTTACTTGTTAGAACTGTGTGAATCTTCAGGTCATTGGAGTCTTCAGGCAATACATACCAAGTTTTCTTGTCAGTTGAAATGCACTGAATTACAAAGTCTTTCTCAGTTTTCTTCAAAATTCGAACAAATAACTGGGTCATCTTACTGATTGAGATCTTGTAATTTAATTTATAAGATCGTTTAAACGTGATTTATTCATTAAACAACAGTTAAGAATTAAATTACATGTATTTACAAAAGTGAGTGAAGTCAAAGATGTAAGCCATGAAATCTAAATGATGGGCTACACATGAATAAAACAAAATAATAAACAGAGGTTGCTAGGCAACCTTACATCTATTACTGTATTGACGGACTTGTGCTACATAAGTTAATTGTTCTTCCTCGACGTTTCTTGTTGAGCATTATTGGACAGTTTATTGTACAGTTATTGTTTAATATTAGATTGGCCTTTTGACATTTAGTGATTGATTCGTGTACAGTTCATTGGAAACTCATTATCAGTTGAACAATATCATTTCATCTGTTTCGTTTGTTTATTTTTGTGTAAGAAATTACTGAACAGTGTGAGTTGTGAATTATTTGTGTTAATAAAGTGCGAGTGATACATTTAAGTGTTGCCAGCATTATTTTAGACATATAACCCGTAACAAATGGTGTCAGAAGTGGGATTTTTTTTGAGTTTTTATTAAAATGGCTGGCAAAATTACATTGTGCGATTTGAAAGTGGCCGATCTCAAATGTGAATTAGAGGAACGTGATCTAGAAACATCTGGAAAGAAGTCTACTCTACAAAACCGTCTTCATGATGTGTTATTGGGAGTAGGAGAAGACCCAGCGACAAAACACCCAGATACAAAATTAATTTCATCCATGGAGGGCAAGCTACAGGAAAATTTAACATCCATGGAAGGCAAGCTACAGGAAAACTTCACATCCATGAAGGGTGAAATGCAAGATAATATGACATCTACAAAAGGTGCACTTCAGGAAAATATGTCATCTATGAAAAATGAATTACAAGATGCCATGGAAAGAAAGGTGAAAGATCTTGCTGATTCTATGAATCAAGAAGTCACTAAAGTGAAGGAAGACTTGAAAACCATGGAAGATAGACTCCAGGAAGACTTGGGAACTATGAAGGAGGATTTTAAAGCAATAGAAAATCGACTTAAGCAGCTGGAGTGTGGTGCTGGAACTTCAAGCAGCAACCAAGAAGTAAGTAAAACTTCAAATTTTCCTGAAATAGTCATCTCAGAAAATTCAATGATGGATGCTAAGGAAGAAGATCTCCAGAAATAGTCAGTAGTTATACCTCAGCACACTGGACTGCCTACGTATGATGGAAAGTCACCTCTAGAAGACTACCAAACACTGTTTGAGACAGCAGCCAAGTTCCATGGCTGGTCATCCACAACAAAGGCCTATGTTTTGGTGATGAATCTCAGAGGGGAGGTGCTAGCAATTCTTCATTCAATTCCTTCAGCTGCAAAGTGGAACTTCAGTGAGCTGTGGAAACGTTTGGAAATGAGGTTTGGCAACAAGCACTTGGAGCAGTTATATCGATTCCAACTCAACACAAGAGTTCAAGGATAAAATGAATCACTGCAGGAGTTTGAGGCTGCTATTGCTATACTTGTGAGGAATGCATATCCCTCGGTTGATGACAACATATATGAAAGAATAGCAGTAGAAAGGTTCCTGAGTGGACTGAGGACAACACAAACCCAGCTTTCAGTTAAATTAGCCAGACCAAAGACACTGAGAGATGCTCTTGCCCAAGCATTGGAGTTTGAAGCTGTTTTGCAGTCAGTGCAAGGAGGCTCTGTGATGAGGGCCTTAGGAGCTGAGAGTATTGGAGCAAGCACCATTCAGAAGGTTGTTGAATTAGTTCTGGAACAGTTGGGAGTTGGCAAAAAGGAGGTTCAATGTTGTACTTGTGAGAAGAAAAGGCAGACCAGGAGGAAGAGTATAGATAAAACCATCTATCAATCTGGAAACAGTGACAGGAATGTGGACAGTTTCTCAATGGAGTCCAATGCAGAGTAGTCCCAGGAGGGTTTTCTTAGGACTACAGTGATCTCTGGGTTGAATGGGAGGAGCCAGTTTGAGATTGATTGATTGATTGATTGATTTTTATTCCTATGCTAGGTCTTGAAAGACCCATTGCACATTTCAAAATAGTACAGCAAGAAAAAAATCACATCACTTGAAAATAAGATGGTAATATTGAAAAATAATATTATACTACTTATAAAAACAATAATACCTCAGATTGAAGTTATAATAAAGGGTTTTAACAATATATAATAATAATAATAATAATAATAATAAATGAATAAACAAAGATTGGAAAAGAACAGCAATGAAAGAACAAAGAAAGACTAGAGAATTACTGTAGCATTAAGACCGACTGGAATGACACAATACAGCAATGACGGAATGTGGAATGACCACAATGACAAAATCACTTCACCTGTAAAATATTGAAAAATTAAGAAGTATAAACCAAACTTGAAAGTAATATTGAAAACTAATATTATATGACTTAATAAAGTTATAAGACATCAGAGTAATGTTGTAATAAATAACTGGTTAAACAAAAAAAAAACAACAGAATAAATAACAAAGATTGGAGAAGAATAGTAATGAAAGATAAAGAAGATAATAAGCGTTAAGACTAACCAGATAATTACTCACCAATCCCAAGCAAATAGTCATGTAATCTTTTTTTAAATAATGGGAGAGAGATTGAGAATACAATATGAGTAGGAAGAGAATTCCACTCTCTGCAGGCTGTAATGATGAAAGATGAGTTGAATATGGATGTACGGTGATGAGGTATTTGAAGTGTGTATTGATGAGACCTGGTTTGATGAGCGGTATGAATGGAAGCTAACAGAGTGAACGAATTGCAAAGGTTAAGAAGAAACAGAAGGAAGATCCTGGCCAGAAACATGTGAGGTCCCAGAAGCAATCAACACAAGGGCAACCAACCTGGCAAGGAAATGTCAACAGTGCTAAGGAAGCAAGCAGGAACAGGAAGAATAAGGAGAAGCACATCATCACAGCAGACCAATGTGGCAGTAAGAAGGCAAAGGAAGAACAAGCAGCTCAGGTTCAGCATACTCTGTACCCAGAGATTCTGCAGATGATCGCAGTTCAACGACAGTTTGGAAAGTGATCCAGACAAGTGAAAGGGATCTGTTCACCCTGCCCAAGGAGTATGCACTGGCGCATTGTGTCACCAGCAACTTACTGGAATCTCGAGGCATTGCTACAGTCTTCAGGAAGAAGTTTGGTGGACTTGGAGACCTGGAACAACAAGGACCCAAGGAAGGAAATGTTCTTCATCTGCAGCGGCATGGTCAACATCTCTTCTACCTGGTGACTAAAGGACAGCCTGAGATGAAGGCATCATATGACACATTGTGGACTTGCTTGGTTCAGCTGAGAGACAGAATGCAACAACTTGGAGTAAGGAAACTTGGCATACCATGGCTTGGAAGCGGATATGATGGCCTGGATTGGAAAATTGTGAAGCCAATGCTAGATGAGGTGTTCAAATCCACTGGTGTCCAGATTACCATCTGCATCTACAACCCTTGGAAGACCAATGAGGAGCCAGCCAGTAACCAGAGCAGATCCAAACTAACATAAGTGCTTTTGTTCTGGGACAGAACAATCTCTTAAGGTGGGGGTAGTGTAGTGAGTCTGAATTGGAGTTAATAGAGAGAAAGAGGGAAAGTGGTTCTCAGTGTTATCTGCTATGTAAATATTTACTTTTAAGCAATTAATTACACTGCTTTTGACACTTTTATAGTGTTTACTTAGTAGTTTGTAGAATGTTCTCATTGTTTGATTAAACATTAATGGAGTCTTATCGAATATTGTAGAAAGTGCTAGTTTCTTAAGTTATTTATTTAGAAGTTGACAGAAAATTCGAGAGATGTCTCAATTATGAAATTTTATATAAATAGAGGTGGACTCTTGTAAATGAGACAGTCTTGTTTGAGATGTCTTGATAAACAAGTATGACAGTTAAGTAGTTCAGTTATTGTTATATGTTGATAAGTGGCATTAGTGACAGTTCGCGTTAATACAGACAAGTGAAATCCCATTGGCGCTTTTACAAACCATGCAATGAACTTTCGTTGTCTGTAGTGATAATTCTTTTATCTATTACTGTATTGACGGACTTGTGCTACGTAAGTTAATTGTTCTTCCTCAACGTTTCTTGTTGAGCATTATTGGACAGTTTATTGTACAGTTATTGTTTAATATTAGATCGGCCTTTTGACATTTAGTGATTGATTCATGTACAGTTCATTGGAAACTCATTATCAGTTGAACAATATCATTTCATCTGTTTTCGATTGCTTATTTTTGTGTAAGAAATTACTTGACAGTGTGAGTTGTGAATTATTTGTGTTAATAAAGTGCGAGTGATAAATTTAAGTGTTGCCAGCATTATTTTAGACATAGAACCCATAACAATACATTCCAGCACACTAGGCACTTGTGGACTGCTGGAGGGAGTCGAAATACTATTTTACAATACTAATACAATTTTGCTATTGCAAAATACAAAAAAGGAAGAGGATAGATTGAATTTTAAATTATATATTGCAAAATTATGGGGTAGATTGCAATTTTAAGGAACAAGCAATAAAGAAGGAAAGCATGTGGGTAACCTGAGTGATTGTGTGAACTGCAACACAAATCAAAGAAAACGAATATACCAATAAATCTGCTTATAAGGTAATGCCTGAGCATAAGCTTCAATGACTTGGAACAAGCCTTCCCCAAATTCAGGGGTCAGAGACAGAAGCCAAGCCAGACTTTAAGCTTTCTTCTCTTCAAGCTTCTGCAATGGGATGCTATGATTGCCTGCTTGAGGCTATGGGGCAGAGCGTTAAAGAACCTAGGAGTTGGGAATATAAACATCTTCTGGAAGAGAGTGAAATTGGGTCTAGGACCCCAAAGCCAGCCTAGTTTGACGACTGGTAGTAGCCAGATTACCATAATCTATTGTTTCACCTCTATTCTCACTAATTTGGAAAAAATGACAGAAAAAGATTGTTTGGCTGCATCTAAAACTCTAGTAGAGTGTTTAGTCTCTCTTTGACACAGGACCTTTTTAGATCCTGAATAATCAGTAAAGTTATGCTCATCATAATTATTAACAATTTACCTGGGTTCAACATTGTCTAAGGACTCTGCAAGCTCAACAAAGTAATTATTAATCAATCCATGACTGATGGCTGCTCTATTTCTTTTTATATTTTGGCATAAACTCTGTGAAATTGTCTGTTCTTGGCATTTAAAAAAGCCAATGGTCCAATCTTTTCCTTGTAGATTTTGCTGTAATACTCTAATTACTTTACCTGTACAATCTAAGTAAATCCCCATTTACTGGCTAGAATAATATTTTCTGCCAGTTGACTCTCTTCCTCTTCACTTAACATACATTGTCTTCCTATTGAGACCAAGTGTTTGGCTTTGGCTTTCTTGTCTATTGTTGACTTGGGTATGCCATATTTTTCTTTCAAGTACATTTCTTTCTCTCTTCAATAGCCTTGGAGAAATTTTCTTCAATAGAATTTGTATACCTTCGTCCTCCAATCTTCCACTGGTATTTCCACATCTTCTAGGTTCAAAAGCAGTACAGATCAGATTAACTTGTTGTGGGCCTGTAATTGTTGATAGCAAACAACCTGGAGCAAATTAAATTATTGAATTGCCAATTATATCGATTTTTTGTTGGAAACTCAAGTTTCTATGAAAATATGCTAAGGTCAGAAAGTTGAGGGTGGACTGTGTCCAAAGTTACCCACAAAATGTAACCTGCTAGTGAAAAGAAAAAAATCAATACAATTTTTTGTAAGAGTTATATTCTAATGGTTATTTTATAACTCTGTTCACAATTAGCAAGTTAATAATATATTTGGAAACTCTGACCTTGGTATCAATAGTGTTACCTGAGCATGAAAAGTTTTGAACACTATATTTTTTCACTATACCTTTTCAGGGAAGTGACACCCACAAGCCGTAGCAGGTATCTGTTCAATCAGAGAGATAAGCTGCGTTCTCAGCTTTTTCAGATTCCTGTTTACTACGAAATCGTAGTGTTTGGCTTTGTCTACTGGTGACAATTTCATCACTAATTTTCCGTTATATTTCATTCCGTTTCCACATTAGACAGGTGAAATTACATTACATAGGCTACATAAATGAATGGACCAGGAAAATTTTCCGTCGTAGACAAGATTACACCTATTACAGGGTTCATTAAGGACAGGTTTGACTGTATTTTCACACTAACTGACAATCACTGACCATGGCTTCTAGAAAGAATGAGACTCGACTGTTGTGTGTTAATGTTTTCTGCTGTAAAATCACTTCCCGGTGGTTTGGAACCCACCTAAAACTGTAGGTCCAACTCATCAATCACCATCATCCAACTCATTACCAACGCACAGGTCTCACACCTATGTGGGCTTCATCCTAAAAAAAACTTCCAACAATATCCAACTTTGAGGTTAGAAAACTCCAACTTGCTGCCAATTTTGAGGGCTCCAAATGGCAAACAAAAAAAAAAAAATATTACCCTGCATTTTGTTCAGTCACCCTACTGCCCTTTGCTATGGTACTCAAAAAGTGACTTGTATCTACCGTATTATGAATCCAAGTGGCTCACCTCTTTGATGCAGAAATCCATTCATCATGAGTCAATTTCATGGTTCCATGTGATGCTATCTCGCAATTTTTTTCTTGTACAGAAAAATATCCTTGCTTTACCACTAATTCTCCATTGAGCAGTACAGCATTAATCCAATCCAGATTCAAATCCAGCCAATCCTTGAATAAACAATTAAAAAATTGTAGTTTTCTACTTTCAAGAATATATAGGACATAAAAGATCAATGATCATATATAAAAAGATCAATGTAGCCTAAATTACCTGTAGTCTAAATTCAAAATATTCCATCCTTCCACTGCATGAAGCCTTGATGACACGGCGAGTTTAGTAGCTGAGTGGCAAGTAGCAGCATTACAGGCTGACAGTGCTTCAGAGGGCCTGACAGACCAAGCCAAATTATGGAACTTCCAGAATTACCCCATACTATGGAATCCAAGAGATGAAATATAATATTGCAATGCCAAATTAAAATATTGAGTTTACCAACAGCTAAGGTATTCAGTAAACTTTCATCAAGCAGTTAATTGGCATTATCACAGAAAATTGAATGTCTCATATGAGACATTGAAAGCCTGAGCAGTAGAATGTTTCATGATGTCAGCTACTAGCTTAAAGGTGGCTACACTGGCCACAATAGCATTGTATTTTGGTGTCAGCTACACTGCCAGTGAGTAGCAAGAGAAGTAGCTGGTTTCTCAGCCCTCAGTAGTCACCTACTTGGCTAGTGAACATGATTACACAGGTGAGTGTTGTCAATAGAATGAGTGTCATCACACTAAAGTTTTAGAGTCATCAGCAAACACAAAATATTGTGAGTTGCCAATAAAATTAGGAAGGTCATTGACATATAACAAAAACAGTAAGGGGCCAAGATTAGAGCCCTGTGGCACACCAGAAGTGCTGGCTTTGACTTACAATAACTGTAAATCACATATAAGTACTTACGTACTTTATACTCTACTTTTGAAGTCTTCTCCAGACAGTCAGGAAACTGGGGAGTCATAATAACTTGCTTCTTCGGGATATGCGTTGGTGAGCCCAGATTAGCTTTCCTTTGTATATAAATGTTTAATATATCTGTATTTAATTTATTTTGTGTAAGTCAGGTAAATGTCAGTAATTTATTGCCAGTAGCTAATATGTATGTTCTTTATATTCAGAAACAGAGTACAGTATAAGGTTGAGAGAGGAAGTATTTCTTTAGTTTTTTGATGAATGTGCCTCTGTCTGTGACAGTATTTAGGATACAGGTAGCAGGTTGTAGTAATATATGATCCGGAATATTTTGGCAAGTTACTATATGTTTCTGGATTGTGCTGTGCAAGGTCTATGTTGTTCCCATGTCTGATATTATAGGCATGTTGCACGTTTCTCACAGCTGAGTTGTTCGTTGTTGCCAGGATTCATGCAGGTGTTGTGATATTACTGTGAGAATGTTAAGTCTTCTGAAGAGTTCCTTACAATGATAATTTATATTCATTTGGAGTGTAGTTTGTATTGCTCTCTTTTGAATCATAAATAAATAAATGAAATTTTATTTTCATTAAGCAACATTGGCAATAGACAAAGTCAACCTTATACTAGAATCCTCTAGTATCCTCAGTATTCTTCCAAAGTTAGTTAGTTATGTAGAGCCCCAAGCGACAATGTTGTATCCCAAGTGTGATGAAAAAAGTGAGTGGTAAGCAGCCAGTGAAGTTGGCAGCCAGGATAAATGCTTGTTGATATGGATTCTGATGAATTTGGTGCTGTCTACTGTAGTTACGTTTATTTTGATTGTTGTTCTTCCAGATTATTGCTTTTTGGTGTAAATTTTACATCATACTTTATTTTATTATAAACTTAAAAAACACTTTTAAATGGAAATTGACTCACGTTATGGCGTGACGGCCGTTTCGCTCTAGACAACAGAGCGAAACGGCCGTCACGCCATAACGTGAGTCAATTTCCATTTAAAAGTGTTTTTTAAGTTTATAATACATATTAGTGGAAACAAGATGGATCTTCAACATCATACTTTATTTTATCGCAGATTGTGGTTATTCCCTCAAGCATTGAGTTTATTATCTTGTTTGTTTCTGTATTTTCTGTATTTTTATTGGATGGAGTCAAGATAGTAGTGACATCTACAAAAAGTATAACAACTTTTTCCATCAAGCTGTTTTGGCAGGTCATTTATAAATATACTAAGAAAGGCAGTGGTCCCAGAATTGAAGCTTGTGGTATACCTCTAGTCATTTGTTGGAATGAAGATTTAGGCTATATGTGATTATGTTAGTTCGGGCATAGTGTTCTATTAAATTACCTTCCTCTTCACCAATACCAGCAGGGCCGGATGGGTTGTGTCAAGAGATAAATTACACACAAAATAACTAGAAACATACCACCAACTAAATGATCAAGATGGCATCACATGTCAAACAAGATCAGTCATAATTATTATCATTGAAAAATTCACATATCCCATAAAAGGGCTTTTTCTTAAGCCAGCTCTTCAATTTTAAACAGAATGCAGGTGTATTCATACTAGTCAACTCCTCAGGTAGTTTATTAAATATGTGTAAGGCCAAAGTAGGAAAAGCATCCCTGGTCCTTGTCAAGTGGCACATCAATATTATGTTGACTTCTAGTACAATGACTATGGAAGTCACCCCTCCTATTAAAACTGCACAGGTTTGTCTTCACATAAATAGCACTCAGATAAATGTAATGACTATACTTAGTCATTATTACCATTGACTGGGAAAGCGGTCTACAGTGCTCCATATAACCACTGCCACTGAAGGTAATAATACAAACCGCCCTCTTTTGCAGTTTGAAAATCTCCTGACATGTAGATGCATGACCCCACAGCTGTAGCCCATAACTTAGAATGCTATGAAAGAGAGCATGATACACCACCAACAGGTATGGTCCACTCACCAACTGTGTCAGCCTCCTCAGCAAGTAGGTTACTCTTGCCAATTTTTTTACAAATTCCTTTAACATGACTTTCCCAGGTAAGCTTTGGATCAATGGTAAATCCAAGGAGGGACACACTATGGGCGTTGATATTATGGCTGCATTTCAGTGTGCGAATCAGCCTATGTATCTTTTCAGCATTAAGTTGCAGTTTATTTGCCTCCAGCCACTCTAGCTGTTTCAAACAGAGCTTCAGTCTTTTCTTGTGCCTGAGCCAGATTTGGGCTAGATTAAATGATGGTAGTATCATCGGCGAACTTCAGTGCACTTCCATCAAGATCCAAATCATTGATGGCAATCAGAAACAATATGGGGCCCAAAACCGAACCCTGTGGGACACCATGTTTAATGGGTAAAGCCTGAGATATTGTTCCTCCTATGGAAATTACCTGCTGTCGATCTTTCAGATAAGACTCAAGAGTCTGCAGAACATAACCCCCAATGCCATAGCATTCAATCTTGTGTATAACAATTTCATGTGCCACACATTCAAAGGCTTTGATCAGATCACACAGGGTCAGAGAGAGGGAGCTATTTCCCTCAAAAGCTCCTTGCATTCTGGCAACCAGTTCTGCCACTGCTGTCACTGTGGACTTGTTCCTCCTGAAGCCATGCTGCCAACTGGAGAAGAGATTGTTGCACTCAAAAATTTCCACAATCTGATCTTTCATCACAGTCCAAAAACTTTAGCAAAAATTGGAATCACTGATATAGGCCTATAACTATTCATGGTGGAAGGATCACCTTTTTTGTAAATAGGCACAGTGCGCGCTGTCTTCAACAAAGTAGGGAAAACTCCAGCATGCAAACACCCATTTATAATTCACATCAATGATGACTTTCAATATAAGAGTAGTCATACCCAGTGGCGTAGCAACGGGGGGGGCGGACCGCCCCGGGTGACAGCCCAAGGGGGGTGACAAAAAACAGACCCAATCAGGCTTTAAAGGGACTGGTATTAAATGCTTTTAAAAATATTTTTCAATAATTATTTTTTCTAATAAATAATAGAGAAAAAATTATTCTGGTTAGGGGTAACATGACAGGCGACTGAGTTCAGAGAAATTTAGTCATACAGTTGATGGTGCAGGAGCAGTGAGTGTCGAAATGTGTGACACAGAGGTTACTTATCAGCTAAATTTATTTTCATTATTTGAAGAAATCTGTTGTGTTCTACTACACCTGCCACTGCCATTCACCCTTAGAGAATTAGTGGATTTGTTGATGCAGGTGTCAGGATAGTAGCCAAGGAGCGTCCTCGGGTACGGACACCCGCCATTAGCGATGACTCAAGCACTTAATAGAATTTGATTCATAATGTGGATTGAAATATTGAAATACAGCGTTTACATAAACTGTATATAGTTTTTTTGGGTGAGAGCTAATACTTTTTTGGGTCGGCTAATACAGAGATATGTATGGGTTAAAATAATGTGGGAGGATTTATGTATAGAAACGTTCAAAATGCAATTTTAGAGGGATTATTTTTAATTTTTTCCGCACCCCCTCCTCGCCATTCAAACAAGAGAGTCATATAAGTATTTTGTCAACATCGTAAAAAGACACCCTAAATTATTGTAAGTTAATCGGCCTACTGTGAAGGTAAATGATAGAGTTTAGTAGGGAAAGTTATAATAATTATTACTTTGATTCGTGAAAAGCAAGCCATAAGTAATGTAATTGAATTTCAAGGCATAATATTATTTCAGTAAAAAAATAATTGAGTACGGTAACAATTTTTTTAGAATAAATTTCAGTGGTAGCTGGTAGGTCTTGTAGGTGCTTTTTACTAATTGGACTATACCGTGTACGGTGAGTCTATAGTCAAGAAAGTTAGGTGCTCCCAGGGGCTGGACCCAAACATTTGCCATAACATAAATTGAGTCACTCAATTCTCAAACAAAAAAAATCAATTGAATTTTTTCACCAAAGATTTTGGTGTAAGATGAAAGAGTTTGTGTCTAAAAGCGCTTGAGAGAATTATTTTCTATGTTTCTCTGGGGGAAACCCCCGCACCACCCTTCTACCACCTACAGAAGAGGCGTATTTGTTTCATTTGAAGTGTTACAGGACTCCTCCAAACTAATTCATAATTCACATTTTTTCTCTAAATTCCAATAATAGAGTCGTCAGTACTATTCCCAAAGTGAACCAGCTAATGATCTAATGGAATACTCATCTCAATCACATGCTGTTCAATATTTTCAATTAGCCTGCCCACATTCTGAAGAGTTGCGATATGCAGGCCTAAGCTAATCAATTGTGCGGAGCCCAATATCAAGACAAACATCACCAAAATAGCTTAAAATTGCTTTCAAAAGACCTAAAAATCACATTTTTCTGATGCCCGCCCCTGGAGTCCCAAGTTTTGAATATCTACATGAAAAAATTATAATTCTTCCATGGTCGATACAAAATAAGAATCTGCTTTGAATAAGGTATAGTTTGTTAACTGTGTGTATTAGATGTTGGGGGGGGGGGGGGTGTCAAGTTGAAATACCGCCCCGGGTGCCACAAGACCTCGCTACGCCACTGGTCATACCGTAGATATCCTGGCTGTTAGATGTCTTAAATTTTGAGACAATTTCACGTTTTGTTCAGGGTCACAATTTCTGTTCAGAAGGTAACTTTTCAAGAAGTCCATTGTTGTAGAAATAATAAACTAACAATAGGCTAACTATAAAGTTCATCTATGAGTGAATAGCTTACCCATGCTTCAGCAAAATTCCCCTCAGTTTTGAAATCCATTGCTTTATGTATTTCAGATATTTTTTCACGCCTTCTCGAACTGGATCTATCACCACTCATTTCCAAAGTTTACTGCCAGGAAATATTTTAACCTGCAATCCTGCAATAAGTTCTATTCGTCTTGAACTTGAACTTGCGGTCTTATCCTTATCGTCTGTCAGCTATCAGCTGTGAATGCCCGTTGGTATTTTTATATTATCAGTGTTCCCGGTTCAGTAATCGAAAACCGTTTCACTTTCGTCTGTCTCGTCGCCGCTCCACTCACAACTGAGAAAGATATAGCGCGTTTTAATGTTCGGTTGGTCGGTTCGCATTTGGCGTTATTCTTGTTTGTGACAGTTCCATCAAATTAGACATTTTCTTATATCTAATTATTTGCAATGATGTGTTGAAGATATTTGTTTTTTGAATGGGTAAGTTAAGTATTCTTGAATTTATCGGCTTTCCAATTTTGTTTCAAGGTACAATGTAACATATCAACTAGGTTAATTCTTAAATTCAATCCTCTACACATCTACAGGTCTACACAGAGATTAAAAACCGGATCCTATTAGGTTTACCATGCTTAAAGTTCACTCTTTTTTGTCAAAATTATTCATCGTATTCTAAAGTTCAATTTATTATTAAATCATGATATGTTGAAAACCAAAATACCAGCCAGCAAAATAACTTATGCACCTACTAACTTAGGCCTACCGGTAGTTGACTTTTTAAATAAATTTCAACATAGCTCCTATAACCCAACTTATCAATTATGTCTTTGTTGCAGTTCAGTACGTAGTCCAGTGAAATAACCGCTCACAAGTTTGAAGCTTCTAAGGTTATGAACCATAGAGGACAGTTTATTTTTGAGCCCCCTGAGAAAACTATCCTATTTGGGGGTGGCAAAGTGGCTTTTCTGACTGTCTAGAGTTGTTAAACAGTATTTCAAGGAAAAGGTCCTGATGTAAATACATAGAAATTTGCAGTACAGATCCTCACTTGAATTTTAACATTTTTTGGTAGCCTATGTACGAAAATTTATGTTCAGTTTTGCCTCAAACATTACAGGAGATAAAAAGGTGAAATAGGTTTCAAACAGTACTGAACTAAGTTGTCCGGGGAGTAAAATTCACAAATGTTTTGAAACGGTGAAACTTGGGACACATAAGCTTACGGTCTAAGAGGATGAAATTGATATAATTCTCTTGTAAAATTACTGTACTAAAAACATGCAAAGATAGCTCTTTCGAACAATGCTCAGTTTGGAAGTAAATTAGAAAAGGCTGAAAACAGAGCCAGAATTTTGCTGCTTCTGGGGCACTTGGAAATATGAACATGCAACATGGGTAAAAGGTCAACATTTTGGATTTAGATCACCTAAGACCCCATAAACATTGCTTAAAAAAATTATCTGGGCTACTTTTCCTGCGTTAAACCTTTTGTGCGACTATCTATCAACACGTTGCAAACCAATGCACCGCCTTGGTCACTTATTTTAATGGCAAATGTACAAGCGCAGTGAGCAAGTCTCACTAAGTGAGCACACTGGGAAAACTGTTGCAACGAGTTGTTCTTGACTCAGCCAAAAAAATGCTGTTCTGCTATCCGATGGCTAGGATAGTAGGATAGATTGTGGCGTTTTAGTTAATTTTGCATGAGCAGTTGAATGGTCATAATTAAAACATTATTTAAATAAAATATAGCCTACTTTACAGGTGTAAGGAGAACGATCCTACAATTCCCCAATTTTATTTGGACGTTGGCTCACAACTCACACTCTACGCAGATGCCTCAGTAGGGCTATATATACTTACTTCCACAGTGTTACAAACAGCCCTTAGTTAGCCTTGGCCTCTCATTACTCTTCTCCGCACAATTCTGTCATCATTTTTACACTTCATCCTCCCATTCCCTCTTCTCCCTCATTCAATCTCTCTCCAGTGCAGTATTTGCATTGTCCTTATTCTCCATTTGTTTTCTTATCTTACTGGGCCACGTATATTTCTCAGGACACATCATCTCTGAAGAACCAATAGTCTACTGCAATCGTTCTCAGTTAGTGTCCATGTTTCACTGGAATAAGTAACCACTGGTCTTACAAGGATTTTATATAATTCAAGCTTGGTTGCCCTATTCAAAATTTTGCTTTTTGCATCCTGATGTTGTCTTCATATACTGTATTGTCTGCTTGAATTCGCTCCCGTATATATCAGCCTTCATTCTGTTATCACTGCTAACAGCCACACCCAGATAGCAGAATGCCTTTACTTCTCAAATTTTCTTATTACCTATTTGTAAATACCTTGGCATTTTCTGCAATTGCAATGTTTTCTGCAATTGCAATACCTTGGCATTTTCTGCAATTGCAATAACTGTAACTTTGATTTGTTCTTATTTATCTCAAAACAAAGCTCAGAATTTTTATCAATCTCTTGGTAGGTTTCTTTCAGAGAAGAAATGCTCCTGGCTACCACCACCACATTGTCTGCATAAGCAAACACCTGTCTCATTTTGTGATATATGTTTCTATTATCTACGAAATTATATCTTCCATTATCTATGAAATACGCTTCCATTATCTGCAGTATCCTTGAGTACTTATATAGGGCAACTATGAATTGGGCATATGATAGGCGATGTCCTTGCTTTACTCTGGAATTGAATGTGAATGGCTTGCTTGATCTTCCCCAAATTGTTACTTGTCCACACATTCTGTTCATAGTTATCTTCACTTGTCTGTCAATCACTCCAAATTCTCCAAGCACTGTATATATTTCCACTCTCTTAAAACTATCAAAAACTTGTTGGAAATCATTAAATAGGAAGTAGAGATCAATATCATGTTTGTAAAATCTTCCCATTATTTTTCTCATTTAATAAATTTGATCATTCGTTCCTTTCCCTTTCCTGAATCATGAACCTTTCCTAAGTCATGTGCATAAAATGCTAGGGAAAATCTTGTAGGCCTCACTCAGTAATGTTATTCCTCTGTAGTTGTTGCATAACATACTGTCACCCTTCTTGTAATTTGGACATATGACTCCAATATTCCATGCAAAAAGGCATGCTTTCCTCCTGCTATATTCTATTAACAAGAGCTACAATTCTCTTCTGCAAACTCTCACTACCATACCTGACCATCTCAGTTGCTATATGTCCTCACCTGGAGCTTTGTATTTTTGATTTGTTTATTTCGTGGCATATCTCCTCTACTGATGGCTCCCTCACATTAATCTCTTCCGCACCCCTTGCCCACAAGATTTCCTCTTCATTATTTAGCATACGCCCATCTTCTGCTTCTCATCAAATACAAAAAAAAATCCTTTGTTTTCACTCCATCAGTTCTAGGCCGGTATCCTCTCCTGATTGTCTCCATTCCATTGCCCTATAAAGCTTCCTCAATTCACTCGCCTTTCTAAATACTTCCATTTCTTTCATCATTTGCTTTATGCACTTTCTTTTCTTTCTTCTACACAATCTATCGGCTTCTCTTCTTTTTTTCATTTTAGTCCTTTCAGTCTTTTTAATCTTTGTAGCATATTTTTCCTTACATTATTTTTACTTCCAATTATAGCCTCTTTACACACCTGATCAAACCAGTCTCCATTCCCAGTCTTTTTATTCTTACCTACTGTCTTCGTTTTCGGCTGCCTTCTTTATTCCAAGCTCAGCCTCTCCTCATCCAAATAATCACACACAGGCCTATTCTGCATCTTATTTTACAGGGCATTCTGAAAATAACTGTCCATTTCCTCTAATGGAAGCAACATTCCACCTGAACATATGTGTCCCATTCCTACCACTTTTTCTCAACTGGTGTCTTATCGTGTTCCTACCAAATAGTGATCTGAATCACAATTTGGCATTATGTAACTCCTTGTAGCATAAATAGGCAAGGTGTGCACCAAACATTCACAAAAAAAAAAATGATCCATCTGGCTCACTATTTCAGTACGTAGCATTTTCCATGTCCCAAGGTGGATTCTTTTGTGTTCAAATTGGGTTCTTCTTATTACCACTTTCTTTCTTGTTGCATAATCTAACAGATGTCAATAGTCATCCTTCCCAATCTTGGCAATTCAAGTTATTATTATTATTATTATTATTTTATAATCAATTTCATGTCATATTTTGGCATCCTGTCCTATATCTCCTTCATATTTTCATAGAAGTTTTCTTTCTCTTCAGTTCAGTAGGCGCTTGAATTGATTTTTCCTTCAATCTTATTCTACAAATCCTTTCATTTATTGGTTTAAACAGTAGCAGGCACTCCCTCTCCCTCATTCTTATAGCAATCATGAAGGGCTTAGATTAGAAGAAAGTAAAGGATAAGGAAAAAGACAGAAATCGGGGCTTTAGAGCTACTGAATCCACCCTTCTCCCTTCACAGCTGCGGATGGTGATAATGAGGGGGTGGGATGGGATAGCCAGTGCAGGGGGATACTTGGTAGAGATAATGCAGGATTAGTGCACTGATGGGTGCGTTCCTCAGAATAGCAGCAGAGTCAGTCGCTAAACCCCCCTACGGGGAAATATGTATAAAACTTATGGGAATGTTTCAAGGTTTTTTATAACAAAAATAACTATTTGTATCTAGCTTTTAGTTGGCAAGGATAAATTATATCAATTTTGAATAGTTTTTATCTAATTATAAACTGATTGACAAACTGAAAAGAGTCACAAAACTACTATATCATGTCCACTAGGCGTTGCAATTATTAACAAGTTACGCTACTGGTATTATACGTCTGTCAGACGTATTTCTAAAATAATTCGAAAACAAAAGCTTGTATAACACAATTAAACATGTCGTCACAGACCCTTGGTCGACTAAAAGATACTGAGCGAACACAGTTTTTAGTGTTATGTGGTGAGGGGATAATGAGGGTAGAATTTGGTCGTTATTCCAGTTGAGGGTTAAATTTCAGCCACTCGAAGTGGTGAATAGTGGATTGCTCGTAGGTACTTCCCTAGTTCCCAAGCGTCAAAGGGGTTTTAGAAAGGGGCGCAGTTATACTGTCAACATGTTTGTCTTGCATGCATCAATTTTCAACCAAATTTTAGTAAAGTGCAAGTTGTCTAGTTTTTTCGTGGACTTCCGCGTTCAAGTATGTGCTTCATGACATGTTATCGTAAATCTACCAATTATAGGCCAGTTAAGAATAAGTATGATTTAAAGTTCCAATATTTATATTCCGTATAAACCAAGGCATTTTTTACGTCATTCCGCCTGCCCAAATTGGGTTCCCCAACTCGAGAGAGAAAGTTATCCTCAATCATTTCGGCTATCAAAAGTTTTATGTTTTATAACAGTAATGTACGGTATAATTTTTAGATTTTCTGCTAGTACACAAGCGTAATGCTTATTTTAACTTTAATCTCATAAATTATGATTAGCTCATTTTTTGTATTTATAATTTTTCAAGTCTAATGAGGTTTGAAAAACGTTTGCAAATGAGAATAAATTTTTTTGATGTAATGTTGATGCAGAAGCTATGTTAGTGTTGTGTGCAGTGCATTGTCAGATCAATGAGTGAATTTTTTCAATGAAAATTATATCGGGCATGTGTTGAATGCTTTTAATTCACGATGCCACACTGGATGTGGCTGCCAAAAACTGTACGATCTTACAGTAAGCGTTCAATGTTGAGTCTTTTTATTTTTCCAAATAAGTGTTTAGCGCTAGCCGATTACTTTGAACGATTGAACTTGACAGTAAATATTGATAAAATAGAGGTAGACTAGTCCAATTTCATGAAAAAGGGCGTGGTTAAATTATTTTTTTTTTTTGTATGGTAGAGAAAGAAAAAAACTTTAAAGTAAAATCTCATTTATCAAATCAAAATATAATTACTATAATTATATTTTGAATAAATATTATAAATTATTGAATAAATATTCAATTAGTATAACTAAATCGATGCAAAACATTTGTTTTCGAAAATTGCCTTAACCCGACTATAAAACTCATGAGCTGAAACTATAAGTGTAGTATAATTTCAAAACTTACAATTTATTAATAATGTGATAAAATAAGATGCTTATTTCGGAAAATTACAGCGGAAAAAATGAAAATGGAGGATCAACCATAATTATTTTCAAAAGGTCAAGTTGGATCATCTTTTCTACTAATTTATTGTGGGTTGTAGAATTTTGTTGTCTGAATATTGTGTGGGTGGATTATTAGTGACGAGAGTCAAGAATTTCATATGCTCCATCCTGACATGAAATTGTATGAAGAATTGTATCATCATTGATTGCAACGTTATGCTCTTTCAACTGCAAATGTTTTACTAGAAGGATTATCTATCTTATTCATTGAGAATTTCTTTAACAGATTTATTTTTCCCACTAGAATAATGGACTCGAACCGATCATCAGATGCATCTTCTTCGATTGCAGAGTTTTTAGAAAAGGAAAAGATATGCCAGGTAATTAATTAACTCCATTTTATCACAGTAGCTTGTTACAACTTTGAATCATGTTTTGTTGTGCTGCACTTGCTCTGCAATAAATTTAATGATTCATTTATAATTCAGTAAAATCTCGTCAAGTTTAACTTGTTAACCCTGATGTTCGATTAACCTAGATCAGTTATGATTATAAACGTCGAATATTTAGTATTTAATGAAAATGTTGTTATTCAAACTAAGTATTGTTCATGCATGTTTTACGATTTAAAATTGTCTGTGTTTTAAAGTTAGTGTTCAGTAGCATTATCTGTTGAAAATGATGAAGAAGGATATTAGTAGTAGTCCGGATTTTTATCAAAATGGCTCGTCCAGTCAATTCTGCTTTTTTATTATTATAAGTTTCTGAAATTTGGAATTATTATATTGTATTAAATTTAATACATCTTCAAAAGTTATTTCTACCTGAAGGTTTGGTGTTATTACATACCATTATAATCCATTTGTTATTAGAATTTCAAATAACATTAACATTTATAACTTATTCATTCTGTTTATGATTCTTTCTATTTATTCCATTAGCCAAAAAGACTTTCCTTCTTGAAAAGGTTCCTATTCTTTAATTTCTAATAGAGATATTTGTTGTTAGTTATCAAATCCAATCACATCTAATGTGTTGCCTGGACTAAGCCCAATTCTGTGGATGCTGTTCTCTATTTTACTGATTAATCCGCATCCTGTTATTTTATACGCTAACTTAGATTCCAAATACCGAGGAAAATTTATTCAAATCTCTTGAATGTTAGTAGCATATACTTATATACAACGTTTCTTTTTTGTTGTAGAAGTGTGAGCTTTCAATTTTGTCTACAAATAAATTGGTAGTTAGTGTAAGAATTATTTTTGTAGAAAAGTGGATGGCTTTTGGTGCACACTGTTTGTGCTTCCACATTTTGGAGAGATACTTTTTCTGAAAATACTCTACAATTTTATGAGTAATGACATAAGTAGCAAATATGTTCTCGTGCTTCGTATTTTTTTCTAAATTACTCCGGGATAGAAATAAAAACAAACCCCGTCTCTAAGAATAGTTCTCAACAACTATTCCACACATGATTCCAGACCATTTCCACAGGTTTTATATTTTTCATATTATTTCGAAGCGATTCTGCATTACGTTAGCTGATGTGATCTGTTTCTAGCTTCAGTTTTGCTCTATATTTTATGCATACTAAAATTCATTCAATTTTAAAGTCTACAAAATTTTCTGTCAGTCATTTCTCAACATCTGGTTCTAAGTACTCGTATATTGGCTTGAAAAATATATATTTGCAGTCTTTTTATTAGAAAAATACAAGATTCAGTAACCACAATAATAAAAAATTGTCTTGCATCAGCATTTTACCATAAACGTGAAACTCGATTTCATTATTGGAGAGTACAGTACTTGTTTTATTTTTGTAGAATATTTCATCAAATAAACACGTCATATTTATGCATATCGCAGCATTAACATGTTACTTTATTCACCGTATTGGGTATTACACTCTTGAGTGTTAGTTTGAAATTTTTTATATATTTATTCATGTCTATCATTCAATTCTGGAAATTTTCATTGTGTTACTTTTTTAGGATTCACACAAGCAAACTCAATTTGTTGGCACAAATTCTCACATAGATAGCGTAGCACCAGCACAAGATAAGAAAAACTGTTCCACTTCATCAGGTATGCAAGTGCATCACAATGTCTTATGTCATTAATACTTATCATTGTTTTCCCCCGATATTTTACATTGAACCAGGAATATCTAAAAGTACAGTAATCTACATTGAACTCATTATTCCCCTTCCCCTTCTTTATCATTTCTTGACATAGAGTTCTGAGATATTTGCATCTATAATGTTTAAATTCCTGAATTTCCAGCATTTTAATGTATTTAAATTAATTTATTATTTCTAAGAAAAGTTCTCTCCTCTTCAGAAGCTGTATTTTTGTGATTTTTGTACTCTGAGATCTTTTGATGAGATTTTATTTGATCGCAGATCAATTATATTGAAGCCTTTTCAAATACTGTCCATTTAGAAAATGACAAATACTGAATTTTAAACTGAGACTTTCTGCGATAGAGCGCTCTTTTAGAGCAATCTACACTCTTGCTAAACGAGTGTAGGCTTGTGCGAGTTTAATACTAGTCTCCAATAGTTTAGAAAAAGTCAAGACTGCTGTGCGAGAGTACACCATGATAATAAACTGTACTGCTTGGGTGAGTCTCTAGTTGACTTTCTGAATTGTTTGTTAATCAAAAATAAAGGCTTAATCTTCATAAGTTTCTTTGGTAAAGACTTTCCTGTGGGTGTGAGGCTAATAATTATATTGAGATCCGCCAACATAATATCGTAAGCCAAAACTGGCTTTTACCTACCGTTTTCCTAGCGAAGCATATCTCACTAATATGATGAATAAGTTGGAACACTAGGCGTGCACATGTGGATCGTGTATATCAAGACTTCTGTCACTACGAAAACTGAGGTGAAGTGATAGAGCTGTAATACTACTTGGATGACTACCATATTTCTGTATTGAGATAGAATTCTGATTCTTAAGCTTGTAAGTTTCCCAAGTAGCCCCTATTATTAGTTTAGCCTGCCAGCTCACTTTCAGGATGTTGTTGTAACTCGATGCAAGAATAATATCAACATTTAAAAAAATCAAGCTGTAGCTGTTTTCTCAAGAGTGGTGTGCTATAAGTTGTAAACAAATCTCATATTTTCAAGAATATTTTATTTTCTAAATTTTTTGCGTTTGATAATATCTATTAACTTTTTCAGATGAAGAAATTGGAAGCCTATTATGCCAAATGAAAGAGCTTTTGTCGCCTGTTGACTTGGACTATTTAGGTTAGTAAAAACTGCATTATTCTAGACATTTTGTGCTTTCGCCTTACTAAGTATGATTATTTGGAATAGGCTATCTTATTATACATTTTATCATTGTTTAATGGTGTAATTACGTTCATTCGATGCTGTAATTAATAGCTACTAAATACAGACGATAATAATTTTCGTTAATAATCAATTCTATCAATTGTACTGGAGACTTCGTAATTACGGATAGTAAACGGGCATTGACTATATAAAAAATAGTTTTTGCTGAAATTCAATGAATGCTTCATCCGAAAATTTTATCCAAAAGTGAAGTATACTATATTGAAGTTTATTTATATCAATAAATATTTTTTCATCTCTTTCTAAAATTTCATGATCACTTTTCAATGATGAATAATGCGTTACATATATTTTCCAGATGCTAATGAAGGTCGATCTGTTGAAGATTTGCTGAAAGAAGCCAGAGCACTTATGCAAACGTCGCCTTTATACAACAATTTTGAAAATAAATCAGTTTGCATAGATGAACTGAACAATCATGGCTTTATTGATTCGTCTCCCAAAGAAGAAAATGTTCCTGAAACGCAAAACCACTCAAAAGGTACCAAATCCTTTCAGATTATTTATTAATTTTCATGTGTTTGACGAACTTTGCATATATGTGCGAATTTGTTCAAATGTTGTCTAATTTGATAAATCATCTCGATGAATAAATACTACTTCATTTTTCCAGTCTCTGTACCCAAAAACCCATACATGCATGCAAATCGAATCATTTCGAGAGTCGAATTTAATTTATATAGTAAATAATATTAATAATTCAATAAATTTAATTTATATATTTATATAATTTAATTCAGTCTCTGATAAGATATGAGTGAAATGTTACTGTAATTACAAAATACTGTATGTTAATTTTGTTTCTTGTGTTAATAAGATGTACTGTAGTATTCATATAACTTGGCAGCGTGTAGCAGATGGGACATGCTATATCTGAACCCAACATACTGCTGCCAAGTTATATGAAAACTACTCATATAACTTCGTATTCATATAACTTGGCAGCGTGTAGCAGATGGGACATGCTATATCTGAACCCAACATACTGCTGCCAAGTTATATGAAAACTACAATAGTTTTCGAATTTTCAGTAATTAAAAACTGTAAATAGAGTTTTAATATTTCAGTTATTATTGATTGAGTATACAAGACATTATAATTCAATAATATTTTTTATGAGTATAATAAAGTAGTGCACATAAGTTACAGAGTGTTTCAGGAGGAATCTGCCATAATGCAATAAGTAATTTCTGTCATCAAAATAAATAGAAAAGTTCATATAAAGATACGCATTATAGAAATAAATATGGCGGAAGTTGACAGCTACCCCTATTGATTTACTCATTCAGAAATCTCTCGTTTCTTAATGTAGGTTTTGAATCAATTTTTTGTAAAATAAGCTAGAAAATTGAATAAATCATGTTATAAGCCTGTAATTGCGTGATTGGTCACATGGTTCATGCAATCGTGATTGTCCAGTCACGAGACCTCAAGTTTGCGCTTGGATGAGTGACTGTGCTTCTATGACTCCATAATAAATGGTACTTCTTTCCAGTAAGTAAATCGGATTTTTATTGATGAGCGGAAGAAGACAGCTATCAACTTTTACATAAAACCTATTCAATTAATCACCTAAAAGATGGCTGTAGAGGTTTCTAAATGAGTAAAATTATAGGGATAGCTGTTAACCTGACATCTTTTATTTTGGTTAGAGAAATTAGCTAGTACAGTAGGGTAGATTCCTCCTGAAACACTATGATAGTGCAGTATATAATAGTTTTCTAATTCTTCGTTCATAATCCCATAGTGATCAGATCCATTCGAATTTTATCAGACAATAATTATCTATTAAACTGTATTAATAATAAATTATAGAGAGGTAAATCTATTGTATGAATCCCAATATTATCTATTGTTTCAGATGTTGACTGTGATAATGCAGAAATAGATAATTTAATGAAAGAGATGGAGGACTTGGCCAATTCTACTTCAACAATATTAGAAAACTCAACTAACCAATCAGCAGTAGATATTCAAAAAGAAATGAAAACTAGTCAATCCTTTCCCCCTTCTTCTCTCCGTCCATCTCCTGTTATTATTTCAAAATCCGCTGCCGCATACATTCCCACTGGACCAGCAGACTCTTCAAAACCGATTGAACAATCGAATGAAGAACGTCAAATATCCCAGAGAAGCCAAATTAATGGTCATTTGAGCAATTCAACACCAAATAGTGAATTGAGTGATTTTGATGAGAGGCCTTACTCTCAAAATGAACTTTTTAGCGAAAATTGCGGACCCACGAATTGTCACGAAGAAAACTTCAAATCCATTAAAGATAAAGACAGTGAACCTAAACATGATACTCCTTCGAAAAAACTTTTAAAAATCAATACCGAAGCTCTGTCTTTGTCAGACTTGGAAGTGCCTGAGAAAGTTTCTTTAACAAATTCTTCTAGATTATCCCACCCAATCAATTTGAGGCTGAATATGAGAAATGAAGAGGAAAGTAAAGCAACCGATTTCAATTTGAGAGGTAAGAAATAAACATGATCATTCGTTATTGTTAGTGTTAAGTCTAATTATATTTTAATAGCTGATTTAGTGAGTTGTTTTCTACAATAGGACTTGCAATCAGAGAAGGTCTCGTATACCTAAACTGAATTTCCAACTACTGATAGTATTTAATTATCTCAAATGTCATCTAAAATCTAATGATCAAGTATGTAATGAAATCTGTCTGTGACTAATAATAAATATGGTAACTAACAAAATGTTATGAATTATATGGCAGAAAGGTATAGATTTTCTAAAGATGATATAAATAGCGAGCTTATTGATACTTATAGCTACGTTATTACCGACCATATTAATGACATTGATAACAGCAGCAGCAGCTTTGTTTATAAATTGTGTGCAATCTCTTCTCCACAACACAATGCCATTAACAATAGGCTTCACTTTGTCATATCTCTTCAAATTTTTATATTATTTTCTATTAAAAAGGAAAATTTATCTGGTTCCTTTCCTTGACATCTTTAATCAAGCTTTCTACCGTAAAGGAGCTTGTAAGACGAGAACTAATGGTATTCTATTCAGTAAATGCTTCTGTAAGTGAAAATGGTGAATGACTTCATAAAAATACGAAAACTTCTCCCTAAATATTGATCAGGTTCATACGTCCCTACAGTCATTTATAATTACACTTTTTAGGAATGGTCTGCTTGTTCAATACTGTATCACCAACATGCTCTGATTTCAGTACAAGAGAGATGTCAGTAAGATTTGCCATTATCTGTCTTTATAAGTTGTTGAGCATGGGATGAGTATAAGATTTCTATACAAAATGATAGTTCTATAGTGCTAATTTATAAAAAAAAATTTGTTAGACAGTTCTACAAAAATATGGATTTCATTCATCATGAATAAAAGTTCTTAAATGTCTATTGTATTAATTTTTTATTGTAGGCGACTTTAGCAGCACCAAGAAGATATCAGAAATTGATTTAAGGAAAATGCAGGAAGCCTACACAGAAGAGATTAAAAGACTGAATTTAACAATTGAGCTTCTTCGATTAAAGGTAAATTCTAGTGTATTTCTACAAATAAATTCTTTTTTTAAAGTTTGTGTTGCTTACAAACATAGTTGATTCACACGATTTTCCTTTCTACTAAAATGCAAGAGATGATAAATTGCTGTTATACTTAGGTTGGCAGAAAAGTTTCCGGCCTGATACAAGATAGCGCTCCGGTCGGCAAAAATGTTATATCCCGTTTGCATTCATAATATATTAGTAGCTTGTATGCCGAATTTTAACGTGTTTTGTTTCTTTACACGAATTGTTGTATTTTCCGCAAAAAATCATCTTCCACCTGCACATAAAAATGCATTAGCTCTAATACAACTGTGGCTTTTGATGCACGATTTGCTCGTCCATCCCCTTCTCGCCTGATTGAACACCCTATATAAATACTGTAGTGGTCTGACGAGTTGATCCCTGGCCAATTCTTCCCCTTCTCCTCCAACTCTCTGCTACTGTGCGTTGCAATGACATTAACCCTAGACTCAACTAGGCTTGTTGAATCTGGCTGAAGCGCAAAAAACCTGTTTGTCTCTGGCCGTAGTTTTCAAATTAGGAATAGAGCATGCGTAGTTGGCTTCCTACTACTGCCGCCCGCTCCCGCACCGAAAAACCAGGGATCAACTCGTCAGACCACAACAGTACACCTTATATGTAACTGATCGAGCGAGGAGAGGTTGCAATTTGCAATTTTAAAAGTAGCCTTTCAAAGATGTCGCACAAAAGTATAATATTTCATAGTTATATTTTAATATATCATTCATTTATTTCTTGAAATAACTGCACAATTTCTGAACATTCACATACGGTACTGTATTACATATCTCGTTGAATTTGTTCATAATACAATCAATTTAATCATTTTAACCTTGATGTCGTGGTACTCGTATTCTCGCACAAAACGCTGTTGCCTAAACTGTCCAAACGTTTCTTGACAACCAAGTTATTGCTAATATCGGCTTATGCGGAGGTAGAACAACTCTGATGTGGATCAGCGGTGAGGGGGGAATAGCGGCGATCTGCTCAAGCTCTTTTGAATATTGGTTTGCAGAAATAATTTGATAATAAATAAATCCTTCAGAATTAGAATAATTTTAATTTATAAAATTTTAATAGTTTGACTGGAGAAAGTAAAGTGTGGTTGAAATTGATAAAAGAAGGATTTTTTGTATGAACTGGCTTTTTTCATCTTGAATATGTGCTTAAATTTGTTAATTATGATTGCAGCTGGCTAAATACGAAGCAGAGAGCACGCCTGATCCTGCAGCAGCTGATAGAGATGGAGACGATGGGTCAGCTTCAAAGGCTTTGGACGGATTGGACCGCTTGAAAGCGGAGATACACACTCAGGAGCGTTTGATAGCTGGGTATCAAAAAGAAAATCAGAGACTCTTCCAAGAAATAACAGCCGCTAAGGTAGGATTAACAAAAAAATTCTTGTTCATTAAATTGGATCATTTGGTTGATTTTTACCTCTCTTTTTTAGAAGTGATGTCATATTTTAGAACATCCATTATATATTTCCAAATAACTTAAATCTATAATACTAAAACTAATTGATAGATGCATGTGAACAGTGAACTCCGTAGTATAAGATTCTGCCCTATTCAAAGTTCCTTTCTATTACCTGTTTCTTGGCACATGAATGGAATTATCTTTGACCCAATTTGAAAAGTCTCTTCGGAAATGAAAATGCATCGATTTATTTTCTAACTTCTCGGTTTTACTGTATTTAAATTCTCGGATGTATCATGCAATTTAAATTAACTCTATGCTTGATGTCTTGGTTTGCTTCCTGTAACAGTGACAGTATTTCAGGATAATCTTCGTCTTCTTTGTGGCCGTTTCTTTCCAAGCTAACAATTTCAGATTGAATATTCAAGATTCTGAAGCATTCGTCCAGTACCGTCGGTCTACTTGAAGGTAAAGTATTTAATTTTTTACTTTTTCAACTGTTTCCTATCACAATTATTGGTTATACTTGTTCTTCTGTTAATCTTAATTTAATGCTTAGCAAATCTATGGGTACGTTTAGACTATGTAACAAAACACTGGTATACAACCATGTTGTGTAACTTTTCACAAAGGGATCAATTTTTCAGAACCAGTGTTATATAACAAAGTTTTTATCTATATTTATATCAGTAGTTTTTCATTTTCATAAAAAAATCATATATCTACTGTGTTTATGGCACTTCGTTGCGTAAAATAAAATTGTTACCTATTCTAAAAGCACTCCTACTTAGATGATTTAGTTAGAATAAAACTGCATGATTTGGGTAACTGTTGAGGCTTTTTGAAATAATGTTTACACTTTATCAACTGCAGAAACCAAATTATATATAAGACACACTGAAACGTGTACATCAATCGCAACATTCATGGATAGGAACTTACAAAAGTTAAAAATAGAATTTCACTGCTGTCTTTTCCACCGCAAATAGTTATGTCATTTTAAGACAATACATTTTTTCTAAATACTGTACTGCAATATCTCGTTCAGAAAGTTGGTCTCCAATATATCTAACCATTGCAACGGTTTCAGTTGATTGATCATTTTCCAGATTTTTTAAGATCATGGTTTTTCTATCCATCTCATTCTATCACTATCAAACAGAATCATTACTTGAACGTTATCATTTATCAGCATTTATTATTATTATTATTATTATGATTTTATCGTTCAATGCACGAAAATTCATCAGATTTGACATCAGCCTATAGATCTGATCACCGATTGTTTTTGACTAATTTCCCATTCAATTTAATCTTATTCATCTCAAAATTGCCATTAAATTATTTAGTTCAGGTGAAAGTTTGAAAACTTTCAAATTATCATTTACTCAAGTGCTTACAGATTATTCAAATTCATGAGTTGGCTGATTCTCCAAGTTAGGTGAAAAATACTCTTCAAATTAGGCCAGTGTACAAGAATAACTTCTTAAATTGAAATAATTATTTCGAGAGATAGTACTAACTCACAATAATTAATATAGAAGATCAATTTGGGTTCTTCTCGGCATTAGAAACACTAGTTTTCTTGAAACATAGGTTGTCTTGAATGGCCCAACTTTGCATTTTATTCGATTTTCTGATAATAATTTACTTATTCATTGTAGAAACTAAAACTGAATGCATGTTGTATCTTTATACTGTTATAGTATACTGTAATTTTTATTTTTGAGTAGTCTGAGGAAAGTTTCTTCAAAAGTAGTCTGAATTCCTACAATTTATAAATCTACTGATTTATTCAGTCAATTATTATTGTTTGAATTATTCGTTCTATTTTGGATTCTAGTCACATTACACGTATTTACGTCGATTAGATTGTGCAATTAGGAAATGAAAATTCGCATTAAGAGCAAATTGAAAAACATTTTCTTTTGCGTACAAAAAATAGCTGGTCGGATGAGTTTTGTTTTGCTAATGTAAGCTCTCAATATTTTTATGTAACTTATTCTGAATAATAAATTCAGGTAATGCAATTATTAATTTATTTTAGCAATGTTTTTCATTTAGTACCTGGATATTTCGTCTGCGTTCATCCTGTTTTTCAAATTAACTTATCGTTTTGATTTCTTTAAAATGGTATTCTAAAAGCTAGAGGAGACTAAGTTGTTATTATATTTTTTGGTTATTTTACTTGAATAGCCGGATAAATAAAAACAAACCATGAAAATAATTATCAAATAGCTTTTTGAACTTGACAATGATTATTTCAAAAGAAGGCCAATCTTAATAATAATTGTTCCACAGTTCTAAACACGGTCATTGCGGTTTTTCAATCTCAATCATTTCAATCTCTTGCTGTCTTCATCATGAGATCTTGCGGTTATCGGATATTCCACTCTGTAGAACTCTTGTCAAGAACGAAACTCAATCTTGAATACTAAAAATTTGGCTGATGCATGTTATAAATTTAACAGTGCATGCACTGCTTTACAATACATACTTTACATCAACAAACCAAAATGATTGAATTGTGAAAAATTTGCGACTCTGCAAAAATTTCCTTTACTTCTGTTTGTAGTTTTCCTGTAAAATAGCATGCAAAAGTTGGATGGTAAATAGAACGAAACCTGTATAAAAACTTACTTTCTGACATTTTAATTCATTTATTATTTTTATGAGAAAAACATTCAGGCTTATAGTTCCACTATTTCGATTTTATGGAAAATGAACAGACATTCCAATATTGATAACAAGAAAAACACAAGCGGTTTCCAAAATGGCCCTTTTCCACTCCAACCTCAACAATCTTAGAGCTTGATGACATGCGTTTCTATACTCTTCTTGAACCCCTTGACAATGATCTAGAGTCGAATTTCATATATCATATTTTTATTGCATACACATTGTAAGGTAACTCCTGTTTATTTTTCAAACCTTATTATTTTATTATTTCAGTTGAATCAAACTCAAACTGGTACTTGTGATGTAGTGTATTGATATCAGAGAAGTGCTAGGCACCTTAGTATCAATATTCAGTGAAATATGTATAAGTTAATAACTTTTTTACAATGCATTTTTACAATTTCTATCGATCAACTTTTCTTATTTCGTTCACCAAGGTCCATTCACGTTGAAACATCTTTTACCATTTTTCATATCATTTAACGTGATTTGAAATTATCGTAACACTAAATTTTCTTGAAAATGAAGTACAATAATTTATTTCAATTAATTCTCTGCATTCACATGTAACAATTATAGTATTGTTCTTTTTCATCCGATCCCATTCCATATTGGTAATATTAGTCTATGAAAGTATGAGTTCTAATACAACCGAGTATGTTTGACAAAAGAAAAATCAGTAAATTTGGTGCTTATTGTGGAAAATAACGTTCAAACGTGGTCGTTGGCCTTTCGAATTTTAATGAGGATGTGATAAGTTATAACGACACAATGCAGTACACAGATGCCCCAGAGCTTCGGGTACAGTTATTTGTCTACAACTAGAATCTTGCTTTGAATCTTGGTCCATCGTGAAACAGTTCGTTTAGTTGGCTTTTCTTAAGTTGGCCTTTCTTATACATAGGCATTACTATGCTTAAAGCTGTTCGGATCCCAGTCTTCAAGTTGGCTTATATTACTCTTCGTTCTTCGTATTTATTATTATTTATTCTTATTTGTTTGTCTGTATTTTGAACTTCAACCATTATTTATATTTTTCATTACAACTCTATACAATACCATACAAATTTATCTTTTTTTAAAATGTATCATTTATTTCCTTTCCAGTTCTTTTTCTTTATTCCGATCATAATTCATTCACTTCATTCCATTCATACATAGTTTGATTAGATTAATCAGAATCAAGCAAAATCTGTAATTGTTTTTTTTTCAAATTTATATCGAAAAGAGACTTGAAAATATTGATATGGACTACATTATTTTTATCCTTTCATCAATATTGGCTTAATGTTTTGTAATTAACTACTACAAATTTCATTAAAATTATTAGAAGCATATCCATGATTCAGCTGAATATCCATTGAACCAAATTTGCTGAATAAATAAAATATCTGTAAAACTACCAACCAACTTGATTCACTGAGGGCTGTCAAACAAATAGTTGATATATCGTCATGGATTATGGGTCATACTGATTTCTGCTTGAATATTATAAAGTCACATGAAGAAACACTTTTTCAATATTATACCATATAAATGGTGGGAAAATATTGAGCAGTGAGTGTAAGAAAAATAATAATTGAGTAATTTTTCATTAAGTCCAACTTCTTCCATAGAAAACATCCACGTCCACTTCATATCGCTATCGCTAATAATTGATCACTGAATCAGTTTCAGAAAAATCAGATCCGTATGTAAATGAATACAGTATTGAATTAATACGGTGTTTAATGAAAAGCCAATTAGATGCAACATTTTTTTGTGACTATTAGTCTATGTCACAGCATATACTCAGAAAATTTAGTATAGAATTTCAAAGGTTTACTTTAGTTGTAGTGAAACCATGTAGTTATCATGACAAATATTGTGTTATATTGAAAATAAGAGTTCAACGTTAATCAAATAACTAAAATAATTAAACTCTTGAAAAAACTTATAATGCCTAAAAATAGATATTCTCAATTAAAATAAAATCAGAATTTTATTAAACGCTACAAATTAAATTAAAATGGATCAATACTACACATGCTACTGTTTCAAATAACACTTTAATTTCCACAAATTAATTTGAATGATTTCGTGAATTACAACGGTGCTGTTAGGTTTATCTTAGTATAGTGATATATACTAATTTCTTGTAGAGTGATATAAACTGAAAATATCTGGTAGGCGCAGGCTCATTCAGAACTGTTGGAGCATCAGCAAGCAAAGTTCCGCTAATAATTAATTAGCATACTATTTTCTACTGATTTCTCTACAACTTATAGAGATTCTCTACTCATTTCTTGTAGAGTAGTAAAGTGATATAAACTGACAAGTATCCGGGAGGCCCAGGCACATTCAGAACAAACAAAATTTCTATACTATTTCACATATTGGAGATTCGAGTTCAAAAAATACTTATATATTAGGGATCAACGTCCTTTCTTCAAATGCTGCCGAGGCACACTCAACTTGATATTTTATGGCGTTGGTGGCAGGCATTTTATCATCAACAGCAACAACAACAACAAAAATTCCCGTTCCCCTTTTCTACAACTCCTAATATTATCGAATGGAGCAGCAGTGAATGATGAGAGAGGCTGGAGCGTGATAAGCTCGTACTCTGGATGATGTTGTCGTCTTCGTCGTGAAGAGTGCTTTGTGGAGTGGAGTACCACCTAACTGTAATTCTGGCTGACCCAGAGTTCGTTCCGTTAACTGAGTAGCGATGGCGCGGCGGGGTGTCCACGACCAGCAGACGGCGTATTTCGTCCTGACCCACAGATATAAACGACTGCCCGCCCACGCCACAAAACCGCGCGTGCTACAGCTAGCGCCAGAGGAGTCACACCTGACCTTGATCTTGTCTGAGCGCACTCGATCCTGATGCTGCTAGCTTGCTCGCCTAACCTTCTCCCTCGTTTGTCTAGTTAGCGCTGCCTTTTCCGCTGTACCTTATTAGTAGTTCACTGCAGGCTATCTGATGAGCATTCTATGGCCCAGTGTATAGAATGAACACTGCATTTTTGACTGCTTGGTTCCCTTAAAGATGCTGCCTTAGTGCCTTCAAATTTGTAGCACAAAGTTCTAAAATCGAATATTGCCAAATATTCAAATCAAATATTGCGAGTGTTTTCAAATATTTTTCCTTCTGTAATGTTTTCCATGACGAAATACTTGATGAACAATCTAATATCAAAACTGGCACTGGATTTCTATTTAAATTATTATAGTTTCAGTTTTGATATTCGATTATTTTATCGTAGTAAATCATGCAGGAATACGTAGCATATATGCTTAAATACTTTATTCACAGTAAGTCATGGAGAACCTTGTACATGATAGAATTAATTATTTATGAAAATTGTATGGCCACTGTACTGAAATAATTAAATGCAGTTTATATTTAACCTTAAACCAACAATTAGTAATTTAAAACATTGTTTAGTATATAATAGAGCACTAAACAAATATAGAACTAACTATAAGATGTATAACCAATTGTAACCAGCATTACTCATTTATTTTTTAATAATAAATCAACCTACTACAGTGTGTTGATTCGTATCAATTTGGACATATCAATAAAATTCATTTCAAAATTCCCTGTAATGCTGTAAATTATGCCGAAAACTTTCGCTACTGCAGGCATTGCCATCTGCATTGGCATTGGCATAATTGTAACATCTCCTATTCTCCCTTGATAACTTGAAATGGATTGACAATATTATTAATAATTAAAAAGTTGTCTATGCAAGAATTATTAAATTGTATTTATTGTATAACTAAATACTATATAATCAACATTATTTTTGTTTCCGATTTTGCACTATATATACAGGGTAATTATATATTTATTTAATTATATATTTTATTTTTTTGTCGCTTGTTGAGCACGGTTGTAAGGCAATGTTCGGCCACGGGCTTTTGATACTGCCTGTGGAAGTGTGACC
The DNA here is from genome assembly GCA_948455865.1 of Conomelus anceps. Taxonomy (NCBI): domain Eukaryota; kingdom Metazoa; phylum Arthropoda; class Insecta; order Hemiptera; family Delphacidae; genus Conomelus; species Conomelus anceps. The sequence goes on from OX418217.1 coordinate 73,615,923, forward strand.
GGCTGCTATGACATGTCGTTATCTGTTGTATTATTTCTCACCCGTTGGTTAGGAATTTTATAACTGAAGACTTCTGCTAATTCAGATATTGACAGTAGTTTCTATAGCTAATAAAACCAATGAATGCTAACATAAAAAGCGCAGGATATCACTCTTGTATCTGTCACTACTGGAGAACTGTATCAAGTCATTACGTGATTTTTATGTTGAATTTCATTTTTCCTGACTCAATACTAAATGAAATAAATATTCAATTTTCTTTCGAAACACCCAAGTTACGAACAATGCTGGTTACAGAAGGCCTTTATTTATACCGTAATTATTTTCCGTTTTTTTTCAAATTTTTTTTTGATTTGCCCGTTCAAAACACTGTTGGAAATTTTTTCCTTCTAGAATGGTTTTGGATTATTTTTTTAGAAATAGACCAAATAAGATTGATAACTTATTCACTTCATAATGTGGTCATTAGCTAGATATTATAGCCATCTCTCTTTTCCATTTGATACAGTATTTCTTTGTTGCAAATGGGTTCGCCCTAATTATAATTCATTGGATAATGTTCCAAACTAATTGGATAATGTTCCAAACTAATTGGATATTATATTTATCCGGTTTATCGGATGTCCAAGTTATCAAACGACATTTCCCAATTGTAAACAAAACATTTACCTTTTAGGAAACTATTTTTTGGGACTCAACAGAAATGATTCAGTATATTGTAATCCATTTTGTTTTTAAATGTAAATTCGGAATAAAAGTAAAATGGATCACCTATCAACGATCAACCTATCACGGTTGAATTATCTTGAATAGTTATAATGAATTTACTGCTTCAGTTATTCAAGTAGAATGGCATTTGAAAAAGAATGTTGTCACATAATGCTATTTTCTCTCACAAATAGTGCTTAGCGACATTAATATTATTATTATTATTATGGATGATGAAGCTCACATAGGTATGAAGCTTGTGTGTGGGTAATTAGTGGGATGATAATGATTGATGAGTTGAATCAGTTTTTGGTGGGTTCCGTACCACCGGGAAGTGAATCTCCAGCAGAGAACAGAGTCTGTTTTTGCTGGTCAAACTAAATCGGTCACCCTTGCAGGAAGAGGACAAGCACTCGAAACTTATCTGACTGAACAGACACCTGGCACGGTTCGTGGCTATTCACTTCCCTACATATCAAACGGCATTTTACATGCGATATCTATGACTCCAATTGATTTCATGCATCCAGCCAACTCACTCAAAGAAAAATAGAAAGGAAACAGACAGCTAGAAATTTCAATTTCTCCAAAAGATAATAATTATAAGCTCGATTAAAAAATGAAGTGAAAGCTGATGAACCAAAATTGAGTGCTGAGTTCGAAAAGCATAAAATAAATCAGATAGTAAACTACAATTTGGAAACTTCAAAATTCTCTAGTAAACTGAGATCACATAATATGAAAAATGTACTGGATGGGGTATTTTGGTTCCCCAAATAATCGTTTATAATACTAGAATTCTCATTGTTAGGTGTGAATTCCTTTAACTTTGTTAGGTGTCAGATGTTAGTTCCTGTAACTTATGTCATACTTTACCTGGAACTAATTCCACCACTTACACTTATAAGAATTTCTTTGAAATTTATTAATCATTTAGAGTGATTTATTAGAAAATTACAATGGAATATCTCGCTGTAGGCCTGCTTTGAAATCTTACGTCGACCATACAAATCGTGAGCCAATCAAAATGTAATAATTATGAGCGGTAATAAGTCATAAGTATAAACATTAAAGCCCTTCTCACGTTTCTTAATGTTCAAAATTAGTTGAATTATTTTCAAGTCATTCCTCTGTAATTTCAATCGTCATTTCTAACTATTGTGAAGTGCGCTATTAGTAGTCTATTGTTCATTATAATAAAACTGAAATTTGCTAGCTAAATCCATGACTAGCAGTGGGATTGGGATGTTATTAAAGTGCATCAATTCTAATGATAGAAAATGGCTTTTAATTTTCAAGTTTTGCATTTCTGTGGCACTTTTCTTTAATTCAATTTATATTGAATTCATACTTCTCTTTGTTTTATTTGCAGTTCGAGCAATTAATTTGTATAAAAATTTATCATTTTGAATTAAACTCATTATATTGAAAAGAATTCCCTGCACGCTCTCTTTCTCTGACTTTATAATTCATTCTCATCTACAAATTATTGATTCATTTTTTTAATAAGTAGCCTATTGATTTCAAGAGGATTTTTGATAACATTCCATAGAAGAGTTTTGGAGTATATTTCTCACATAAGGAAGTTACAGTATTGTGACTGTATGGGAATAGTTTTCAGAGAAAAATAGAATTAAGACTTGAATTTTTAGGATTATGTAGCAGCTATTTCCTATAAAATCCTCCAAAACAGAAACTAATTTTTTTCTTGAATAAAAAAAAAGCTCTTTAAAAAATATACATTATTAGAAACTACCAAAATTATCCAATTTTACAAATTTTTTGACCAAAATAGGTGTTGAATTACACGGATTCTGACACTAATTATTATTATACTCTACCCCTAATAGTTCCTCAGTTGAAGTTATTTGTAATTGATAAAAATGTCTAAAAAAGGTAATTCCAGATTTTTGTTCAGTTCTGTCATTAGTATGTAGGTAAGGACTGAGTGAAAATTATAATACGATCCAAAAAGTATGATGATCACACAATTTTTGACCAATTTCCTATTTCAATGTTGAAAAATTCCCAAGTTGGAGCCATTAGAGTATCCCTGAGAACATAAATCTTAGTTATGAGCCAAATTCAACATATGATACCTGGATCTGGACCGTTTTAATGACCTGAGGCGAATGAGCCATTGTTTGATCGAATATGTTCCGATTTTAATCCTGTTTGGAATTTTATCTTTATTTTTTTGATAATTTAACTGGACTAGTTTAATGAGTAAGCCTTAGTTCCTTGAACATTGACAATAAAAAAACTAATAACTCAATTAATTTGTTGTATAACATAGTTATCTTGAAAATCAGAAGTTTTGAAACGCTTTTTAAGAACGATTTGATTGTAAAAAAAATGGGTGTGACGTTTAATATTGAAAATTAACAATTCAAATGTTACGTAACAAGGACGATCGAAACTGGCGAAATGCGACACTCGATTGTTTAACTCGATGAATCTTCATCAGGGACGACAATGAAAGGAAAACAAGATGCTAGTGCAGATCGATCCAACCGAAGCTATCACCCACCTCAATTCGACTTGTCTGTTCAGCGTTAGTAAGACAAATAGCAAATAGTAGGCTTAATCACAATAGATCGGATTCTCTCATGCGGAAAACACACGTTTGCCAACATATTGCCAAGTAAAATTACCTTCCTGAGAATCTATTAGTCTATTATTCGAGAAGGAAATTATTGCAGAAGATATTTTATGTAACTCATGCAAGTATTGAATTTATCAACATATAATGCAAGTATTACATTCATCAACATAACATTTTATTTAAATTAAACTATGAATAAACATTTTGATGTGAAAAGAAACATAAATGTTCATTTTCACACAGTGACGTAACTAAGGGGAGGGGAGTCAAGGGGATAGATCCCCCCAGAGACCTAGAAACAAAATAAATTTTGGAATTTTAACAAACCCTGACAGACAATACTTTTTGGCAAAAGAGTCATAAAAGACGTCTGTCTTTTGACGTCATAAAAGACGTCTGCACTGTTCCCCAATTAGGTGAGGTGGGGTATCAAAAATAGCAAAGTAAAAATAATGAATAATAAGACGAAATTGTCACAACCACTTTAATTGAATTTTTTGAGAAAACTGATTGAGATTGATATTGGTATAACAACCGAAACTAGTTTCTCTAAAAAAAATTAGAAATGTGGTTGTGACAATTTCGTCTTATTATTCATTATGCATACCTTCCACAATGTCACCTTCGCCACTATAAAGAAAGTAAAAATAGTTTTAAGGAGTCCTGCTTTAAAGTTAGGCTACTTAACAATACATTTTTAGCACCAGAGTTCGAATCTCCCATTGACAGTGATAAAAAAACTAGATTTACTCACTATTTGGGTTAGAATGGATAAAATTTGTGTATAGAATCGCTTAAACTGTGATTTTAAAGGGTTTTTATTTTGCAAAAATTTCTCCATCCAAGTGTTTTTCTTAGTTCAATTTTAGTTATTTTTGGGAAGAATATGGAACCTTACCAAAAGACAATTAACTTTAAAATAAAATGCGCATTCTCTTTAAAATCATATTTTTGGAATGGATGCTTCTCAATGTATCAATGGCTAATATCAGCAATCTAATTGGAATGTTATGTATGAACACAAAAGTGACTCTTTTTCAATTGAAACAAATTATTCCAATAATTATTTTCAAATATTATGGCTAATGGTATGAACAGATAAATAACTCTCTGTCAAATAATAAATAATGGCGTTATCTTCTTCAATATCCGGTGGTTCGGAGCCCACCTAAATACTGTAAATTTTTCATTCATAACATCATCATTCACCTCATTACCCACGCGCATGTGGGCTGCAAAAATGAGAAAAATTGATATAGCGTCTCTCTTTCCAAGTGAAAAAATAGACAGCATGAGCTTATAAATAATCGAGCTCACATCATAGCTCACAGCATATGTGCATTGAACTGCTAAAGTCTTCTGTCATATTTGCTTTTATGCAACAAGATTTTCATACAATAGAAGAACCTTAATTAACCATGACTTCTTTGACTTGAGAAGCTGAACTACTACTCAAATAATTTTACAAAAATTAATTGTATACCGTGTTTTAAAGGATCTTTTGACTAAAATCAATTTCATTGGATTGTGTTCTGTGTCTTATTCCGTATAGTCGATATTTTTTACTAATTGAGTCACAATCTGTTTTTATTTTTTGCCTGATAATGCTCATATGAGTGAGACTTGTTTGTGGGTCTGGGTAATGAGGTGAATGCTTACACAAAATAGGCCGGGCTGAACGGGAATCAACCCTTGACCGCAGGAGGAGTAGTCAGAGTCTTGTCAGAGATAAGCTTCCTAACCGATTACGAGTTTATTACTAAATGATTCAAAATCAACGGATTATTATTATTATTATGTAGTATTATTACTAGTAGTATTCTTATTGCTGAAATCTGAAGTACGAGTATGATACATATACCAAAATATTTAAGATATGAGTAAAATAAGCTTCGATTAGGTGTTTCTCGAACTTTGTAATGGACTCCTCGTTTACTGTCTTATATTTTCTTGGATATGGTATTCACTTAACATGTTTGCTTGTTAATAGCCTATCAGTTCTGACGGGACCAATACCTACTAGCTCGTTTCACATATTTACTAAATTAACAGTCTGAACTGTATGCGAAAATTCATTTCACTAGATGAAACTCACATAAATTGAACAGATTCATTTCCCAGTTATTTTTTACTTATCTAGACTTCTATCCTTATCACACTATATTTATAAATAGCAGGTGATGGTTACGCTGAGAAAATAATTACTAGCTTGAACAGACACGTAGGAGGAGGATGCATTTCCATTGAGCTCCAATTTGAATCGGGTTACACTTGTTTTGATGGAAATGTGCATCTTTTGTGCTTTCAAGTGTGAGAGGCCGCCTCAGAACAGTGAAATTGATGTCAACTTCGGTTTACTTTATAATCGGTGTGATCTCAAGCGGAGCCAAGGTACTAAGCCGGTAACTATTTATAGTTTAGAGGAGAGTAGCTCCTTCCTAGCAATGAATAGTCGAATATTTCAAATTGATACAGTTTGCTATAGAATTTCTAAATGCTACTATATTGTGTCATTTCTACGAGCTATAATTCTTCAATACTTTTTCATATTTCACTGACATAAGTAAATGTAAATTTATGGACACTGAACTCTATAAACGATTTAAGGGCTAACATATATGAAAATTCATTTCTCAATGTACTTATTTGTGCTGTGTTTGAAAAATGATGTATATCAATTCCTCTTTCTTACAACCAAATGTTGCATTTGGCTAGTGTCTATCAGCTCTCTTGAATTGGGTTTAATTATGGCATAGCCCTTGACAAGCTCTGGGATTTAATATTCAATTTTCCTGTAACAAAATGTTATCTATGATGAAAGTGCTTTTCATACTTCAGTTCTTTTCCTGTAAAATGCTATTGCCGGATGAGTATGTCTTGGCTCTTTACGGGAAATAGAACCGCTATTCAGTCTTTGTATATTGCAAGTGTTTATTTTAGTAGTAATGACTCATTTATTTTCTCATTTATTTTCCTGTAGAGATTTCATTTTACATCTGAGCAAATTAAAGGCTTCAATGAAATCAATTCTGCCAGTCAACGTTTTACTTATCGTAATGCATCTTTATTCCAACGGCGATGTACAGGTATATGGTATGAAATTGATAATAACTTCTCAAGTTGCAAGTTGGTACAGCAATTCCAACTCCACGATCACTAACTTGCAAGTGCCTATGAAGACAATTATACAAAAATAAAGCATCGAATTTGGACCTACGCCATTCCAGGCTCTCCATATTCACCTCGTTAAGAGGTTCTATACAGAACTGTTAACGAGATATGTTATATAATATCATGATAATATATAGTGATTGTAATGAATCTTTGTTCTTTGAATCAATATTCGATTTTTAGATTGCTGTAATTATTGCTACCTCTTTGAAGATTTTTGTACCATTGCTTCGTCAATCAAGTTACATCGATTTTTGTGATATCTCTTCTGTGTAGCTTTCAGGATGAAAACAATAATAGACTAATTAGTGATGTGTTGATGAGTATTGTGGTAACTGAATAAGCATTAGACTTTATAGTTGTAATTGAATCATTATGGAAAAGGCGTAATTCATGAAATGGTCACGAAGTAAATGAGTTGGCAAAATTAAAAATGAGATTTAAAATGTTAATATCTCTTTAAAAAAATCAATCTTTTTATGACAAATTTAGACATAAAAGCGCATTAATTGCAGTTTTTACGTGATCCAAGATGGCTCATTAAGAGAGGTAGAATAGTTTGTTAGCGAAATTAGGGAATGTCAGTTGATGAACGTCAGAAATTACAGTCTGTTGCTTTTATTTTCAGCATTAATTTTCCATGCCTATTGTAGCGATACTTTAGCCGGCTTATTGGTATTTTTCTGCCGAAAAAGATGTGAAAGTTGAAGTCTAGTTGATTATTTAGAATAACGTTGGGCTGTTTTGAATGTTCATATTTCAAGTTTTCCAAACCTCTTCCAATCCTTGACATAATATCTTAATTAGATGCTATGGGATACTAGTAGAAAATACTTTCCTCATCTACGAAATAATTTTTCTCCCCAGCCGTTGATGAATTTGCTCGTGAAATTCCTTATAGCATCAAACAACACTAATAAGCAGAAATATAAAATTAATTTGGACTTGTTTCTTTTACCTTTGAAGACCACTTTTAAACTTACTTTTCAACTTTGAAATGCGTAACAATTCAATGCGTAAATGCCTTTCAACAATTTTAAACTCTCAGATTATGGTCAAATTGAACGATGGCTGATAGTAGCTAGTCACTGAACAAACACTAAGTTCAAATACGCGTAAGTAGAGATCTATTAAAATTAGACAACATGTTCATGCTATTCAATAGGTTAGAAAATAATTTTTAATCTGTTCGCTTTCTGTGACATCCAATTATTACTCATCGAATGAGCCATTATAATATCAGTGACATTAGTGTACTATAGGCTTTGTCATTATATTGTTAAGAAGATACAACACTGGGAATCCTCGGATCCTCCAATTGCCGGTCTAGTGGTTGGGGCGCCTGACCGGCAATCGGAGGATCCGTGGTTTGATTCCCGCCTTTGACTAAATATTTTTGTGTTGTGGCGTTCGTCGATTTCCATTAGCTATTTAATGCAGTTGTCAATGTTTGCAGTAGTAGAGTTGTTAGGCATGATTTATAGCATTATAATCAATGTCGAAATTGATAACGGGGCTCATTTAGTGAATATTATCTGGAAGGGCACACCTCTCGAGCATGATTTCTACCCAAGGTACCTAGGCATCAAACTGGATAGAGCCCTTACTTTTAAAACTCACTGTAGGGAGCTTAAAAATAAGATCAGCTCTAGAAAAAACATGCTGCGAAAGCTGACTGGTTCATCATGGGGAGCACAGCCGGAAGTTTTAAGAACCTCAGCCCTTGCGCTCTGTTTTGCAGCAGCAGAATATTGTGCACCAGTGTGGGAAGCTTCCTCACACACAAAACATGTGGATGTTGCACTGAATGAATCAGTAAGGATCGTCTCCGGCTGCATGAAACCCACACCTATTTACAAGATCTATCCCCTTGTGGGCATAGCACCTCCCCATATTAGACGAACAGCAGCTGCAGAAAAAGAAAAGGCCAAGCAAGAAACTGATCCAAGGCACCCAATGTTTGGTCAAGAAATAGCACCTCAACGCCAACGATCACGTAATAGCTTCCTCAAAAGACGAAGGGCCCTACAATCAAATGCCCAAACGAGAAGGACCACTCTATGGGAAGAGGAACTTCCCATTAGAACTGATTTCAAGGCTAAAGAGGAGCTAGCAAGAGGGAGTAACCTGCCATAAGACCTTAAACAGGCTGAGAACAGGGGTTTCAGGATGCAGAAGCACACAAAAGAAGTGGGGATATATAGATGACGATGTGTGTGACTGTGGAGAGATTCAGACACCCGAGCACCTCCTAGTATGCAGATTGATGGGCACTGTTTGCAGTTATAAAGATCTTTTTATGTGTCGTGACAAGGCTATAGCAGCCGCAAAATATTGGAAAAATATCTGACGGTCCGGCCACGGAAAGTAAGCAAGTATTTAGTGCAATGAAATGAAGGATCATTACAACCTTTACCAAAGGTAGAGTGGAAGTTTTTTTTCGGAGGTTGAAGCCCACATATGTCTTGCGACTTGTGCGTGGGTAATGAATTGGATGATGGTGATTTATGAGTTGGACCTACAGTTTTAGGTAGGTTCCAAACCACCGAGAAGTGATTTTACAGCAGAGAACAGTCTTTTTTGCTGGCCAGTCCAATCGGTTACCATTACAAAGAGCGCCCAGGAGTTTCGTAGCTTGTCTCTGATTGAACAGATACCTGCTACGGCACTCGGCTATCACTTCCTTAAGTATTAGCTCAGATTAGATACCAAATTGATACTAATAAATACACAGAATAGAAACAGATCTATAAGAAGAGCAGTCTGTGGTATTTAGTGTGGATGCAGCAGCGTGTGAGCACCCTAGCGCGTCTCTAGTGGTGGCCCAGAGTGGAGGAGTTGCGCGTGCCTATAAAAGCGTCGAGCGCCTCCAGCGGGCAGCCAGTGTCGCGCGATGGTTCGCCACGGACGTTTGTTGTCGGCGCTTCCTCTGCTCGTCGCTCTGGTCATCACGCTTTGTGTGGCCTCTGATCACGATGCATCCGATGAGAATAAGGTGGTCTCCTACGACGGTGCTCAGCTATTCCGTGTACGCGTCAATAAGAACACTAGGAAACTATTGGACAAACTTGAAGAATCGGGAGGTACATAAGATGTCTTCTTTCAAATTGGTTCTAATTCTAGGAAACTATTGTGCAAACTCGAATAATCGAGACATACAAGCTATCATCTTTTTACTAGGTTTTGGTCGTTCGTTTGAAAAATTTAAATATGTTTTGTAACATGCTTGAAACATGAGAAATTCTGTCTCTCATTGGACTTCTCGAGTAAATTTGTTTGATAAGTAATCAGAATTACCAAAAACTTTTTGAGATCTTTAGTTTGCACTGACAACGTTTCTAACAGCATTTACAATGGTTCAATGTTCAATATATATTCAAATTCAGTATTTTCAATATATGCAGTATTCTTTTTATTCAATATTTAAAAGATTCAAATGTAATATATTCAATATTCTTTATTACCTACGAAATTTCTTTATTGGAAAAATTTAAAATTATAGTAGAGAATGTTTAGAGGGAAAAATACGATGAAAAACTTTGAATTTCAAAATGAAACATTTAGACACCACCAGTAAAACAAGGCATATGTAAGTTGCACAAAAACATCAAGTTGTAAGTTACACAAAAACATCAAAATTGTGCATTACAACTTGATTAAGTTGTAAATTATATTTTCAATAATTTGTTGTATTGCTTTAAGACCTTGAATTTGCACAAGGAGAAGTCCTAAAGTGATTTTCAATATATTTAATAGTCTTCATTGCATTAGTCGCAAATGCATAATTACAACTTTAATGTTACTAGTAGACTGTTACATTAATACATAAATGCAATAATTACATTACACATAATTAATGCATTATTACTCATTAATTTGGAATTCCTTTAAGTGCTATCAATTATACTGTAGGCGCCTGACCGTCAGTTGGGAGGTCCGTGGTTCGATTCCCGAAGGTGACTAAATATTTTTGTGTAGTAGTATTCGTCGATTCCCATAAGCTATTCAATGCTGTTGTCAATATCCGTCATTGTGGAACTCTTTAGGATGATGAAAGCACTTTGAGGAACTCGAAATTAATAAATTATGTTCTATATATTTGGCAGTTTGATTAAGTGTCAGTTTCTTCAAAACCAGGTTGCATTGTTATTATTCTAAATGCATTATCACACAAATGTGAAATTCAATGTTGCAAGTAAACTCTTTGAAAATGAATTAAAAACGTTCATGCACCTCCAGTAAAAAGAAGCCTCTTTACTCGCTGGTGGGAGTTGCACGAAACATCGAACTGTAAAATTTTTACATTATAGCCAATGTCTCAACTATACTTTCAAAAATTATTATAGTGGTCATTGAGAAGTTTTAATTTTTAAGCCGTTGTTCTTTCAAAAAGATGGGAGAGTTTCTAACTATACTTTCGATGAATAGATTTATCTACTATAAGAAAGTTCCAAGCAGATAATTTATCACAAGGAAAGTTTTATAAATAAATTCTGATAGTTTCAATAACAATTTTAAAGTTCTAAGAACTTACATGTTTTCAACGTATATGAATTTCATAACGTTAATCTTCATCATTTGAATTATTGAAAAATTTCAAGCCATTCAATTCTCACAAGAAATAGTTTCCAATTGCATTTCCAATAACATTAATAATTTTAAAGTTTATAATTAAAAATGTAATAATTATTGGTTAGTTTCAAGCCCTTTGACTTCTTCAAGAAAAATGTTTTAATAACATAATCTGTAAACAGGCTATTATAATGAATTATGTTTGAATATTGCTCATTTTTCTATGTACAATATAGCTGTGATCAGTTAGTCAATCATTACGGTCTATGATGAAAGAAAGTAGCCACAGGGTAAATTCTTTAATACAAAACTTTCTAACTTTTGAAACGACAAAGTGTATATTGCTCACGCAACCTTCTTTTTATTTAATTTTTTTCTCAACTATTCAAATGTCGAATTCTCAATATGATTCGATGGATCAAAATTGTATGGATCGATGAATCAAATTAAACTACATATAAATTGGGAACTCCTATGCTTTTTCGATTTAAGTAATTTCAATAAAATTTCTTCATTTGAAATTTATCTCTTCCTGTTAAAGACTATTAAACTTAAAAAAGCATTAAGGTTAAAAAAGCATGTTACAATTAAAAATAATAGTAATGTTTAACAAATACTGTATATCAGGGTAAAGCAGAAGGTATTGCAAGGAAGGGATAAAAAGTGAATCAGGAAGTTTGGGATGCAACCGCTGATTGGAACAGTGCAAAAACAGTTGAAATGGTTTGCTCATGTAACCAGTATGCCTGGTAATTAATTAATAGGAAGACAAATCATTCCTGGGAAACGAAAACTATTAGCATTAAAAATTCTGAACTGATTCAATATATTTTTTTTCGATTGGTTCACTATAACTCTGATTGCATTGAGTCAGGAAGAAAGTATGAATTTATCCACTATACTACAAAAAGTCTTCCAAGATGTGTAGATGCAGATGAACGAAAGCAACGTCCTGTCACAATATGCCGAAAGGCAAATAGTGAATTGAAATTGAGTAGAAAAAACGTGAAAAGAAGACAATATAAAGTCTTCTATTTCTCTATAGTATATTCTATCTATTAAGAAAACAATTCATCCATTTGTCATACCGATAATAATTCAGTTTACGCATAATATACTATTACTGTATCAACATTAAATAGGGAATATGAAATTGTATAGAATCGTGCAAATTATCAGAGGCCCTGAATCCTTGGTATATGATGCTGGGAATGAAAGAGACTATATTAATCGTTGATCCATGCTTGCGTTCTTCAATATTTATTTTAGAGTGAATTTTTTAATTCAAAATTTATTCACAGCTAATGATTTTTTCAATTAGATTAATCTAATCCCAATCATTAGAAAATGAGATTGCCATATCAGTAGGCTACTAATTACAAAAATATTATATTTCATGTTACCTCTTTTCTAATCTTGATGCTCACTAATTGCATAGTTCCTTTGTCATTTGAAACTCGACTTGCAACTAGATTCATCACTATCAATGAGCTCTTTTACTGTTCAAAATATAGGCTAGTAATAACGAAGTAATCAAACTCTCTAAACTTTGATACAAATCTAAGGCTAGTAAAAGCAGATAGGAAAAGAGAAGAAAATTATTCCATCTTCAATAAATTTAATTACAAATAAATACTATATCATTATCATCAAAATGCTAGCGCAATTCAGTTCATATTTGGACTGTTACATGGATTATACTTTTTAGAAATCAACTCTCGATGATTATGATTGAGAATGGCATTGGCTCAGATATGGGCAATTTATTGACAATATATTGAGCCTTGAAACAAATCACAAGTCTGATGAAATCCTTGCGTGAAATTGTTGTGGAGTTGATGCTAGCACTGCGTTATTGGAATATACCTGATACACGTTCATGGCTGTAACATTCATGGTGATAGTTTTTAATTGTATTTGAATTTAGTTTCTACTATCAAAAATTGAGAAAATTACCCTATTCAGAAGACATGGAACTATTCTCCTAAATGTGGAACGCATGCTTAGGCTCGATACGATGGGCGAGTCTGTAGTGAAAAATGATATGTTCATTATAAATCTATTTTATTTATAAATTTTCGTTGAATGAAGTAAACTAGATATTGTCTACTCCAAAATCAAATTAACATTTCTAGAAAAGTCTCATGTTTCCTTTCATCTCTCCAGGTTGACATATTCTGTATCATATTCCCTCATTCATTTTAAAGTGCTGAAGACTCCTTAAGTGTTCTTATCTTTTTATGTAGTTTCTCGCACTTTAGCAACCCTAAAAATCTCCATTTCACTAGTGCAGCCTAGTGAATCATCTAATTTCATTTAAATATTCAGTACAAATCAACTATTTATCACTCTAAACGCAAATTCAAATAAATTTAAAATGAAAATTTCAACTAAATTTCTCTCAATAAAGTTAAATGGTTTTCCCAGTCACTTCGATGAAAAGATTTTTTATGAATTTCCGTCTTATTGTTTGATGAAAAATTTCTGCTGAATAATGCCTTTTGTAAAGCAGTTATATTAGGCCACAGCCAGGGACGTCCAGTGCATAATCATTATCAGATCTGTCTCACTCAACGCTCTACGTAATATTTCTCTAGTTATGGTGACCTAACTTGTTTGGCTTCCTAGCTGAAAAATATTAACGATTTAAACTATGTTTCGATTATTATTCTAATTATATTATTATTTGATAGCCTTGTCCTTGTTCAAAAGCAATAGAATTTTAATATAACTGTTGACAGTTCGTTTTTATAGTGCTGGCCATCTTTTGAGGTCAATGTCCTTGTGAATGGGAAGCACTTTATATCAAATGTCCGTGAATGTAATAAAAGCTTTCTGATGCCTGGTTTATCCTTTGAAAGCTTACCTACTGATTGTTGGTGACATTAAAACGTAGCGGTATATTTCTACTAACCAACTTCAGGTTCTTCCCAAACAGGATTGTGCTCTCGAGCCATTGAAAGACATCTTCTTAAGAAGCGCATGTTGTATCAATCCATTAAAAGAATCCAGACTATAGATAGACTGAATTATTAGAATAAAGCTGTAGTATACAGTATGAGAAGTACGGTACGTATACAGTATAATAGAAATCTATGGAATTGTCGCAGTATTACTGTAGTTACGGTCACTAAATTAGGCGGGCAGTAGAACCAGAAAACGGGAAAGAGCAATGTAGAATGTAGATTCCACTTCAGCTTTGCACAGATTGGCAATAGTATCTGCACTACTGTTAATGTGAATTTTTCTCTATTCTTTTGAAAAACAGTTTGTTAGTTAGAAACATTCCATATATAGTTTCATCAATTTCTCTTTGGATCCAATATTCGGTGATAATCATCATCGCAAAATCAAAAACATTGATTGGTTACCCAGGAGCAGCCTGGGTAAAGCGTGAATACCATTTTTCCACAGCGTGTGTTTTTGATTATGCAATGTTGATTATCGTAGCATATTGAATGCTCCACTGTTCCAGCATCCTTGAGAAATAAGTTCAAAAAATAAATCAAGCGCAAAAATTTAATGATTATCATAATAACCACTACTTGTCTTAGTCTAATTTGCATAGGTCAAACCATTCATTGTGATAAATGTTAATCCTCTGCATAATTGAAGAATCGCCTTTAATTTTCTATCATTTCATATTGTATTCCAAATCATTGTAATCTCATGATGAAACTTGTTGGTTGAAGAGTCGCTTCAGTGAAAATTTTTTGAATGGTCCTTGCCAGCTAACAAGGAGCTAGCTTGACTTACTGGCAGGACAAGTTCTATGGAAGCTTGAGTGAGTGAAATTTGTACTATCCATACATACAAATGACCGTTCCGATTTCTCGTTTGCCTATTTCTTCTTCAGCTGTATTGCGTTTCATTGTTTTCTTTTGTGTTTAGAATATTAACTTCATAATTTAGAACTTTCGTGAGATACTGTTTCAAGACACTTCAAGTTGTCATTTCACGCCCTCAATTGCTCACTTATTCTTCGGCTTTTCTCTTGTGATCTGTCCCAAATAAATATATCTCTGCCTTGAGTATGTCCAAGAATGGACACAGAGTGACAAAGTTTTCCTGTTGACATTGAAAAAATTTGCATTGTAGAAGAGATAATTTGTAACAAATGAAAAAATTGACCGCATGTGAGAAAAGGTAATTTCGCATCCACGTCACATTGAAGCACACACATTTCCATTCAAGGAATATAACTAATTTAAACATACGGGCAAGATTTTTGTCTCCTCGTCTTTTTTGACCTTTCAAACGGTTTATTGATAGTAGTGTAAAATCCAGAAATAGAGTATAGCCTCCTGAAAATAAAACTGTGGTAAAAATTTTATTATCCGAATTTAATAATATAACACCAAAAATTATTTAACTCGGTCTGAATCAGTTTTTTCTTGTTGATCCGGTGTTAAATTGCATTTTCCTTTTTTCTGACCAATTCAAATGGTAACTGAAAGAACTATAAGATTCGTTTCAATTTTTTCTCTTAATTTATTGAGGCTGAATAATTATTTTTCAATTCTCATTTCATTGATCGTCATTATTATTCCTTATCCTGTGATACAATAATCAAAGGGAAGTGCAAGCTGTTCCAAGGAAGTGATTTAGCTACTCTTAATAAGCCGACTTCCCGAATGATTGTAGACTAATGGAAAGCTTGAATCAAAGATTCTTGTCTTATTTTAATAAGCTAAACTAGACTCGAATCTGTAAGGTTTACTTTTCTGTTATTTACCAATCTGCTTACCTATATGCGTTGATGACTATTTAAGATTTCCTGCTATGCACAAGAACTGTAAATGTTTCATTTGAATAGTGCATGTCCAATCTCCAATTAAAAGCTAAATTTTGGATTTTTCTATTACCGATTTCAATTTTTTTCAGTTTATCCATAAATTCATAAATATATGATCTGAGTTTCAATATTTATTAATTAGCAATGAATTCTTAATAAATTCAATTTTATTCAAGTATATTCATTAACTCAGGCCTGAACTGAAACTGAACTTCATTCAAAGTGGATTTCGATAATTTGTATAGATTTTTTATTGAAGAATTCTCTTGAGAACAGGATGTTTGTCATTTTTGTTAGACATGCTTCATATTTTAACGCTGTATTAAATTAATTATTCTTGTTTCAAAACTTCTATAGGCGGTAATTTGATAAAAAAGTGGTGATCAGATCTATTCAAACGTCTCTTTAATCGATTGGTGCTTTCACTGGATTATCAAGTCATAAAAACTGAGTCATTGTTAGTAAACGGCCAATTCTGTTGTATATTGCTGCAATGTTACATTACAATAGACTCCTGTCCATCTGACATTTCTCTTTGGCCGATTTTGAAGATTCTCAGCATGCTGTATGCTGTCTATACTATAGCAAGAAACGTCTACAAGGCTCGTTCTAATAATACATCTGTATATAATTTGAATTATTGTTCAACATAAGCAGGCCCAAATTAGGCCTAGGACTAGTTTAATCTACATTTAAAGAAATCATCTACCAAAAATACTACTCTAGAATTTTAGGAATACCTTGAACATTTTCAAATCATGTTGGAATAATTCAATAGTTTATCGGAAGAAACAAAATCATCCTGATGACTGCTGACCAATATCGCGTTTTTTTTCAATATTTACTTGTTCAATTGCATATATGAGACTTTTAACAGCCAAATTTACTTCCTTTATCTATTCTCTCAACTATTTTTACTTTTCATGCTTTCTTCAAAGCATTTCATCTACAAACTATACCACTCAAGATTTTTTTGGAATACCTTGAAAATTTTCCAAATCAGGATATAATAATCCAATAATTTGTCACGGGAAACAAAATTATCCTGCTGACCGCTTTTTTCAATCTACTGGGGCAGTTTTCTACGTTCCAATCAATATTGTACTCATTGGATAATATTTTATCAGTTTTGCTCAACCAGTTTTGACTGCTTAATTGTTTCATTTTTTCTTCTATTTTCAGTTAAATGCTGTATCGTATAGTTTTAGTTTAGATATGTTGAGTATTATATACATATTCTGTCTTTCTTCTATTGCATTTACAATGTTCATGAATGCGAACGTGATCTTTGCTTTGATGTCATTTGCATCCAGCACTACTAACTTATTTCTACCTTTGTACCTTATTTCTACTATTGTGTAAAGTATAATTGAACTTTTTCTATTGGTTAGTCTGATATTCAGACCATCAATACTGTTTATAAAGAATAAAATATAAAGAATATTTATGTACAGTAGTTAGAATTGGTAAATGCCAGTATACACTTATGTAATGCTTTCTTTTTGTATGCAGAAATAAAATATATATATTCATTGACTTGATGCTCATGTAGTTCCACTGAGTTATAGTAGAACATTTTATCATTATTATACTTTATATTAAAAAAAACATGACAGGAAAACTTCCTCGAAGGACTTTTTCAGAAAACAATAATATAACTTCTCTTGTCAACTAAAGAATACAATAACATACCACGTTCTTTACACCACTCATATTACTATGTGATTGTAATATTTCTCACGACGAAGAATGACATTAAATAGCCTGCCTTCTCCAGCTTCCTACTCATTATACTTATAATCACAAGACATGGAATCAATCGTTATCAACTCTGAAACATCAATAAAATATTATTTCCTCACAGTATTACAATTGTTATTATGATCATTTGTATAAGGTAAAAGAATACTAAAAACTTGAATATCGAAACCATTCAATTTTGTAAACGCTGTTATTAATAAAAATAATAGGGTGGTGATTGGTCATGCGGTGAGCATGGTGTTCGGGTGGTCGTGATGTTCAGTCACGACCGCTCGGGACTGCGCTTGGATGGGTGACCGTGCTTCAATGACTTGATGTTACAAGCATTATTATCACTTACCCGGTGGTTCGGAACCCACCTAAAATAGTAGGTCCACCATGTTCCCCATAACATGGCACAAACGGCGAGGTGGAACTACCCGTAAGGGTTTCCCCACCATTAAAACCCATACGCTTATTATTATAATAAAAATAATTTATTGAATTTTTTTTCAAACGATGAAATTTCATTTTTCCAAATAATGTTTCAACTGAACATTGTCTCATATATAGCATATTTTTTTAAATTTATTTTTTCGCTCTTAAGTTGATGAATACTCAACTCCAAGGAAAAGGAATCTGAATTAAATTCTTGGATTTCTTGTTCCGTAACGATCTGCGTTGCTAATATCAACTTTTTATAGTAAATTCAACGGCTTGCAGTTAATTTTAATTGTGAATAGATAATATTTCCTCTCACTTTTTGGCCAAACGTTTTCGAGTCATGGAGACTTATCTTCAAACGCATTCTAGATCGGTTTTTTGGTTAGAAGAATTGTGGTATTTTAAAAATATGATCAAAACGTTTGTGTGAATTAAAATTTAATTGTTAATTGAGGATGTTTTGTTTATTGTGTGTGGTGGGTTTGTATATTTCAAATTGTTTCAAGGTGTTGAGTTCATGTCCTTTAGATTCTATATGTAGAGTGTGAAATTTGTAGGTTGATAGTGATGTCAGTAAAAGTGTGTCCAGTTTGAATGATATGGTCGGCGAAAGCCGACAGGGTTGAAATATTATTCCTCCAGGTTTAGCAGCTTTTACTCCTATTCTCTTCAAATAATTTTCATACTTTTTTCCTGGTTCTCTCATCTAGCTCATCCCTTTAACTAGAGACTCATTCTGCATTTTCAAACTCATTTGAACATTAATCCTTGATCTCTATGTTGAAAATAGTCATTGCGTAATAGCTTTTCATAATTTATGATAAATTTACTCTCTCTCTCCCTCTCTCTCTCTCTCTCTCTCTCTCTCTTGCTCGCTCTGTGTCAGGTGCATTTGAAACATCTTCATAATAGTCACTGTTCATACTTATTCATTGAACATCAATTCAGGGAGACAGACTGTCAAATGCAGTGGCCATGGTTCATAAACACATACAATAAAATCTTACAACCTTGTGTACAAGAGGAGAAACATGGCTAAATGATTGACCACCAAGAATTGAAAGAAAGCCTCTGGCAGCTTTTATCACTTTCCATTCATTTTTTTAAAATCATTGTTCATCTCATTTCGAGCGGCTGCAGAGGATCAATTTTCTACTATTGTGTGGGAGAAGAAAAACAACTTTCTGGTCGCTGGTCTCAAACGATTATTATAATAACTGAAGCTATTACTGACAACGGTAACGAAGATTTCTTCTAAGAGTTAGTTTAATTATCAGACCTCTCATTGAAAAATGTCTCAGCTTTGCCGCTGAGTTTCCACTTTCAATTATAAAGAAAGACAGTTATCTTTAAAAAAAAAAAAAACAATATTACTGCTGTCAGTGCAAGCTACATAATTTGTTAACTAATTTCTCACTTTCCTTAATTATTTTCCGCATTTATGAATTTCACTTCTAAATGGAATTGCTATCATGGATTACTAGTCCCCAGATGTGGAATATACTTTATACATTAGTATATCTCTTTCAAAACTATCATTATAAAATTTAAACCCGTATTAATTGTTCAGGTGCTCATTCAATTATTTTAGTACATGACTGTATGATAAATTGTGGCCAATATACATTAAAATCAAAAATATTTTTGCTTCCCAGAATATACTCTGTCCTTTTACTTTTTGAAATAGTGCCAAAAGCGAATGGTTTTAAAAAATCTATTACAAAAAATATCTTCAAATTTTATCCCAAATAGCCTACTTTGTTGTTTATACATTATTATGGCATTACTGCTTTGTAGGAAATTTTTACGATTTTTCTCATTCATAAACACTCATTACCTATTATAACCTAATACAGTGTATTAAGCGAACTGAAATTGGTGAAGTTTCACAGGAATAATTTCCAGGAAAACTAGAATGCAATGCTTAAAAAATCCTTCTTTGTTAATAGATTATCACTATCTAAAAAATTAGTAGGTTAATGGTGTAAAAATGGAAATGTTTTTAATGAAATAGATTTTATTTTTGCTAACTTGTAGTTAATGGTCTTTTTTCATGTGATTACATCATTTTCTAGCTGCTGAAAAGTGGAGAGGAAACGCCACTGAACAAGATTTGATGGTTCTCAGCGAGAAGATTGAGGAAGTCACAGAGTATTTGAACTCGAATAATATGACTTTCAAGATAATTATTGATGACATTCAACGAGCCATCAGAAGTGAAAATCCTGAGGAGGGAGAGAACGACCGAAATAAACGTAAGTAGAGTTTATCAAAACTCAAATAATGTTACGTTTATAAGTTTTCATATAACATTATAACATTGACATAGTGAATTTATTTGGTGAAGGTTATGAATTCTCTTCATTCATCTTTCAATATTTATTTTAGCATCTATTGATATTAATTGCCAACCATTATTTATTGTCTAATAACAATTTAATAATAACTAAAATAAACTTTAATAAAATAACAATTTACAAATTCTCAAAACTTTGCAATAGCTCTCACGTGCAGCATGAATTATTAAATTTTGATCTATGTACAATGTTGGTTTGTAAACGGTTGCGATTCTCATTCTTAATATTATAGAATCTGAAAATTTTCTACTTGTATGTGACAGTATTATTTGTGAAATTTTTTGATCATCCAGAAATCAATGAGTGTATGACATTTTATTGGTAGGGAGACCATTGTATTCCACCTCGCCATACCGGTGGGTATTGAATCACCCCAATGATTAGAAAGCAGATTTCATTTCATAATTTCTTTAGTCGTATAAAATTAAGTCAATACTTATAGAATTATATAAAGTATATATCAAGATTGTCAAGTCACAGCTAAGTATTCTATAATTTGATCCATGCAATTGTGTTAGAACAGCAGGTTATCTATCTAAAAAATGAATAAAAACTTTGGTTTATTCAAATTAATGCTGCCTTGAACGTCATAATATCTAATTTCTCTGAATCGACAATGTATTTCTATTTAGTAAAACATTGTTCATGCAAACAAATGTAATACATTATTACTATAATCTTGATAAACAACCATACTTCCAATAAGACTAAATATAGTATATTTTCTATAAATGCAGTAAATCTTGATCTTTCTCGAAAATTCAAAAGAGTAATTTCCTCTCGAGTTAATATTTTGGCTATAGAGTAAATAATCTTAATACCGTATCTATTTTTTGAACTCTTTCATGTTTACGAGATTCATCTCTGGAACCTCCGATCTAGAGTAATCTAATCTAAAAGTAATCTAATCCAATTATAAAAGTACCTATTGTATTCAAATGCACAAGTTCAATTATTTTACTGGATTTTGTTGCAACTCCAACTAGAATTGATTCACAACAGGAAGCGTAGTTCAAATAATCTTCAATTGATTGGTAGCATATGGATCCATCAACTGTCCATTTTTACAAAGCTGCTCAGTTCGTTGCATTCTAGTGGAAATGTGATGTCTTCATCCAAACCAATTACACCTCGTTGTCCTTTAGCAGGTCCTGAAAATTCACAAAACCTTCTAGTTTCATAATTTGTGTAACTTTTGAAGCTTTTACTTATTCTATGAGTTTATTGATCATAAATGTCTGTTTTACCTGAATCAATATAGATGTTATTATTTATACTTTAGCTATTTCCTTATTCGTTATTTAATGTTTGCATTTGATTTATCTAGTAAAACGTTCGCAAATATAACATAAATTTTCTTTTACACCTAGTTAGTCAAAATGGATTACCTTTCAGGAAATTGTCTTATGCACAGCTAGATCACGATGGACGAGAGACATGGCTTATATATTAAGATCTCCAAATAAGGTCATCTGGAACGTCGTATTGCCTTCTAGAAAAAATGGTGCAAGGAAAAGAAAACCATCTTTCGATAGGGGTGAGCTTGGTTTGGGAAAGATCTTCTATTTCTGTTCTGTCACATGAATGCTTCTGTCACCAGGAATGTTATTGTATGTGCCTCCGGTATTATGGCCAGTAAAAATCTGGCTAGATATCCCAGATCTGCAAGACTGTTACCTAGCCTAGTTATTATTATTGACTATATTTTATATTTTCTGGTAATCAGTTACATTGATCTTTCTTTTATTTTTCGTGATATATGTAAATAATAGAAATATGCATGATTTTTCTCTTGGTGTGAACTTTGTCCAAAAAGGAGGATTAGTTGAATTGGCTTTGTATAATAGCTGCTTAATTTCCTGTGTTCATTTTCCAGTTGAATTATATATAATAAGTATTATAATCTACTTGTACACATTTATGTGTATTTTGTTTTTTGTAAAATTTTCATTTATATTTGACTCCTTATATCGCCATACGAATATATATATATATCTACTTGTATTATTCATTCCCTTGCTTTTCGCCAATAAAGGATGCGAATATATGCATATGCCTTCACATTATTGGCGTAATCATTAAGCCTTCTCATAATTCACTCTTAACCATATTCTCGTCGCATGATGAAGTCACTATTCTGAATATCTATATTAATTTTAATTTTGCATTTTCTTATCTCAAACTTCAAATTAGAAAATACCTTGCGGTCTTGGGCTTTTACAATAATACGCTTAAATGAATGCTGCAAACATCAGTTCTATGTCAAGTTTATAAACGTTCTAGATTTTGCATTATTATTTATCCAAGATTTAGAATCCAATTCATATTGATTGATCGGATCGAACTTATTGTCTTTAATAATTTTCATAGCGACTTAGTAAATTTTAGACGGCATTAAGTGTTGGAATTCCATGAGTCATGAAACTTGAAATTGGTTAATGGGGTGGACTCCCCATAATCTGAATCCATGCGATGCACCTATCGTAATCTGACACACTGTGAACCAACATGTTTTCCCCTAAGGAAATTTTATATTTCTATTTATCTGTAAATTATTTAAATCCTTGAACTTACTCTAACATTTCCTTGAAATGTTGTTTAAAGAATTATAATTCATGAACTTTATCTTCTCCTTATGTTATCTTAAAATCATTTTTCAGCGACATAGACGCTCATATTCCTTGTTAATAAACTTTATTGTAGGCTACTGTTTACCTCAATAAATCGTCAACTACGACAGGATTGAAGTATGATCAATAGACAAACATTGACGAATAAAATTTTATACTGTTCTGTTGATATTGAACTGTTCAACTTATTAAGATTACTAATCTTACTACTGGTTAAAATAATCTTAAAATGGTTACTAATCATACCTTGTAACCTGACTAATTCTTTCAAATATAATGATGTAATACATCTATTATCGATGGAACTCGAAGTGATTATTATTGAGTGCATATTATGAATGTAGTCTCTCATTGAATAGTTTTCTGAGTATTATCAATATTTTTTAATAATTCTCACCTTAATAATACTTTTCGATATTTTTGAGCTCTTCAATGTTATAGTACATTTAAACAAATTTATGTTCGTAATTCACTTTTCTATTCTATGCTCCAGCTTATAGATTGACATGGCAACGTTATCATCGTTTGAACGACCATTTGCAATTCCATGATTACTTGGAAAAGGAATTCCCAAATATGGTTCAAGTAGTCAACATCGGCACGTCAGTTGAAGGAAGGCCAATGCGAGTTTTGAAAATTTCATCTGGGCAACCGAATGCAAAGGCTGTGTGGATTGATGGAGGTGCGATATTGAAAGAAATTAATATAATATTTTAAAACTAATATAATTAGGTTGAGTGGTAGAGGGGACTCTCAAGTCCCAACTCCGCCTAATAAAGCATATTTTTTCATAATATACAGTACAATACTTGCAAAGCGTAATGCAAACCGATTTGTATTTGGTTTTGTCTACTCATCTAGTTTAATAATGATGTCAAAATAATTTTAAATTTTTATTTTTTCAACACAATTTGAGGTTATTATTCTCTCTCTTTCTCTCTGATATGAATGTATACGCTTATTTAGGACTGTCATTAATAATTTTAAGTTGTGTTAGATCGCTTAGAGTGCCTACCTATCGAGAATGACTACTTCTTAGTACAGACGCTTGGAACGCTGTGTTTCTGTGAACTGCCAGGAATGAGTTGACCGGCTCTACGTATTCTGTTTCTATTTGGTGTATTTTGGTTTCTATTGGTCTGACATTGGTTTTTCTCACTGAAATGACTTTTGCTTGTATGAGAACCACTGAAAATTGTAGTTTTAATAGGACCCTAGGTGTAATGAATTTGATTGTTTGATTCTATCTACTGAATATTTTCTTTATAGGTACTCATGCCAGAGAATGGATCTCACCAGCTACCGTATCTTATATTATCAGTGAGTTTGTGGAGAATCGTGCAGCACACGGTCCGTATGTGAGTGGCGTAGACTTCTATATAGCGCCATTCATCAACCCCGATGGCTATGAGTACTCGCACTCAGTGGACCGGCTGTGGCGCAAGAACCGCAACACCAACAATGGCGGCTCCTGCTCGGGAACCGATCTCAACAGAAACTATGGCTACAAGTGGGGCGGAGCCGGATCCAGCAGGCAGCCCTGCAAAGAAATCTACGCTGGCAATCGCGCCTTCTCTGAGCCCGAAACTTCCTCTATATCCAGATTCGTCCTCTCAAATAAAGACAAAATAAAGGTCTGTGTTGATAATAATTATTTCATCCCTCTTAAATTGTACGACGTATAATAATATAATTCTTGGCTTGGGGATCTCTGATGGGTCCACATTTATTTTATACCTGTAGTGTACTGGGCAACAGGTTGTTGGGTTGTGGAAGAGTACAGCTATTGTTCTTAGATCTATGAATGCCCATTTTTAATGACTAGTATGAGAACTGGACCCAAAGGTGATTTGCCATCTGAAGAGAGCACGATTTAGAGTAATGTGGAGTACAGAAACATGCAGAGTGACAAAATCTCAATAAAGTGACAATGCTTGAGAGTTGATTCTCTATTCGTGAAGATTGTAAGCGATTCATGATTTGCTTTCAAATCAACAAAGAAGTGCCGAGATTTGGGTATGAATATGTGTAGATTATTTTGTCTTTATATACCCTACTTCAGGAATTTACACAGAGTATCTCTGTAACTGAATCGGAACAAAATATGAAAGATTTTATGTCAAATACAATTTTAATATTAGATGTTGATATTACCTATTTCCTATAGATTTATTTACCTCAAGGGTGGTAACTCCTCCCTTATGAGGAGTATGAGTTCCAAGTAAATTTTTAGAAATATTCCCATAGAAGGCGCAAACATCAATAAGTACTGTACTTATTAATTGTTGTAAAAAATCCCCTCTCCCATCACTGGGTCCAGCTGGACGGTTAAGGCGAACAAAGCGAGTGATAGAAAATGATAGATTTCAATCTAGGACGAAAATTGCCTACTTTTACACTCTCTGTAACTTTGGAACTTTTACTTTGGATGTTGAGGCTAGGCCGTTTTTTGGTCTAATTGCACCATAATATTACAAGTTACATTGATTACACAACAGTTTTTGTCTCACAACTCCACAAAATATCTACTCCAAAATGTGCGCTCTATATTCAACACCAACAATAAGGAAGGCTCAAAATCAACAAATTCGTCAAACTTTCAAGCTATTATAGAACAATAGAAAAAGGATGAAGGAAGGAATATTTCCATCTTTACAAACAATAGGACAACCCTTTCCGATCCCATCAACCTGTTGCTTCGTCTAACTTCAGGTATAAAATAAATGTGGACCCATCACAGATCCCGAAGCCTTATGATACAATAGTCGTACATGATGATATTCTAAGCTACAAATTAAATCGTAAATATATTTCAAAAACAGTCGAGACTTAAACTCTAAAGTTTGTTTTCTGAAACAAAATTAAAATTAATACGGTAATGAATATTGCCAATTTTGACACTTTTTTCGTATGCTCTAAAGATTGTCCACTAAGTTGGTGCAATACAGGCCCTACTCAATAATCACCATAATTACAATTATTGTCATTGCTTCATTCTCAATTTACTTCATATATAAAGATACCAAGCGATGAAACTGAGAAAATTACCTAACAGTTTATAGTTGTTCCTATCTCTGGAATTTTCATTTTTTTGCAATTTTTAGTTATTCAACCATGCGGCCTGCAACTAAACTTGTTTTATCATCAAGTACACTTTGATTTTCTCGACAAGATGGCCGCACTAGCTCCATTTAGTTCGAATTGGTGCTTGGCTCCTTTATACATAAAGCCTTCCAATTTTCAATTCGATCAGATTATTATTCAAATAGATCATGAGTGATTTTATTTGATTTGACATTAACCTCAAGTTTATATCATGAGATCAGAAGGAGAATTATATTTTAACTTAGAAGTCATATTCCAAATTAGAATAGTTCGACCTCTGGTTAATTCTTCGTGTCTTGTGACAAGCTTTTAATTGAATACTGTAATAAAAGTAGGTCAGCTCATTTATTTTCAATAAACTTCCTTTTTTTCCCTGCAACTGGTTGCTTGATAGAAGATTAACTATAGAATACAGTTTGGTAGCTTTTGCCTCTGATGGTCCGAGCATGTTTGTTTTATCATTCACCAGGTGTCAATTTTGTTCGAATAGGACAGTTTCACACATAACCGGCAGTCGGGTAACCGGTGTCGTTTACCAGGCCGATCTTTGTATCATATGGAGCGCTTCACATCTACCCGATTTTTGAAATCATATGATGCAATTTGATTATGCCAGGTTGACGACATCTGTCACCCAAAGCTGGTAATGTATGAAACAAGCCTGTAATGGTCCGTTTTGG
Organism: Conomelus anceps; assembly: GCA_948455865.1. Taxonomy (NCBI): domain Eukaryota; kingdom Metazoa; phylum Arthropoda; class Insecta; order Hemiptera; family Delphacidae; genus Conomelus; species Conomelus anceps. The sequence goes on from OX418217.1 coordinate 73,642,730, forward strand.
CCAATCAGGTGAACTTAATTTGAATTAGGAATAAGAAGAATATTATTTCTGTTTATAAATGAACATCATATAAATAAACGAAACGCGAAACTTGAGCCCTAGGACTAACTTCTACCCTAATAGTAGTAGGAGGAGGTTTAAATTTGAAATATTACTTCATTGAAAGGTGGTGATTAAGAAAACAACGAAGGAGGCCTCTCTGATCAGCTGGAGGAGCCCCAGGAATAACTTCTTACCTAATAGTCCTAGAAGGTTGAAATGTGAAATGTAGCCTCAGTGTGAGGTGGCGAATAATAAAATCAAGGAGAATCTCTTTTGAGATCGCAGCAACGCGCGACGGGCCAACTAGTAATATTCTAATATCATAATGGATCGATTGAAATTAGAACTAATTTATCTCCATGAATTCGGTTACATTAGAGATTGAGTAACTAACAATTTATTATTTCCTTTTCATAAGAATTATTTTTATATTTATTTTATAAGATTCAGTTCATTTTAATTTTTTTAAATGAAATTATTATTTTTGCAGGCTTATGTGACATTTCATAGTTATGGTCAATACATTCTGTACCCATGGGGCTACGATCGTAAAGTGCCTCCAGACTATGCTGATCTAGACAGAGTAGGACGCAAAATGGCCATGGCAATTCGATCGGCTGGCGGTCCGGCTTATACAGTTGGCAACAGTGCCGCTACTTTGTATGCTGCTTCAGGTAAGTTGCACTAAATTCTCTTTTATAAAGTGACCGGGGTTATACCAAATTAGCTCGGCTTACTAAATGGGTATCATATCTGTTGACAGATCTCAAAATTCTGGTACGAAATTATGAATAAGTCAATAAATACATGAAACAATAAGAAAATGATGCTGTAGATGAAGATTTAATGATGATCAATGACTAATGTTGGATGTCGTAGCATCAGTGAATGCCATTAGAAGTGTTTGTTTACTCCACTAAGTGAATTCCATGCACATTGCTGAAACTGAATTCTCGAAATTCTTCTGTTTCTAAGTAGTTAACTAAAATATATTTGCTATTTTGTGTGATTTTGAAGGATTTGTTGTTATTATATTCATCTCCAGGATAAATACTATGAAATTTTAACTACTTGACATTAAATGAAAGTTAGGATTGAAAAAGTGGCCGAAGTTTGAATAAATCTAAATTGTTTAAAAAAAAAATAAAGACTTCAGTTAGTATAAAATCAGCCTCATTAATTTTCGCACACACCTCGTTTTATTTTCAAGTCATTTTCAAAGGGTGAGAGGTAGTAATACTACTATTTAGAATGTCTAAATAATACATTGAATTGCTATTACAATAATAAACTAAATGCCAACATGAGAGACGAAAATTAAAATAGATAGTTTTATATGTCCTTTATATGTATGGCAATACATTATATGACCTCATTGTATTAGGCACATTCACATCTAGAATCAGATGCAATTTAAGGTCATACTTTACTATGCTTCAGCCACAGTTTTTACTCCATGAGTAATAACACATCTATTATTTATAGGTTGAAATTAACCAGCACTCTTTGTATCTTTGTTAGTGACTTTATTATAGACATGCATTATTCAATATGACAACGACTACATGTTTTCACAACCTCAATAGTAGCATATTTTCGGCCATGACACCACTATGACAATGATGTGATAATAAAACCATAGTCAAAATACGTAGCTGTGGTTACAGTTTAGGGAAGTGATAGCCGCGAGCCGTAGCAGGCATCTGTTCAATCAGACTCAGATAGCTTTATTCGAGTAAAAGTACAATTCATATGTCTTCTGACTATTACCTTACAATGAATGACATCACCTAAATTCATGAAAGATAGATAAAAAATAGATACAAGATGATACGTTACTATTACACTGTTTTGTAAGTTAGATTACTGACATTAATAAGAATATTTGCATAATAAATGAATTGTAATATCAAGGTGATGCATTTACACAAAAGGGCGGAGTTAGGGCAAAATAGCCCTATCTTACACTCAACCTACCAGTGAACTCTACTAGAATTAGTTTATATAGAATAAAAGAATACGTTTTTGTAAGATATTTCACAGAATACAATGAAAGTGAATGAGTTAATAGTTAAAGTTTATATGATTCAGAGAAAAAACTAAGTAATTGGATGGAGAATAGAGAAGAAGAATTAAATTCAAAACTAAAACTAAACAATCAACTGAAACAAGAATGATTAAGAAGTAATAATTTATAGATTTAACTAAAGCTTATTTACAATCAATTAAAACTTGATTAAGAATTACAATTAGACAAAATTATGGGTGTACTGATTTAACTAAAGGAATTATAACTATAATTATGTTAAGGGAAAAAATAATTGTGCTTGTACAAATAAAATAATATAAATAAAATAAAAACAAAAAGCTAGATTTATAGGGTAACACTAAGGAACATTGATCATGGAATCGCTCAAGGGCTAGGGAGATGCAGCCATTCTCTCCATAAGATGTCTCTTCAATGATGATGTAAAGCCCGCTCGGCTCTCCTGTTTCCTGACAGTTAGAGATAAGCTGCGTTCTCGTAGGACCTGTTTGTAACGGTGACCGATTTGATTGGCCAGCAAAAAAGACACTGTTCTCTGCTGTAAAATCACTTCCCGGTGGTTCGGAACCCACCTAAAACTGTAGGTCCAACTCATCAATCACCATCATCCAACTCATTACCCACGCACAGGTCTAAGACCTATGTGGGCTTCATCCTCAAAAAAAAAAAAAAAACAGTTGGGATGGTTTTAAAAAATTCGAGATTTTTTGCCAAAACTTCCAGAAGGAAAAGATCATGTTGTAAAGTCCAAGTATAGTGAATATATAATAATCTAATAACAAAACATCTCTAGAATATATGATAACCTTATATGTTTTATTAATATATTTAATCTCTTACAGGTGGAGCTGATGACTGGGCAAAGGGGGCCGCTGGAATCAAGTACACCTATACTATTGAATTGCGGGATAATGGAGTTTATGGATTTGTACTTCCAGCCCAGTTTATTGAGCCAACAGCTCGAGATGCGATGGCCGCTGTTAAAGTCATAGCAGAAGAAGTTTACAACCTGCCATAACAAAATAATACATCAGAATCATTGAGGAACTCTGATAATTGTGATATTAATATTTTACTATTAATGTAGTTCAGTAATCTTATTTCAAATGTTTCATTGTTTTTGTTTAGATTATAACAAATTATTTGTTGTTAATCCTTTTTCATGATCGTTGTCCCCTACATAAGAAACTATTTATTTATTGCACGTTTGATTTATTGTTTTGTGTTAAATTTTATTTAATTAGAATAAATAGTGCTCTCATTAAAGAGACCGTCAATGATATGAAAGACAATAAATGAATATTTTTAGTTCCTGTAATAATTTTTTTATCCTTTGATCAACTTTATGGAAGATTTTAAAAATTATAATTATGTACGACTGATTAATCACCAGAGTTGGCTTGAATGAATAAAAATAGTTATATGAAATTATATTTCACAAATATAATTTCATATAATTATTAATGTCAAATAAATAAATTATCATTTTCATTACAACAATAATTATTGTCCAAAGTGTGTTTTCAATTTTTGAAAAATAACTTGTGTCTATTCGTTGGAGCAATTACCGTTTCCTCATAATTTGCTAGCTGTACGTTTACTGCAAATGGTAATGAACTGGTATATGCTCAAAGCAGAAGTATTTATTATCTATCACTCTCTTTTTCAAACCGTCAGTCATTAACAATATTTAATATTAATAATCTACATTCAAATGGTGAGACTCATGTTGGATTTTTTTTAGAAATACTTCAGAATGCAAAAATAGAATAAGAATGTAAGTTAGCCTTTTCCAATTTGACTTGATTGTATAGACTTGATGTGAACTGATGCATACTATCACTTCATTTTCCTTCCATTGTATGTTCATTTTATATTAATATGGAGTGATTTAACTAAGGAGGAATTAGGTCCCTTGCTGTACGCGGTGACAGGTTGATCGTGATGTTCAATCACAGCCACTTGGGACTGTACTTGGAAGGGTTCTTGGCAAAAAATCACATGAAGATATCTGCTTCATTGTCATTTAGCTTGCGGCTCGGACCCCACCTTAAACTTTAGGTTCCCATCCACTCAATACTCACACACAAGTCTCCGACTCATGTGAGCATCATCAGCACGGAAAAATATATTCCATGAATGTTATGTTCTCTTAATATCTATAAATCATAATTATTTATCAAAGGAAGTTTCGCAATGTTTATTTATATATCAAAATTTTTGATTTGGGTTAAAGCTATCATAATACCAGTAAACCTGTTACAGAATGTCATCTCCAAACCTCCAAGAACTATATTAAAACAAAGACAACGCATTGTCATTCAAGAGTGTTTTTAATTTACAAAAGTTCACGGTTCTTGGAATTATGAATAATTATTGATAACATTCTAACGGTTAATGTCAATTAAACATAACAATTACATTGACATAAACCATTCACAATTTATATCTACAGTTTCAATATTATCACTTTAGTTTCAAAGAAAATTACACCTTTGGATGAAGAGCTCCAACTCATTATTTACTCTCCTCCAGTGTTTAAAATAGCATTCAATTTACATGAAATAATTCCTTGATCTGCAGATTGCTCAGCTACAAGAATTGTTATAATCAGGGCACGATTTGAGGCGGAACGGCGTTCCGCGACCTCTCTTTTGAAAATGAAAAATAAATTGGCACTAAGAGAGTTGAAAAAATTAGAACTAAATTTTTTTGTTAGTGATCAAATTCGCTGTCAAGTGTAAGGAGAGATCAAGAGAAAATAAATATGATGAAAACTAGTTAAAGTTATGGAATATATTTTAAGAAAAAATTCTTAAACAAAAGGTAATGCTGTATTGTTTTACTGCTTTTCATATTAATTAAAAAGTTTGATGTTCATTTTTGAACATAATACTCTCAAAGGCAAACGTTTTTATGGTGGCGGTAGAATGAGCCGAATGATGGGGGGGGGGGGGGTAAATCTCGGCAGATTTTAGTTCCGGTACCTCAAAATCGAGCACTGGTTATAATTGTCGTGAGAGTAAGGTCAAATCATTTGAAATGAAAGGATCCTCTATCATAAATAGAATGTCTAGTCTACAACTGAATTCTAATGGAATGGAAATTCAATATTACAAGATTTGACATTCAAATGATTGCAGATGAGTTGGTGTTAAAAATAATAATTTAATGACAGTCGAACATATTTTCTGAGATTCTCTGAAAGAAATACTGAAGACAATCTATTTCTAGCTTCTAACAACCCGATCCTCAAATATAATATCTACTATTATAATCAATTTCTACTCATTCTTTTTCGTACTAATTATTTTCTGTTCTGCTACCTATCAAATATTAACAAACTCAACATATGCGATTTACCATATACTCGTATGTGCCAATAGGTGAATCTTTCTAATAGTTTTTTTTTTTTTTTTTTTGTAATAATGATAATCCGCGAAACATATATATATTTCAACTTGGATGTTGTCATCTTCCAATTCCTTAGTGAGACAATTTTACGTCATGGCTTTTATGAATTAGGTTGTGTAATTTTTTCACCAAATGTAAAATTATTATGATTATTTTTTATAAAATAGGACCGTGGATCAATGCTGTTCATTGGGAGCTAGTAATATACACTTCCTTCTTCAACTACTTGCTTAGGGACCTGCATAGCAGCTTCAAATTGAAAAGTAAAAATTCCCAAAGATTTTGCAGGAGCCACAAGTACAAGTACTAATACAACTTGTTAGTAAATTGTTGTGCAACAGGCCACATAAAATATTGCACTCTAGTATTGCATTGTAAATCATCAAATTTACGGCATAGCTATTTATTTTGAGGCAATCCAAATGACAATGCTTATAAATTATAGTCAAGTTCTTTTTGCAAGGATAGCTTTATTAGGATGCATTCTGCAGTAGTATCTTAATCTTCGTACAATAATGTTATCTATGAAAAAAATTGTCGGATTCATAATGCAATATAAGAATTATCTATATAAGTTATTATATTGTAATATAACTGTGTCTTGATGTCTAATTTTCTACTTTCTCCAATGTTGTTTGAATCAGAAAATAATTATCTTATGATGTGCTTGAATAGCTATTTTACAATTATAATAATAATTCGATGTAAATATTTGTAAAGTTTTGGTTGATGCACTTTTTTTACTTTTTCAGGTATTTCAAGCTTGAAATCATAAGGACCATATTCCATGTCTTTGGAAGAATCCAATTTTACAGGTTTCCCGTTTTCTCTAAATTTGTTAACATTGTTCAAGCTTATTGAAGATAATCCATTTCATGTGCCAAAAGTTCCCTTAGAATTAAAAGTATATTCACAATTGAAATTTTGTACCCGGCAATATACAATATGATAATGTTAAATGTTACAAAGAATTTCTTGACGACTAGATGTGTTTATAGCCTGAATTGTATATTGTATAATTGTATATTACATTGATTAATAGATAGTTTTGTTCACCGTCTATCCCGAACCAGTTTCTTGTTAGTTCAATCTCGATTGTCTTATATTTCAGGAACAATGGAAGAAAGAGAAAGAACATTTGGAAGAGGTTATACGTGTAACATCATCGAAAAAAATGGGAAATACTCAAGCTCTTGAAGAACAATTGAAAGATGCTAAGGAAGCCATTGTTCGTTACAGAATTGAGCTGGACAAATATAAGGTGAATATATTATCATACTGCAATATTTGTTGCGTTTTATAAATAAATTCATCATTTAAATCAATCTGTAAATACTCTTGTGTGTTTTAAATTGAGAAATTATAATTCCCATACATTATAATCAATAAAGTAAGTGTATGCTTCCAATTCATAAGCGATGAGCATCGATATAAATTATGCATGAACAAAGTGAGCTTCATATAACCTGAAGTTATTCATGTAATATTATTAGTTGAAAGCATGTTCAGTGTATAGTTTCGTATTGTGATGAGTAGTTAGAATACCAAAGGTAACGACATTTTTTTCTTGTAGGATATATGATGGCTTACAAGTTTTTAAGCTATTAAAATCTATCTTTAGTTGGAATAGCTGATTTAGTTGCTTTTTTATTTGTAACACTTTAAATCATTATGATTGTTCAATGTTCAATAATATAGTTTACCTTAATTAGCAGTTTTCAATTTTGACCTTCAGTGAATATTTGCTTACTTCTAGGAAAAATGGTAATACTGTAATAATTCGATGAAGGCTACTACTTTCCCCACTTCAATTGTGCTCTACACAGTATCATTTATATTTTTGTTGAAGCAATAAGCAGTTTGAAATACCTTGTCAAAAGCACAAGTCATTGCAACAATAAAATAAGATAAATTGTTTCCTTTCCTCCCATATACCTAATAATATCAAAGCTAAAACATCAGTAGGAACATTTAAGGAAGCGTTGTGGACATTCCTTTTTAATAGATATGGATAATTTTTTGTAATGTTAAATGATTTTGAATGCGATATAATCGATGATTTGTTTATGTTAGTTGATTTTCAGTTTACACAAGATACTACATTAAGTTATATTTGCAATCTTCTAATGTACCACTCCTTTTTGTAATCATTAATAAGTAACGAACTTCCAAAACTAGATCTAGAATTAGAATGTACATGTAGAAATCATAATTTGTATTTATAATTGGTTTGCGTTTGTTAATAGATTTTTGATTTTTGTAGGCAGGCATGACAATTTTATTTTATGTACTTGTAACTTATTCTCTTGTATAATTTTTTGTAATTTTCTCATTGCTCTAGCTTGAAAAATGTAATATAGTGCTAAGGTTTAGGTGTAAGAAAAAACTCCTGTAGTTTTAACCTAAATCAAATAAAATTGATTCATTCATTCATTCATATATTTCTGGTGATTTTTATATTAATTATTTTTATCTTTTCTGCTTGCAGGCTGAGAATGAAGAACTGGAAGAGGAATGTCAGCAACTTAGGGAAACAATAACTCTTTTGGAAGCAGATGCAAATGACCATCGAAGACAGATTGATGTTTTGACTAGTCAGCAGACTCCACTTCATACGACTGCTGATTTAGCTCTCACTCAACAGCTGACACAAGTGAAAGAACTTCTGTCCAATAAAGAGTGCCAAGTAATAATTCCTCAACCATCCACTTTTTATATTGCTGCTGATGCTCATATGCTATGTAATATTTTACAAAGACTGAATCGAACCAGGCTGAACGAGAATCAAACCTTTGACGGCAGGCGTAGCAGAGTGTTATCTGAGATATCTCACCAATCGATTATACCACCACCATTTGTCCATTCATGGCATTCTTTTAATCAAGTCATTAGCTGTTCATGTTCAATTTCTTGGATACTATAGAGGCAACTGTTATTAAAAGATAACATTAATAATATTTTCTGAATTGGTATTCTATTTTCTTGCCATATAACTTCACATGTACAAGTCATGTCAATGAAAATAGTTATTAATTCAAAACGCTATTACACTGTACCTTTCATTCCTCACTGTCTTACAGGGTAATAGTAGGTTATTCCGGAAGCAGTTCTCAAGTGATTTAACGCTTAAGAACTATTTTAATAGATTTTTATAAAAATTTACATACTATGGAGCTTTCCATGCTGTTGAAATATTTCTGCTGAAATTTTTGATTGAAGACTGCAGGTTTTTTGTACAAAATTCATATTTATCCAAGTTTTAGTAGATTCAACTGTTTCTAGTATGCATCATTACTTGCCAGATTAATACCAGGAGTGAATTGTTTTGAGAAACAATTCATGCCGGTTCCAGGAGGATGAGGAGAAGGAAGAGCAGGAGCTGGTTTTACTATTAGCTTACTGGTTTACGCTTTATATCAAGAACCTGGCACATCAAGCGCAAATCTTCCTTTTAAAAAAGCATCGCAGACAATACATTGACAATTAGTTGCATTGTTAAAAATTCATTCAAATATAGAAATAGTTGACTTAAAATCAACGCTTTAGATATCTTTGATATGCTGTTCTTAGACAAATATCAATTTTACACAAATATATGCTCATCTATTTGATTGCTGTTACTCATTTTTATTTATGCAGCTAAAAAGTTAGTTTGAAGTAGCTGACAATCTTACAAACTTTGAGGAATTCGAAATTAATAAATTTTGTTTCAGCTAAAGAAACTGAACAGTGAATTGAGAAGCCTGCGTTCAGCACCAGAAATCTCAAAAAAGGAAGCTGAACTGAATGCAGAAATAAACTCACTGAAAACGACCGTCTCACAGTTGCAGAGTTCGTTAACACTAGAACGAAGTCAGAACAAAGCTCTTAGCAAGGATAAAAATGTTCTCATGAGAGAAAATAGCGATTTGAAACGTCAGGTGAAAGAAGTCGAGGGAATAATCAAACAGCGCAACAAAAGTGACTCGAGTGTTGCCAGTATAGTCGGCGGCGAAAGTAGACTCAAAGAACTGGAGCACTTGTTGGCAACTCGTCAAGCAGCTATTGTTTCAATGCAGGAGCAACTCGAAGAAATGGAGGCATGTACATAGTTTTCCTGATAGTAATTTATTGATGAAATAATGTTAAAATAATTGTAATTGTGATAATATAACGCAGTAACACGTATTGCTTTACTGATTCAGGTTTTGAAACCATGTTTCTCACTATTGTAAGACTATATGGTATGGTATTTTATTCCATAGAAGAGTAGAGATTACTGTTCAAACGTTTTAATTTAACAATTGGGTAAGCCATTTTTTGCTAGAAGAGGATCTGATGTTTGGTTTGCTTTGTCTTGCTCTTGAGAATTCTATTGATTTTGTCTACTTACTGTGCATTTTAAAATTTCTTAACAATTATCCCCCTGTGGCAGTGGACGCTATTAAATCTTTCTATCTATATCAAATTCATTCGATTGAAAAATGCATTGGAAAAATTCTGTAATTCTAGAGTCTTATCAGTGACAAGCGCTCCAACTGATAACGCCACCGTGGCTGCCATAACTTTTTTCGGAGGATGAGACCTGTGCTTGGGTTGAGTTGAATGATTATGATTGAGAGTTGGACCTATAGTTTTAGGTGGGTTCCGAAACACCGGGAAGTAATTTTATAGCAGATAACAGATTCTTTTTGTTGGCCAAACCAATACGTCACCCTTACTAAGAGGGCTTGTACCTTATGTTATCTGACTGAACAGATACTTGGCACGGCTCGCGTCTATTACTTTCCCATATTACTATCTATAATACCACTATATCATATACTATATCTTACTAGGCCGTTTCAGGACGCATCTCTCAAAAACCAATAGACAATAATTGCAATCACTTTCTCACGTTTCACTGTTGCAAGCTCCTCTGAATCCTCATTATAATCTATTTAATAATTGTTTATTCTGGCTTGGTTAATCGACTATTGATCAAGATTTAACTGATCAGAATGTAAAGTGTATTAGAAATTCGTCCTCCTGTATTAGTGATTCAATTTCAAACAAAAATTACTTCTCAATATTCCCGGTTTTATTTCACAGGACAAATATGAAAAACATCTAACTGAGCTGGAACGGAAATTAGTCGCTGTTAGTGAAGAGAACAAAACCTTGAAAGAGAGGAAAATCGAGTCGGCATCTAAAGACGGTTCGGGGTGTGGCCAATCAGCTGCTGCAAATTCGAAGAAGTGCTACAGCTCCTCATCAAGATGTGCTCCATCGTCATCATCCAACTGCAGCAACGCCAATGCTAAAGAAGACGCTCACCTCTTGGCTACTATTCGAGGAATGAAACTTGAGTTGTCGAGTAAAGAGAAAGAAATGATGAAGCTCAGTAGGGAACTGGAAGATGCTAAAAAGACTAACAAACGATTGCAAAGAGAACGAGAAAAACAGTTGAAAACCGCATCGCCTGTCAAACCTTCCTCTGAAAGTGAGTTATGTTATTTTCTGTACGTTCATTATTCAGTCATTATTTTACATTGTATCGTAGCTTCCAACTAAGACTATGAATTCAATTTATTTAATTGATTAATTTCATTCGACATAATTTAAAAAAAAAATCGCCAACGGGATTGCACTGTCCGTATTAACGGGAACTTTCACTAGGCTACTGCCACTTATCAACATAGAACAACAACTGAACTGAAGTAACTTACAAAAGTATCTCTCTATTTCTATAATTTTCCATAATCGAGATATCTCTCGATTTTTTATAAACTTCTACCGAATTCTACAAAGTACCAAGTAAACACCATAAAAGTTTCAAAAGCAGAGTAATTAATTGCTTAGAAGTAAACATAGCAGATAACACCGAGAACCGCTGTTCCTTCTTTCTCTCTATTTTCACTACAATATCAATAAAAAAATTAAAGTAAACTTTGGAGTAAAAAAGAGTATTCTACTCTAATATTCAGTTGCCTTGAGCACTGATCACCACTTACTTATCGTTCAAAGAACGTACACATGACACAAGGAAAACCTTGACATATAGAATTTAATCACTCAACACTTGGGATTTGCCTCGAGACAAATGTTTCTATAAAGTAGGACTAGTTGAAAAAGGGAAGTCAATAGAGGAGGCGCGCAAGTCTTTTTAAAATTATTTACTAAGGCGTTTTAACTTTATGTGAAACGGACTTATTATAAGTTGCATGAAAATTATTGAACCTTCAGTGAAATATTGAAGCCTATCTCTTTAAACACAGTAGATATCATTTTATTACCTTAACTTAAAAATTATTGTATTTGCAAAGTGACATACACCAATATTGAAAACAAACTAATGACAACTCCCCTCATTGTGCAATTACCTGTGTTTAATAGGTGTCCGTATTGGCTTGCATTCTATATAATACTCATTTGTATTAGATATCAATATTTCACAGTTCTCAATTTCTCATTAGTTACATTACTTGAATAATTTCTCTTTTCATGTCTAGTTTCCTTAAAGAGCGACAAGTCGACCAATGCAAACGTCGAACTCGCTGATTCCGCTCTTGGAAGAGGATACAACCCTAATCTTTATCAAGGTAAACTTTCGTTATTTCAAGCAATTACTGAAAATAGTTATTGCTTATCATAGTGGTTTTTAGACTGTGCAGTTCAAAAATGTCAATCTCTAGAACTAGAATAGATTGAAGTTTGGTCAGACGCAAAAAACCTTGAATTAACATTACGTGAAGACACTTATTTAATAGGATTCACAGAGAATTTACGTTGAAAATTTTCTAGAAATCAGAATGTAGATTCACATTTTTCAAAATTTCAATCTCTAGAACTAGAATAGATTGAAGTTTGGTCAGACGCAAAAAACCTTGAATTAAAATTACGTGAAGACACTTATTTAATAGGATTTACAGAGAATTTATGTTGAAATTTTTTAGAAATCAGAATATAGATTCACATTGTTGAACATGGAAAAAGACATTCAAAATGACTGCAGTCAGATACCGCAGAACCTTGAGATATATGTGAGTACGGTATGAGGACTAGTATAAGGATTAGCTGACTAGGAGTATAATCATTTGAATATACCCATAAAATAATTGATGTATCGAGTGAAGAAAACATTTCTCTCTAACATTTATTATATTTAATAAACGCTTATCCAGAAATCTAAACCTGGAATTTCATAATTGAATTTATTCTTGTAATTTGACTTGAAATTACTACAGATATTTTGAAACATGTTTTTCATTTTTTGTTCATTTTACAGAAGAGATAGAAGCAGCGGCTTTAATAAAGATGGAGAATAAAAGCCTCAGAGAAGAGATTAGAAGACTTGGGAAAGATATTCTGACTCTGAACAACAAACGAATACAGGATGTGAGTATTATGCTTTTATTGCAAAAAGTAAAATATTCTTCTAGATTCATTATAATTGAAGATGAACAAAGTTTCTCTGAATTAATTTTTTTTCTGCAAACTGTTGATGAAAACTAAGAAATTATAGATTTTTGTCGCATCGTTTCAGCTGTACAGACTTAACTTTCACGCAAATGGTTTCATGTGAACAACGAAATTAGCCAATGTTTCCATTGTTTGTTTATTTTTGGTACCCGCGAAATTCAACTGCAATAACATACTATAAAAATTAATTTTGAAGACGCATCAAAACTTCGTCTTGAAAATGTCCTATCCTCACTTCTTGTCTGCACATACAGCGCGAAAATATCAGTGCTCTATTCACTTTCCAGATCATAAGAATGTTCTTATTTGGCTTTTAATAGGGAGTAGCAGTCAATCAGAGAAGGCGCTCTTATTAATAGCACCACGACGGCTCTACTTTCGAAACATAATAATCCTATAATGAGCCTGGGGTGCAGCCTATCGCGTGCACATCAGCAGACTACAGATTGTTCAAAAAACAATTTTAAAATCAGGCTTGAGGGAAAATAGAAGATATCCTTCAGTCCTACTATTTAGCGAATCCAAAGTGTTGTCATTAAGGAAATTATTTATAAGGGATTTGTTAATATATATTTATAAAAACTCCAACACAATTTTTACGCCAATTTCACACTCCTATCACACAAGATATTCAACAACTGTAGGCGTCAACACTTTACAGCAAAACAAATCGTTTTCTCATACTAATTAACTGTTTTTATATTTCACATGTTCTTTTTCGTAATTTTCAATATTCTAATCAAAATAATTTATTTGCTTCTGTCTCCCTTGCCATCTTTAAGAAGCACTTGATTGTTTGAGGTCAGTGAGGAGGATGCCGTTTCGCTTATCGTTGCTGAGGGTGGACGGGCCTGAAGGTCGGCCGCATGCCTCCCCCTCGCCTTTTCTGGTGTTCAGTATAATTATATGTACCTTTCTTCTTCACTCTTTTTCAAGTTATGAACGTATATAATGTAGTTTTAGTTCATTACACAGTTTTTATCTCCATTATCCTTGAGTACTGAATTCAATTAAGCTATCATAATAGGGAATGGGGAATTGGCTATATCTGGAACTCACTATATCTGTGTTGAATGTCCTATGCTTATAAAACTTGCCAGACGCCCCCAGTTTTGACGCAAAGAATAGCCTTACAAAATTAAATTTATTACGATGATGATGATGGCAACCGGTCTAGGTTGTTGTTGTGGTGGTGGTTTGTCCACTTAGTTATCCGCCAACTTTGGTGCTGTCCACGTTCCAAGCGAGTAGGTATATTTTACCAATTTCAGCGCAACCTTGACCTTTGACCTTTAACCCCCACCCCGCCAACCCACCTTCCGGCTCCTTAGCCTCTCTCTCCTCTCTCTCACTCACACCCACTCCCTCTCCTGCTCCCTCTTGCTCTCTCGCCCTCTCTCCTGCTCCCTCTTGCTCTCTCTCTCGATCTCTCTTGCTCTTTCACTCACTCTCTCTTGCTTTCTTTCGTTCCCTCTCTCTCGCTTCTCTTGCTCTCTTGCTCACTCTCTCCTGCTCCCTCTTGCTCTCTCTCACCCTCTTTCTCTCCTGCTCCCTCTTACTCACTCTCTCTCTCTCTCTCTCCTGCTCCTTCTTACTCTCTCGCGCTCCTCTCACACGCCCTCTCTCTCTCCTGCTCTCTTTCTCTCCTGCTCCCTCATGCTCTCTCTCTCTCCTGCTCGGTCTTGCTCTCTCTCTAGCCCTCTCTCTCCTGCTCCCCCTTGCTCGCTCTTTTACCATGTAACTACCAACCCCCCCCCCGCCCTCTTAGCCATGCCCCCTGTCATTCTTGGCCCCCCGCCCAATCTTGCCCCCTGTTCCTCTCTCGCTCTCTTTTGCTCTCTCTCGATCTCTCTTGCTCTCTCACTTGCTCTCTCTTGCTTTCTTTCGCTCCCTCTCTCTTGCTCTCTCTCTCTCTCATTCTCTCTCTCTCTCTCTCTCCTGCTCGGTCTTGCTCTCTCTTTAGCCCTCACTCTCCTGCTCCCCCTTGCTCGCTCTCTCTCCTGCTCCCTCATGCTCTCTCTCTCTCCTGCTCGGTCTTGCTCTCTCTTTAGCCCTCACTCTCCTGCTCCCCCTTGCTCGCTCTTTTATGTAAACTACCACCCCCGCCCCATTAGCCATGCCCCCTGTCATTCTTGGCCCCCTGCCAATCTTGCCCCCTGCCAATCTTGCCCCCTGCCCTCTTAGCCATGTCACCTCTCATTCTTGGCCCCATGCCCATGCCATTCTTAGACATGCCCATGCCTAATCTTCCCCCCTCAACCAACCCTTCCCCTAAAGTGACCCCCCTCCCCAAAAATATCCCCCTCCCAAAAAAAGACCCCTTACCCCAAAAATGGCTGCCCTCCCCAAAAATGACCCCACCCCAAAAATGACCTCTCAACCCAAAAATGGCTGCCCTCCCCAAAAATGACCCCTTACCCCAAAAATGGCTGCCCTCCCCAAAAATGACCCCTTACGCCAAAAATGGCTGCCCTCCCCAAAAATGACCCCCTACCCAAAAAGGACCCCCCACCCTAATAATGACCCCCCCCACCTTACAAAAAATGACCCGTTAACCCAAAAATGACCCCCTCCGTGAAAGAAATGACCCCCTATACCCAAACAAAAGGACCTGCACCCCAAAAATGACCACCCCTTACCTAAAATGACCCCCCCACTCTCAAAAATGACCCTCTTCCCCAAAAATGACCCCCTTACCAAAAAATGACTCCCCTTCTCAAAAATGACCCCCCCTCACCATAATGGCATCCTCCCAAAACTTGGCCCCATCCCCCAAAAATGAACCCTCAACACAAAAAAATGACACCCACTCCATCATTTACCAAAAATACTATGTCATCTATTACATTAAATCAAACCTATTTATCTAAAGCCAGCATAACACCTAAATGGAAAACATATAAGGAATTGCCCAAGCCAATACTATGCAATCTATTGCATCACATTAGTTTTAAAGTCAACATTACCCAAAAATGGATAACCCATAAGGAATGGTCCAAGCTAATACTATGGAATCTATTGCATTAAATCTAAACTATAAATCTAAAGTTAATATAACTTAAAAATGGAATACCCCATAAGGAATGATCCAAGCCAATACTACATAATCTATTGCATTACATCTAAAGACAATATAGCCTATAAGGATTGATCCAAGCCAATACTATGCAATCTATTGCATTACATCTAACCTATAAATCAAATGGCAACATAACACTTTGGATATAACATTTTTTCAACTTCAAGCAACAAACTGCAAAATGTTGGAGTGGTCATATATACCAAGGATAATTTAAATGTTCAATGTAAAGAACGACAAATCAAACAAGCAAATGCTCTACATCTTATTTTAGAAACGAAAAAACAGAAGTATAACATCCTAGCAATTTATAGATCACCATCTTTCAATGATATTACTGAATTCTTAAAAAGCTTGGAGCTGGAACTAAATAGGTTACGAGGGCAAATTGTAATATGTGCAGGAGATATGAATATCAATACTCTACAACCTCAACATCAACAATATAATGACTACTGTGATCTACTAAGTGAACATGGACTCAAACACTGCATCACACAAGCAACCAGAACTGCAACAGAAACAGCTACATGTATTGATCATATTGTCCCTAACTCCAAAGAAATACTTTCTAGATCACTCTAGCACAATTTTAGGATTAAAATTCCACTTAAATACCAATGCAATGCGGAGTGAGTTACAGGAAAACGATAACCTGCAAGAGAAAATAGACATGAACAACCTCAAAAAAGAATTGCAGGAGGAGAAATGGAGTGAGGTTCTTTACAGTGGGGATCCCAATGCATCTTATAATAGCTTCATTTCAACTTTGAAACTTCATTTGCAAAACAATACCTGTCAACATTGATGAAAAAAGGAGTACAAGCCTATCAAGCCATGGATCACAAGAGGACTAGTATTAGCAATAAGAACCAGAAACAAACTCAACCAACAAAGGAAGTCACATCCAAACGACATTGAATTGAGCAACTTCTACCACAGGTACAGAAACACTCTGACAATTTTAATAAATCAAACAAAAGAGCAATATTACAAGGAAAAATTGAATGAAGCTGGAAAAGATCATGAAAAAATATGGAAAGTGATTAGAGATGCCACAGATTCCACTCAAAATACTAAAATGAAATTAGAGGGTATAAAAATAAATGATGATGTTGTAACATTGTCGGAAAATCCGGTAACTGTACTGAATCACATGAACGGTTTCTCCAATATTGGAGAGAATATGGCAAAAAAGATAGCAGATGATTTGGAGAAGCCAGTAAATCAACTAATTTCAGAAAATGAACCTATTACAAGAACTGTGAATTCCATGTATTTCCATCCAACAAATGAGCAAGAAATACTAAAGACTATTGACACCTTATTTAATGACAGTTCTCCAGGACTAGATGGTTTCAATAACAGGACAATAAAGAGTATAAAAAATTTAATTCACATATATTTTAAATTTAACTCACATATTTAATTTGAGTTTGTCAAAAGGAGTGTTCCCAAGAGCTATGAAAGAAATATGTGTTAGACCATTGCATAAAGGAGATGATAAACTAATTGCTACTAATTATAGACCTATTTCATTAATAAGTAATATTTCTAAAATATTGGAGAAATTAGTAAAAAAACGTCTAGTAAATTACTTGGAGAAAAGCAACTTATTGTCTTCAAATCAGTTTGGCTTTTGTGAGGGATTGAGTACAGAGGATGCAGTTATTGAATTGTCAAAGTTTGTTATAAATAAATTGGATAATAATAAAAAATGCGCTGCAATTTTCCTAGATTTAGCCAAGGCTTTCGACACTGTAACTCATGGCTTGCTGTTGAAGAAATTAGAAGCTATGGGGATAAGAGGAATTCCATTGGAGTGGTTTAAATCATACCTCAGTAACCGGCAACAAAAGGTCAAAGTTGAAAACCATCTAAGTGAAGAGAGAACTATAAAATTTGGAATACCTCAAGGGACTGTTCTAGGACCTATTTTGTACTTGGTATTTGCAAATGAGCTGTGCTCAATTCCAATTTGAGAGAGAGTCATAGCTTTTGCTGATGATACAGCTCTACTCTTTGAAGGGAATACCTGGGATGAGGTTCTCAATACAGCTGAAGCTGAAGTAACTATAATCAATAAATGGCTGAAGAATAACCTTTTAACAATAAATGCAAACAAGACTAAATTTCTAGCGTTTTCTTTAACAGATCACACAAAGCCATCAAGAACTTCACTCAAGCTGCATCAATGCACAGATTGTCATTGCATCAATGCACAATGTGTGATTGTCCTACACTCCAATGGGTCGATAGAATAAAATATTTAGGCACAATAGTGGATGATAATCTGAAGTGGGATTGGCATATCATTCAAAATGAGAATCAGTTTCCAACAATTGAACTATTCAAAGAAAGTAAAGTACTCAGTGTTAGACAACTTTTTATTCAGGCAGCGCTCTCATACTTAAAGAAAAGACCAGAACAATTTAGATTTGTAGATCACATTCATCATACTAGGTTAAGAAATGTAAATATTGTTATTCCCAGAATGAACACGGCATTTGGGCAAAGATCGTTTATTTACATAGCACCAAGAATGTATAACATTATTCCTGTAGATATAAAAGTAGAAAGAATTATGTATCGGTTCAAAAGAAAATTAATAAATTGGATGGTAGATCAGAAAGTAATGCAATTTGAAAATTTAGTAAGAGTTAATATCAATTAATTATTAGCCTATATTTTTGTTTGCATTTATAACTTTCTTGTATTATTATGATATTTTAATATATTATTATCATTGAGTAGCTAATAATTTTGTATAACTCTAGATAGTTTTTTTTTTATTTTTCACATTTATTAATTTTGTTTAATTACATAATATGCACTAACATTTATCATTTAACATGACACTTTAACAACTAACTTCATTTTTGAAAAAATATTTCAACTATATATTATATAGCACTAAAAAAAAAAATAATAATATTAACAAACTCATATAACCCAACACATAGTTTTTTATAGTGGGATTTCTAAAGATGAATTACTGATATAAAATATTCTGTATTTATGATGTTTAACTAAAAGGATTTTTGTAATTATTATGTTATTGATTGAATAAATTTTGATTTGATTTGATAACCCAAAAATGGATATCCTATAAGGAATGATCCAAGCAAATACTATGCAATCTATTGCATTGAATCTAACCTATAAGTCTAAAGTCGATATAACTTGAAAATGGATAACACATATGGAATTATCCAAGCTACTACTACATAACCTATTGCATTAAATATAACCTATAAATCTAAAGTCAACATTACCCAAAAAAATGGATAACCTATAAGGAATGGTCCAAGCCAATACTATGCAATCTAATGCATGATATCTAACATATAAGTCTAAAGTCAATATAACTTAAAAATGGATAACCCATAAGGAATGATCCAAGCTAATACTACATAACCTATTGCATTAAATATAACCTATAAATCCAAAGTCAACAGAACACCAAAATGAATAACCTTTAAGGAATGATCCAAGCCCATACTATACAATCAATTACATCAAATCTTACCTATTAATAGCCAAAATAGCAATTGCATCAAATCTAACCTATAAATCTAAAGTCAGCATAACCTCAAAATGGATAACTATTGGTGACAATACTCAGTGGTTTGAGACCCACTTAGGTATCCCATGTTCCCCATAGCATAACACTTGTTTGTGATGTCACCCAAGAAACTCTGATGCATATGATAATATGCACTCTACCCCAGTGCTACCTACTGCCTCTAGTGTCCCTTAGTGCTCCCTCTAGTGCCCCTAGTTTACAGGTTAACTCTAGGGGCATTAAGGGGTGCACTAGAGGAATTAAGGGGGTGCACTAGGGGAACACTGGGGACATTAAGGGGTACACTAGGGGCATTGAGGGGTGCACTAGGGGAACACTAGGGGCATTAGGGAGAACACTAGGGGCATTGAGGGGTGCACTAGGGGGACACTAGGAACATTAAGGGGTGCACTAGAGACATTTAGGGGTGCACTAGGGGAATTAAGGGGTGCACTGGGGGGGGGGGAACACTAGGGGCATTAAGGGGGTGCTCTAGGGGGAGGACTAGTGGCATTAACGGGTGCACTAGGGGCATTAAGGGGGAGGACTAGGGGCTTAAGGGGGGTGCACTAGGGGAACACTGGGGGCATAAAGGGGTGCACTAATGGCATTAAGGTGTGCACTAGGGGAACAATAGGGGCATTGAGGGGCGCACTAGGGGAACACTAGGGGGCATTAAGGGGTGCACTAGGGACATTAAGGGGGCGCACTAGGGACATTTAGGGGTGCACTATGGGCATTAAGGGGTGCACTAGGAGTGCACTAGGGAAATTGAGGGGTGAACTGGGGGGTGCACCAGTGGCATTAAGGGGTGCACTAGGGAAACGCTAGGGGCATTAGGGGGAGCACTAGGGGCATTAAGGGGGTGCACTAGGAGAACACTGGGGGCATTAATGGGTGCACTAGGGAAATTAAGAGGTGCACTAGGGGCACACTAAGGGATGCACCAGTGGCATTAAGGGGTGCACTAGGGAAACACTAGGGGCATTAGGGGGAGCACTAGGGGGAGGACTAGGGGCATTAAGGGGGTGCACTAGGGGAACACTGGGGGTATTAATGGGGGCATTGGGGGAGGGGTCTGCACTGGGGGCATTGAGGGGTGCACTAGGGGAACACTAGGGGCATTAAGAGGTGCACTAGGAGCATAATAGGGGAACACTAGGGGAAGTATGGGGTGCACTAAGGGCATTAAAGGGGGCACTAGGGGGGGGAGCACTAGGGTATTAAGGGGTAACACTAGGGGCATTAGGGAGAACACTAGGGGCATTGAGGGGTGCACTAGGGGAATGCTAGGGGGTATTAAGGGGTGCACTAGGAGCACACTAGGGGAACACTAGTGGCATTAAGGGGTGCACTGGGAGCATTAACGGGTGAACTAGGGGCGCACCAGGGTCATTGAGGGGCGCACTAGGGGAACACTTGGGGCATTAAGGGGGGCACTAGGGGAGCACTATGGTATTAAGGGGGGCATTAGGGGGAACACTAGGGTTGCAGTAGGGACATTGGGGGGGAACACAAGGGGCATTAGGGGAGAGCACTAGGGGAACACTAGAGGTGAACTAAGGGGACACTTGGGGGAATTAAGAGGAACACTAGGGGAATTAAGGGGAACACTAGGGGAATTAAGGGGAATACTAGGGGCATTAAGGGGAACACTAGGGACATTTGGGGGAACATTAGGGAAGCCCTGGTGTTACTAGAAGGGCACTAGAGGGAGCACTAAGGGACACTAGAGGCACTAGGTAGCACTGGGGTAAAGTGGATATTGTGCATATGGGTCAGAGTTTCTTGGGGGACATCACAAACATGTGTTATGCTATGGGGAACATGGGATACCTAAGTGGGTCTCAAACCACTGAGTAATGCTCATAAGTCATGGGAGCATTGTCACCAATAGTTATCCATTTTGAGGTTGTGCTGACTTCAGATATATTGGTTAGATTTGTTGCAATTGCTATTTCGGCTATTAATAGGTAAGATGTGATGTAATAGATTGTATAGTATGGGATTGGATCATTCCTTATAGGTCATTCATTTTGGTGTTATGTTGACTTTGGATTTGATGCAATAGATTGTATAGTATTGGCTTGGATCATTCCTTATGGGTAATCCATTTTGAGTGCAATAGATTGCATAGTATTGGCTTGGATCATTTGTTATTGGTCATCCATTTTGAGGTTATATTGACTTTAAATTTAATGTGATGCAGTAGATTACATAGTATTGGCTTGGACCATTCCTTAAAGGTTATCCATTTTTTGGGTAATGTAGACTTTAGATTTATGGGTTAGATGTAATGCATTAGATTGCATAGTGTTGGCTTGGACCATTCCTTATAGGTTATCCATTTTTTTGGGTAATGTTGACTTTAGATTTATAGGTTATATTCAATGCAATAGGTTATGTAGTATTAGCTTGGAT
This sequence comes from Conomelus anceps, assembly GCA_948455865.1. Classification (NCBI taxonomy): domain Eukaryota; kingdom Metazoa; phylum Arthropoda; class Insecta; order Hemiptera; family Delphacidae; genus Conomelus; species Conomelus anceps. The sequence goes on from OX418217.1 coordinate 73,664,738, forward strand.
CATTTCTTATGGGTTATCCATTTTTAAGTTATATTGACTTTAGATTTACAGGTTAGATGTAATGCATCAGATTGCATAGTATTGGCTTGGACCATTCCTTATAGGTTATCCATTTTTTTGGGTAATGTTGACTTTAGATTTATAGGTTACATTTAATGCAATAGATTGCATAGTATTGGCTTGGATCATTCCTTATAGGATATCCATTTTTGGGTTATGTTGCCATTTGATTTATAGGTTAGATGTAATGCAAAAGATTGCATAGTATTGGCTTGGATCTATCCTTATAGGCTATATTGTCTTTAGATGTAATGCAATAGATTATGTAGTATTGGCTTTGATCATTCCTTATGGGGTATTCCATTTTCAAGTTATATTAACTTTAGATTTATAGTTTAGATTTAATGCAACAGATTCCATAGTATTAGATTGGACCATTCCTTATGGGTTATCCATTTTTGGGTATTGTTGACTTTAAAATTAATGTGATGCAATAGATTGCATAGTATTGGCTTGGGCAATTCCTTATATGTTTTCCATTTAGGGGTTATGCTGACTTTAGATAAATAGGTTTGATTTAATGTAATAGATTACATAGTATTTTTGGTAAATGATGGAGTGGGTGTCATTTTTTTGTGGTGAGGGTTCATTTTTGGGGGAGGGGGCCAAGTTTAGGGAGGGTGCCATTATGGTGAGGGGGGTCATTTTTGAGAAGGGGAGTCATTTTTCGGTAAGGGGTTATTTTTGGGGAAGAGGGTCATTTTTGAGAGTGGGGGGTCATTTTTGGGAAGGGGGGGTAATTTTTGGAGTGGGGGTCATTTTTGGGATGGGGGTCATTTTTGGGGAGGGCAGCCATTTTTTTGGTAAGGGGTCATTTTTGGGGAGGGCAGCCATTTTTGTGGTAAGGGGTCATTATTGGGGAGGGCAGCCATTTTTTGGTCATTTTTGGGGAGTACAGCCATTTTTTGGGTAAGGGGTCATTTTTTGGTGAGGGGTCTTTTTTGGGGAGGGGGTCAAAGGTCAAGGTTGCGCTGAAATTGGTAAAATATACCTACTCAAGCGGTGGTTGAGTGGGGGTTCTACATACAGCAACTTCCCGATACAACCAATTCCCGGCGAGTACACATATAGTCAGTTCCACTTGCATGCAGATATAGTGAGTTCCTGATACAACCAGTTCCCAAGGAGTACACATACAGGCAGTTCCACTTGCAAGCAGATATAGTGAATTCCAGATATAGCCAATTCCCCCAACCCTCCTATTCTCTGGTTATTCAAAATTATCACTTATTGTAGTATTCTATAAATTTGTATTTATTCAAGTTTTTTTTTGCTATTTTTCTATAATTTGGATTTGTATGTTGTTTTATTTTTTTTAAATGTTTCAAAGAAATATATTTAATGTTTAGTGACACCTAAAATAAATAACAGTGTTAACCAACTCGACTCTACGCACAGGACACTGTTGCCTATGTAGACTCTTTCCTATATTCATATAAGACTGAAATCAAACTCTGTGTATTTATATGCATTAATGTATTTTTTTTTTTTTTTTGTCTAAATTGTATCGTACAAATTTGTGAAATTATAAGGAATAAATCTTTAATCAATCAATCAAATCTATAAATAAAATTGAAAAACTGTCTTAATCAATAGAGAATTTTTGTATTTGTATTTATTGAAGTTTATGATAAAGAAATTATTGAAAAGGCTCCTTGTCCATTATTATCATTAGGGAATGGCTTTTGGGAGAGCCTTCAATAGTTCCACCTCGCCATTTAGCCATGTTTTATGGGGACATCGTAATCCGTATTAACAGATATATTTTTTTAATTTTTTTCATTTATTTAGTTACTAGAATCCATCCAAGAAACATACGGAAGTCATGATATCTGCGTAGTAACTGTTTTTTCAGTATCTAATTTGTGATTCATTTGCAGTTGCTGTCGTTGCAGTCTGAACATGAACAAGAAATTCAGCGTCTTATAAATGATTACACTAACAGACATTCTCAGACTGCCATAGCAGATCTGCAAGGGCAAATCTACACACAGCAAATGGTGATCAATCACTTGAAGGAGCAGTTGAAACAGTGGGTTTTAATTCTTTTCTACTAGAAAAATAATCAGTTGGAAATAATCATTAATTATACACGTTGTGTGAGCCTTCGACATGCAATAAATTTGATGTCAGTTGTACCCGGTAGAGCATTATATAAATATTTTCAATTAAGCTCTTAAAAAATGTTTGCTGTTAGAAGGAGAGAATCAAGGGAGTATAAAATGGATGTATCCCCCTTCCCGAAATTCTCAACCAACACTAAACGCCTATTATCTGTGCTCTGGTAATATAATCCCCTCCACCCCACGAAAAATTCATGACACGCCCCTGGCTGTAAGATATTCTAGTCACATTAAATTTATTGACTGATAAACAATATTTCGTCACAAGTAATACATAACGTATTTTTGCTCAATTTTGTGACGTATGATATGACAATATCTTCTATTAATTAAAACCTCTTGTTTATTAAATGTTTAAGTGCTACAGTCTTAATATTTGTGAATGTTTTTTTTAGACTGACACTACTCCAAGAAGAGAATGCTATGCTGAAACTTGAAAGAGATCATTTGGAGAAAGCTTTGATGGGCGCGAACAAGAGAGTTCAGGAACTCGCAACGCCTGTACAATCAAAGTTATTCTAAGCATGCTTTTAGTTCTTATAGTTTTTATTCTAAGCATGTTGAATGTTTTTACAACAATAATAATTTAATTCGGTCCTCAGAATTTGGCTGGCAATAGCCTTATCTTAATATGCAATATCTTTAATACGTTAAATATATTATGTAAAATTCTCTCATTAAAACTCTTCTATTAATCATTACAGAAACGATTATTTCTGTTTTTTGTCAATAAATTCTAGTTTTAGGAATTATCTATGTCCAAAAATTGTTGTAGGATAAACTAGCAACGATACTAGCAATGACACATTACAATACAAGTTTATTAAAAAAAATCATTCAACAAAAGCATGAACCAAAAGCTAAAATGTTCTTATAATTGTTGTCACGGAATATTACTTCAATAGCCATCAATAGATATGATGTATTCTTAAATAATATTATCAAAATACGGTACAAGTATTTCAAAATTATTTATTCAACGTCATGTTGCAGTACAATATTGTTATCATCGTTATTTCTGAAATCTATTTCAAGTTCAATTAATGCCGGATTAATTTATTGTGTTCGAATAATTTGGTAAAGTGTTGGTGATTTGTATGTGTCAACTGATTACCTTTTCATTCCTATAAGAAGGAGGTGGAATTATATATATTTTTTGCTGATGAAGCCCACAGTCTGAGACTTGTGCGTAGGTAATTTTTAATTTTCATCACAAACATTTTTTATTTTCTTATTATAAAACAATAGATTTGGTGGAATCAGTCATATCATCCGTATTCTAATTGAATAAATATATTATATGAGCACGAATTTCCTAGTTTTTGTAATATTATGCATGCAGGATCTAAAACAACCAAAAAACGATTAGTCTACTGTCTTTGTTTGAGCCTGAGATGTTGCAAAGAGTGCATTGTTTTTATTACATAGAATTCACTTGTTTTAAAGCACTTCAACTCGGAACACACTTTCAATAATAATTATAAGGTTGCTCTACTTTTGATATTCTTCTTGAATTTTCTACTTCTAGTTTCAATCACTTTTCCATTCATCTATCCATCGCCTCTTACTTTTCCGCAATCATTTTTCACATAACTTTTCTTCTTTTTTTGGATAATATCAAAAACATTTTTTTTTTTCAATCTCTTACTCATACATAAATTAAGCTATCCCACCTTAATTGAATGTTATATTTAGCATAAATATATTCCTGTACTAATTTTAATCACATTTCGTCGTTACTAGCCAAGTAACTGGTATTTTCTTCTTTGTAATGATTCTAAGTATAGTTTAATTAATTCATCACACAATTTTTTGGTCAAGTCAAATTCCTTTTTATGTCTTAACTCTGTTTTAATTTTATTCTCATATTGAAAAAGTGAATATATGTTTCATATTATTTTGAGCAATAAATCAATTTATGGAATTCACTAGGTTTAAATCAGTTTAAAGTTCAATTTTTGCTTGTTCTCTCTGAATCAATTCTATTAATCGCTGTGAATCAATGTTCAATTGCCATGAATCAATATTATTATTTGTTGATTAATGATTTCTTGTCATTTTCCAGGAAGCTTGCCAGTACCGAAACTTGTTGGAAAAGTTTGAGAATCTTGAACGACGACACGAAGTTCGGGAGCAGAAGCTGCAAAGTATAGTGAGAGACTTGCTAGCTAACAACAATTCAGATCCAGTTCCTTGTGGCACAGTGTGTCGTAACAAATTGCTAGACAAAAATCGTGAGATATGCTACTATAGGGTCGAGATGGACAAAATATTGGAGGCTCTTCGAGAATTCAAACGATCAAAGTAGAATTATTTTCATGCAATGTATTTGAAAAGTTAATCGGCTGTGATTTTTCCCAAATTAGTTCACTTTCAGTGAATTACCATACTTATACCAAAAATGATAGAAACGCTTCAATCCATCCATTTAGTCTAACATTGTCCTTTGCAGCCCAGTGCTTAACTGCTAGAGAAACGCTATTTTTTTATAGAATTTTTATGATAAAGTATGAATTTATCAGTAGTACGTTATTATTAAATGATTCTAAATAATTTATCATATTCCAAAGATATATTATTATAAGTAGAATATAATTCAAATCTATCAGAATTGGAAAAGGAAAAGTCGAACATGAAAAAGGAAATAAGTTAAATAACTATTGAGTCTTTATAATCGTATTGCCAACGGCTGTCTTGAATTTTCCGTTTTTTAAGGTTGGGTGTGACACATATTCATTTAAAAAGTCCTATAAACTACATAATTTAATATTTTGTCAAAGCTATTTCCTTGATGAATTGATTAATTTTCATGAAATTTTCATAAAATGAATAAAAATTTATTTTATGAATGAATTGATCAACTATCAGTATTAAAAATATGAATATTCTTTGACCATTCTAATATCAATATTATTTGAATTTATGCTATTCATTTTTCAAGATTTATCACTTTCTGTAATTATTTACACGTCCAAGTTTAGCAATCTGATATGTCTGAGCTAATACATATTCATGTATTATATCTTTCTTTCCAAGCTCTTCCACAGTAGTAAAATGTTTGACAAACAGCATCACATGAAATTGTTGAAGTGTTTTCTAATATTTTACACAGAATAGAAAGCGAATTCCACTATGTGGAATAGTGTATCTATCAGCTGTGGAATGTTACGATGAGATCAATCTTGATTAAATTATTCTAAACGTCTAGTTGTATAATCAAGGTTTCAAATTAAATCAAGTTGTAAAAATCAAAATACATTAGCTTGTAGCTTAGTTTTATCAGTCAAGTCAATTGTTGTAGTCGTAATAAGTTTTTCAGATATACTCCTCTAGTTGAAATACGTTTTTACAACTGAACCATTACAGTATAATTGGAAATAAAAATGTACGTTATAGTGTATCTTAGAAATTGACAAAACATTTTTCTCTCGATTTAGTATGTTTAAGTTTCACTAAATCACAAATTTCTAATATCTATTCACCTCGAGATTAAAATTGTTTTAAGTTCACCTCATCGTAAAAATTCAAAGCAATTAATTATGAATACTTTTTGAATAACTGTTAACAAGTTGAATAACTGATTTCACAAAGCACGGTACTCTTGAAGATATAAATATGTTCTCTTTAATCTAATACACAAAACTATTATTTAACTTGAGTTAGTTCCTTTAATATTTTCCATTGGAATTTATTCATTATTTTCTCTTGCACAATAAATTAATGAGTTACACTGTTGTTATTTATTTTAATTAAACCTTCTAAATTGTTTTCACCATGAGTGATAAAGTATGAAAATTTCAGAAATTCAGAGCTATAAGATCAAAGTGAACCAGACAACCAGTTCCACAGCTCCTGTACAGCATCAGTATGGTGAGTCAAAAATAATACAGCAATAATATTCTTCAAATTCATCAAAGTGACTAAAAAACAAGGTTAGAGTTCGTAATTGACTACTGTTATGGTATTTATATCAAAGTATCGTTAAAGTTCTGCAAAATGAATTATAAAAGGTATGGATTTATTACTTCAAGGATTTTATATTTTTTTTTAGTATTCATGAAATGAATAATTATTTCATTCTTCAGTCCCACTATTATTCAATCGCACAATTCTGGCGCTCTGTTTTTTTATATCAGCTCTAGATGGCACTGATGGATCTTCAACCGATAACATTTCTTTCAGTATTTCAGACATGGCTGTTGACAAAAACAGTATTGCCTTAGATCATTATTATCTCTTAAATGTTCTCATACAGTATTGATTAATGCAGAATCGTATTAAATTGTTCCTTTCATAAAACTGGATGAACATTTGTCGTTCAATACAATTTTAATATATATATATATATATATATAAATAGCATAGCCTACTTTTCTTTAAATCTAATGATAATGCTTATCAGCATAGCCACTTCTATTTGAAATGCCTTCATTGTAAATAATTTTGATGAATTTTGGTCACCTTCATCGTACAACCTGGAAGCTCTTTCAAACGCATAATTTGAATTAAATTGTTTTTCCGAACATGAGGGATTTTAGTACTACCTTTACTTCTGAATAAGGACTTATTCTCTGAGCTTGCTAGTTGGCTATTCTTCCTTTCAATTTCTATTTGAATACACTACTTAATTTCGTTTGAGAATAACGTTTTGTCTTCAAGATTTGTTTGAACAGAAGCTTATCTCAATTGCTGATCTTGCTAATAGCTTAATTAATTGCGCCCCTCCTACATATTCTTCATGGAAAATTGCAAGGAAAATAGTTTTGAAATATGTAGTTACTACGTTTGTTCATATGTGTTACAAGATGCTTGTATGAGTAGTTACTGTACATAGTTTTTGAATTGAATTTTTCTTATTGCCACAACTTTACAAACAAAACAAATTGAAGTTTTATTAACTTAATGTTAATAAATGAATTTATGAAATAAAATAACTTCTTAAATAAATGTAAATGAATAATGTTTTTTTTTTGGCACCAACCAGCAGAAGGAAAAAACCTTGTTTGCTGGTGGGAGTAATTCAGTTCAGTCCAGATCATTTAGTTTTAAAACACAGTCCTTCGCAGATTCAAACAATTCAGTATTATTAATAAAATTATTCCAGATCATTTATTTTGAAAAAGTAATGTCTCTTCAACCATGTGGAACCTTTGTTCCACATTCAGATAATACTTCCCTAGTTTTGAAATACATAAGTAATTATAATTATTTGTATAATCAAAATTGATTAATTTTTATTAATCAAAATAAAGATATATAAATAAAAAATAGGTTATGTCTATTTCCTAAAATTTTCCAATTAATATGTGTAATAAATGGAAAACGGCATCAAAACTCAGATTTTCATCTTACAAATCAATTATTGTTCTCATAATCGAGGGCTGTTGACAAATGTATTTGTTTACAAAATCACCCTCAGACTATTTCCAAATTTCTATACAGACATATGGTAGCCCTACTTAATAATATCACATGAGATCCCAATAATATTATTCTCAATATTCTAGTATTCGGTTTTTCAGAGGATTAGATTGCCTTTTCAAATAACTAACTAGATATTAAAAGTACGTACCATGCTCATATACATCCTCTACAACTTCGGTTGCATTTGTCTCAATAATTTGTTGCTCAAGTTTTTTCTTGCCTTTAAAATATTGTGCATTGGTTAGGGGGACATCAATCAGCTTGTATCTATTCACCAGCATCAGTAGTTTCGTATTCACACTCTCCAATATTGAAAGAGCTAGATTTATGGGAATACAAAGAAGCATATTTGAATAAAATGATCAAAGAAAAATTGGCAGTAAAAATGTGAGAAAATTAATTTTATTAATTAAAGATTATAAAGATTTTATAATCTTTATCACTGTTGATGATAATTTGATGTGGAAGGGACAAATAGATAGCATAAAGAAATATCTGCGCTGCCTCTTATATAGGGTTTTCAATTTGAGATGCTTGTGTCCAATCTTTGTTTTGCAAGACATCTACCTTGCCTTTGCTCAATATCGTCTCTCATATGGATTGGTCTGTTGGCTGAGTACCGGTACTTATATAACCCATTTAAAGCCTGTAATGTCTTCAGAAGTCCCTGATCAGAGCGATTGATCAATCAAGAAAATTTTGATTTCCTCTCTTCATGTCAGGTTATGAAGGTAATGCCTCTGAGGCTCCTGTATGTTTTTAAAGTCTTGTCTCAATTCTATTGGTCTAGTGGAAATCAGGGTGCAACTTTGGGGCATGAGACTGACCAAAGGAGAACTAGGTTCACACCTAGCGGTATCATATTCCTAGACCTAATAGTACATTTTTTCAAAAGTCATTCTGTTTCTTGCAGGGAATGTTTTTTAAACAGGTGCCTCAGGAAATCGCCTCTATCAGTTATCCGCTATCTGTTTATAAGAAAAACATAAAGAAAGCAATAATGTTGGCTCTCAATATTGCATAGGTAGAGAGCTATCATGTTCAGAGTTAGCCTCATTATATGTAATATTCTCTATTGTTTCTGAAATTATTAATATATAAATTGAGATAATTTTTAATTAAAATATAGTATGCAATGTATTTGTTTCCATACCGTTTTGTTCTTTGTTCTATTCAGTTTATTTCTCAGTTTTCACCTCATTGATATCTAGTTTGAATAATTTAAGATATGGTATCATACAAGACATTTTTGTCTAGATTTCTTCCATAGCGTTTTGTACTTTGAATTCAGTATATTTTTCAGTTTTATTTTCATTAGTCAAATCAAATCGTTTATTGCACAAAATCCGAATAAAAATAATCTACAATAATCTATATATATACCATAAATTTTAATAGGGGGGCTAATAATTATTATTAATAAATCCATTTTACAGATCTAACCTACTGAACTTGCCGGCCAAACAGCTTAAAGGAACAGCTGATAGAAGTCAACAGTTTTTAATCATATGGCAGGCTCCTTAGCGGCGTTATTTACGCTGTCTGGAATGCAAAGACTTTGCATGTAGGCTACCATACAGTCGGAGCCTTGCAGTATGTAGGAAACATATGACTGGGATCATATCCATATACTGGGACGTGTAATTATGCCAGGTTGATGACATCTGTCTCAGTAGGAGGTGGCAAATAAAGCTGGGCATTCACGTTCCAACTTGCAGTACCACTTGCAGTACTGCTAGATGGATAGTCGACTCCACTCACGCTCCTACTTGCAATCCAACTTTATTCCTAGTCAGCTGTGAACGTCGCTCTCGAGCCTAAAAATGTAACCGAAGTTGCCCGATGTTGCCCGAACTCGCCCGAAGGTCATGCACTGACTGAGATAGGTTGGACGACTTTGATCCGACGCCCCCACACACGCTCCAACACCGTCTACATTTCCCAGGGTGTCTACTGGTCGGGAAAAGTCGGGAAGTCGGGAAAAGGTCGGGAATTCTAACAGGTCGGGAAAAACCGGGAAAAGGTCGAGAATTTTGAATTTTTTGTGAATTTGGTCGGGAAAATGAGAAAATTGATTGTAACACGTATTTTGACATACTTTTGTTACGAGTGCATAATTAAATTGGCTAACAAGGAAACAAGAATAATTCAATGTGTAGCTGAGAAAAATTAGTCAATAACGTTTTGCAATAAAATAATCAAATTCCATTTTGTACATGGTGTGTGTTTTGCTATTGTACTGTGATTCTCCACACCATTAGTTCAATTTATTTGACCGTATATATTTTTTGTCCAAGGTTGTAAAAACTTGAATTAGGTAATTTAAACAAGTATAACGTATTTTTGCAAGCAACTGTTCAGTCTCAAGCTATCTTTAATTTTTTCTAACCATGAATATGATTACAAAGCCAACTATGCTTTTTTTAATATAAGTAAACCTCAAATTGTGTGAAATAGTCCTTTAACACCTGCGATTACTGCATTTATTCCAGATGATAACGATGATAGCTTACCAAAGAGACTTATAGAAAGGGCTCCCTGGGTTTAAAAATAATGTTATTTAGAAGATAAAAATTTTAAAAGATTTTCTTAAGTACAAGGTCTAAGTAAATTAATTTAATGGCTTGAATTTCTAAACTATCCTCTACTAATGTTAGAACAACATTCCATAACAACTTGCAATATGTAGCTACTTGCTATTTTGATGGAGTCATCAGCCTACATTGAAATGAAATGAAATGAAAATATGCTTTATTAGGCGGAGTTGGGACTGTTGCCCTGAAGTGAGTGATTGTCTTTTAATTGACTGGTCAATTCCCCCGAAGGATGACTGTTACATTTTTTTTGTTGTGTTTTATAAGATTCTACTATTATGTTTTTGTGTGAAAAAAAGAAAGCAGATGAAATTTCCAATCATCTAATTATTAATAACCTCTTGTATACGCAGTGGCGGATCCATTGGGGAAGGGGAAATTCCCCCTCCCCCCCAAACTCAGAAGAAAAAGAAGAAGAAGGAAAAAGGATAAAAGTAGAATTCTTAACGAATGGAAATAATTAAAAAAGTGAAGAAGTGGAAAAGAGATGGCAATATGTTAAAGGATAGAAAATGGTGGGACAGAGATAAAAATTTTAAAATAGTAAAAAGAGAAAAAAATAAGGATAATAAAGAGAAGAAAATAAAGAAGAGTTTTCAAAGTTGCTGACAAGGGAGGAAAATGAGACAGCAATGCCTAACAATTGATTTTCTATTGCAAATTATTGTATATTTCAGTACTTGGTCTAAGAATGATGCCAGTTCTGAAAGTTTTTTTTCTGAATTCTGCAGCTTATGCTGAGGACTATCATGGCAGAAAGAGCAGACTTGTTTTATTAGCACTACTTTACATTCACTCAGATAATCACCCTAGATCCTGGATCCTCAAAAAATTGTTGGGAGATTTTGGCTGATTACAGAATAATTTTTCAATTGCGAATAATATAATACGTAATTTAATTTTTCTTGTGAATTTAATTTTTCATTAACAATTTGTGCAGTGGCGTAATTATGGGAAGGAATCAGGGGGATATTAGCCCCCCCCCCCCCCCCCGACAAAAAATATGGAATTTTTTAAGGCCATTGTGAGACACTTTTTGGCAAGAGTCAAAGAAGATTTGAGGAATCGCAAAAATGTGGTTTTGTATGAATTGTTATTTTAAAAACGTTTTCAAGGAGTACACCTCATTTTTTGGAAATAAATGTTCAAGTACCCTACGGTACTCTATGGTATCCCAATCAGGAGCAGTGGGGGATCAAGTATAGAAAAGTAGAAGCTTCAAGTAATGTAATGTTCGATCTCCCATTGACAACAATACAAGAACTAGATAAAATTTGCATTGACCCATAACGTTTTTTTTTTTTTTTTTTTGAAGTTTGAAGAATTAATCCCTAGAATTGGCTTTAGAGAGGTAATTTTCAAAAATTTTCTCGGGGATTAACTGACCCCGAACTCCCGTTTTGGAATAAATAGCCAAATTTATCTTTAGAGGACTACTACTCTAAATTATAAACTACTATTGTAACTATTGTACCGAGAGTAGCTCTCCCAGCAACATCATTGGTCATCCTCCACCCTATTCTGACCCTGCAGTTATGCTACTGCTTTGTGTGATGTAACGATACACATTAAAAGAAGGTTATTAAAATTTGTGTTTCTTAATTTTTATACTTTCTAGGTCAAGTACCTCATAATGTAATTATTTTTTGAATAAATCTATTGTTCATTGAACAATAGTTTTATAGCAGACAGTAGACAGTCAAGAATCCTACATTTTTGGACTAAGGATTTAGGGTGATCAATGATTGTGGGTGAATGCAAACAAAGGCGGATCCAGCAGCAGATTTTGGGTGGGGTAGGGTTACCAGGGAGGGGATATATGATAAATAAAATTTTAATAACTTTTTAATGTGTATCGTTACATCACACAAAGCAGTGGCATAACTACAGGGTCAGTTTAGGGGGGGGGGATGTTGCCGGGAGGGTTTGACTCTGTACAATATTACAATATTAATTTGTAATTTGAAGTAGTAGATCTCTAACGATAAATTGAAGCAATATACATGGCTATGTATTTCAAAACGGGGGTTCGGGAAAATTTTGGAAAAATTACCTCTCTAAAACTACATGTCATGTAATTCTAGGCATTAGTTCTTTTAACTTAACACTTCAGCCCACGTTATGTGTCAAAGTAAATTTTGTCTAGTTCTTGTGTTACTGTCAATGGGATTTCCAGGACCTCACTTGAAACTTCAACTTTTCTATATTTGATCCCTCACTGCTCCTGATTGGGGTAATTTACAGTACCGTAGGCTACTTGAAAATTTCTTTCAAAATATTTGAGGGGTACTCCTTGAAAACTTTGTAAAATTAAACTCCTACAAAACCACATTTTTAGCGATTCCAGACATCTTTGATTCTTGCAAAAATATTTATCCTTATTTTTTACCCTTTTTCGTCTTTTTCATTTTCATCTCTCTCCTCCTACCAATTTCTATGGTCATCTCTTGTACACTTCTTCACTGTTTTCTATCATTTCCATTCGTTCCTCTTTTCTTTTTTTCTCCTTCCTCTTCCTTTTCTCCTTCTTTTTCTTTTTCTTCTTCTTCTTCTTCTTCTTCTTCTTCTTCTTCTCCTCCTCCTCCATTAGGGGGGGGGGGATTTTCCCCCCCCCCGTAGATCCGCCCCTGAATGTAAAGCGGGGCTAAAAGGAAACAATGGTTGTCCCTGGGAACAAGACTCTGCCCAATGATAAATTTAAAAAGAGGATGATGGGATTTTTCAGAAATAATTCTTCTGTGTGAAATCTAGTCAGCTCCCAGGATTCATATTATCTATTCATAGAATATCATCTTCAATTCAATTGATAGCTGCTGTCTTAAACAATAACATAATTTTTTTGTAGTTAAGTTCATATTATGAGCATTTCATTGTGATATTCCCACTTGATGTTTATGTGAGATACAAACATGAAATTATGCGTTGAACTTGAATTTTTTGCTTCATTGATTGTTCTATTTACACTCAGAAATTAACTTATTTTCTATTTACACCAATTAGTTTAAGTTTCTGGTTTTTTTGGCTGTATAGACGTTGTAAAGGCATTTAATCATGAATAATTTTGTATTAACAGTATAATATTATATACTCAGGTATTTCCCCCCCCCCCAAAAAAAAAGTCTGCGGCTGGATCCACTCCTGTGTATGTAAGCAATAAACATTGCAGACTAATTCACGCTATCGGTGTTGCTTCTGCCTCCGCTGTTCTTGGGTTCTCATTCTCGCAAGCACGAGGAGTCCCTTACAATGTCTAGGTAAAAGACTTAGTTACTATCGCCGTTTATCGAAATGTCGTTGAATATATTACCTGAAGTAAAATTGGTTTTATAGAACTTTAGAGGTCGGGAATTTTGGAAATGTGGTCGGGAAAAAGTCGGGTATTTTACAATTGGGAACTAGTAGACACCCTGTTTCCAACCATCCAACAAGCCCATCCACGTTCCGTTTTCGGATCCAACCTTGGAGGTTGGACTGAAAGTGGTACTGCAAATCGGAACGTGAATGCCCAGCTTAATAAAATCAAAAACCTAGCTTCTACCCTAATAGTCGTAGGAGGTTTAAATTTAAAATTTTCATTGAGAGGTGGTGAGTAAGGTTGAACTGTGTAAGAAAACAACGAAGGAGGCCTCTCTGATCAGCTGGAAGAGCCCTAGGACTAACTTCTTCCCTTATAGTCCTAGAAGGCTGTAATTTGAAATGTAACCTCAGTAGGAGGTGGCAAATAATAAAATCAAGCATTTTTTATAAGAACGCAGCAACGTGTGTCGGGCCAGCTAGTATTATATACAATTTCACTCACAAAAAGAAATACAGTATTATTATAAATTTGTGCTACATGCTGACAAAAGTAAAAACTTGCTTGCTGATGTAGAGTCTCATCAACAGAACTTCTCTACTTCCATATTAGTACTTATGTGAAAAAGAATTATTGTCTTATAGATGAATTGAATTAAAAGAATCTCATAGATAAAATTGTACACATATATCACAGAAAATATTATAAAAAAACTATTTATTCACTATTATTATCTTAGAATATAGGACTACAAACATAACAAAATTAAACCAGGTCATTAATTGAATGGAAAAATTTGTCCCTTATCCACATGTGTAACTCCTTTATTTTAGGGTTTTTAACTCTCCAATCCCTAGGTATTGTATTGAACAATCTGTTTTTTATATAAGATATGCTCCTACATAGATGAAGTGCTATCCACTCTTTCTATGGGAATAAGGTTTTGGGTCAGTTGTCTGGTAACAACAGAACCTCTATGGAGATTTGGAGAATTTTTAATTTTAAACTCATGGTTTTTCAGGGCTTTTAAAATGAATAATTGTCTTATAGTCAACATATCAGCATTTAAAAACAATGTGGTACTTGGGTAGTCTCTAGGATACTTCATGAGATTTTTTGGCCAATTTTTGTAAAATAAATAATGGCTTCAAAGTAGTATCAAAAGTTCCTCCCCAAATGCAATTACCATGTTGTACTAAAGATTGAAACAAAGTAAAATAGACAGCCTTAAGTAGATTCTGACTTACAATACTCCTAAGCATGTACATTTTCAAGTTGACAACCCTCAATTTTTTACACAAATAACTTGATTTTTTTTTTGTAGATTACGTCTTGGAGACTCCAGTTAAGGAGTATAAGACAAGTCAGATCAACAATATTATACACTAGATACCATAATTACTTCAATTAGTTGAGGTGAGGCTTAATTTTGATGTGAAAGGTTATATGATCTGAACATCACAAATGCTTGTCTACAAGAATACCCAGGTATTTATAATTATTCACACAGTCAATAGTCTCATTGCAAGAGTCACATGAATAATTGTTACAATCATTGTTCAAACAAACCCTGTCAGAATCTAGATCTCCTTTTTTTGTTGGACTGAAAGTCATGCATTTAGTTTCACTGAGGTTCAATTTCAAATAATTATATTTTAGCCACTGAGAAACCTTATCTTTGTTTGTTTGATAACATCTCCCCAAGACTGCTTGAAAGATAAGTGCTGTGTCATCTGCAAAACAAACTGCTTTGGATCCAACAACTGGGTCAAGGATACCAGGAAGGTTATTAACATAAAGCAAAAATAGGATTGGGCCTAATACAGTCCCTTGAGGTAGTCCCCAAGTCACATCCCTAACCTCACTATCTCTACCACCACAACTAACAACTTGACTTCTGCCTTTAAGATAACTTTCAAAGAATTCCAACTCTTTTCCTTGAATACCAATATTATGCAGTTTCTGAATAATCTTATCATGTGGTACTGTGTCAAAAGCCTTGGCCAGGTCCAAGAACATGACCAAGGTCTTTTTATTTGTTTTGAAACCATTATAGATTGACTCAGTTAAAGATTCCAATGCATTCTCTGTACTTATACCCTGTTGGAAACCAAATTGCTTTTTGTCAAAAAATTTGTTGATATCACAATACTATACCA
The DNA here is from genome assembly GCA_948455865.1 of Conomelus anceps. Classification (NCBI taxonomy): domain Eukaryota; kingdom Metazoa; phylum Arthropoda; class Insecta; order Hemiptera; family Delphacidae; genus Conomelus; species Conomelus anceps. The sequence goes on from OX418217.1 coordinate 73,680,393, forward strand.
ATATTCTTTTCACCAACTTCTTAAAAATTTTAGAAATAGAACTTAGCAAACTAATTGGTCTATAAATTTGGGGTGTATCTTTGCTCCCTCCCTTGTATAATGGTATCACTTTGGCATGTTTAAAATGCATGGGAAAATAACCATACAAAAAACAACAAGTACAAAATTTTGAAAGAGGTTTAGAAATAGTTTCACTCAATAATTTCAATACATTGTTAGATATATTATCCCATCTAGGCGCCTTATTGTCACTGAGGCTTTTAATTACTTCCTCAACTTCTTCCTCAGTTACAGAGTGAAATTTACTAATGCATTTAGTTTGTTGTTATCAATTGTCGTTGATTCAAAATATTGGCTTTGTGTCTGTACACCTGTGTCAATTTTCTCTGCTTGCTTCTTTCCTACATTTACAAAATAGTCATTAAGAGAATTTAAATCTTGTTTGACATTTAAGTGCATCTCTTATTTACCCTGTTATAACCGCTTGATTTATCAAAGACCATATCTTTCTAGGATCATCCTGTGCTTTGTTTATTTCTGATTGATAATACAAGTCTTTTGCTTTTGTAATCAGATTAACTATTATGTTTCTGTAAGATATAAATTTCCTTTTCAGTTCTAAATTAAATGGTTCGTTTTTCTTTTCTTATATAATTTGTCTCTCATAGAAATGGACTTGAGAATGCCATTGGACATCCAAGGCTTCAAGTTTTTTTGGAAAAATTGACTTTTTTGACAACTGTGGCTCAATACATTCTTTTAAATTACTTACAAATTCGGTCACCATATATAAATATCATGCTCTATCAATACATTCTTTTAAATTACTTACAAATTCGGTCACCAATGTTTCAATATCTTTATTTAAGTCTACTTCCCAGTTTAATGAAGCATTTACATTCAACAATTTCTCTTTAATGTTATTTTTTATCTCAATCACCTTTGAACTAGATTGACAACCTACTTCATGTTTGATAGACCCGTGAAGCGCGGTTGCATAACGGTCAGTAATTGACATTTCTAAAACCACAGTTTTCAGCGAGTCATTGTGTTTTGATTTACAAAAAATATGATCCAAACAAGTTTTTGAAGAAGGACGAGGTAGTTTTACCTCCATTTCAAAATGTTTCATTCTCTTAAGTTTATTGTTTAGATATTCAATGTTTTTTATTATTTCAATGATACTCCAGTGCGCGGACGGAAAATTATTTTCTTTGCGCTCAGTACATTTGCCATATGTTGTTCTTATGCTATATTGTGTAAATTATGTTGAAAGTACCATATATTTCAGTTGTCTTCTATAAAGTGTCTATCTATATCTATCTTTAAGTAAAGAGCATGTATGAGTCATAAGTATATTTCTCAATAATTATTATTAATAGAAGTTGAATGCCTGGTTGATTTTCATCAGAAAAAATCAGATAACTTTCGACTTTTCAGTATCAGTTTGCCGTAAATCAAATGCAGTTGAAAAGTCTAAGTCATCTAATATGTTGTAGTGTGTAAGCTGTATGTGTAGTGTATGTCGTAGGCTAGTATGAAATGTGCCGTATCCATAATTGGAAAATTGAACCAGCATTATAATATCTCACATATGCACTAATATTTTCAAATTCCCAGCCCCAGACCAAAATTATAGTATGCTGCCTACTACGAAGTTGTATGAAAGAATACATAGAATTACTTACGATCTAATGTCGAAGATGGAAGCGTATCAATGGATTCAGAAATGCATGGATTCTCCAATTTGGTTAATTCTGCCTCATATCTTGACAATCTGTTAATGCGGTCCAACTTTCTATTGAGAGTTATCAAACCCATCCTAATGTCTGACACGAATGCTCCGATGTATTCTCTTTCTTTCTGTGCGAGTTTTTTCTCTTTAGACATTTGATTTGTCTGCTCAACTATTTTTTTTTGTTCGATCTTGAAACTAAAATACGGTAACAATAGTTTTATATCAAATGTGGTAGATGGCCATTATCACAGCCATATTACGGAAAATCAAACAATAATTATAGTTAATAATATAACTAGTGCTATAAGGAGATAGTACAGGACAAGCTTCTTTCAAACTTAAAGAAATTACCAGTTTTTTATATACTATTACACTAACTATTGTTATTCTGTTACTTGGTAACTGCAAATGAATATTTTGGTTTAGTAATAGAATTTTTGGCACCATCCGATTCCATTTTTCTCCTAATAAACGGTACGGTATATTTTTTAGCTCATCAGAGGAATTTATTCAGCCAAAAGAATTACCGAACATAAAAAATACTTTGAATGTATGTAGTAATACAGAAAACTAAATTGGTTTAAATTAGAGCAGAGGCGATTATGCTTCGTTCTATGTTTTACCTACAAGTTGATTGTAGGACATAC